>CAJQZP010001697.1:10735000-11935000 GCA_907164705.1 Parnassius apollo
AAATTTCATACTACGCGAGCAGCCCGGGTTCGATCCCCGTCGGCACCAATGACATTGTTAATTGTAATTTTATGTTCTGATTTGCCTCGTATTCAACGGTGAAGGAAAACATCGTGAGGGAAACTGCATGTCTGGGAAGAAAATATTTCGAAGTCGTGTCGGACTTCACCAAAACGCATTGAAATAGCAGCGCGGTGGACATTTTTTGCCCTAAAACTTTCTCAGAAGTGAGAGGAGGCCTGTGCCCAGATGTGGGACGTAAATAGACTGTACAATTAACTTTACTCTTTTACAACGCCGTGGCATTCCCAACAGCATCCGACTCCGTATGCAACGTTATTGTATTGAAATGCGAAGAGCGCTGTAAGCTCATCGCCAGAATAATAATAACAAAAAACAAATGCAAAAATCTCTCTGTAATAAAACTTTAAAAATATTTCAGTATACAATTTTCAGTTAGGTAAAAGGCGGTGGGCGTGGCAAAGGTCGCCCAATGAGGTCGGAGGTCGCGAACCCCGACCCCGCGTGAAATATATCTACGTACAAATAATAAGGTGAACCAACTCCTCCACAGTTTAACTGGATTCGTGCCTAAAGTTTAACTCCCATTACGCAAATACACCTTTTCCGCTGTTTTTTCCAAGTTTAACTCAGTGTATGAAATCATTGATATTTTCCGTATAAAATGAACTGATTTATAATTTCTATGCTAAAGAGCCATAGTAGCACAGGAGAGAAGCAGTCGCCGTAAATTGCATACAAGAGGAACGCGAATTTAATTCCCGCTGGATCCACCAAATTTTTTTTTCTTATTAGCGATCTACCCCGGTTTCACAGCGCCACCTACCGGGTCCAATAGTGAATCTAAACCATCCAGGGAATGTCGAACGTACACGAAAAATTTCATTAAAATTGTTGGAGCCGTTTTCGAGTTTAATCTAATGGACAACAATTGATTTTTATATATAGAGATTTTAATTGCTGATTTTAAATTGGTTCGTTGGTGAATAAAACTATCATAGGAACTATAATATCCGAAAAAGAAATTATTTCGAAGATATATGGAATTACACAATTGGAATTATACAACAGCTTACTAATCCGTTGGGCTATGTCTATTTACATAGCCCAACGGATTAGTAAGCTGAAGTAGCAATGGGCCGGCAATATAGCTCGAAGGACCGACAACCGAAGGGGACTAAAGGTTCTCGAGTGGCAGCCTCGTACCGGTAGGCGTAGTGTAGGGCGACCCCCTACTAGATGAAGTGACGACCTGGTAAGACATGCGGGAAGTCGATGGATGCAGGTGGCTCAGGACCGTGCTTTGAGGCATTCCTGGTGGGAGGCCTATGTTCAGCAGTGGACTTGTGAAGGGCTGTAATGATGATGATTATGGAAATGAAAAAATGAATTAGGTAAAAAGATAAGTATGGGTGGTATAGATGAAATAATGTTATCAATAAAAACCATGAAAGCAGGTAGTGATAAAAATAACGTAATGATACTTTGTTTTTTTAACTTATTTTTGACCGCTGAAGAGAGAGTGATAGCAAACCCACAAGGGGCTTCTAATACACTAGGTCTTAGCACTTACTTCAGTTGCGATGTGAGAATTATTTTATTCCTTTCAGTTCTTGGAAGTCCACTTTAACATTTTTAGAGTTTAATTTTTTAATCCATTATGAAGGAACGTGTTCAGTTTAATAGATGCAATTTAAGGAATTCTTATTCGAGTTATTGTGGTGTGTTTAAAGATGAGACCGATAAGATGGACGCATTGAACGGTATCTGGTAAACGACGTGATGCTAGTACCTACATAACTAAACAACGCAAGGGAACAAAAAGTGAAGTAGAGTCGGTATATGAATAAAGTTTTTGGTGTAATGTAGTCATTCATTGTTTGTACGTTTTCACCGAGTGAGGGTAGGAGCCATAGATAAAAAAAAGGTGGGAGCAGAGCACAGAAGCCACCTGATAGCAAATTGATACCTAACGTAAGCTACATTTCAAAATGAAAAACAAAAACAAATCACTAAATTTTTTATAGAATAAGGGTGACAAACGAGCACACGGTCCACCTGATGGTAAGTGGAAGCTGTGACCCATAGACATAGACATCGATTAAGAATCAAAATCAAAAAAAAGTTAACCGTGGTAGCTCAAATGTTTAACGCTCGCTGTAAATATAACAGAACGCGAGTAAACCGGGTTCGATCCCCACCAGCACCAATGAAATTAGTAATTGCAATTTTAAGTGCTGATTTACCACTTGCTCGGCGGTGAAGGAAAACATCGTGAGAAAATTTGCATGCCTGAGGAATAAGAAAAAAATATTTCGAAGACATGTGAAGTTCGCTAACATGCATTGGGACAACGTGACGGACACTTCCTTGCCCTAAAACCCTCTCAGAAATGAGGGGAGGTCTGTGCCCAGCAGTGGGACGTATATAGGCTGTAACTTTTTACTTTAAGAATCAAAATGCAGATGCCTTGTCACCCCTGAGGACTAACATGGAATGCTTCGTTTCCAACAAACAACAGCCTTAAGCTGCTATTTTACGCCTGTATTTTGTGAGATCGTGGTCCTACCCCGGTTGAGCTGATCCATTTGTGCCACAACTATTATAGCTTCAGCGTGGCTCTACCACGTAAAATTTAATTAATATACATGAGAATTTCCATTGGCTGCTTTAATTATTGACATGGTTAGCTTTGGTTTATTTTAAATAAAAATTACATTTGACTACCTGATCGGTTCAGCAATCGTTTTTCATCCATACGAATGCTTCCAATAAAAAACAACCTATAAACAGAGTACGGTTGCGAAAAATTAATTAATTATACCACTATATGTTGGAATACCGGTGGCAAGTCTAAACCACCTATTTTATTCAACTAAGGGTGCCAAACGATTACACTGTCAACACGGTGGTATTCACTCGCCTGTGACTTAAACATTTATTTTTTCTACTATTTTTGAACAAAAATACAGAAGCTTTGGCACGCCCAGGATCTAAGACGGAAAATTTTGTTACCGACAAAGGGTTCTTCAATAAAGGAAGAAACGACTATTCCGGTAGTACACCCATGTCGGTAGTTGTTAAGAGTTCGCAATACGTCGGACTAAGTTCGTCCAATTTCGATCACTGACGGATTCAACTCAACTGGGCAGCGTTCAGTAAATTACCGCACATCTCGTTAAAACTTCAACTTGGAAGCAAACGAAGTGCATGTTTCCAATGATGAGATATGGATCCGAGACTTGGTCCTTCACTACTGGGCGTGTAATAAAACTCAAATTCGCACAGCAAGCTATGAAGAGGGCTACGATCGGAGTTTTTTTCTTTTATCAAGAACAATCAGTCACGGCGGGCAGTCTTAACGGATATTCTCCATCTGCACTGAACAGGGTTATAGTGCACGAGCGTATGCGCAAGCAAAGGCACTCTCTACTCACTCTTATAATCCGATAGGATGGCAACCCGACACGACCGGTAAGAGAACCGGCGCAGGACCAACTGCTTTACGTGCTTATCATAAAGTTTACGCTCGTAGCATTCTCCGGGATAAAGGAGTGCTGGGAGGATGAATTCCGCCTGCTTAACAGCATCGTACATTACACATACTGCAGTCTAATTCTAACTCCATCCATATCATCTTAATGATTAGTAATCCGTTACTGTGCGTTTTTCTAGGAAATTATGTTTTAAGATGGTAAAGCCATGCCATGCTGCAGCCATATTAAGGTTATAAGCAAGAATAAGGCGCCTCAACCTTGTAAGGATCACGCTTAGCTGCTCAGATTAGAAACAGAAACAGAAACTTTTTTATTCAATATAGATTATAAGCAATACTTATTGAAAATCATTTTTTTTTATTTACCACTGGTTCGGAAAAAACCTCTGTCCTGGGAAGAACCAGCAAGAAACCCAGGAGGGCTTTTTTTAAAAAATAACAGCTTAAAATAATGTATGTTACAATTAACAACACAAAACAAATTAGAAATAGCTTGGTAGCGATCACCCTTCACAGGGGTTATTATCATCCATAAATTCCTTAATATTATAATAACCCTTTTTGTACAAACTTAGTTTAATAAAGTTTAATAGAAATTAAGCTGATCAAATTAAAATTTAATAAGATCAGCTTAATATTGCTGTTTCGTGTGGTGAATGTATAGAACCAGAGACCCTTTTTTACTGTTAAATGTTAATTATCAGGACGGTTTCGTGGCGCAATAGTGTATTTAGATCCGGCGCTGGAGGCCCGCGGGTTCGAATCCTACAAGAAACTAGTATTTGTATGGCCTACAAATAATTGAAAACAATAACGTTTATCCTTATACAATTTATAATTATTACAATTTATAAAATTTATGTAAATATAACAGAACGCGAGTAACCCGGGTACGATCCCGGCACCAATGAAATTTTTTATTGCAATTTTAAGTGCTGATTTACCACGTGCTCGGCTTGAAAGAAAACATCGGGAGAAATACCTGCATGTCTGAGGAATAAGAAAAAAAAATATTTCGAAGACATGCGAAGTACGCCAACACGCATTGGGGCGGTGGACACTTCCTTGCCCTAAAACCCTCTCAGAAGTGAGGGGAGGCCTGTGTCCAGCAGTGGGACGTATATAGGCTGTAACTTTACTTTTACTTTTATACAATTTATGAATGTAAACTGGCCCCACGATACAGGAATAAATCCTAGTGAAATACTGTTCACTACGATTCCACGTAAGCCGCAAGTTTTTTAGTCTCATCTTCTACAAAATGAAGTCATCGATCTATTAACCTACAATAACCTATTAACATATATTTTATTAAATAACATGTTAAAAATATTTACCATTACTAAATTTTCTTTATAACTATACCTTTCTATCGTCTGGAACATCGCTTAATCGCGCGGGTGGTCGAGCCTGATTGTGATTGACAGTCGCACGTCAAAGCGCCACATTCACATCGACGGAATCCTTCTTTCGTATTCTAGTCCACATACAATACTGCTTTGAAACACCCTTTAAATATTTTTTCAGCATGCGAGTAGCAATGGTAAACTAACTGGAGAGTGCTATCGGCTTTTTTAAGGTCATAGTGAATGTCCCACTAACTAGAGTTGGGAGTCCCGAAGATTCCACGCCGTGTTTGAGTGCAGCGTGCTTAGACGTGTCGGCGGTGATAGGGTAATGTATGGAGCATCTGACAGCTCGGAGTGAGAATGGATGTGGAGCTGTTTCAAAAGATTTTGATGGCACGTATCTCTTTGATCATAACTCTAAACTTTATAGATTGTTAATGTGAACGCTTTAAACATGATGTCTTTTCATTTTAAAGTGCTTGATAAGTGTAATTTCCATTTGAAAGGGACGTAAATGTGAACTACTATGTAACAACTTTTAATGATATTTTAAATGGAATAAAGTAATAAAACTTTAATTATGTAACGCTTAATATGTAACTTAATTACGTACCACTGCTGACTTTTCCACGGGTATAAACATAAAATATCTGGTTTATGGACAGTGATAATATAGTGATAAGTAAATGTTTTTCATTTCTTTTCTCTTCTTTGTGTATTTATCTTTGGAAACCCAGTGACTCCTGTATATAATCTAATATAAAAATACTGGAGTCCAACACAACATTGCAATTGTATCACTATTGTAAATTTGGTGTATAAACTATAGATTTAATTACAATTTTAATTAAAAAGTCTTATTAATAAAAATAACCCTGTGCAAACATTTGCATAAAGGAGTTAATATAAAATGTTCTTAATATCTCAAAAATAAACCGCGAATTCTCCTATTAAACTGAATCAAATACACAAAAAAACCTCAGGCTCAAAAATGTATCTATTTCCGTAATAAAAGCCCAAAATAAATGGTCTGATAGACAAATCACAGAAACTAAATCAATTGCAATTTAAAAGGCTTGTCGCAAGATAAACACACACACACACACACACACACACACACACAGAGAGAGAGAGAGAGAGAAATAGAGAGAGAGAAAGAGAGTTTAAATGTTGGCCTGTCGTTATTGCTGTTCATGGACACATGCAGCCATGCATCAAACAAAAGAGGCTGCAAATGCATTGTCCTGTGCGACTCCTAAAGATTAAAAAGGACTGTCTCACAGCTTGTATATATTCTGGCTCTCTTCGCTACTATTTGGCAGCAGAAGTAGATAGGAGAGTGGCATGTACTTAGACCACTACCACTTAGAGGCGACTATGGGAAACACTATAAAGACCTTATGGTTTCCAAAAGAGAGCTGTATAAGTATTACTATTTCGTTCACTTTAACCTAACGTACCTACGCTAGGCGTGAAATATACAGAGCAGCGATGGTGAGCAGCGTCAAAGGTACGTACACTTCACTCCACAAGTCACTTAACAAACGTAACGGATAAGGCTCAATTTACACTGCTGCGGAACAGAATGGAAGCGAATTTTGTAACGAAATTGTACATCGTAAAATGAGTCTTATGTCAATTATGTAACGCGTGAACTAGATATGAGCTAAAAAAGTAGTCGGCCATTTTCCGGGGAATTCTCGAGGATTCCCGTAGCTACTGTCGGCGAAGTCTGTGGAATTGTGTGGAATCTAGACTAACTTTTCTACAGCCTTATGGCGACTGCCGTATAAGCTGTAAGCGAATTGCGTGCCTTCCCGCGTGCCGCGGCGAAATTGACGCTTCCGTTCCATTCCATTTCGCCGCAATGTAAATTGAACCTTAGGCGTAAATTCCCTACAACAGCAGATGCCCAAACCCAGGTGTGCACTATAACGGGTATGCTGAGGAAGAAGATAATATAAAATTAAAGTCACATAAATTTCAATAGTCGGATGGGAGTGGAAACCAACTTTTTGACGAATAAAGCACTGACAAGACTGGTGGCACACACTAATGATGGATACCGTCCTTAAAAACGTGAAGGCGGATATCCACTACTCACAAACCCCAGCGGTAAGCGTGGACAACTCTTCAAAAAATGCTTACCACCTGGCGCATTCTTAGAAAGGCCTATATCTATTAGCAAGGCTTAAAAAAGAACGATTATAAATGAAAGAGGGTGCTAAAAGATACATCTCAAGTCAGTAAGTTCCCGTCAACAGAACAGTTTTCCCTGAAATAAAATACATAAAAAATCGAGTGCCCGTCAAATCCCACTAGCAGCGGACAATTTATCTAAAAGTATCGCCCCGCTCCGTACATTGTTTTAGCGTCTGCCACTATAATACCGACCCTAATGAAATTTACGATCGACGATTATACTCGAGATCAGTTGCCAAAGATAAATCTGATGATACATTTGCAGATTCGGTAAAAAAAACATATGCTTGCTCTAGCTTGAGGTACGAAAGCTCAATTATTTTATTTTTCTTTTTTTATAGGATAGGATGACAAACGAGCACACAGTCCACCTGATGGCAAGTGGTTGCTGCGGCCCATAGACATCCACATCCATCCTCGACTACGAATCAAAACGCAGATGCGCTGTCACCCGTGAGGACTAAGATGGAATGCCTCGTTTCCAGCAAAAAGGGTCTCCGGTTCTCTACAATCACCGTACGAAACACAGCAGCATCAAGCTACTATTTCACGCTGGTATTCTGTGAGTGCGTGGTCCTTCCCCGGTCGAGCCGACCCATTCGTGCTACAACTATACTACTAATATAACTGCAGCATGGCTCTACCACGTATAAATTTTGACTGTACAAAATACAAAACAGTGAAAAACTATTTGGTTTAAAAATTAACTGAAACTCTTTTAAATCCCATTACCGATGAACTAGATTTTCTTTCGTACCAGTAATTTGTTTATTCCTATTTCTTAAAAACTAGCAGACTTCTTTCACGTATTATCACAATTCAGGTGATAGCAAAAGTATATATTTGTAATTTGTCACACAATAACAGTTTTAGAATATCCTTTCACCATGTTACGTCCTATTTTGTCCCATAAGCAAAACCTGGAAGACCTTGAGGCTTCCGATTGATTTATAGAACCATCATGTTATTGGCGAGACGGAGATGAGGAGCAGCATCAAAGGAGTGAGTCATGGGGTACTATGATTATCAATCCAGCTTCAGGGTATTAGAATGACTATTAATGAAGAAGAAAACTTTACAGAAACTAACGGACACGTGATATATTCTTTATATTATATTCAGACTAAAACAAAAAAGCAACACTTATGTTAAAATATTAACAAATTTTTCTGTAATAATGTCGTGTGTAGCGTAGCGGCTGATCGACAAATGAGCTCTGACGTAAAAAAACAAACCGACCGCCACGCCGCTCCCTTAGTTATCTGCAGATTTTTCGTACATGTCACACCTCATCCACTTATCTCCTAAGAAAGCTATTCTTTGTACCTACTTCAACTTTAGAAATCAACAAAAACGATAATAATACAAAGTTTAATGAATTTCTTCGAATCATAAGATTCCGTATGATGTTTCTGGAATTATGAAGTTATATATGGAGAAAAAATAAGGTAATACACGACATTTTGTACAAACACATTATAACGCCTTCATATTTAAGAGAATATCCGTGCGATGTTTAGCCGCACACAAACGTGTTCCTCCATTTCTCTCTAGAATCCCTTGATCTCAATGGCTCTAGAGAAATAATCTTTTAAGACACCCATGAACACATTACACATTACACCAATGAAATTGCTAATCACAATTTTATGTTCTAATTTATTAAATCTTATCGCGAAAAATTAATGGTTTTTATTTATTATAACTATTTGTGAAAAATAGCTGATGTGTTTATATGATGAATGTAAAGAACCAGAGACACCTTTTGCTGGAAACGAGACATTCCATCTTAATCCTTAGGGGTGAAAACATTTCACATTGCATCACCACACATTCATTTTTAATCTGTGTACTCGTTTATTACCATTATTTTATTAAAAAAAAATATGGGTAATATGGGTTTGCACCCAGTATACTTGATGGTAAGTGGATGAACTGAAAGAGAATGCCCCATTAAAGGTAAAAATGGTTTTCGGTTTTCGTAACTAACAATATGAAACACATTGAAAAAATGTGATCCTCCCACAGTTGTCTTGTTCTTAGATAATATTTTAGAGCTCGGTCGCCAAAGTCGTTGTTATTAATATGAATAATTTTTTTTACATAGGTATATCTATTACAAAAATTTATTTTAACGGTAATAGATAATTTGCATGTAAAACATAATTGCAAACATACAAAAGTAATAGGTGTTGACGGCTGTTGATTGCAGTAGCTATAACGTTTGGGTGCGGAGCTACGAATCGCAAGTTCGTTTCGTGTTAAATCGGTATATAGTTCCAGCCGAAAACTTCTGGTAAACCGCACAGTCGTAAACCGCCAAGCGTCCAAATGGTATGGCTATATTCATATGGTCATTATTGACACTGAAATATCAAGAAATACGCAACCTTATGTTGTGTATTTCTTAAAAATTTCTTACATTTTAAATAAAACTTCCAGGAATCCCGATCTCAATACATCTTGCATAAAAAAGTTCGAGTTCGACTTTTTTATTCAAATTTTAAAATCGCTACCGAATTGCGCCAATTTACATAGTCATAAATACATTTGGTTGTCTCCAGTGCCTCACAGTTTCACGTCCGTGGGGTGAAAAGTCACCCCGGAGGGTTTTTTACCCCCTAAAGATAAGACATGTCACAACTTGACAGATGTCATTGCATTTACAACTCGCGTAAAACAAGTGAACGTGCTTTGTTACGCCGTGTTGCATTTACTTTTTCTGTATTGTGTAATAAAAAAGCGAGACTTATTGTACAGTCAAATGTTAAGATGACGTCAAAAAATCTATTTACGTTTCGTAACAATGCAATGGTACCTAATGGTAATGGTTGAAATATGACAAAAATTAAGCTTTAATGAATATATGTATTTAATAATTATTGGAAAAATATTTCCAAACGTCATTTTATAACCATCTTTAACATATGGGTTAGGTAAATGTGTCATTATGCGTCTATGTATGACTGTTTTGGAGAAATCTTATAAATAAAAACAATGTACTGTCTCATAAGCTCATAACAAGACATCTTATAATTTTAATCCTTTGTGGCAATAATTTTCACTTACTGTTGAATGTAGATTTGACTAATACTAGCGATACGCCCCGGCTTGGTATCAACTGCGGGTGATTTATGGATCTCGAGAACAGTGCCATCTAACGGGTCCAATTGTAAATTTAAACCATCCAGGGATCACTCAAACGCACACAAAAAATCATCAAAATCGTTCGAGACGTTTTCAAGTTTTAGCGAGACTACGGATATCAATTGATTTTTATTTATAGAGATAAGCAGATACTTATTTACCATACCACCTGATGGTAAGTAGTAATAATATGTGATGGTAGGTAAAGCGTACCTACTGATTCCTTCTTTGATTAGACCCATAAGAGGTTCAAAAGACAAATTAAAATTTGGGAAATTATTGACATCTAAGATAATAGGCTCTACCTAGTTTAGATGTGAGTAGTTTCAATTATGAATTAATAAATTGTAAAAGTACATTGCCATAATCTTTTTTTGACTTTATGGTTTTTCATGTGTAGGTAATTAATCTTAAGGATGCAATAAAGATATAGGTATCATAAAATTACTATCTTGCTACATAGTCATATCTATTACTTTATATACGTTTAGTTTGTATGTCGGTTAGATCAATTAAATAATATGTAAATTAAAGAAAACTTAAGTAATACGCATTGCTCATGAGCTGTTATGATTCTACAGAGAATTATCCCGGTGATCCTGATCAGGATACCAGGATAAAGTTATTAAATTATTGTATTGTCGTCTTCTTGATATACGCAAATTTTCAAGTCGATCTGCCGTCTACAAGTTGGTGGATACTACATTAAAATATTCCGTTACATAGATAGGTAGATAAATACACACGAAGCTAATAAAAGCGTGTTAAAAATCGTCAAATGACGCATTTCTTAAAAGACAAGATATTGCGCGTTAGGCTGATATCTTGCTTTTCCCTTACACCAAATTGGCATTTTCCACCATATATCAATAACCAGAGCGTTGTTCGTCAATAAGCAGAGCACTTCGCGTGCAAGTGAGGTTGGCATTTACAGAAAAGACAGTAAAAATTAAACTAAAATTAAATTATCCCTTGCACTCTTTTAATTAATAAGTTTTTTTTACGTTAAAAGTTATGGAATAGTTTTTATAAGTATAAAATAAGGGTGACAAACGAGCACACGGTTCATCTGATGGTAAGCGGATGGTAAGTAGATACCTACATCTATCCTCAGTTAAGAATAAAAATGCAGATCTGTTGTCACGCCTGAGGACTCAAATGGGATGCCTCGTGTTCATTAAAAAGAGTCATCAGTTCTACACTCACGATACGAAATACAGCAGAACTAAGCTGCTATTTTACGCTGGTATTCTGTAGCATGGTGTCCTACTCCAGTCCAGCTGACCTATTCGTGCTACATTCACCACATAGCTGCAGCATGGGTCTACTGCGTTTACCACTTACAACATTTTTGTTACGCTCAGAAAGGGTAATTTGTGATATATAGGTTATCAACACTTGACTGCAATCAAGTCAATAAAAAAACATACATACTATACTCTTTTTACGAATAAGTTTACATTTTACAGGTAGGAATAGAAATAAAATTTAAAAACGCTATATTACACGTGGACACTTATGATATTTCTAAATCATCATTAATTTTAACGCCCTTATTCGCCTAAAATTCCCAAACACAAAAGCTATCCCACAACCCGCTACCAAATCCAAATTCCCATATTTGCTTACCGTTAATCAAAAAACTTTTGTCATGGAAACGTCTTTGGACGTCTACTCTGTAATAAATGATCTCAACTCGGCAACGGACGGGGCCCGGTCGGAGCGACCCGAAAACTCTAAGAAAATAAACAACAAATAAAACCATGTCGCTAATGATACATCTAATGGTGCAGAATAATTGTTCACCGTTCACCATTAGCAAAGTATAATACCGTTAAACGTTCCCTTCTGCTTTAGAATGACCTGTTTGCGGAACGCTAAACGGCCAGTTGCACAAATATTCCGTCACGATATCATTAATTATGTACTCTGATAATTGAAATTCTGGACAGTTGATATGCTCTTGGCCGACATTGAACCAGAAGAAGTAAATTACAGATGGTCCTGGCAACGCGAATTAAACAGAACAATTGTTACAATGGGACAAAGGATCAGTATGTTTTTTTTTAAACCTAAATGTCTACTGAACTACCACTAAATGACGAAGAAGATACTAAGGGTATATTCTTGTGGTTGGAACTCTATCCAAAAACACCGAACACAATAAAAAAGTCTGCTGTAAAGTGGACCAACATATTCTTGACAACAGTTTATGAAAACAACTCTTTCTCTGCACTTGCAATTTAGTGTCCTGGGGGTTTCGGGGACAATAAATCGATCCAGCTAGGATTCATTTTTAGAAAATGTTGTTTTATCCGTGTTTTCCGGCAATGAAAAACTGCTACATATCATTAGAATACGACGGTAATTTTGGCTAAGCGTCAAGGGTTATAGTAGCTTAAATGGGTTATTGGGCGGCCACGAATTCGAAGTACCCCGGTTCGAGTCAAGATGTCTTCGGTTCAACTTTTTTCAAGTTCCCTTCTTTAGTGAGAAAATCTATTATTTCGAGCCCCTTTTTTAGTATTTTTTAATAACACGAAAAATTTAATTGAACTAATTGCACTCATGATTTTTTATTTAAATAACCAGTTCAGTTTTTTTTATTATGTCGGTAAGATCGAAAAATATTATTCATATTTCATCAGTATGTAATTTGTTTCTAAATATAATTTCCAAAAAACACGATTTCCAAAAAAAATATCGAGTCAAGCTCATCTAGGTACTATTTATATAAAAAAACTATCATTCATCATTTTTACAATATCCACGTGTCATCCCACAATAAAAGCCAAGCAGTTCAGCATAAACGTGTCAAAATATTAAATTCTAATGTTTAAAAGCTTACGGCGATATTACTTCAATCTTTTATAGAACAGCTGATACCATTGCTGCTTTTGCGTACAATACTTATTTGAAACAAAACCAAACCAGAAATGTATACAAAGCGTTGTGCGAGATTAAAGTGCAAAAGACCGGGTGCAGAATTTTCCTGTCGCTCTTATTGTAAAGCTTACAAAACGGCGAAAGTTGTCATCAAATACGCATCCTCCGAGGGCGGGAATCAGTTTTAAAAGCCATTAGAGTGGGAGGGAGAGAGGGTGTGTAATTAGACTGCGTTAATATTTAACAAGTGCGGCGCAGATTAACGTAACGTTGGCCCATCTGCGCCCGGACACCTTCTGTGACTTGTGCCTTTAAAAAAGCCACTTTGCAAGCGGCATCGTCAAAAATTAATTATGTTGTGTCCTGCTTTGTGAAAAAGAGATTTTAAGCTACCTAACGACTTTGTCATGCCGGGGTGCGAGGTTGCTCTATCATTCACTGCCATTTTCACAAAGTAAAGAGTAAATGGGGCCTTACACTGTATTGTGAAGAGTCAAAATGTGTCGAAAAAAGGCACGTATGGCAATTCACAATGCCGTGTTGGTCCCTACTTTGACATATGGTAGTGAAAGTTGGGTGTGGCAGAAGAAGCACGAGAATAGAATGAATGCAGTAGAAATGCGGTCGTTAAGGAGTATGTTAGGGCTGAATCTGAATGACAGGGTGAGAAATTGTGTAATAAGAGAAGAGTGTGGTTTGCAAGATGGCGTTGTGACCAGGATTAAGAAAGGAATGCTTCGGTGGTTTGGTCATGTGGAAAGAATGAATGAGGAAAGAGTGACAAAGAAAATCTATGTTGCAGAAGTGAATGGCAGAGTCGGAAAGGGACGTCCTAGGTGAAAATTTATCCACCAAATTGGCGATTTATTGAAAACGGGCCAAATTAGGAGTACCCTTAATCGACGAGCATGTATGCGTAGGTATATGGATATGAAGGAGGCGAGAGAGGTGTGTCAGGATCGTGCCAAATGGAAGTCTGTAGTCTCTGCCTACGCATACGGGTGACAGGCGTGAGTGTTTATGTTTTATGTTTGTGTATGTTTACTACTAAGTAAGTAGTATTTTTTATATTTAAAAAAATTGATACACGCCTGATGTATCCTTACATATGCTAAAAAATACAGCGACTGAAATAGTTATAATGAAATTTTCTGATTTCAAACCTCAATCATCTTACACCGGCATGATATTTGAAAATTAATAGTTATTGTTACTAAAGTGAGTTCTTGTGTAGCAAATATAATGTCCTCCAGACCGAATTTCGACCACGGCGGCCTGCCTCAACGGAGACTAGCCATCGGCGCAGGACAGGATTATAGTGCCCAAGTGTATTCGCAAGCACAGGTGCACTCTCTATTCCCTCACTCTCATAATCCGTTGGGACGGTAAACCGACACGACCGGAGAGAGATCAGGCGCAGGACCAACGGCTTTACGTGCTTTCCGAGGCACGGGGGTGAGACACCGCCAACTTCCTGACTTCGGGCAGCTACTGAGAATTTCTTGACAGAAATACTCAATCAATGATTTTTTGGCCCGACCCGGGATTCAAACCCAGGACATCATGATCGGCAGTCGCACTACTACAACCACTAGACTAACGAGGCAGACAAATATATATATACAAATGAAATAAGTTCCTTGTTAAGAAGGAAGACATAGGTACTTTCAATAAGCTTAACATCTAAAGTGAAAATTTAATTTTCCTCATAATATTTACATTTTTAGCCAACGTAACACGAGCCTTTCAGTATTAATTTTCATACAGGATAAAGGTGCGGGTGGAAGCGAAAACAAGGCTGTGAATTTCCTAAGTGTAATCCTTTCGGAGCCATTCTGCGCAATTAGAATTAGTCGAAGACGCGGCATCTGCGGGTTAACTAATGGGGAATGCATTATTAAAGCCCCGCGCTCGGGCGGGCAAGGGTTTGGGGACAGATTAACTTGTTACAGATTTAGGTTACGAGAGGTGGTTTTTGGTTAATTTTACGCAATTTTAAATTGCTGTGCCTTTTTTGTTAACAATATTCAAAGATTAATACGAGACAATATAATTCGACGGCTTAGTAGCACTACGCTGTGACGTGGTAAACCCATCTACGAGAAATGAAAATTTATAGCTGTAGTTTAATGTGAATTACAATGTGATTAATTTATAAGTTAAGATGGTACACTAGTGTGACCGTTAGTTGTAATATGTGATTTAATCTGAGAAGATCCCTTTATAATAGTCACGTGATTGTACCTATTAAAAATCTTCTTTTCTTTTTGTTATTTAAAAATATCTCGACAGTAATATTTTCTCGTGCATGTGGGGGCAATTTACATTTAGGATGTACATAAATTGTATAAGGACACACATCCAGATTTTTTTATAGGATAGGGTGACAAACGAGCACACAGTCCACCTGATGGTAAGTGGTTGCTGTGGCCCATAGACATCTACATCTATCCTCCATTACGGATCAAAATGCAGATGCGTTGTTACCCGTGAGGACTAAGATGGAATGCCTCGTTTCCAGTAAAATGGGTCTCCGGTTCTCTACACTCACCATACGAAATACAGCAGCATTAAGTTACTACTACACGCTGGTATTCTGTGAGAGCGTGGTCCTTCCCCGGTCGAGCTGACCCCATTCGTGCTACAACTGTACATCTAATATAACTGCAGCATAGCTCTACCACGTATAAAAACCACCACATCCAGATCTGGAACAATTATTTGTAGGAAACACTTGTTTTATGCGGGATCCAAACCAACGGCTTTAGAGGCTGTAACTAAACGTTTAGTCACTGAGCTTCGGAGTCGTAAAACTGTATTAAAAAACTAAATCAAGAAGTTGAATATTCAAACAGTTGCTAGGCTGTGTGTTTAAATATGAAAATAGTAATTTACATAAATTTTTACTGTAATCGTAAATTGTATTAATTTTTTGCATAAATTGAACCTGGATTCAAATTGGAGCGATAACGAACTGCATGTGAGGAATGGCACCTACCTCCTACACCTCGCGACTAGCGACAGCATCGCTGTTACCATCGCATGAAAACTAGAGTTTCTTTTCTCGTAACAAAGTTTAGCCAATCAGCTAGGAAACTCAAACAGTGTTCATAGCACTAAATATACCACTACTAATAGTACTTTAAGAGTACTTAATAATTTTACTTTTTATTTTTATAAGTATTATGTTCGTATTATTGTAAAAAAAAAATTATCGATATTGCCTACATATATAATTGTTATATACTTGATACAAGAGTTTATTACATAATTATAGTTTCTGGCCTGTCCAAAAGCAGTAGTTGAACTGTTCTGTAAGTTATATATAATTTTAGAATATGTTGTGATATTTCTTCTTGGCCCACGTAGCTGTTGGCAACCGATTGATGATTAGATGATAATGAAATAAAGTAATATTTTGCTGAAATAAATCCAAGTTACGAAAGAATGTTTTTCCGAGGAAACTAGACTTTGGTATCGACTACAGTCTATCACTGAAAACAAAGAACGGTATTTGTCAACGTCACCACATCCTATAAACCCTTTTAAAAGTAAAATTTAAAGAAATTAACTTCCACATATTTAACTCGCGATACTAATTCTATGAATATACGAGTACGACAATATTCTTAAGTAGGTACTGAAATAGAATTTCTATTTCCCAAAATTCGTTTTAATCCACTCGCTATGTCATGAAATTCACCAGTATTACACTGGCAATCTAAAGATTAAAGAAGTATAAATTAAGCTAATATTATTATTATTACCGTAATTACAACTACACTCACTGTGAGTTTAACTTTACTTAAAATTTCAACTGAAAATTTTTCGATTGTTATTAAAAAAAGAAATTACTCACGTAATATTATGCAAATAGTTCTTCCCATGTTCAGGCATCATTAGATGACCGTGCTACCCACGGTGGAGGTATGAGAAACTTTTTCAAACCAATCAGTCACAGTCCGGGACTTCCGGGACGCAGATTAGCATAGGCAAAAATCACAATGGCGGACTCAAGAAGTTAATGGACGGTCCATGCATAATTTTAAGCTCGAGCACAAAAGGGTTAAACAAAGGTGTTGCCGTAAAAAGGTTTATTAATGTCATAGATGAATCATCAGTCGGTCCGTTAGACCGGTCGTGGCCAGATACGAGTTACAAGAGTAAATTAAAAAGTGTTAGTTTTTACTCTATGATTCGATTCGCGATGGCGCCAAAATAATTTATGCTTTCACGTATATTATCAAACAATTTCAAAATACGTTAATTTCATTATAAGATAAATTGTGTAAATTTTTCATTTCATCGTATTTTTTGTTAAAGGCGTCGTACGAAATCTTATCTTGACGTAAATACCTAAATGTCACCGTTGTTTACATGTTTCTTTCTCTTCTATATTAATTTGAAAGATTTGTGTTGACTTTTATTAATTTTTCATTTAATGGTTGTATCACGAATAGGTCGGGTCGACCGTGGACGTACCACGCTCTCTCAGTATAGCTGTTGTGTTTCGTATGGTGAGTGTAAAGAACCAGAGACCCTTTTTACTGGAAACAAGGCTTTCCGTTTTAGTCCTCAGGAGTGACAACGCATCTGCATTTTGATTCCCAATCGAGGATAAATGTATATGTCTATAGGCCACAGCATCCACTTACCATCAGGTGAACTGTGTGCTCGTTTGTCACCCCTATTCTATAAAGAATGCGTCTATCTCAGGACCTTGCTTTATGGCATTCCTTGGGAGTAGTCTACGTTCGGCAGTGACCTTTGATGATGATATTTAATTAGAGGAAACTTTTCTTTACAAGAGATATTGACATACCTTAATAAAGGAACAGTGCTTATAATAAAAAAAGTTTTAATGACTTACATTATTTTATCATTGAGCCTTGGGAGAAAAATGTATGCTATTATGGTTTTATTAAAAAACATAATAAAATGTATTATTAGTTTTAGTTTATCTTTATTGTTATAGTTTTCTTTTAATATTTTGTCTAACCTGTTGTCGTAGCCATGTTACGTAAACAATAAAGTTGTATATACAGTGTGTCCGGTCACGGACTAGCGATATTTTAGGTACTTATAATACAGCTATTTTAATATAAAAATACACTACACACTGAGGTCTGATCCCCTCCCCCTCTATTTGGCAGCCATTTTGTTTTTCTCTTGAGAGATTCTCTACGCGTTTACGAAAAAAGTCATATCTCTGAAAGTTTTAGTCTTGCTGAGATAAAAATTAACTCATTCGGAGGCCAATAATATTGTTTATCGTTTACATTATCAAAATTTTTGTTGACGTACTTGTAACTTTGAAGAAAAAAAATTTAACTTCAAATAAATATCAAAAAATATGCTATTCGGCAAATTATTGTAAATTACTGCAAAAACAACCCCGGTTACCCTTCTTATTTTTATACTAGATCGACAGATTTTGAGTTAAGCTACAATGCAATATAAAGTTTACAGCTGTATGTTTATTACTTTAAGAATTATTGTTGTTTGAACATGGCGTATGCCCAAACACAAAAGGCCTTTGTTAAGTGACAACTGGCACTGCCTGCCTAGGAGTAATAGTGTTCTATGATCTGTGCTGCCTGCTCTCAAATTATACTACTTATAAATGATGATTCCGATTCTCTGATCTCTAATTCATCATCTCTAATTCATCGAAGATCATAAGTAATCTCAGATTACTATTACTCCTAGGCAGGCAGTGCCAGTTGTCATTTAACAAAGGCCTTTTGTGTTTGCGTACATGCTATGTTCAAACAACAATAATTCTTAAAGTAATAAAGATACAGCTGTAAACTTTATGTTGTATTGTAGCTTAACTCAAAATCTGTCGACGTAGTATAAAAATAAAAAGGGTGAACGGGTGTTGTTTTTGCAGTAATTTACAGTAATTTGCCGATTAGCATATTTTTTTCATATTTATTTGAAGTTAAATTTTTTTCTTCAAAGTTACAAGTATGTCAACAAAAATTTTGATAACGTAAACGATAAACAATATTATTGGCCTCCGAATGAGTTAATTTTTATCTCAGTAAGACTAAAACTTTCAGAGATATGACTTTTTTCGTAAACGCGTAGAGAATATCTCAAGAGAAAAACAAAATAGCTGCCAAATAGAGGGGGGAGGGGATTAGACCTCAGTGTGTAGTGTATTTTTATATTAAAATAGCTGTATTATAAGTACCTAAAATATCGCTAGTCCGTGACCAGACACACTGTATAATTGAATTTAACAAAATTTTAAAAACATAGAAATTGAATAAATTTTTAAATAAATCTAGCTACCAGTACCACCATTCTATTATCCTGTCATACCTATCATCGAATACTGGTATGTTTCAAGTATCATTATAATAAGCAATTAAATCCGTGAAAACCACTATTATAAGACCCGTTTTCATTGTAAAGTGTACGAGCATTTGCAAAGCTTTCCAGGTGCCCAGTTACAGCAGACATCTTAAAGAAGGGGTACGTGGTATAAAGGAGCGCTATTTGTTTTCTGCCGACACCTCTCAGTAGTTAAACAAACAATTCATAAATATACAAGACTTTTGTGCGCTTCCCATAGTTTCTATTGTCTGTATTGTCACCTTTGTGCCCTTTTTCTAAAGCGATGTTTTTTTTTTGTTTCGTATTTGGTATTTGTGGCAACTTACAGCGATATGTCCAGTTAACGTTTACTATATACGGTAGGATATTTTTTCTTCATATTATTTCATATATTTGATTTAAGGTATTTTAAAATATACTAAAATCATTTCGAAAGATTTTGTAACTTAATTAGAGGCAACTTAATTATTTGTTCTGAATTATAGAATATTAACCCATTCTGTGAGTCATATATTATGAACATTTCGATTGACTAACTATGGGTGTCCTTTTCGCGGACAGGAAAGTTGTTAACATATCACTATATGAATCAGTCAGAGATCATCAATAAACCTTTTTACAATTTGTAAGCCGTTTTATCAACTATTTCTTTATAAAAATATAAAACGAAACCATTGTAAATTATTAACATCTAGAGAATATTTTAAAAATGAAGCATTTCTCATTTTATCGCATGCAAAAATAAGCACTTACTTGACGTTGGGAAATACCAAGGCTACTAGGCCATCCTATTAACACCAAACGTAAAATATCCAGATCTGCGACAGGTGGTAAAGATGTGAGACGTCTGGTGCTGTGAGGGGCAATCCCCTGCCAAAAGTTACTTTTAAGACAAATCTAATAACGGGAGATGCCTATATCCAACAGCGATCTCTTACGTACTAAAAAAGAAGAAGAAAAGTAAGATATAGACACCGTCGAACAAGTGGTAAAAGTCGTGGTCTGCGAGGATCGAATTCGACTAAATCGCGTACTAAACATTTTTGGATAGCGCCATTGCGCCATAGATAATTTATACTAAAAGCTGTTAAATTATTTTAGAATCCATAATTCCGAAAATTTCCCTCGCAGCGAGATTCAAACAAATGTCAATCAAACTGAGCCACACAACTAGAAGCCAGAGGTCACCGATCATCTTCAGCGCTTAACAAATATAATAATGCTGTTCATTACACTAAAATGCATTGTAATATAGACCTTAATATCCAGGTATAGCAACTTAAAATGTTTCACCAGCTCCATAAAAAACGATGTATATCGAATCCGTTACATCTCCCTTGTCTAGGTTTTTTGCTTCTAAACATTCATGTCATTCCAGCAAGTAAACAAGTAGATACAAAGGGGCATAGTCACCATCCCTTTTTATTAAAATCGGTGGCTGAATGGCAACAAAGGGTTTTGTACTCATTATGCGTAATCGGCGCCGTTCAGGTGTTATATTATACCGAGCCCCGGTAATAATGAGCTTACACTGGATAGTTTTCAAAGAGCTGCACGAATTATTTGAAATTAACCGCTTTAAATGTGCACATATTAAATAAAAACTTTAATTTAATGATTTTTTCTTTAGCAAGTGTTTTGTAAACAATTTTCAGTACATTATAATTTCCGTCCTTCTTATAATCTTTTATTATCGCTTACTAGTATTAATTATCTGAATCCAACTTAGTGCTTAAAGCAGTTAGCCTTAAGCACTAAGTCGGACTCTCAGACACAAAAGGAGTTAGTAGACCACCTAGAAAAATTACCACCCACTTGCATTTCATTGAGAAATGATCACATGCGTAATTAATAATATATAATTGTTTTTATATGCTAAGGAAAATCTCTATTTCGCTTTTATTTTATCTAAAATTTACAAGACACCTGTACTAATTTTTATTTCTACTTTCTAACAGTTTTCTTTTTATAGATATAACGGTCAAAAGTAGAAAGCTTTTCACAAATATTCAATAATTTAGTCAACGGTGGACAAATGAATCGGTTCACCGCTGGATTATCATTAATTTCAACGCGTTTCACAATTCTTGTAGGCACATTGGAATAGTTGTTCAAATTTAGTTGTTATAAACATTCTTTTGAATTAGTTTTGTCATCATAATCAGCATACGTATTGACTAATAACTTCTGCTTTGCATGCTGTTTATATTAACTTAATAAATATTCGATAATTTATCGAAAGATACACGCGAGTGTGGGCTCTAAGCATGGACGTAATTCAAACATCCAAACTTTTGTAATAGATACCTTGTATGTAAATTACATATTTTACTGTGTGTAAACTTTAGCACAAATTGCTCAAAAATTGTAAATTTCATACAAATGATATCGAAATGCAATTAAGTACATCACACACATCCAGCCATTTTAAGTAAATTGGTGAACGTAGGCTTAGTCAACTTTCAACAGTACCCAAATAACGTGCAAGTCTAGTACTACTTTAATATTATATACTACGAGTATAATACGTTTAATTTACCCAAAAAGTGTGGTATGTGTTAGGTTATAGAAGTAAGGATAACTACGAAGCGAACAGTCTATCTGATAGTAATTGTATGTTGTAGCCCATGAAGACCTACATATCTCCATGAATTAAAATCAGAAAGAAGATGCACTGATGTGATGATGTGATGACCTTTATACGTGGTAGAGCCACGCTGCAGCTATGTGAGAAGTATAATGTAGCACGAATGGGTCGGCTCGACTGGGGAAGGAACGCACTCTCCCAGAATACCAGCATATAGTAGATGGATGATAGATGTAGATGTCCATGGGCCACAGCAAATACTTACCATCAGGTGGACTGTGTGCTCGTTTTGTCGCGTATGTTTTCCTATAAAAAAGGTGGAACGCCCCACAGCGTGAATTTATTCTGGTTCTCTATACCTTCTACACATGGTAGAGCCATGCTGCAATAATATTAGTAGTATAGTTGTAATACGAACAGGTCGGTTTGATCGGGGAAAGATCACGCTCTCACAGAATACCAGCGTAAAATTGCAGCATAACGCTTCTGTATTTCGTATGGTGAGTGTAGAGAACCGGAAATCCTTTTTACTAGAATCGAGGCTTTCCATCTTAGTTCTCACGGGTGACAACGCATATGCATTATGTAATCGAGGATAGATGTAGATGTCTATGGGCCACAGCATCCACTTACCATCAGGTGGACTGTACTTTAAAAAACACACAGTACTGACTCAATGTGTAATTACACACACACACACACACATATATATATATATATATATGTATATATATATATATATATATATATATATATAAATAATTACTAACCTCGTCACTAAAGATCTAACTCAAAAACACCTCCAGTTTCTTGTTGTAAAAATAATATAGGAAATATATATTATTTTTACAACAAGAACCACCACTGATGTGGTCAATAAATCAAAAAATGACTCATTACAATAGAAAATAAAGAAATATTTATAAAAGAATCCTAAAAGCGAAACTGGATAACAAAATATTGTTATTGTGAAATTAAGGAATTAAAAAAGGACGAAAAAAACAGCTTTACACTTTACGTATTTGTAAAATGATAATGAAATTCCAAAACGTTCAGAATCATCTCCCCATTCCAACCGGTGTTCATGACCACCAAATTATATACAGTAATATCGTAATTTGTCCCTCATCTTATTTGATTTATAAAACATAACAGGTTGGTACGCGTGCTGGACCCGCGGCGTATGAAGTTGTTAATACTGACCTCTCAACCTCAAGGGAAGCTGTGCATGATTCGGTCTACATGATATTGTGATGTAAATTTGAGAAACTGGCCACACGCATGTTTTATGTATATTAAGTATTGCTAGTGAGAATGCACCATACGCTATTCTGTTTCTTTATAAATTTTTAATTTGTTTACAAAAACGTTTCCCCGATAATAGCTATTAGCGTTTTTTATTACGATTATGCCAAAATGCATTGGTTTCTTAAGCATATAATTACTTCACATTACTTAGTAAATCCATTAGAACATACCGGATTAATTAGTTAATACAAATATAGATTGGTAGTTGAAAGCAGTTTTACAATTGCGATATGTGCGCTCACTAAGCTCGCCTGTCATATAGATGTATAACCAATAGTGATTTGACGAGACTAATGAAAAAAAAATAAGAGAAATAAAACAGTGGAAGAAAACTCATAACAATAAATATACTTGAAACAATACTTAATACTTGACCAAAATATATGAAAATCTAGCGTTAACGTATTTAACGTAATCTTTGACCTAACAGTTCACCCCAAAGTTGACGCCGAGCAAGAATTCTAAACTGAAGATTTTATGGGAACAAAATAGCTAATAATTCATAAGCCTCGGACTTCGAGCTACTGTCCGGCACTCAAAATCAATATGAGCGGAACCCGTTAGGGTAGAATACGCCATTAATTTGAACATGCCCGGACAAAGGGCGTAGTGTTCGCCCTTTCGAGACTAGAAAGTCTACAAGGATAATAGCGGATAGTCTACACTCGTTTAAGAATGATAAATTACCTAAATGGAGTCGGTATGTCCATTCCCACAGATATTAAAGCCGAGGACAAAGGAGAGACCCCTAACTTGAGCGGACTCACGCAGAGGTATTGAAAATATTGCAAAATACAAGGTCTCTTTGTTTGGACCGCATGCAAATCCTTTTGAGGGTTTTGGCGGGAAATTGGAAAAGTTCTGACTTTGATGTTTTTTTTTATTTATTTTCTGACATCTTATCGCTCTGAATCTGATTTCACGTTTACTCTTGTTAAGCCGCCTTATTACTAAAAGTAGTTTATAATTAGTCTCACGTCTCAACTGGAATAATATATTGATACAGATTCTATTTGAGACCTGAGAATATTTTTTTTAATTTAAATAAAGAATTCCCGTGAAAAAGGTTCGAACTGAAATGTCAAGTATGGAATTTGACAGGTAATGTAACAATTCGCGGAAACTGTGATGCCGCGCATAAGGGACTCCGTTCATGAAAAAAAAATCTTCTTAAACCAAAATTTAAGCCGTAGACTAGAAAACGTGTTTTCTAAAAACCACGTTTCGTTATGAGACAGAGTAAGTCCTTAAACGAAAGAATGCTGTTCTAATTAATACTTATACTGGCACTTTATAAAGAAAAAACAATTAACAAAAAACGATTAAACTTAAAACAATATAAACCCAACAGTGGACGTGTTTTCTAAAAACAACGTTTCGTTATAAGACGAAATAAGTCCGTAAACGAAAGAATGTTATTCTAATTTATACTTATACTGGCACGTTATAAAAAACCAATTTAAAAAAAACGATTAAACTAAAAACATTTTAAACCCAACTGTGAATACATCCGAATAATTCTTCTTTTTTTATCAGCCCATAAAAGTCTTTGGATATGGACTTTGTAGGGAGAATTTGCCATTGCAATAATTGCCACAGTAAATGCGAATAACTTGTCAGGCGGATTGACGATATGAGTACCGCAGATGCCTTGAAATTTGACTCTACTCTCCGTCACCGGTCTGGTGTTTATATACCTATGTTTAAAGCTATAAGAAATTTCTTTTTTATATAATAAGAGGGACATACGAGTCTCACAGTCCACCTGATGGTGAGTGGATGCTGTCGCTCATAGACATCTACATCTATCCTCTATTAAAAATAAAAAAAAATAGATGTGTTGCTACCCTTAAGGACTAACATGAAATGCCATATTAACTTTTACAGCACACACCAAACGAAACGCGGTAGCAATAAGCTGACATTTTACGCTGGTATTCTGTCAGACCGTAGTCCTTCCCCTGTCGAGCTGACCTCATTCGTACTACCACCATAATATAGCTACAATGTGCTCCACCACGCTTAAAACGTGGCAGTGTGGCTCTACCACGTATACCCAACGGGACGAAATGTGGAGATGGATTGTTTTAACTCACCACCACATGGGAATTCTTTATGATACTTATAACGGCAGTCCCTCGGTTACACTGTTCAACGCATATTCTTTACAAGTCTTTTACAACTATCCCACATGACGTTAAGTGGTGATGTAGCTGAAGATGGTAAAGGACACAGACTTAGCTTAACAAAGCATCTTAAATCTTGCCTTGAAAGCATCAAATTTTTTTGTGCAATTATATTAAATTGGTGAAAAATATGGTGCCGTCTGAGTGGTATTTAAAATAATCAATAAAGACCATAAATATATTGTATCAGTTTTACGATTTCCCAAAAATAATCTCTATTTTTTTCAGTAAAATATAGTCTCCATTATAAAAATCTTATTGACGTGTAGTCCATAGCAAAACTCTTTTATTATCTATCTACTGATCCTTGCAAGTGTATTTTGAATTGCCTTAACGAAGTCAATCAGCTAAGTATCTGGGCTGTGGCCACCAGCATCGGGAAGCAACAGTGACAAATGATGCAGTCGTCACGTGTTCCCTGCTGTGACATGACGCTCTAATGAAAGTATTATCCAACATTCCTTAAGCACGATTTTATCTTAGCTTTTGGCGTGTCGCAGCGTTCTAAATATAATGTGCGTATTTTGATTATTTTATTTTATTCCGCTATTAACGCCGGATAAAATTAATTTTATTTATTTTTCCAGGGGTGTCCAAAGTTTTGATTTTATAGTTAATAGCCCAGGTCATGTCATTCCCCGCTCTCTGACCATGGGAAATGCAAGGCACGCGAAACGTCGGAAACTAAACACAGGTGATTATGCGAAATTAAAAATTACATTATTAGAGCCACGTTGCAGCTACTATGGTTGTAGCATAGCAGTTGTACTGTGTACTCGATTGTCTTTTGATATTTGTCTTTTCATTTTCATTTATAATTATATATTTTTAGAACCCAACCAGATAAGAACTGAGAATTATGTAGACCCCTTTTTTTGCACCCGAAGCAAATATGGGCAACCCTCCGAAAAGCGGGGGAGGGAGGCGGTGAATGGTCATAGCATACCACGCAGCCGGCTGCGTGGTTATGTGGAGACTTTTACCCACTAAACACTGCCTTTATGGATTGGCTTACCGATCTGACGAGAGATCTCTAAAACGTATACGAACGCGACCCTCCTTGGCAGAAAGGAGGCCCAGCAGAAAGGAGGGCGCAGTGTAGACCCCCCAGACATTGTCTTATTATTACGATTTCTGTGGTCACCTCTTACGACACCCACGGGGTGATATAGGGTCGCACACACAACAACAAAAAAACCTGTTCCATGCGAGATTCGAGCCCACGGTCATCAGAACCGTAACTCATTGCTAAGCCACTGCGCCATGGGCCGTCAAATTTTCAATCCCCAGATAAAAGTCAAATAAATTATTACCTGGCCGAATTTAAAAGTGAAACAATTCATATATTTTATTGATACAACCATTTGTTATTTTTAAATTGTTTATGTTATGCGTCGTCCCATGAATGTCTTATGTAACGATTGAAAAATCTGCCTTTAACCTTAATAGAAAAAATCGATATAATATAATTTAAATAATTACAAGTAAAACAGAATTTTCCGTAGCAAAGGAACGTATATAATACACTGAGTCCACCACAACCAAGGGCTATCCATTATTTTAAATATAACATTTATAAGACGAGAATGGAAGGAACAATATTGATTCTGATCCCAACAAGATCAAAAATTACATGCTGCCGACGGTAAAGCAAATCGCATTCTAGCCGGGGATTATCGCAGGTTATCAAGCATCTATCTAAACTTTTACTACGATATTTTAACATTAATGAACAGTTATGTAAGTTTCATATACATTGATGCATTTAATAGACAGAATTATAACAGATTAATGTAAAAAGAGCTATATATTGAAAACAGTAAGAGCACTCGCTAGTAAACATTACCCGTATTCAATGAAAAGGAAGCATGATCAAGATTGTTACTATTTATGCGGAATTTTATTTATATTTCGTTATCTAATGTTACAAATAGATAAAGAATTTTGTCAATATAAAAAGCGACTGATTAACAAAAAATATAAAATTATTTTTATATAAAAACTCCTTTTCTGTACAAAATATATTTAAATTTTTGTACTGTCATATTCTGTTTGATGTCGTAATTGTTAACGAATTATAGTATCCGGTTCTTGTCATTCATTCACCATACGAACCTGTTACCGCAACAGCCTATTAAAGTCCACTGTTGAACATAGACTCGTTTGGGATATTTGCCATAGTTGCCGTGTTTGGCAAGCGGGTTGGCAACTGCTGTTTTTTATTTCTTATTTGTTATTAAGAAGGCACGCTGCCCATCTCCTGATTTTTTTCCCTCTGTCGCATCATAACGACACCCACGGGGCCACGGGATGATATGAGGAAGTGGATATTCTTACACTGCCACTATATGGTCCATACAGAACACAGCACCTTTATGCTACTATTTTATGCTGGTGTTCTGTGGCGTTATGGTCCCTAAGAACTCAATTTGTTCATGCCGCAGCCTTAAACGTGAGTAACAATAATTTGATCAAATTATTATGTACCTACAAAGCATATATGGAAACTTGCAGATTATAGCAAAAAATTATAACCAAATTGTCGAGTTATACTCCTTTATTTGCGTTCTTATTTTTTTATTTCTAAAAATGAAATTTGGTTTAAAGACTATTTGAAAAATATTTTTCTAGACATTTTAGAAAAGATCTTATTTTGCATCGGGCTATCACATGTTTTAATAGATTTCTAGACTTGTCTCGAGAAAGTTGATACGGTCATTGATTTACGTTCGATGCTATTTAAAATTTGCATTTTCGCTTAATCTGTATATTTATTTAAATTTCAGATTACTCTTTATCGACTAATTAAATAGACACTAAGACGCATTTACATCATTATCGTATTTATAACAGTTAAGCTAAATTCCTACTGCTGTGAAATAATAATCTACAATATCCTTGTATTTAATTTTCGGTTTCAAAATTTGATAAAATGATTATCATTATAAACAAACTAGTTAAATTGAGTTAAAACTTGCTACTTTGTGTGATGAAATTCAGAAAATTTTGATTTTGATAAAAAAACGACAAAAATATAAACGACGTAAAACTTGTATACTCTTGAGGCGTAAGGTCCGATCTCATTCAATCAAAAGTACACTCAACTTGGGAAAGTGGTATTAACTCATAGATTCTGGCAAAATTGACTTTTTAAATAATACAAAACTGCAATTTTCTCATAACGTATTTACAACGATAACATAATTTAAAATATTTCTTTTATAGAGTAAGGGTGACCAACGGGTACTCAGCCGACTTATGATAAGTGGACGCTATGGTTTATAGCTGGGTCTGCTATCGTCGAATAAGTTGTTAGTGTCACCCCTGAGGATTAAGATATCTTATAGTCCTACTGCTCACGTATTGTGCCAAGAAAGCTAGCTCTGTTCGCTGAATATCTTGCGACCAATGCGGATGAATACGAACTTCACCGAACGTGAACATATAAATAACATTATACATATTACGTACTTATACGTATTAAACGATTTCAGTGTCTGTTTAATTTTCGAATTTTTTAATTTTTAGTTTGTTTATTTGAGTTGACTTATACATCAGATTATCATTTGTTTCTGTCAACGACGGGTTTATCCCAAAAAGAATCTTCTTCGTCTTCTTTTCACTCTGTCGTTCGCGAACACAGTGTAAAAAGCGTAAGAGGTAAGAGTTAATTTGGTGTGTACCACAGAACTATTATGTATATACTGTATTTTCTATGTAATTATAAGTTTATTTACCCTTTTCAGTACATCAACGATTGTTGATGCAGAAATCGTATGCACACATCAACTTCGACACTAATGGTACAATCAATTAAAGGTATACACCACATGTTTCTTGTTACTAGAAAGTTAATTAGTAAAACTAAATACATAAAATAGAACCGGTGAGGATACAACAAAGTAATGTCATGTTTATGTAGCAAGACTTTTCTTTAACATTTTTATTTATCATTTATCTGTTTGATTTTTTATTTTTTTTTTTATTTAATAGTGGTTGCTACGGCCCATAGACATCTACATCTATCCTCAATTACAAATCAAAATGCAGATTCGTTGTCACCCATGAGGACTAAGATGGAGCGCCTCGTTTCCAGTAAAAAGAGTCCCTGTTCTCCACACTATCCATACGAAACACAGCAGCATTAAGCGGCTATTTGACGCTGGTATTCTGTCAGAGTATTCTTTGCATACAGCTGTTGTTTATTTATTCTGTGCTCTTTATTTGAATGATGTACATCAAGGTATGATTATAATATAAAATTTTATAATCGTTGATATTTCTGTTATTAATAGCACAGTATAATATATGGAACACACAAAACAATATATATATATATATATATATATATATATATATATATATATATATATATATATATATATACTGTGTTAATAGTGAACTTTTAAACAATTCGACAATTGCGGACATATTTACACAATATATTTGTTTTGTTGAAACGATGGTTCATATCTATCTTCTCGCTAAGGTCCAGGTTCTATTAAATTTTATCGTTATACTTTGAAAACCCGAAATCAAACTCATCGCGCCATCTACTGAAAAGTGTAGAACGTCAGCCAGGACAGTTAATATATAGCTAGGAGCTAGTTATATATTATACAATAACGATATGACTTAGCACCATACGTTAACAACAAATATCAAAGAACATCCGTTATTTATATAAAATTTGCGTGTCAAACTAAAATAAATGTACTATAATTTAAATCAACAGTAAACACACTTTATGGACTCGGTGGTCGGACTTGTATAATAAATATCGGAGCAGTCTAGTCGAGAATTAATAATTTAAGCTTTACTTTGACATTTTCTGGAGTTCTACTATTGTATGTACATGTCAAGACGGATACGCATACGTATGTTACTCCGGGCATATAAAATTTATGATACTCTGGTATTAATATCACAATTCAAATGTTCAGATAAAGTTGTTGATGAGTTAAGGTGCAATTCCGTAGTCGACTGCAGACAGCAGCAGCAGACGACGTGTCGCAGCGACATGTCGTGGCATCATGTCGCTGCAGTCATGATTCCGAACCCGACTGCAGACGGTAGTATAGCAGCCCGTGTTCAGTCTGTTCCGAGTGTTCAGTGTGACATGATGTCTGACGTGTTTGAAATTAGCGATCGCGATTTATTTTTGTATCTTTTGTTAGAAGAGGAAGAAGATGATGATGACTTGTTTTTATTGTTCAGATATAAAGATAAAAGACGAAAAGACACACGTCCTATGTTGAAATGTAGAGGAAGTGAGGGAACATACAGTGCGGGATATTGGGCCACCTGGTTTATCCTTCCTCGGAATCGGTGAAACTCTTTTTTTAATAAAAATTCAACGTATTGTCGCTCGGGCGTTGGCTGATCTCTCTGATCTGATTCTTTGAACAGCGTGACTTTTTCATATGGGTCATAACTTTTTTGTTGTCAATCCTTGGATCCTTGGCTATGTCGTAACTACTAATACGATGACCTTGCTCCAATTTTCAAAAATAACGTTGACTTTATCCGTGTGAGGGCATTTTGGGGGGAACGAAAAACAATTGAAAAATGGCGGGGAAAGGGGGTTGTTACTATTTATTTTTCTTTTTCTTAATGTCCTGTGTATATCGATATTAAAATCAGCCAGATATAAACAGTACTATCAAAGAGATTTTTCTTCAATTTTATACAAACAAAATATACTACACATTGAATAATACTCTCCCCCCCACCCCCACCGTGATCATGGGTGCTAAAACAATGGTGACGTCGGGTATTAAAAATAAATTAATTAAAGGCGATAAAATCCGTCTAGAAGAAGTTTTCTTCCTCGCACAACTTCCTTGTGGAATCGACTAGCACCGGCGATATTTCTGGACCGACACGACATAAGGACCTTCAATAAAAGAGCCTACTCTTTTAATAAAAGGCCCCCAACGCACCTGCGATTCTCCCGGTGTTACAGTCGTTTATGGGCGGCGGTCGACACTTACCATCAAATAAACTAAAAAAGAATTTAGCATGACAACTTTTTGATAGAGTTATTTCACCATTAATAACGTTGTAAGATGACCTCTGTTCAATTCTTACATCATTTTTAACAGCTCGCACTGTTCGACCTCGGACTGCACCTTTGTGCGGGCTTTTTGGCATATATAACCGTTGACAGACTGTCTCTCACAGTTGACGCAACTATTCGTCACCAGTCTACGTAAATTCATATTATTCTTATTCGCCGCTTACGAAAGCAACGAAATAAAAAATGAGGTGATGGATGCTCTTACTCTGCCACGCCAACAACAAATTTGTCAATTATAATGAATTCGATGGAGTGACAATTGCTTAAGCTTAAGCCAGTACCACAATTTCAAAAAATCTCACAAACCCTGAATAAATGCTTGTGCTGGGAGCGGTTTGAACTCATATAACAATTAATGAACAGTCGCAGCAAATAAATCAAAATAGTTTTTCTTCCGATTTCAAAATGAACTAAGTGCTTTTAAATTTTAACCTTTTGCATGTCAAGTCTATAAAATTTCTATGGCTGTGGTTAATGTTTTGATAACAGTTAAATTTATGCCGTCAAGTAAAACACCTATTCGGTTAAAGTTTAAATCCAACCTTAAGCAGAATACTATTAATCGTTATCGATTGAAAACCGAGTGTCATTTCACGCGACCACACTCGAAGCTAGACCACAATGATAACTCATACTATCCGACACCTTTATAAACCAATTTATTACGTTGCCACTGTTACATTTCTGCTTGTAAGCATTTCTATGTTATATATGATTTGATGAAGCAGCAATGGTGATGGTGCTCTGAATGTTTTTATTTTGTAGGATAAAGTAACACTTTGTCGCCCGCGCTATTAATCTATAGACTTTATTTATTCGCCTGCTAGGATTTTGTCGTAACGTTGGCAATTTGCAAGTTAAGGCGATGATTTCCTACATTAAAAGGCTTTTAGCGCTCTTCTCCCGATGCATTCATATTTGTCCAGCACGAAGTAAACGTACGACGTTCGGTGGACAACAATTTACTTTATTTCAAACGTTCAAGATTATTATTATGAAATAAATTATCTAAATGAATATGTAGCCAATCAAGAACCTAATTCAATAACAGGCCTTTTATATTGTATAAAAATAATATAGGATTATTTTATTATCGCTTAAAAAATCGAATTTTAGGAACTGAAAGTTCTTTTTCTCACAATTAAATTATAATTATAGTATCTGGATTAATTTAAAGTATTTTAGAAATTAACTCGATTAAAAATTTAATTAAGTATTATTTTTTCTATATTTTTTACGCTAGTAATATATAAGTCAATGATTTTTTCCGAGTATTTTAAAAAGTTTTAATTGTCGAGCGTCAAAATACTGTCTAAATATTAATAATACGAAATAGTTTCGTCCAAACTGGCCTTTACAGAATAAATTTAGATTTGTTTTATCACATTTTTTCATTTATTTTATCTTACGCTTTCGTTTTATGCACTCTGTTTCACTTTCGATCGTTAAGCACACCGCTTTACAAAATACATAATATATAGAACCTACATCATGTTTAGTAGGCATTTTTTCCCTTGTGCATTCCAAACAGCGAAGCCTTCAAGATAAAATGTTCGTAGTGCTAACTGAAGAAGTGTTTTAACTTGGGATCTCGAAGTGATATTTTTCAGTTATTGTCCAATACGAAACATAATCTCAGCTTGACAAACTCTGTGTTACCAGCTATAAAAAAAGATTAACATAAAGAAAGAAGCAACATTGACGTTGCCTTCAAATCGGTTGCGCAATGCGCGAACAATTTTTTTTTAAATTTAGATAAGAGGGTAATAATAAATCTCTATCTCTCTATAATAATAAATCTCCTAAATAACATGTAGTATCTACCTACTTAATCCGACTCCTAAACAGTAAATCAGTCCTACCACCTAGTAAGGTCCTCAGTCATCCCTATTAAGCCCATAGCAGAATAAATGTCTATTCAAGGTGTGGCCATCAGAGGTAACTGAAATGACAATTGAGCTTTACAGTCCACCTGCAAGCAGCAGCAAGCAAAGAAAGCTACAGATGCGTTACGTTGTCACCTTTGAGGACTGGTATAGAATGCTACACAGCCTGTAATTACATTGACTCTCTGTAGGGGTAAAGAGTCATAACATAACATAAACACTCACGCCTGTCACCCGGAGGGGTAGGCAGAGACTACAAACTTCCATTTGGCAGGATTTGGGCACGATCCTGACACACCTCTCTCGCCTCCTCCATATACATACGCATACATGCTCGTCGCTTATGGGTACTCCTAATTTAGCCCGTTTTCAATATATCGACAATTTGGTCGATAAACTTTCGCCTAGGACATCTCTTTCCGACTCTGCCGTTCACTTCTACAACATAATTTTTTTTGTCACTCTTTCCTCATTCATTCTTTCCACATAACCAAACCACCGAAGCATTCCTTTCTTAATCCTGGTCACAACATCATCTTGCAAACCACACTCTTCTCTTATCACACAATTTCTCACCCTATCATTCAGATTCAGCCCGAACATACTCCTTAACGACCGCAATGCTACCGCGTTCATTCTACTCTCCTGCTTCTTCAAAAGAGTCAATATAGCATTGTTTGGACTGTTGTGTGCAACGTGTACGTTGTGTATACGTGAGTGTACAAACTTGATTGTGAATGTGGTCTCTTTTACATAGAACAAACTAAAAGATCAATAAAAACTCGCGTTAAAGAACATATAGGTGATGTGAAGAATCGACGCTCCGGGACGTCTGGAGTTGTGTGTGTAAACACGAACCCCCGTCAATACATCAGATTTGATAGGCGACAAATTCTCGCTAAAGAAAACCGATTCCTTCTAAGGATGATTCGCGAGGCTATTGAAATCAGAAAACATCCTAATTTCAATAGAGAAAATGCTATCATCTGCTTGGGATCCCATAATTAATAAAATTAAATTATACAAGCATACAACTACAAGACTTCAAGATACTATAAGTTCACACAGCGTAGATCGGAACAAAAAAAAGGTTAATAATTTTAATCTGGAGGTAGCCGTAGTAAAGTATGACATTGAGAGGTCGGACACCTCGCAGTGTCCTTTCTCAAGGTCCGATGTTTGATACCACGCTTAGCATGTAGGTTGGTTACCGATTACGAGGATGGTGTTGATAATCTCCTGACAGTTTCTCTTTGCCGCCTCTTATAACCCCCATGGATTGGGGTGTAGTCCTACTCCACCTAAACACGTCAAATCATTTGACGACGTTATGCAACGACAATAGTACAAATATTTTTTTATAGGATCGGGTGACAAACGAGCACACAGTCCACCTGGTGGTAAGTGAATGCTGTGGCCCATAGATATACACATTTATCTTCAACTAAGGATCAAAACGCAAATGCGTTGTAACCCTGAGGACTAAGATGGAATGCCTAGATTCCAGTAAACAGGGTCACCGGTTCTCTACATTCACCATACGAAACACAACAGCGTTACGCTGCTATTTTACGCTGGTATTCTGTGAGAGCGTGGTCCTGCCCCGGTCGAGCCGATCCATTCGTGCGACAACTGTGATATAGTTGTGGCGTGGCTCTACCACATAAAATTAATTATCTGGGACCATAGATCCACCTGCTAAACATGGTAAGTATGGAATAATACGTTCAACTGAAGACTCTTAACACGCTGACGTGTTAAGAGGCGGCGAACGAGCACAGTCTACCTAATTATAGATGAATATTTTAGCGCATAGACATCTACATCTATACTCAATCAAGAATAAAAATGCAGATGCGTTGTCACACCTGAAGACTAAAATGAAATGCCTCGTTTTCCGTAAAAAGGGTTTCCAGTTACCTACACTCACCATACGAAATACAGCATAAAGCTTTTTTTACGCTCGTATTCTGTGAGTGTGTGGTCCTCACTGCTCGAGCCAATCCATTCGTGCCACAAACATAATATAGATGCAGCATTACTCTACCACGTCTAGGTTACAAAATTCATAAAGTATACGTAGAAGTACTGTTTAAGTCAGCAATTGGAATTAATTTAACATTTCAATTTGATTTTTGTGGTTCACGCGTGGAGTCCAGTTTCACCAGTGAAGGGTTCGCTTTCACTATTAATTGGGTTACAACCGCGGAGGGTTATGCCTCTAGGGAGAGAAGGGTTGTTCCTCAGAGAGGTCCGAATTGATTGAGATGGATGTTGTCAACGGGTTCGGAGACAGTTTTTTGTGTTTTTACCCTCGCGCCGCTTTGTTTTCTATTGTGTTGCTGTAAAAGTTTTTTCGTAATAAAAGGGTGAAGTTTAATCAGTTGTGTTGCGAAGCTAATTGTTTTTAACTTCTTGAGAGCTTTGTAATTGTTTTATTGTAACCTTTCTCGTTTAATATTACAGATTTATAACTAAACCAGTATATTTTTTATTTCTTTATAATATAAGAGTGACGAACTCGCACACGGTCCACCTGATGGTAAATGGATGCTGTGGCCCATAGACATCTACATTTATCCTCGGTTAAGAATCAAAACGCAGATGTATTGTCACACCTGAGGACTTATATGGAATGCCTTGTTTCAAGTAAAAATAGGGTCATAGGATTCCTACACTCACCATACGCAACACAGCAGTACTAAGCTGCTATTTTATGCTGGTATTCTGTCAGAGTGTGATTCTTCCCCGGTGGAGGCAACCCATTCGTGTTACAATCACTATATAGCTGAAGGGTGGCTATATCACGTATCGTGTATGTTTGCAATCTATATTATATAAAAAATATAAATGTAAAATGTTCCTTATGGTAGCAGTGTACTAGAATCCTTCACCTCATTTTGGTGGTGTTATAAGCCATAACAGTAAGCAATGTGTGTGCTCGTTTGTGACCCTTATTCTATAAAAAAAAAAACAATTCGTTCACAATAAAGTTTCAAAAACCGTGGTAAATTAGAAAACAGAGATAAAAGTTTTAATGTATCGAAACCTAGAAATAAAATAATGTTCTCGTATCACATCCTTTTTTAATAAAAAAATGTAAATAAAAGTCTTATGAAACTCGTGGTAGCTTGACGCGCTTATAAAAAGATTCCGCGCCTCAATAGGAGTTTATTAGCGATGATTGAAATGCGGGGGAGAGGGGCTCTGACCCTTCCCCGATATTAATTATTCAAACTACGTCGCCGGACGACCGAGTTAGAAAAACGGGAGTTTTTGACAAGACGCCTTGTTACTTAATATTGTTTGCGTTTCAATGATATTTTTGAACTGATTTCCGTGACAGGAATTGCCGAGGATTCAATTTACTTACTGGTAGGGTTCCTTTAACTAACTCTAGGAGTCCGCCTTGGTATATACAATCCGCTTACAGATTCACAGACAACCAAGCAACATTGTATTCACTACTGAGATCTGGTTAGAACGTTATGGGGAGCCAGGATAGTTACTAGTTGAAGGTATTCATGTTAGTCCTCATAAGTAAAATCACATTTATAGTTTTCTTCGTCTAAGTTGAGTGTTATTAGGGATACAAGATGACAGGAATTTTCGTGATATTTGGCAAGCGCAGGTTTTTTTCTTATAACGACCAAAAATAAAAATAACTGCGTTTACCAACCCGCTCGGCAAACGTGGCAACTTGATTTTTTTTTTTTTTGAATTTTTCAAAGAAAATTATTAAATAATTGATTTTTATATAAAACTATCAGCCGTAAAAAAACAAATTGAAAACGATGTTTGTTTGCAATTTGTAAGGGTTATATTGTTTAATTATGAATGTTGTTTATAAACATTTATTGTATTTGAATGACATGTACTTTCAAATAAATTTGTCAGTACGATACGTGCACCATCTACAGTAAGTTAATTGTACGACAAAGTTATAACATAATCAGATGAACGGTATGGCAGCGCATAAAATACAAACAACCTAACATTAATTTTTATATATTAGCTTTATTCAGTCACATTATTTTTGCAATCAATAAATACTAAAGTATCTAATCTCAAATTATTTTATACGTTGTAGAGCTATGCTGCAATTATATTAGTAGTATAGTTGTAGCACGAATGGGTCGGCTCGACCGGGGCAGCTTAATGCTCTCGACGGTGAATGTAGACAACCGGACATCTTTTTACTGTAATCTAGGCATTCCATCTTAGATTCTCAGGGCTACAACGCTACTTACCATCAGGTGGACTGTGTGCTCGTTTGTCACTATATACTATATAAAAAAATTGATCAAGTTGAGTGAATATTTTATACATACGTGTTAACAAAAATTCGGTTTTTCCTAGTCCCATAACCTTCTTAAAAAAAAGTAAGCTTGTACATCAAGAGATGGGAGGGGTTAGATGCTCTAACACGATCATCTGATAGTTTAGGGGCTCTATTTTTATAACATTTAGTAGTGCACAGTACCTAATACACATTTATACCGCGACTAGACTGCCGGCACCCCAACACGGCGACAAAGCGTTCAAACTCAAAGCGAAAAAGATGCCCATATTAAAATTTCCTTGAGAATAATCCGAACACAACACAATATCAAAATTTAATATCATTTTAATCTTAATTCTCCTTATTAATGTTACCCAAGGAGGGTTCCCTGACATGAAAATGTGTGCCTTAATATTTCATTCCGTTATACGAATGTAAACCTTAACGCATTTGTAAAAAGACGAAAATTGTAGTCATTTGAAAGGACGTTTTCGTAGAGAAGTATCAGAGGATCAAGGCAAATCCTCTGAAAGCAAGCAAGTTCAAAGATAACGTTGTCTATTCTTAAATATGGTTTAATTAGGTCGAATTGAAGCTTGTGAAGATAAATTTTATTAGCATTTTGTACCTTGACAAAACCTTTCTTTTTTTTAATATTTCGCCATATTTTAAATTAATTTATAATATATTATTTAATCTGTGTATTAAGATGTCATTTGCATTTAATCTGCAGCATTATTAATATATTTATTCTATTTGTAATTCTATTTAAAAGGATTGTTTGTGTAATGGATTGTGTAATGTCTTTATTTTTATTTGTAAATTAGTGCTTAACACATACTTTTGTAGGCCGTGTAGTGGCGGTTAAGAATATCCACTACCCCATATCTTCCCGTGGGTGTCGTAAGAGGCGACAGAGGGAGACAGGCAGGAGATGGGCAGCAGCATCTTCCTGATAACAGCAACTGTACGACAAAAAAAACTGCGGTTGCCAACCCGCTCGCCAAGCGTGGCAACTATGGCAATATACCCCCCATGAACAATTACACAAATAGACGGCCCCCAGTCCCCGGCGGCCCCGCTATTCCTAGCTACGGTGGCGACCATGGTAACGGCGGGGCAGGGGGTGCTAAGAATCTCCGGTGGAGGTTCGGTTGCCACCTACGACGACTCGACCTGGCAACATTTAACGCACGCACACTGAGGACTGACGAGAAGATCCTGGAGCTGGAAGAAGAGATAGACAAGTTGCGCTGGAGTATTATAGGATTATCCGAGGTCCGAAGAGAGGGGGAGGACACGGTGATTCTCGAATCCGGCAACTTGTTCTATCACCGGGAGGGCGACCATCTGTCCCAAGGAGGTGTCGGATTTATCGTCCACAAGTCTCTCGTCAACAACGTTGTACAGATTGAGAGTGTGTCGACGAGGGTCGCGTATCTGATACTCAGAATCACCAAACGGTATTCGCTGAAGGTCATACAGGTTTACGCACCAACGTCGGCTCATTCCGATGAGGAGGTGGAGGAAATGTATGAGGATATTTCCAAAGCCATACATTCCTCCAAAACCCACTACACGGTGTTGATGGGAGACTTCAACGCAAAACTAGGCACAAGAGAAAACGGTGAGCTGAAGTTAGGGAAATTTGGAGTAGGGCAACGGAACCGAAGGGGCCAGCAGCTGGCTGACTTTATGGAGAAAGAGGGACTCTTTATGATGAACTCTTTCTTCCAGAAGCGGCCCCACAGGAAGTGGACCTGGTCGAGCCCCGACGGTTCGACAAAAAATGAGATTGACTTCATTATGACGACCAGACGCCAACTGTTCAGTGATGTCTCAGTGATCGCAAGGGTGAAAACTGGCAGCAATCACCGAACAGAGGCAACACTGAACCTAAACGTTATGTTGGAGAGGTCTCGTCTAATGAAGTCAACGCTCCGTCCCCCTCGTGCTCTAATCCAAAATCCCGAAAACTTTCAGCTCGAGTTACACAACCGCTTTCAGTGCCTACAAGATTGCAATGCAGTGGACGATATGAATGACAAGCTCGTGGAAACTGTCCATGCGGTCGGAGCTAAGTTCTGCAAGACCGCCGCAGAAGAACACAAAAATTCTCCGATCACACTCTTAATCTTATGGCTGTTAGACGGGAGATGAGGCTGCAATCGTCAACAGATTTGACAGCATACAGGCAACTGAACAGACAGATCTCCAAATGCATGCGGCGAGACTTACGCAACTTTAATACTGCTCGTATTAAAGAAGCGATCGAGCGGAACCAGGACTCCAAAGTCTTTGCCAGAGATCTGTCTGCCAGAAAGAGCCAACTGTCAAGGCTGAAGACTGAGTGTGGCAGCATCGTTTCCGGGACACCTGAGATTTTGAGTGAGATTGAGAGGTTCTATGGGCAGCTGTACACATCATCGTTGGAGCCACACGCAAGTGTGAGTAACGATCCAAGAGCAAGTCTTATCCGACACTATTCCGATGATATCCCGGACGTCAGTCTAAGCGAGATTAGAATGGCTCTCCAGCACCTTAAAACGGCAGGGCCCCAGGCGAGGATGGAATTACAGCGGAGCTTCTGAAAGCGGGTGGAACACCGGTACTTGAAGTCCTTCAGAAGCTCTTCAATTCCGTCCTCCATGGTGGCACTACTCCAGAGGCGTGGAGCAGAAGTGCGGTGGTCTTGTTCTTTAAGAAAGGCGACAACGCTCTCTTGAAGAACTACAGACCGATTTCCCTTCTGAGCCGCGTCTACGTGCTGTTTTCGAGAGTCATTACGAATCGTCTCGCACGCAGACTCGACGACTTCCAGCCTCCCGAACAAGCCGGTTTCCGAAAAGGCTTCAGTACCATAGACCACATACATACCCTGCGGCAGATTGTACAGAAGACTGAAGAGTACAATTTGCCACTTTGCCTGGCGTATGTGGACTATGAGAAAGCCTTTGATTCCGTCGAAATTTGGGCGGTGCTGCAGTCCCTTCAGCGGTGCCAAGTTGACTGTCGGTATATCGAAGTGCTGAAGTGTTTGTACAGTAGGGCTACGATGGCTATCCGAGTACAGAACCAGAGCTCGAAATCTATCCAACTGCAGAGAGGTGTAAGACAGGGTGACGTTATATCCCCGAAACTCTTCACCGCTGCTTTGGAAGACGTTTTCAAGCTACTGGACTGGAAAGGATACGGTATTAACATCAATGGCGAGTACATCACTCACCTTCGATTTGCCGACGATATAGTCCTTATGGCAGAATCGCTGGAGGACTTAAGCACTATGCTCAATGACCTCAATAGTGCCTCCCAACGGATAGGTCTTAAGATGAACATGGACAAAACAAAGATTATGTTTAATGTCCATGTCACACCCATGCCGGTAGTTGTTGGGAGCACTATGCTCTAAGTTGTTGACGAGTACGCTTACCTGGGACAAATATTCCGACTAGGTAAGTCCAACTTCGACCGAGAGGTCAATCGACGGATTCAACTCGGCTGGGCAGCGTTCGGGAAATTACGACACATCTTCTCGTCAGGTATACCTCAATCTCTGAAAACTAAAGTGTACAACCAGTGCGTGTTGCCAGTGATGACTTACGGATCAGAGACATGGTCCTTCACTGCTGGCCGTATGAGGACGCTCAAGGTCGCTCAGCGAGCTATGGAGAGGGCTATGCTCGGAGTTTCTCTGCGTGATAGACTCAGAAATGAGGATATCCGCAGTAAAACCAGAGTGACCGACATAGCCCAACGTATTAGTAAGCTGAAGTGGCAATGGGCCGGCCATATAGCTCGAAGAACCGATAACCGATGGGGAAGAAAGGTTCTCGAGTGGCAGCCTCGTACCGGTAGGCGTAGTGTAGGGCGACCCCCACTAGATGGAGTGACGACCTGGTAAGATATGCAGGAAGTCGATGGATGCAGGTGGCTCAGGACCGTGCTTTGTGGCATTACTTGGGGGAGGCCTATGTTCAGCAGTGGACTTGTGAAGGGCTGTGATGATGATGATGATGATGACATACTTTTGTTGCAATAATTTACAAATAAAAATCTGGTGAGTAATTTTTAATTGCACTATGAAAACTACGACCACATTACAATGTTATTTAAAAAGCGGTCACAAGATAAATTATGGAAATAATCACATCATACAATGATACTCTGAGTTACCTTAATTTTCGTAGCGAAAGTTTCAAATAGTTTTTTTCTTCTTCTATAATGGGGTGATAAACGAGCACACAGTCCACCTGATGGTAATTGGATGGACATAGACATCTACATTTGTCACTCCTGAGGACTACGATGGAATACTACCTTTCCATTAAAAAGGGTCTTCGGTTCCCTACACTCACCATACGAAACACAGCAGCATTAAGCTGCTATTTTACGTAAGTATTCTGTGAGAGCGCGGTCCTTCCCCGGTCGAGCCGACCCATTCGTTCTACAACCATAATATATATAGCTGCAGCGTGACACCACGTTTTAGCCATCACTTTATTCATTTGTTAGTCATTTTCTATGATTTCAGTGTAATATCATCATTAATAATGATGAAAAATCTATCGGTATTCTAGAAAATTCTTAAATTTAATTTTTTTAAATTAATTTTTTTTTAAATTAAATTTAAATTTTAACTTTATTAAATTTCTTGTTTTCTGTCTAATACGTAAAATGGTAATAAAAATACTGCTTATTCTTTATTAAACACAACTTATTTTATTCTACTATTACATAAACCTCCCCCCTCCCCCACCTTCATCTTTTCTCTGTCTCTAGGCTCTTTAACGTAGCTACAGCTACATTATGGTGCGTATATTTTAAATGAATTTTCGCAAATAATTCACCTATTTTCCATTCAACACAAATCGGACGACACGTGAGATCGGTGTCCGGGGGACGCCTTTTAATTAATGCATGGAAAAAGCAGGCGCTGATGGATCACGTCCGAGCCACCGTTAATTAATGGCTTTTGTTTATGTCGAAATGATCCGCTGGCTATAGCCAGGGTTGGCAGGTAAAGAACCCAAGAACTTTTAAATTCTTAGTGGGTACAGATATCTTGTTTGCCAAAAGCAGCCAAAGGGTAAAACAATAAAACGAACTGTTGTCGCAGTAAAATTGTGGTCCAGTCATACATACTTATGTTATTGTGAAAAAATTACTTAATGTGTGACTTTGTCTTTACACAATATACCTATCTACGCAATAGATATTTTTAATATTCATCGACACTATTTACAGTAGTCGAAGGTAACTAGTTGCGTTAGTGTTGACAGATAACGGTTGTTAGTAAATTAAAAAAAAACTTTTAGTTACTTCCCATACCTATCTAGCTTTAAGTAAAGATAATGAGTAATGACTTTAAGTCAAAAAATGTGGTTACATGTTTACTCGACTCAACCTCGGATGTTCAGTGTGACACATATGATTAAAAAAACCAATATAATTTCTAAAATTATAAGTTAGTATTTTACTATTGTATTCATGTTGATAGGATCAACAGGACAACAACATAGAAACAACCTAACCTAACCTAACCTAACCAGAATCAACCAATTATAGATCTTAATAAAAACCTATTTAAAATGTAATGAGCTTCTTTTTATTTGAATGTTATAGTATTTGACTATTTGTAATATTTATAACCTATCATTTATATCATAATCATAAGACACATAATGATTTCAATACAAAACATAAAGCATGTGTAACTTATAGATAATAATAAATACTATCATTATTATTATACCTATATATATAAAGGTATTTATAAGTTATTTCATTTTTAATAAACTAATCTTTAGCTTTGTAGATTAATCACTCATAAATTTATTCGTAAATGTATTAATGCAAAAGGTCTGGAACCCTGTAAGACAGATTTACCTAGTAGTACTAGGCTGCCAATGCATTTGTCTGTTGTTTCATAGTACTATTATATATCCTGTGCTATAGTGTTACGCTCTAAGCTGCTCGTCATATTATGAAGCGGTGAAGAATATGTACATAACTTATGTTTAGATAATTCTAATTATAACGAAATATAGAAGAAATACAATAAATAAACAGCCAATGAAGCGAAAACTGACCAAAAACCTAACAAAATTCGCAAAAACCTCGTGGCTTGATATAGATGGAGATGGAACCAGCCTGTTTATGGCAACCGTAAAATAAATGCATCGGCGACGGGAAGAAATATCAAAGGTGGGAAATGTCTGGCATTGCTTTCGCCAATCTAACTAACAACATGCCATGCCAAGCATGGCAAATGTGGTAAATCAGCTTTACAACATGTGATACCCATGTTTAACAGTGGATTTTTACTGACTAATGACAAACCGAAGATGCCGATGATATATTGTACAAATGGTAGGTATCCTATACGAAGCGTCACTAATGGGGGACATTTGCTTTATGCCACGCTTGGGAGGCGAACTGGCAACCCCAGCCAGTTTTTTGTTATTATGAGCGCTTTACGGGAAGTTGCTGCTGTCTTTTTCTTTTTATAGAAAAAGGGTAACAAACGAACATACAGTCTACTTGATGGCAAATGGAAGCTCTGACCCATAGACATCTACATTTTTCCTCGATTAAGAATCAAAATGCAGATGTGTCGTCACCCCTGAGGACTAAGATGAAATGCCTCGTTTCCAGTAAAAAAGGGTCTCCTGTTCTCTACACTCACTATACGAAACGTATCAGCCTTTAGGTGCTATTTTACGCTGGTATTCTGTGAGAGCGTGGTCCCACCCCGGTTGAGGCGACCCATTCGTGCTACAACTAGGTAATTATAGCTGCAACGTGGTTACACCACGTAATCATCTGTCTATCTATCCATCTTCCGTTTCAGATTCCCTCTGTCGCCACTTACGAGTACAACATCCACGTGATGACATGAGATAGTGAATTCTCTTACTCCTGGGTATAAGGTAATCGCTACCATGCTGTTTCTAAATGTTCTCATGCTAAATGTATAAAATATTATATTAATAAGTAATTTTTTTAAGGTTCCGCTAGTTTTCTTGTTGGCTCTTCCCAGGACAGATGTTTTCTCTGAACCAGTGGTAAAGCTTAAAATAATTAAATGACTTTCAATAAATTATTCTTGTAAATTTATATTGAATAAATATGATGATATTCTATTCTATTCCATTCTGATGCCGCAACTACACGGCAATGATAAATAAAATTCAAGTAATAAAAGTTTTCGATAATATCAATAAATTAAAATTAAAATTTAATCATCAAAATTTAAATATTTAAGACTAAAAGCTAATATTAATACGTGTAACAGAAGGTACTTGCCGTCGTATTATTCATACCGGTTGAATCGCAAAGCGGGACAAAACGTGCGTTATTAAAAGAACCCATCGTGGTACAATGCCTCCATGACAAAACTCTTACTTTGAACTCCTTCCTAATCGCGGGGAAAACTTTATTTTCCTCTGGTGTTACTTTCATAAATGTCATTTTATTCGACCAAAATATCATCAATTTATTTGAACAGGTTTTTGTACAATCATTATCATCATCATCATCCCTTCACAAGTCACTGCCCACTGCTTAACATAAGCATCCCCCCCACCAAGGAATACCACAAAGCACGTTCCTGAGCAACCAGCATCCATCGACTTCCCTCATGTCTTACCAGATCGTCACTATCTAGTGCACCCTATACTACACCTACAGATATGAGGCTGCTACTCGAGAACCTTTCTACCCCATCGGTTGTCCCTTATTCATGGCCGGTCCATTGCTACTTCAGCGTAATAATCCGTTGGACTCTGTTCGTTACTCTGGTTCTACTGTGGATATCATCATTTTGAATGTATTTTGTTATTTATTTATACAATCCTTAAAATATTATTATCTCTATCCAATTCCACATCCTTTTTTTAATAAGGTTCTTAAAATTATATTGTCTAAACTGCATAAATACGAATAATAAACGTTCATGAAAAAAGTTTTCTAAGGCCTGGTTTACATTTTGAGAAGCGACAAGTGGGAGTGGCAAGTGCAACTGACAAATGACAAGTGCTTAGTACATATGAACAGGCAGTAACAAGTGATAAGTGGGAATAAAATACGCAATAAGCCCTTTAATTTGTCAGTTGCACTTGCCACTGGCACTTGTCGCTTCTCAAACTATTAACCAAGACTTACTCTAATAATGGGTGTTTAAAGAAGAAAACTGGAGATGGGCAGCAGCATTTTCATGGTAACAATTCAAAATAATAAAAAACTGCGATTGCCAAGTCGCCTGGCAAACGTGGCAGCTATTGTAAAATCTTCCCTACGAGGCAATCTATAAGGGAGGCCAATTTTCTACAGTGGATTTACACAGAGTAGCCAAATTTTAAAATCAAGTTCAAATATATGAATAATGATATACCGTTATTGCAGTTTTAAGTCAAAATCGAGTAAATAAGGCGTCTACTTTTTTTTTGAAGTTTTACCAAATTAAATGTGATTTATGGGCAACAACGCTTTTGCCTACCGATCGACACTTACGAATGTGTGCGTGCGCAGTAAAATCAGTTAAAATAATGCATTACCACGCATTTTGATTGTAAAAGAAAAAAACGGACAGTGTTTGACATTTTTTTAATTAATTTCTCTTCACCGTATTAGCCTATATTACTTATTCTGAACCTTATTTGCACATGGCCGGTTATTGCAAAATAACCCTTTATAGGTTGTAATGGAACATAGAAAATCTAGTAAGGTCGAATCCAATGTCCTTAACGTGAAATGAACGCCACCGCATCGTGGTTAAGAGACAAAAGGCGGCTTGGTTTTGTTGCTTGTGAACAGGGGGCGACGAGGAAGGGAAGGTAATGAAAAACACGGACGCGTCACGCGATTGCCATCACTGACTTCTGCGCCCTCGTTTGAAACGATTTAAAGTCACCTCGCTGAATTTTGTACTTATAACTAAGTAATTACTTTAGATCTGTTCAAAAAATTCATAATTATGACTTTTTGTAACTGTGCTGAGCGGTTGCGCATGCGTAATGCTTTTGTGTCTTTTATTCACAGCCTGCTAACTGTTCACTGTTGAAAAAATATTTACCAAAACCAACAAGTTTGGCACGCGGAACGCAATCGCAATATCAGACCAATTACAGTCCCGGAAGTGCTCTTTATCGCTGGGCTGGATATTCTACAACTGGGCTGAACTTTGTCCGATCTTTAGGGCATTTTTGTATATAGTTACGACCATCTTCACCTAAAAAATCAACAACAGCTAAGGAATTGTAGCGGGCGTTGTCAGACTTTTTCGTAGTGGTCCAGATTTGTTTCACCTGAGTCGCCGTAACAAGACTCACGAAACGAAATGGGAATATTAATTCTTAGTTTCCTTATCCCCAATTCGATGAATATTAATATTATTTATGCTTGTCGCATGGTAAACTCGTTTGCTCCTTCTGTGAACTTGTTTGTCCCCTTCATCATTCCCATCGTCACCATCATAACAGCCTATCAAAAGACAACTGCTGAATATAGACATCCCTCATAGATCTATTAGGAAATTTTTTCCGTTTGCCATGGCTTCTACGCTAGGCAAAATGGTTCGCAAAAGCAGATTCTTATATCATTATTGTTATATATCATAAAATGAATTGTTTCATGTAAAAAAAAAAAAACATTAAATGGATGTAAAACGATCGTTGAGTCCTTAAAACGTTGTGTTAACCATGCCACCACGTATAGCAATATATCACGGCGTCGTCTTTGCTCAGAAGTAAACAATGATCTTTCGAGTGTCCACAGCCGGCGCCCTCGCAGCGTACGATTATACTCCAACCCAGCATTCTTGATATTTGTATTTTTAATTCTTATTATATTATTTATTTGTTAAGGCTTTATTTAGAAATTTGTTTACGATATAAAGGGTACAAATAACGGACTTAATTTTATAGGTATTCTCTGTCACCATCGAAATAAAATAATAAAGAAATTTTCTTCAAGAACTTTCTTATTAATTTGTTGTATAAATATAAATATTAATTTGGTAAATAATGATTTGATAAATAACATTTAAAACAATATTCTTTACTTTATTGTCGAACAGCCATAAGGTGAAAGCTATAACAGTGTAATGTTTAGGTAGAAGCAAGTTCAAGTAACGCGGTAAGTTTTCAATCGTAAACTTATAACATTTTAAGATATCCATGACACACTGATTGTAATTTCGAAAGAAACATGAGCTAGCTAAAGAATGTACGAGTATTTTGCATTTAAACGACTGGACATTAAACTATTACGCAATGATAAAATTTGATAAACTGTCAAAATCATCCACACCTTCTATAATACGTCAATGGCATTTTAAATACCGTGTTATAAAGTAACCGACTTGTCCTGCGGTCAATATAAAAGTTTTAAAACCAAACTAAACAGCTCTTACTCCCCGATTCCCACGATATTGTTCCTTAGACAATTCAAAATGTACTAAAATATTGTCAACATACCAAATGTACTCCACCAACACCTTCCACCCACGTAGCTTTTATCCCTTTGTTATAAAGTATAAAATGAAATGGTTTTTATTTTGCAAGCAATAAGAAAATATTGTCAGACACAAAGGTCTTTTGTCGATTGTCTCTTAAGTCCAAACAAGGTCTGCGGTATTATTTCAAATTTTGGGGTCAACCATTTAGCTGGCAACACGGATTATTGAACACACGTTGAATATTGGTGAATAGGATCAAATATGACGAATTTTATGTACCAACGTCTTTAACTATTGATTTATCGTGGGAATTGGTTGAGGAAGGGGACATGTTTAATTTTCTATTTTAAACTAAAAACACTGGACATATAGCTTGATTGTCGATTACAATACAACAATGTATGAAGTAGAAAGTAATAATTTTTAACCTCCTGTACAAGGAAGTGATCTAACAACTACGAAACTGCAAAAGTAACTGGTCTATCGAATTTTATGTTTAAATCCCAATCAGAGCCAACATTTTGTGCACAAATACCAATCGAATAAACCCTTGTTTTACGATTCTAATGCATTGATTTTAACTTATTATGATTTTTTTACTAATCGCGTGCTTTGCAGCGCCCTTGTGTTTGTGTTTTTGATGTTCCGATATCATGGTTAACCCGGGCGTTCTTCAACTTATAATTATTAAATTTAGTCAAATCTGCAAAATAAGCTCATTGTATTACGACGAAGGTATTCTTGGGTTTGGATTAAAATTTATTAGAGGATCTAAACTGCAGGTAAGTAGACCTACATATCTTCTCTATTGAAATTGGTATATTTTAAATTCAGTAGCCTCACTAATCAACCTTGATAAGAATCGGTATTTCTTGCAAGGATTTGTCGTCTATCTAATCCGTTTATTACTGCATTTATAGCATCCGGTTATTAAAAGGCATCCGTCTTGAATATTACATTGTCGTGTTTACCTACTGCAGACTTACCAGAGTGACAGTGGTTTACGTCAGCTTTATGTTCCTTTACGCGAATATTAAGATAGTTTGCAATTGTTTTTCAATCCACTTCAAAAAATGAGGATCTCACTTCGACTGTATTTTTATTAATGTGTGTTACCTCAAAACTTTTTTCTATGCGAACCGATTTTGACTATTCTGAAAGCTGGTACTTCTCATGTTGTCCCGTATAAATTTGATCAAGATCTGATCAGTAGTTTAACTCTTCCCAGCTGTTACTCGCCGCTAGCGCCCCCCTTTCACCCAAGGGGGGTCGCGTTCGATACGGATAAGAGATCTAGTCAGACTATTAAGCCAGTCCCTAAAAGGCGGGGTTTAGTGGGTAAAAGGCTCCACATAACCACGCAGCCGGCTGCGTGGTATGCTATGAGCATTCCCCCACCTCCCTCCCTCCCCCGCTTTTCGGAGGGTTGCCCATATTTGTTTCTGGCGCAAAAAAAATATCAGTAGTTTTTGAGTTATCCGTAATAATACGTATTTAATTGACTTCGACTACATCGGTGATGTTCTCATTTTGTTTACATTGAATTCGTTTGTATAATTTTTTTTAATTTAACCCGCTGTCGATCTTTATGTTTGCCCTATGTAAGTGACACTACATTCAAAATTTAAAATAAGTTAAAATAAACGAGACGAAATACGTAACGAAATAATTTTATTTAAAGTTAATACACAATGTAAAATGTGTACAAATACAACTTTTGCATCAAGTGTAGGAAAGAAAAGAGTGCACGCATTTTCGCTAATTCTTTTAAATACTACATATTGAAGTTCAGAAAAGCCTTTGCTTCTGTTAATATCCATCACAGTTTTACTGTCATTGAACATCTATAAACTATTGACGAGCGGTGTCTTCTGGTACAGACATTTATATGCTGAAATGGAGACTCAAGCCATTAGTTTTACTTATTACAGTAATCTATGTATTGACGTAAATAAAGAAATTTTTATTGAACTTACGAGCTTTAAGCTCTTCAAACACTATTTTTAGTAACGTCTTCGAACATCAGCTTCAAAAGAGGCAAACGTTTGACACTGCGATGTCAATTGACCTGCCAAACGTACCGATGCTAATCATCCCTACAACTTTGACAGACCGATAAAAAAGACTCCGTTTACTACTGTCGTAAAATATTTATTCATTTTTAACTCATCGACATCGGTATGACTTCACCGCACGGGAAGAAGACATTGTGCCGGTCTTAATTCATTCATTCAAAATTGGGAGTTTTAACTGTACTTACTGCAACACTTATTTTTCAATGCCGCGGGAACAGAATAGTGCTCGCAATTATAAAAGAACTGAAATTATAATATATCACTACTATGCAAGTTTTCCGGTATACAATGGAGATTCAATTATAATAACGAAATAAATTGATAAAGCCAAACCGTGCACCTCCCACCCACGCTCCCAATTATTCGTCACCGAGTAATATATCAACCAGCTATTACGTCACACTTTTACATCTGTCTCTTTTATTGTGTGTGCATCTGATCGAAGTACAGTAGTAGATATGCGATAAAGCAAAGCGATAAAAAATGTTATTGTTATTTTTTTAATTTTGAAGTAATAAGTTATTAATTCGTTGCGTAGTAGAAGAATAAAAGTAAGTTTCATCCTAAGCAAACTGCCTGAACTGTCACCTAAATGATTTTAGATTAAGTTTCCAGACCGATTACAAGCACAACTGTTTAAGGTGCGAGCGGCCTATGTTTATAAATTGACCGTCTATGGTCTATGACGGATGGTGTCCATGGAATGCACTAGCCACTTTATCAGTCAATTTGAGAGTTTATTATTTAAAAAAAAACAATCAAAATAGTGTACGTTAATTTCTACTTTGATATCGATTATACTTGAAAAAATATAAAAGAAATTATTTACCGTGGGTTGTCGATGGAGACTCAAGCAATTGGGCTGTAAATCCTTTACAGCCCAATTGCTTGAAAACGTTCAATATTGACGTCAATAGCGAGTACATTCACCTCGATTGCACATATAGTCCTTATGGCAGAATCGCTGGAAGGACCTAAGCACTATGCTCAACGACCTCTACCGTGCCACCCAACGGATTTGTCTTAAAATGAACATGGACAAAACAAAGATCATGTGTAATGTCCATATAACACCTATGCCGGTAGTTGTTGGGAGCATTAGGCTCTAAGTTGTTGACCGCTATTTTTATCTGGGATAAATAGTCCGACTAGGTAAGTCGAACTTCGACCGAGAGGTCTCAACTCAGCTGAAGGAATCAACTCAGCTATGCAGCGGTCGGGATATTACGACAAATCTTCTGTGCGAGTTGCTAGTGATGACTTATGGATCTAAGACATAGTCCTTCAGTTGCTCAGCGAGCTATGGAAAGGTCTATGCTCGGGGTTTATCTGCCTGATAAACTTAGAAATGAGGATATCCTCAGTACAGCTAGAGTAATAGACATAGCTCAACGGATTAGTAACCTGAAGTGGCAATGGGCCGGCAATATAGCCCGAAGAACCAACAACCGATAGAAGAAAGGTTGTCGAGTGGCAGCCTCATACCGGTAGGCAAAGTGTAGGGTGGGCCCCAACTAGATGGAGTGATGACATGGTAAGATATACAGGAAGTCGATGGATGCAGGTGGCTCAGGACCTTGTTTTTAGGCGTTCCTCGAGGAAGTACCTATGTTCAGCGGTGGAGTTGTGAAAGGCTGTAATGATGATGATGATGTGGTGTATGTGTAAGAGAATCTAGCAGCTACTTTGGTCCCGAGAGTAAGTATTTATTAATATAGTCTTATGGCTTTAGATAGATGGCGGTATCTCGATAGATCTGTGACTAGAAGCAGCGTTAAGAGTGCTCGACAGCTGGTATTCCGTGCGCCTGCCAGGAGTAACGATTACCTAAGGTAAATCCTTCAACAGGAGAAGATGACTCTAGCAGAGGACTTTTACGCGCTAATACATAAATTTGCTTAGAGGGATTTTAAATGTAGTGTAGTGTACACTCATAGCATAATAATTCATAAGTGGTAGAGCCATGCTGCAGCATGACTGGGGCAGCTCAACAGGAGAAGGACCACGCCCTCATAGAACATTAGCGCAAAATAGCAGCTTAATGCTGCTGTGTTTCGTATGGTGAGTGTAGACTACCGGAGACCGTTTGGTGGAAACAAGGCATTCCATCTTTGTCCTCAGGGGTAACAATGCATCTGCATTTTAATTCTAATTTGAGGCTAGATGTAGATGTCTATGCGCCACAGTATCTACTTAACATCAGGTGGACTGTTTGTTCGTTTGTCACCCATATACTATAAAAAACAGTAATCGCTAAACACATTATAGCTTGCGGTGGACGGAAATATTTTCGATACAATTCGCCAATAGCCCGCGGGTAGTGCTAATTGATTTCTGGTTGCTCCCCTTTAATTACGGTGCGGTGGACGACGTGTGGGCTATGCGAGCTCCAATGCGATCACTTTTTAAATTATTCATAGATGTACCAATTTGATGGTCGATATACATGTACCATTAAAAGCTATTGACTATTTTAAAAATTGAGTTAAATTAATTACAGCCTATTATGAGCGAAGATGGAATATATTAGTCCATTGTAAGTAGTGGAGACACACTGTATCAAACAAAACAAGCGCAAAATAGCAGCAAATTGCTTCTGCGTTTAGTATAGTGATTGGCATGAATCGGAAACCCTATAAAAAGGCTTTTTATGTAAATTCCTTAGGGGTTACGAAGCATTTATTCAGCTACTCCAATTATTCCGAAATTATCACCGTGGCTTTACGTTGGCAGGTTTCCTTCCACATGACCGCTTACCATCAGGTGCACTGCAAACTGTGAACACAGCTGACTAGATCGACACAGTTGCAAAAGTCAGTTCACAAATATACAGGTTATTTTGCAATATTCGCCCAAATTTGCGGAGAAAGTTCAGAATAAGTAATATAGGTGATTGGTTAAGAACAATCTGTACTTTTTATCTTTTAAATTCAGAATGCGTGGTAATGCATTATTTTTACTCATTGTCATTCATAAAAATCTTCGTAAACATTCGTAAGGGTCGCTCGGTCGGCAAACGTTGTGAATTGAATCGCACACAGTAGAGCCCGCGTACGCGTAGGTGTTGTCCATTAAATCAAATTTAATTTGTGATAATTTTAAATAAAAGTAAAAGCCTTATAATTTACTCGTATCTTCTTAATAGAATAAGGGTGGCAAACGAGCACACAGTCCACCTGGTGGTATGATCGGCTGCTATGGCTCATAGACATCTACATTCATTCCCGATCAAAACGCAGATGCGTTGTCACCCCTGAGGACTAAGATGGAATGCCTCGTTTCCAGTAAAAAGGGTCACCGCTTCTCTACACTTACCATACAAAACACAACAGTATTAAGCTTTTTTTATATAGAAGAGGGGGCAAACGAGCATGCGGCTCACCTGATGTTAAGTGACTACCGCCGCCCATGATCAACCGCAACACCAGGGGAATTGCAGGTGCGTTGCCGGCCCTTTAGAAAGGAGTAAGCTCTTTTCTTGAAGGTCCCCAGGTCGTATCGGTCCGGAAAAATCGCCGGTGGTAAACTATTCCACAGAGAGGTTGTACGCGGAAGAAAACTCCTTTTGAAACGTACTGTGGTGGACCGCCAAGCATCCAGATGGTGTGGATGGTATCGGGAGGTTTGCCGCGTAGTGCGTTCACGAAATTTGGCGGCTGGGATTAATCCGAACAATTCCTCAGAGCACTCTCCATGGTATATGCGAAATAAAATGCAAAGAGATGCAACATCTCTTCGCAGTGCCAGTAAATCGAGCCGTTCGGAAAGCACTCGGTCGTTGACGATTCGAGCCGCTCTGCGCTGGATGCGGTCAAGTGGAAGGAGCTGGTACTGGGGTGCCCCAGCCCAGAGATGGGAACAGTATTCCATGTGCGGCCGAACATGTGCCTTGTAAAGTCGCAGGCGGTGTGCCGGCATGAAATACTGTCCCGCTCTGCTGAGCACGCCAAGCTTTTTAGAGGCCAATTTGGCCTTCTCTTCCAAGTGACCACGAAACTGCACGTCACTCGATATGTCAACGCCGAGGATTCCGATACTGGCTGAGGCAACAAAGGGAGTGCCTTGAAACTGAGGAGATACGACAAAGGGATTCTTTTTAGCGGTTAATGCGCAAAGCTGCTATTTTACGCTGATATTCTGTGAGAGCGTGGTCCTTCCCCGATCGAGCCGACCCATTCGTGCTACAACTAATAAAACTGCAGCGTGGTTCTACCACGTTTTTTACGTATCGTATTTTCAAAAACTGCAAAACGGTATATTATTATTTATATATTGGAACTTAAATATACAATTTAGATACTCTTTGAAAAATAACTCTGTATATGTTTATGTATAGGGTCTATTCAAATAACTAAAACTGAATAACTCCCAGAAAAATTAAACAAAATTCAAATTATGTTTTTAAGCTATTGCATAGCTTCTATCGCGGGCCTTGAGCGCGGGGACCGAATCCAGAAATTCCGTAACGAAAAAAACCTCACGCTCCCCACTGCGACGGGCACGGAGGTGTGGCGTTGAAAGCCGTGCATCGTCTAATGTCGTTTCAGTTCGGCAGACTTCCACTCGGCAGACTTCGGCACTCGGCAGACTTCGGCACGGTGTTTGTATGCGTGCGACTAGACGTATGCGTGTACACTAGCTGCTAACTCAATGATAAAAATTCCTGAATAACCTACATGTATTGTAAGATATTAAAAATATTTTAAACAATATTAACTTCTCATTTATTCAATAAGAAAAAAAAGCAGAATCTAACTACTATTTTACAATGGTATTCTGTGAGAGCATGGCCCTTTCTCGATCGAGCCGACCCATTGTAGCACACAACCACAATATAGCAGCAGTATATAGCTCTACCACGTAAAATAATTTCTTGTATATGACTTTAAACACTATTGAATAAAACCCAAAATATCTTATTTTAAAAGTAAGTTAGGAATAAAATATTTTTAAAAGGCTAGACAAAAAATGGAATCAGAATACGAGAAAATTGTATCAACTTGAATGTAAATTATCACAGCCTCCCTTTGACATTCACAATAGTCGACTCAACGGGCCCGTTGTTTATTCCTGACGAGATTAGGCCGCCGTGGAAGATACTGTACGCCATTTGTTCAAAGAAAATGATATAGTACCCAACCGTGCGTATGACGACACGTATGCACAACCCACGGGACGTTTGCCCGCTACCGTTATTTTTAAAAATGACCCAACAACCGTAGGCTAAAGCATTAAAGCTCATTTTACTTTGTCTATAATTAACTGAAACGGCAAAAACATTTCTGTACAAAGCAATAGAATGCGCGGAAAACGACGAAAAGAGAATAAAATACGACAGAAAGTGGACCCCGGACGCAATAAAATATCAATTTTTTTACTCGTCCAAACTATCAAAATCGAACGAATGTATCGCTTAATGCATTCTTCGTTGTACATTTCTTCGTTCATAAAACTGTTACGTGTATGTAAGAGATAACAGCAGGCAATGTATAAACTACACAATAGAAGTATGGTACTCTCAATTTTGCAGATGGTGCATCAGTAAGAAAAAGGAAGTCCCCTTCGCATAGTTTAAGTTTCGAATACGTGGCTCATATAGTGGAATATGATTGCGGTATGTGAACTCGAGGGGAGTTTGTGAATTGTCTTTAAGAAGCACTCAGGCTCAGGTTTTTATTGTTTTAATATTTATTTATTATTATTCAGTAACAAGTTTATACAAAGTCAAAGACATAAAACCCTGTCTTTGCCGTAAAAATCAAAATTATATTTTCTAAGTATTCGTCTCATATTATCAAACTTGTTGCGAGATAAAGTGTAATGTAAAGGTTTATGAAAATAAATATTAAAAAATATAAATATAACCATATAACATTTTATATTATCAAAATCACCTGTAGCAAGACTGTAGGTGCAAAAATATTTTAATTTTAATAAATATCATACACAAACTGTTATGAGATCAAAAAAAGGAAGTTTTAAACGTAGTTTAGAAAGTAGGTTATTAATAAAAATATTTAGTTTTGGAATCGATTTGAATTATTATCATTAAAAATGAATTAAAGTAATAAAAGTCTCTTCAACCGCATTAATATTTTATGTTCTAAACTTTTTCACTATCGCAAAAATAGGGATTTAAAAGGACAAGTATACGAGTATATAAAAGCGTGGGCTCGCCCCACATTTACAAAATCTTTTAAGATCTGTATGCAAAGCTTTACATATTCGAATAGGCTGTATTTTTTATAGAATAAGTTGGATAAACGAGCACACAGTGCACCTGATGGTAAGTGATATCTACATTTATCTACAGATTTATCCTCGATTAAGAATCAAAATGCAGATGCGTTGTCACCTCTGAGGACTATGATTGAATGCCTCATTTCCAGTAAAAAGGGCCTCCGGTTCTGTTACTCTCACATTCGAAACACGGCAACACTAAGTTGCTATTTTACGATGGTAGTCTGTGGTCTTAACCCGGTCGAGTCGGCCCAACCATAACATTGCTGTAGCGTGGCTCCACCTATGCTTGTGACAATTCAACATTCTCCAAACGTATGGGAACGCTTCTTTGGTCTTATTCGTGTTAAATATAAAACTGTTCCATTGACAGTGGAACTTTTTTATTTAATTTTGATCTTGAATCTTTAAAAATATTCTCAAAAACACTGACCTCCAAAAAATTAGCCCATCGAATTATCTCACTATCTTTACCATGTCGCCAAGTATCAAGACCCACTAGTCTTTTTTCATCTATTCTTATATGCATTTTCACTATATAAGCATTTATTATTAACTACAGCCTATCAAAAGTCAGAGCATACGGATATTTGACATAGTTACAGTGCTTGGCAACCGCAGTTTTTTTTTTAATTTTTATCAGTTATTATCAGGAAGATGCTGCTACCCTCTCCTGTGTTATTTTTTTTTCTATCGACTCTTTAAATAATAACATCATATTGCTGTAATTAATTGATATTGTTCACCGGCATAGAATTTAAAATAATGTTGTAAATTTATGTAGGAGTACTGACAACTTTCTTTTTCATGTTTCTTGTAATCGCCTTCATTTTTATTGTGCCAAAAATTTGAAGTCAGAGACATACAAGAATATTTTGTTCATATTTTCATCTGGCCTAAGCAGCGATCGGTGTAAAATGAAAATTTGTTAATGCATGTTTCTTTTTATACCGATCGCTCTAAAAAAGTTCATCTAGCACAACACTATTGTCATTGCTGCTTCTTTGTGCTATTTTAGTGTCATACATGCGTATAGCATCAAAATAGTAAAATTATACACTAAAAGTAAAGGAAAGTAAAGTTACAGCCTATATACGTCCCACTGCTGGGCACAGGCCTCCCCTCATTTTTGAGAGGGTTTTAGAACAGCTGCCCCAATGCGTGTTGGCGAACTTCACATGTCTTCGAAATATTTTTTTCTTATTCCTTAGACATGCATGTTTCTTCACGATGTTTTCCTTCACCGTCGATATTGTATATATATTACAATATATATTATATATATATTCGTTTTAAACGTTGTAAATCATTAAAAAAAGTTGTCATACGGGTCTCGATTTAAATGTACCCGAAAACTCATTAACTGAAACGGTCCACTTATCAATAACACTTTTATGTTTAGGGCTGGTAGACACTTAATAATGGATTGTAAATTAATTTTATAGAAAGTTCGTGAGCCACCACCAAATTAAATTTGCATCTTGATGATTTATTTGATTGTATGACTGAAGCCCGAATGGTTCGGCTAAACTGGGTAAGCTCTCACAGAATACCAGCGTGAAATAGCAGCATAATGCTGTTGTGTTTCGTATGGTGAGAGTAGAGAACCGGAGACCCTTTTTACTGATAACGAGGCATTTAAAAAGTAACGTTGCACTAAAGTGAATAATCTGTGTAAAAGTCTACTATAATCCCCGCGCGCACACCCCGGCTCTGACGGCTAGCTCGTATCGCTAAATGTTCTGGGCAGTGAGAACTACGATGTGTATGCGGTGTGTACGTACTACGTACACATTTCCTCTTTTGACCCAAATAAACTTAAAATTTTTTTCCTTGCCTACTCAAGCCTCTCCATTCTTCTCCATTATTCAAATGCTTTACAATCAGGAGAGACATGTTCAGAGACATATATTTTGTTAGTAGTACCATCAATATTTAGGTGTTTCGAGTTTAGTTTGACACTTTGGGTTTTATTAAACTTATTAAAGCTTCGGGGATATGATCACGAATACGCGGCGATGTCAGTGTTACGGAGCGAGGCCTGCTCGAAGATTTGTACATCTTAGTCACACGGTGACAGATACGAATGTCGTTGTCCGCAACTGGCGAATTAATTGTGTTGCAAATTACAAATTAAAATAGTGTTGTAGGGTGTGCTGCGCGCCCGTCTGCGGACTCGCTGCGTCTCATCCATTGACCTAGCTGTATTTGTGACACTAGATGGGTGCGTAGTGTTGGTGTGTGACGGACCAGTCACATTTGGGTCGTCGGAGTCCAGCGGAACCGAGGGTTCAATTAAAACATTACGGCGCCTCCGGAGGGTGGCCGTGACGCTTGGAGTCGGAATCTTAAGCGGTGATAAATAAAGATGTCTTTGGGCCACAGCATTTAGATACCAATAACACCACTTATCATCAGGCAATCTGTGTTCTTGTTTGTTACCATTATTTCTATAAAAAAATAATCTAACAAGATAAAAAAAGCTCTATAATTAATAACATATGTACTTTGACTAATTCTTTGGTCTATTGATCATAAGTGCGACTCCTGATCATGTGGTAGTCTTGTCGGATAAAAATGAGTTGTTAGATACTTTCTATCAAGAAAGTTTTATAGTTTTTCTATCTAAGAATTCTTATTGGCAGACGGAGTCAGGACGGTGTTTCACCCCGTGCCTCGGAAAGCACGTTAAGCCGAGTACGTTTACGTTTTTATACGTGGCGGAGCTACGCTGCAGCTATATTGTAGTTGTAGTACGAATGGGTCGGCTCGACCGGGGAAGGACCACGCTCTTATATAATACCAGCGTAAAGTAGCAACTTAATACTGCTGTGTTTCGTACGGTGAGTATAGAGATCCGGAGACCCCATCTTATTGGAAAAGAGGCATTCCATGTTAGTCCTCAGTGGTGACAACGCGTCTGCGTCTTGATTCTTGATCGAGGATAAATGTAGATGTCTATGAGGCACAGCAACCACTTAACATCAGGTGGAATGTGAAAAAAAAACGTCGGTTCTGCGCTTCATCTCTCTCTAGTCGTATTGGATTGCTATCCCATCGGACTATGAGGATCGGAGCATAGAGTCACCTGTGTTTGCGCACACACTACTCTACTAACTCGTACACTATCATCCTATTTTGAGCAGATGGCTAGTCTTCTTTGAGACTAGCCGCCGAAACTTCGTTCTAGAAAACATTACTATTACTATCTAAGGACATTATTATTTTCACATTTTGACGTTTCCTTTCACCAAATCATGCTATCGATTTTTGCTTGTGATTTCTAATCAAAAATCAATAATATTAATCGGGAACCAGCCCTGAACATACTCATCACATCCCGCTGGGCTACGCGACCGCCACACGAGCCTCGTAAATCAAGCATCGTAAACTTGCACTAATTTCGTGTTGCTTACAGCAAATTTCACGCTCCACTGCCCATGTTAATCCATCCGAAAATGGATCCCATTGCAAAGAAATGTTTTTCTTATTGGATATTGTTACGGTGCTCGAACGTTTCAAACATGAAAATACGATTTAAACGGTTTCGATATAGCACAAAGGTGTCATTTGAAGTTGTATGGAGTATATATTTGTCGATGGCAAATTAAACTCAATTAGATTTTGTTTCATCGTAATCTTTTTAGAATACTTAGTCTCCTATAAAAAGTTTAATATGTCTCAGACTTCCGTGCATGAGTATTTATTTTTCAATATAACGCGCTTGGATTTTTATAGAACAAGGATTACAAAAGAGCACACAGTTCACTTAATAGTAAATGGATACTAAGGCCCAGATATCTACATCTAGTTTCACATAATTAATTTGCAAAATGTATTGTCATCCCTGAAAACTGAAATAAAATGCCTCGTTTCTAATAAAAAGTATCTCCGAATCTCTACGCTCACCACACGAAACACAGCAGTATGAACGTGCTTTTTCACGCTGACATTCTGTGAAAGCGAGGTTATTCCCCAGTCGAGTCGACCCATCCGTGCTACAATCCTTGATTTGATTGAAACCAACCTTCTCAGCCTCGAGCAAAGGCGTAGAGTAGCCAGTCTCTCGGTCTGTAGTATGCATTTCGATGAGTGTGCGCAGGAATTGCACGCTTTAATTCCTCCCTCTAATTTCCACCATCGGACAACTAGGCGATCGGCAGGTCTTCACCCCTTTGTTATCGATATTCCACGCATTAAAATCAAACAGTTTCGACTTTTTAATGCGTACAGCAAAGGAGTGGAATAATTTGCCCGCGTCTATCTTTCCGAATACAATCTAGGCGTCTTCAAGACACCAGTGAATAAGCTTTTGTTACGCTAAGACAGTGCGATTTACCATCTTAGGCTGCATCACCACTTACTTAGGTGGGATTGTGGTTAATCACTGGCTTATAATAAGTTAAAAAATACAACTATAATACAGCTGCAGCGTGGTTCTACGACGAGAAATTTGATCTACGAACTCTTGTGACGGTTTTTACTGGCAATCATTCTTATCTTTGGTCCGTCTTATTTTTAACTTTTTAAATTTTAAAAATAAATGAATATTAATTATTATTAGATTAGGCTACAATAAGAACATAAAATAATTCACAAACCCACTTCTTTCCATGGGTATCTTACGGAAGTTTATATGGCTTCCGATAGATGGCGTTATAATCATCTCGTTTACATTGGACGTATAACTTAAATTCTAAATTTAAAAAACACCCGAAACAAAAAATCTGATGATCTTCAAACGGCTGAACCCATTTCGATAAAACATGTTTAAGAAACACCGCTATAAAATCCGCTAATAAAAAAACCGCACCCAAATCGGTTCACACAGACAGACAGTCAGATACATGGTGACGGGTGGTAGACATAAGATGCGAGACGTTTGGTACTATGATCATAAATCCACCTCACCATAATGGAACAGCTGTAGACTTATACGAAATGATGATGAAGAAGAAATCTTATTCGATTTATTTTACAATCAGACTTCTAATTTACGCTTATTACTATTTTTATTACGTTTATAATAAATAAAAATAATAAAAAAAAAATTGGTTGACCCTGCAGGCCCTCCCTGGAACTTCCCGCTAATTTCAAATGCAAAGCGCTCCAAATTTCACCAAATCATGTTGCGAAATCTCGAAGATATGTTAAAAAAAAGTTTTTTTTTTATATCTTTCTCCTTCGATATTCTCACGAACGAATGAACCGATTTTTATTTTCTAAATGGCATTCGACGTCATTTTTTGAGGTTAAGAGCTGATTAGTTTTTTAAATCGACAGGTAAAGCCGTTTAAAAGTTATTCCAAAAACACAGTTTTTCAAAATTTTTATTTTTATGATTTCTCAAAATCTACTTGTTCAAATCAGTTCATATTATCACCAAATCTATTCCACATTGAGATCTTTAGAACGCCGCAAACGCCGCATTTCAATCGATCAAGACGTTCAAAAGTTATGAAAAGTTTATATACTTACACACACACATACATACATACATACAACCGTACGGACGTCCTCGTGAAATTAGTCAGAATAGCTTCCTGGGATCTCAGAACGTCGAGATCTGATGAAAACTCGATATTCGGAAATCAAGGTGAATCCAATAACGTCCTTATTTTTGAAAATTTTCAATTTTCTTAGTGGGAAGTTAAAAAGAAAGTAAAGTAAAAAATGACAAAATACGTTATAATAATTTAAGAAAGTGACCCTTTATTTTACACCTAATGTTATTTTTAGTGATATTGTCCGCCAATTCTGATGAAGTTATTGATAAGCCGAGGTATTAAGTAGCTACATGTTCTCTTACCGTACGCATTGCTAGTACGCGGCTCGTTGAGACGGTTCTTAGAAATTATATTTGAAAATAACAAAAATTTATATTTTTTGCGTGGTTTCTGACATTGTGATCAACTATGCTATGTTTATTTGGTGTTCCTTGAAACGAACCCTTTACTGCTGCCCAGGTACTGCTTATGCGGCTGGTCTGCTCAGGTTCGCTATAGCATCGATAATTTATTGACATTATAGCGTTAATGGTAAGTTACTAAGGTTCTTTTTTGAGTGTACCATAGAGAATGCTTCAGTTACCAATGGGGCTGTTAACGTTTTTCATTCTGTGTATACTGCGTTTTTTCACTTTTATCTAATAAGATTGATAGAAAAGCGCACAGTCCACCTGATGGTGAGTTCTGTGGCCCATAGACATCTGCATCTTTCCTCGATACATAATCAAAATGCAGATGCTTTGTCGCCCCTGCGGACTAAGATGGAATGCTTCGTTTCCAGAAAAAAGGGGTTAGGGTGTCATTGTAATACTAAATTTTAAAAAAAATTCAAAAAAGAGGATACATGGGGAGTTTCTTTCATCGTTTTTTCCCCGGTGAAAGGAACCTTATTTGAAAACAGTAGTAAACAAAATTTTATTTTTACGTAGAAGAAATAAATATACTTCATTTCATTTAATTTAATTTGATTCATTTAATTTCATTATATTACAACCGGAGCAGAAAATCATGCGTCACACAAACATGTTGGGTACATACTCTGTGTGTTACGACAGTAGAAAGGTAAAAGAAAAGACAACGATTCGTTATCGTTTTCCCAAACATTTTAATGAAAACCCTTCTAAAACAAAATGTCAATAGAATTCCTATATCATATCCACCTGAGAATACATCTAAAACATAGCAAAGCTACTAACACACTCGCGTATAAACATCTCAGTGCTGCCAACCTAAATAGATATCCCATAGCCTTCGGCAAAGTCGCTTCGCCGCACCATACTGGCTGTATATTCGGAACCAGTACCTTAACATCTCACCCGAGAGCGTTCACCCTTGACCCCTAACTGCCGTTGGTCATCTTAACGACGTCCCTTTCACTCCAATATAAACCAGTATGTAACTATTTCATATTACTTGCGGTGCACGATCCGATCAGCGTGTGGATCCGGGTATCCTCACAGAATTGCATTTGGCTACGCGGTACAAAAATTGCTACAATAAATTAGTAATCTTGATTTTTTACGTTAATTTTATAATTATTTCACAAGGGCTGTTATTACGTTTAATTTGTTTATTAATAAAATTATTTACCAATATAAAGCTTAGATACTTACCAATACCGACGCGACGTTTGCTTCATAATATGCAATAAGAAACATTACATACTAATTTAATATGGGTATGAGAATCGTGGTTGACTTCGTTTTAACGTTCGGCATTAATTTCGTTTCAGTAATACACTGTGTGTGTAAATGGATAACGGTTATAAGTCCATGCTTTTCTTAACTAAGTATATTAATATCTTATCACAGGTTATATATTGTAATCAAATTGAACAAACACAACCCATTTGCAGAGTAATTTCCACCAGCAAACCATTTACACTACAGTTACACAATGCTTATTATACTTATCTTTAAATCCTACAGATTTATTTAAACAAGAAATATTTTTGTTTTTTGTGTTATAATATATAATAATTATCGTTTTCAAAAATAAAAATATCCGATAAAAGACCAGTATGTTTAAAAAAATCATATGAAATAAAAAATTGTATTAAAATGAAGATAAACAGAGTGTATTACAAGCATTGAGCTATTATGTACTACGTACTAGAGGAGACACTGCATTCAGCTACTCTGTTCCACTCAACTGCGGTGCATGCACTGCACTTTACTCAGTCACTCGCTAGGCGCTTGTAGAGTTGTCACGTGTTGTGTTGATTTAAAAAAAATCTCTTAATAAAAATATGCCGTCTTGTGTACTTAGATACTGCACAAATAATTCAAGAAATGTCAGTAAAAACCAAGGAATTACTTTTCATCGGTTATTAAGATACTTATTCAATAAAAAAGTACTATAAATTAATAATAAAAAAAATTATTCCTGAGACGCCATCTCGTATCATTGAATATAGATTATGAAATTAATATGTTCAGATGCGACATTTCTGTGGGTACTTAAGTTTAGGACGAATATATATTATACACATTGTTTTTGTAGAAACATATAAGTTATTAGGCTAAATTTTTCATGTTTAAATCTGCTTACTATTCTTTTATTTTATTTTTAGGTTTCCACGTCAAAGTCAAAGTGGAATAAATTCGTCCATTTTTAACTCTCGCGTGCCCAGCATTTATGAACGATTATTTACAGCATTTATGATTCTAATTTAAATAAATATATTTGTAATTTAAATTTTATGTTAATAAGTTTTGTGTAATGTTTTTTATATTTGACATAGATACCTTCTAAAATATTCAGATAAAAATATCATTAAAATGTAATTGTGATATAATATTATGTAATATTACATTAAATAAACAAATATAATATACAAAATAAATGACAAAATTTAAATATTGTTCTCGATATAATTTAGCTATTTAACAATACAATCTACTATTACCTTCGGATCATTCTACCTATGTTTATTCTATGATAAAAAAAACCAAACGCGCGAGCACAGAGTAGCGCACATTTTTTGTTTGTGATAGCTGTTCTAGTAGGTAAGTACATATTACTTCAATGATTACAAGTCTCAAAAAATTGTAACTGAGGAATTATATTATATTGTTATCTTTTTAAATCATTTTAAGTATATTATTTAATTTATATTGTAAACAATAAAAATCTGTACCATTATGTGTATCTTTAAAACCTCTTCAATTTTAAGTGATTTTGAATAAAACGAATTTACTGATATTATAGCGTCAATTGAACGAATATTGCTGTACAATATTTCCATAATAACTTTGACTGCAAAAATTTTAAGTGTATCAAAATCTTGGATAGAATTTTACTAAGTTTTATTACGTTTAAGTTTTACCACAAAAATTACATTACACTTAGTAGAGTGTAAAGTAGAATAGTTGTCAAGCACTACCGTATCACATAGATGACTATGTGATACAGTAGCTCTTCATCAGTCAATCAAATATTAAAAGGTCTAAAGGGTTTTGCATCATCGACGCCATTTGACAGTTGACATTATACTTAATATTTTAGTCGATTTTAGTATTGTGTAGTGTCGTTATTTTTATTTAGGTTGATTTTTTGAAGTGTTCCTTCTTATTTCCAGATCTTGTTCACTATTTTTTTTCTTAATATATTAGTTATTATATAGGACTACATATATTATTTCGTCTCTGTTCTCCTCCTAGTTTTGATTTTGTAGGGCGGCCAAGCTTAAGGTGACCATACCCTCAAGTACCTTATTTTATAATTTGTAAAAAATACTTTAGTTTATTTACTATAACAGATGCCTCTATTCGGGTACCGTGCAGTAATCAAATCTGGGAAGATGTACGAATGTTGCCGCGTTACCTGCTCCACACGGGCATAACACAAGCTTGCATCGTCATTTACATATTATTACTATTTATAGCTTTGCTCTCTCGCTTCACTTCCTATTCCAACCTAATATGTTTGTATATATAGGTTTATAAAATCTATAACATTTTTAATGTTACGTTTATCAAGTGAGTTGTGCATCTGGTCTGATTAGTAAGCTGAAGTGGCAGTTAGCCGGCCATATAGCTCGAAGAACCGACAACCAATGGCAAAGAAATGTTCTCGAGTGGCAACCTCGTACCGGTAGACGAAGTGTAGGGCGACCCCCACTCGATAGAGTGACGAGCTGGTAAGACATGCAGGACGTCGATAGATGCAGGTGGCTCACATTTAGTGTAATGATATGATGATGTGGTGTCTGTGTAAGAGAAGAGATCTAGCCGAGATAGACTTAGATAATCGAGGCCTATGTTCAGCAGTAGACTTGTGAAGGGCTGTAATAACGATGATTATGATGATCTGATCTGAAAGTAACAGCCTTAATACATCCCACAGCTATTCACATTCCCGTTCTAACAGTGTATTCAGGACAGGAGACCTGTACTTATTTCTAAAAGGTTTTGGAGGAGTGAAGAGTCCTCGTTTTTTTTTTAGAATAAGAGTGGCAAACGAGCACACAGTCCACCTGAAAGTAATTGGATGCTATGGCCCATAGACATCTACATTTATCCTCGATTAAGAATCAAAACGCAAATGGGTTGTCACCCCTGAGGACTAAGATGGAATGCCTCGTTTCCAGTAAGAAATTGTCTACGGATCTCTACACTCTCTGTGAGAGCGTGGTGAGTTCGTGCTACAATCATAATATAGCTGCAGCGTGGCTCTATAATGGTTATGATAATGAAAAAGAGAATCAGCTCTGCGCTCACCTTTTGCACCTGTATTTCTTCTTTTCTTATAGATTTATTTCCTATAATTTCGCGTATTCATAAATAAGCATGTGCTCCAGTTGTGTTTAACAATGTACGATATAGGAAAAGATTAGAATGTACTGCTGAATATATCACAAGGTGTTGAAAGGCATTTATCATAACTGCATCATCAACATAAACATAAACTGTCATGCCGGTCACCCAGAGGAATATGCAATGACTACGGACTCGCTTTCATCACATCCATGTATCTACGCACACATGCTCGTCGGTTAAGGGCCCTCTTTAATTATGCTCATCTTCAATATATCCCCAACTAGTCGACAAACTTTCGTCTAGGACGCCCCTGGCGACAGTCTTTCCACTACCATCTAAAACCACTTAAAGGACAATGTGCTGATTCTAAATGCTATTAGGCCAGTAATACAATGTTAACTGTTTATGCTTTTAAAGGGCGTTGGCTCGGTAACCGCTTTCTACTGTCTATTCCTAGCGCGCATGCATTCCCATGAACATCCAGTGATTCTCCTTTCATCTAGATACTGTTTTAATTAACATTTTATAACCTTTACGCTACAAGAGAGGAAATACAAATATGATTAAGATTTTTTTTATATACTTAATACTTTAACTGTATTTTCATCATCCCGTGGGTGTCGTATGAAGCGACAGATGGAAACTCAAATGTCTGCTGCCAACACCCCCCCCCACCAATTATGAGACAATCTATGGTGGAGGCCTATGTTCAACAGTGAACTTTGATAAGCTGCAATGATGATGATGAGGAATCGTATTTTTTATGTGGTAAAACTGTTTTATGACCGTAATACGAATTGGGCGATTGGAGCGAGGTAAATTTACTCTCTCATGAAATTAAACATATCTGCATTTTATTTTTTCGAAGTAAGTGAGTATGATCTTTTCAAAGTATTTACTTTGAGTACATACGGCTGGTACTCACGGATGATTTTTCCAAACCACTAAACTTTAAGAGCTGGAAATAATTATAATCAGCTAGTGTCTTATTTGCTTTCACACCTCATGCCTTTCAAGAAATGCATGTTATGTCACGCGCAAGGTAGGATTCCAGTGTGCAGATATCTCTTTTATTTACTACAAACTCTATAACTTTATATATAAAAAACATTACACTTCTTATCTTGATTTTTTATAGATAATATGTAATCCTATTTTTTTATTTGAGTTAAAACCAAAGTTATGATGCTGTTGTGCTATAGCAGAACCCTAAAAAGTTGATCACCACTAACAAGACACCCCTCAGTCAATCACTCCTCACCGCATAATTATACAGCGGTCGGTCGTTGGTAATAAGGGGTTGAAACAACGGGGGGAGGCCAACAAAAGGGTTTTATAATGATTTTTATGTGATTTACACGCACCACCGCGCCGCAACAACAGTGTTGTGGGTGATCTCATTTCGAACGATTGAATGTTTGATGTTAATGTTGTAGGAGAATCTGAGTTTGACTGTTTTAAAAGTTAGTGTACGTACACTAACTTTGCAAATAAAATGTAGCAGATATTATTATTAATAGTGGTTATTGACTGCCTCATTGGTCTAGTGGTTGTAGTAGTGCGACTGCTGATCAATGAGGTCCTGGGTTCGAATCCCGGGTCGGGCCAAAAAATTAATTATTGAGGTTTTCAGTCAAGAAATTCTCAGTAGCTGTCCGGAGTCAGGAGGTTGGCGGTGTCTCACCCCCGTGCCTCGGAAAGCACGTAAAGCCGTTGGTCCTGCGCCTGATCTCTCTCCGGTCGTGTCGGTTTACCGTCCCATCGGATTACGAGAGTGAGGTATTGAGATTGCGCCTGTGCTTACGCGTACACTTGGGCACTATAATCCTGTCATGCACCGATGGCTATCCTCTGTTGAGGCTGGCCGCCGTGGTCGAAATATGATCTGGAAGACATTATTAATAGTAGATGATAATTACTTACGTGGTATTTTACGTGGTAGAGCCACTCTGCAGCTATATTATAGTTGTAGCACGAGTGGGTCGGCTCGACCGGGGCAGGACCACGCTCTCACAGAATACCAGCGTAAAATAGCAGCATAATGGTGCTGTATTTTGTATGGTGAGTGTAGAGAGCCGTAGACCCTTTTTTCTGGAATCGAGGCATTCCATCATAGTCGTCAGGGGTGACAACGCGTTTGCATTTTGATCCTTTGTTGACGATAAATGTGGATGTCTCTGGGCCACAACATCCACTTACCATCAGGTGTGCTCGTTTATCACATAATGCTATAAAAACAAGATAGCGAGAATATTTTTTGTAACTACTTCTATACCTAGCGTATAATTACTTATTATTTTTTTCACCTTGTTAATCTGTTGGTCGTAAGCGGTTGCGATGATCATGTGGTCCAGAGTTCGAAATCCGGTCGGGTCAGAAATTAGTCATTACGTTTACTGTTAATAAGCCGAGACCGGGAGTCAGGAACTTAGCGTTGTTTCAAAACAAAGCACTTACTCCTGCGTCTAGTCACTCTGCGGCCGTGTCGGATTATCGTCCCATTAAACTATGAGAATAAAGAAATAGAGAGTACACCGTTGTTTGCGCACATACTCGTGCACTATGATCCTATCCTGCGCAGACAATCTTCGTTGAGACAGACCGCCGTTGCAAAATTTTGTTGGAGGACATCTTAAATATTACTATAACTAATTGTTATTAAAGAAAAAACCACACCCCCAACGGGAGGATTTAAGGGGAACTTTAAAAAATTATTATTCAAAAAAAAAAACCAAAATGAAAACGCTCTTAAGACATCATGAGTATACCTCAAAATTAGTACAAGTAATTTTACTGAGCGTCATCATCATTTACAAGTCCACTGCTGAACATATGCCTCCCACAAGGAATGTTACAAAGCACGGTCGTGAGCCACCTGCATCTATAGATTTCCTGCATGTCTTACCAGGTCGTCACTCCATGTAGTGAGTACTTTTGCTTTTTTAAAGCCCGACTTTTCGGACACTTTACGGCATCCATCGACACGGGGGGGACAGAGATGTTTCGCAGTTATCATATCGAAGTAGTAGTCATAGTCGAAGTTGACTTACATTTATGAAATCCTTTTGTTTACTACATATAGCCATAAAAGGCGACAGTTGGACAAGGATGTTAGAAAAATCCATTGGCTTCCGATACATGTAAAGTTGCCAGATGGTCGTGATTCGTCTGAATTCTCTCGACGTTTTAAATGATCTCGAGACTCCAGGCCAGAGACGAAAATTAACGTAAGGCCTTTGATTTAATAAAAGATAAGTTAGTTATTAGACTAAACTATGAAGTAAATTGTTTGAATATTAAATATGTTCTGAATACTACTAAACGATCCAAATTAGTGTACTCTTGTAAAGTCCAGTGCCAAACAGATGTGGCAACCTAAAAATTAAGAGAACCTACATTATATATCAACAGTGTTAAGTCTTTTCGAAGCCCCTTAATTTAAAAAAAAACGTTTTATTTTTAATATTTATTTCTCCCTACAAAAAGCTCAAAATCCCGATGTTTCCAAAATTTGTCCAGATATTTTGCTCTTCCGATCTGGCAAAATAAGATACATGGCGGTGAAATACCCCGACCGGCGACCGGCATTGTTATAGGTGTGAGACGTCTTGTACTACTGTCGTATATCTGTCTGCCAAGCGTGATAATTTAGCTAAATTCTATATACAAAAGGACAAGCTAATAAAGAAGATAAAAACCGGCCAAGAGCGTGTCGGGCCACGCTCAGTGTAGGGTTCCGTAGTTTCCCGTCCGTCATAATAAGTGTTTCCACTTATGAGTTTAAAGGTGGGTTCCATTATGTTTGCGCTCCAGCAGCGCTCCGCGCTCCTGCAACTGCTCCCGGTAGTGGGTACTGTTGTTTCCATCCAAGTTCAAAATGATTTTCCTAGAAAGTCCTTATAAAGTTCTACTTTTCAGATTTTTTTCATATTTTCTAAACTTATGGTTCAAAAGTTAGAGGGGGGGGGGGGACACATTGTTTTTTACTTTTGGAGCGATTATTTCCGAAATTATTGACATTATCAAAAAATGATTCTAGTAAACCCCTATTCATTTTTAAATACCTTTCCAACAATATATCACACGTTAGGTTTGAAATTAAAAAAAAAATCACTTCCCACTTTACATACAGGGCCCCCCTGGAAAGGGTAACTACCCTAATAAAACATTTTTTTCCAATTTTTATTTTACCACTTTCTCGGCGTGATTGATACACATATTGGTACCAAATTTCAGCTTTCTAGTGCTAACGGTCACAGAGATTAAGCGAGGACGGACAGACGGACAGACAGACATGGCGAAACTATAAGGGTTCCTAGTTGACTACGGAACCCTAAAAAAAGTTTTTAAGTATCTAGAGCATTAATACAACACAAAGAAAAAAAGTAATACAAAAAGAACCATCTTATACACAATAATACATACTTAATGCTTATTTTTTATAGAATATGGGTGGCAAACGGGCACAGTCCACCCGTCTCACCATGACATCCACATTTGTCCTCGATTAAGAATCAAAATGCAGATGCGTTGTCACCCCTGAGGACTAAAATGGAATGCCTCATTTCCAGTAAAAAGGGTCTCCGGTTCTCTCCACTTACCATATGAAGCACAACAGCATCAAGTCACTATTTTACACTGTTATTCTGCGAGAGCGTGGTCCTACCCCGATCGAGCCGACCCAATCCTGCTACAACCATAATATAGATCCAGCGTGGCTCTATCGAACCCCGGCTTTGCCTCGGTTGGATTTATTAATGCACCGTTATATACTCGTAGATCAAAGACCATTAATCCTATCAATTTTTTCGATTTCTCAAACAAAATATTCAAATTATTAATTCGAATGAAACATATCTTAGATTTCCGAGATTAGCGCAGACAGCAGTCAGACAAATTTTTAAGGTGATAGTTACTCATGTCCAAATAACCCCCTTAGATTAACAAAGGGTGGTAATTTCGGTTATTTCGATATGACTGGTGGTAGAGCCATGCTGCAGTTATATTAGTAGTATACATAGTTGTAGCACGAATGGGTCAGCTCGACCGGGGAAGGACCACGCGCTTCTGTTCGCTTCGCTAGATATCTATGGGACACAGCAACCACTTACCATCAGGTGGACTGTGTGCTCGTTTGTCACCCTATCCTATAAAAAACACTTTAATTTTATTCAATTTATCATATATCAATAACACTAAGTTAGATATTTTAAAAATATTAAAAAATATGTTTACTTATATTTATTTCACTATTCAAATTTTTTAAGATAAAATATTTTACATTTTTTATACTAATCAGGTGACAAAAGAACACACAGTCTACCCGACAGTAAGTGGATGCTGTGGCCCATAAACGTCTGCATTTAATTTATTAAAAACCAAAAAGCTGACGCGTTTCCGCTGAGGAGGGATGAAAAGTTGCCTTGTAACCAGTACAAATTAATTTCGATTCATGATTCATCATACAAAACACAGCAGCATTATACTGTTTTTGTATTCTATGAGAATGAGACGAAGGTTTCCAGGTCGAGCCTACTCATTAATACCTTAATATTTCTATGTTCATACCATTCATACTGCAGTTATAATTTTGCTGGCTTAACAAGTCGTATGCAGATAATACGCCAGTGGCCTATAATCAATAGCGCCATTGGCGTATCTTGAGTTACTGTGTGGCCTTTAAGAACTATGGCTGATGAGCCGAAGCTCAATGTCATCATCGTCATCGTCATTATAGCCCATAACAAGTCATGAAATCAGAATGCAACGGTCCTGACCCAACGACTTTTGTGCTGTGTAATCGTTGTCCTGAGTCCTGACCCACCTGCATCAAGCGATTCCCTGCAACTCTTACCCTTTCTAATCGGATGACGCCCTACTCATCGCTTACCGGCACGAAGACATTGTAATCATTAAATTAAAACCAAGTGATTTTTTAATATTATCGGATAATATTATTTATTTAATTTATTTCAAAGCGTTTTGTTTAAACAAATTAAATGTTCACCTTAGAATTTCGCATTGGTATTCATCATCCTTTGGTACCAGTAGTGTACCAGGCCATGTTAGTGTGGGCAGAGCCTACTTTACCCCCTTTCTATAAACTCCAATAGTTAGAACGATACGTTAGTTTAATAATTTATATGTTCTAGTATCCATAATGTTTATTAAAATACTATACTAACTTATTTCCCACTCATACGGCTTCGATCTCGTAGATATCATACTGTCTTACTGTACCTAATTTCAATCCAAATGTACTTTAAATAAATAGTAGTAAGTTTTAAGGAAACTATACTAAAATGTATCGTTTTTTAATATCTTTGAACAGGCTTAATATTTTGTTTTCAAGTCATATTTTATACTGAACAATCACGAATAATTTAATATAGGTTATGAACTGGAATTAAATATTTTAAACCATTGAAATAAGGTTGTTAATGTAACAGCAACAAAGTATAAGTAAGTGAGACAATGGCACGATAATATCGTTTAATATTTTCACTAGTTAATTAAAAGGGGAACTGGAAAAACAGTTCCATTGATAACACGCAGTGAAACTGTAGTTTTAATGCCGAACTTTAGTTGAAAACAGCGCCATCTAGCTTTCCCCAAGCACAATATAGTTAGCAACGAGTTGCTCGTGGACGTAGACAGAGAACTCGTGGAGTACGTAGGTACTTACGTATAACATATTTATGTACAAAACCGACATGAATAATATCCAAAGGTCTAAGAAGATCTAGGATTTAAGAGTCTTAGATCTGAGCGAAATAAAAATATTTTTAAATGCCAATGTGTATTCGGTATGAGTTTGGTTTGGTTTTCGGTAAGAGCGTAAGTAGGTACCTACCTATTTTTATTTAGTCACTATAACATTCAATTTAAAATTACAAGTTTTGTCAATAACTTTTAAAAGTCTTAAAAAGCCTTTTTATTTTCATTTATTTATGTTCGGCAGTCTTTAGTTAGTTTACAAAAATTAAGAATTATGTTACTTTTTATGTGTATGGTTAAGTTAGCCTAAACAAAATAGCTATACCACAGAATAAATAATATGTAGTGCTATGTTATACTGAAAATAATAATTGTGACGTCATGTTTTCTGCCTACTATATCTTTATTTTCGCAAGTTCAGCGTCGGGGGTGTAACTCAGTGGTAGAGTGTCTGCTTCGCATGCTGAAAGTCCTGGGTTCAAATCCCAGCACCTCCAAAGGTCTTTTTTTCATTTTCCTTTTTGAAATTTTTTACGACTGTATTTTAATTATATAAAATATCTTTTACACTTACAATTTTAACTTAGTTTCTTATTTAAGTGTAAGATAATGTAAGTTTACTCTATGGAACTTATTATTATAAATGATATTGTGGCTTAAAATGTTTAATGAAATTATGGTTTTTATTCAATTTTAGTTTCTTGTCAAGTACAGCCAACAATGTACCTCGTCACCCAATTACATAACAATTAAGTATTACAATTTTAAAATAAAAAAAAAATTAATAAAAAAATAAATAAGTTAAACACCAACACCCTCCCCCCAAAAAATGAGTTTCTTATTTAAGTGTAAGATAATGTAAGCTCACTCTATGGAACTTAATATTATAAATAATATTGTGGCTTATAATGTTTAATGAAGTTCTGGTTTTTATTACATTTTAGTTTCTCGTAAAGTATCGCCAACAGTGTACCTCGTCACCCAATTACAAAACTATTACCTACGCCTTTCTCAATCCAAAAGTATAATATAAGCCGGTATGCGACACCAATCATTCTGTATGGCCTTCAAATAATATTTACGCATCTAATTGTTTGTCATGTGCAATTTAAGTAGCAAAACGCGTACATTCATGAGAAAATCCAAGTGTAACGATTTGAAAAAAAAGGATAATCCTATGTATATCAACACAACATTGATTTATACTTACATCTCAATGCAACACGATAGGTAAACCCGAAAGCCGGGCTACGAGCAACATGGTATTTAGTCTTTTAGGGACTTATGGATGGAAGGAAGTGCTTTGTAACTCTGCAGCCTCTAATGTGACTGCAAATGTGCCTAATGTAAGATTATTAAATAATGATTGCGTTCTAGTAAGTAGTAGTACGGATGAAAATCGCTAACTACTTGACAAATGTAGGTAGTTTCTCGAAATTTACATTGCTATCAGGGCGATGACGCTGCCCATATTCTATTTCAGTTTTTTGTCGCTTTTTTATGTACAACACCTTAAAAAACTCTGGTTCCTGGTATCAAAATCAGTATTCACACGTTTAGAAAATAGAAATAACTTTTTTTCAGAAAACTCGACCATCATTTTTTTATTTAAATAAATTTTGTATGTTGTAGTTTTATTACCTCTGCAGTTACAGTAAGAAGTTGTCAAAGACCCCGCCTTTACCGATGCTCGTGTCAGAGTTAGAGTTAGAGGTTATAAAACCACATACAATTTGCAAATAAAAATTTATTTATAATTAAATTATTAAAGTTTGCGAAAATAAAAATTCTATACGTTTAAATACTGATTCTGATGACACACTTAACGGGAACCACAAGGCTTTTGTTAAATGTTGCATAATTAGGGCGACGAACCAGCACCTCCACTAGTCCACCTGATGGTAAGTGGATGCTGTGGCCCATAGACGTCTATCCTAACCCTTCAAGACTAAAATGGAATGACTCATTTCTAGTAAAAAGGGTCTTCGGTTCTCTAAACTCACCATACGAAACACAGCAGCATTGAGATGCTATTTTACGCTGGTATTTTGTTAGAGCTTGGGCCCTCCTCGGTCATGCTGACCCATTGGTGCTACAATAGTAGTAATTAAGTAAAAATCACGTTCCACAACCATACCAGCTGCAGCATGATTTGGGGAAGTTGATACTCTTCCGCCGCCGTCACACGAAGTAGGCTTTTTATAGACGTGAATTTTAATTTTGAATTGAAACATTGTAATCTTTAACATTAAATAGTCGTTGAAACCAGGTGTACGTATGTCAATCGGAGTTACAATTATTTGGAAGTATTTAAATGTTATTTCCTTTGTACGTCACATGTAATGAGGTCCGGCACGCGCCGGTAGTCCGCTCTATTGACGCGGGAAATCATGGAATTGTTGAGCGACATTGCGATGACTTCTGTCAGTAGGTAATAAAGTCACAAATAAAGGTCAGAATATTTTTCTTACATTTTTTCAATCTTGATTCGTAAAATTAAAAAAGTATACAAACTTTGACATACGTAAAATTTTTATTTCTGTACTTAACAATGAAACATTAATTAGCATGTGCTCAGTCCCTTATTTTTATTATTTTACAACCTGTTAAATAAATTTTTTGTAAATAGATACGGACGGATACATGGTATGTCTGTTATAAACAAATATATATAAAAAAAAAAAAAAAAATATATATATACTTTATATAGACGTAATATAGATAAAACATTCAATCGAGTGGAAAAACCAATAGGGTTCAATGTAATCTTCTTGAAATATTGATGGGTACAATTTCGGCGGTCTCCTGATTAGTTATTCCATTTGAACTGACATTTCAGTTGGAATTGATCAAGTATTTATGTCAGCCGATGTTCGGTTCCTAGAGCTGAATAAAATTTCTGGGGGCTGAGCTTGCACTCTGTTTCTATTCCTTATTTTAAATTATTTGAATTTATGTCTATATTATTAAATAGACAAATAAATTCAAATAATTTAAAATCTTATAATGTAATTATCCTTTTTTTCTATTTTTAATACATAAAAGTTGATCACATTATAAAGTATTGGCTCATTATTATCATCTGAAATTATCATCAGCTCTACGTCGAAATCGAAACCATGGTCATGGTCACCAATTCACGGACCTACACTGCTTCTATTCCTTACCCTCCATACAAAAACTGGCATACCTATGCCAATTTTAAAGAAGTCACGCGATGGATTTTTTATAGAATAAGGTGACAAACGAGCACACAGCCCACCTAAGGGTAAGTGGATGCTGTGGTCCATAGACGTTTACATTTATCCTCGAATAAGAATCAAAACTCAGATACGTTGTCACCCGTGAGGACTAAGAAGGAATGCCTCGTTTCCAGTAAAAAAGGGTCACCGGATCTCTACACCCACCATACGAAACAAAGCAGTATTAGGCTGCTATTTTACGCTGGCATTCTGTGAGAGCTTGGTCCTTCCCTGGTCGAGCCGATCCATTCATGCTACAACCATAATATAGCTGCAGCGTGAGTACCACGTAAAAAAGGGATGAGAAGAACTTTAGCACACTTACTCCTACTAGCATGGAGATAAGGGATCCAAGTTATTCCAAAAAATGCATGTATGAAAAAAATTAGGTAGAGCCATGCTATGCATGCTATATAGGTATGAAGTCGGCCAACACGCATATAGGTATGAAGTCGGGCAGCAAGGCGGACATATCTTTGCATTAAAAATCCCATCAGAAATAACAGGAGGTCTGAGCTAAAAAGTGAGACGTATATACATTGTAACTTTAAGTTACATTGTGGTTGGAGGTGACTTATGCATGAGAGAAGGGTGGGAGTGTTGAATTCTCTCCGAGGTTTCACAATTTGAAAATCTCATGGGTCCAACCTACAATCTTGAAAAAAATCTTCAAAATTTAATCTTGAAAACAAATCTTGAAAATTTTATAATATACATATCCCTTGAGCCGTGGTAGCTCAGGTGGTTAACGCTCGCTGTAAATATAACAGAACGCGAGTAACCTGAGTTCGATTCCCGCTGGCACCAATAAAATTGTTAATTACAATTTTAAATGCTGATTTACCACTTGGTAACTCGGCGGTGAAGGAAAACATCGTGAGGAAACCTGCATGTCTGAGGAATAAGAGAAAAAAAATATTTCAAAGACATGTGAAGTTCGCCAACACGCATTGGGGCATCGCGGCGGACACTTCCTTGCCCTAAAACCCTCTCAGAAATGAGGGGAGGCCTGTGCCCAGCAATGGGACGTATATAGGCTATAACTTTACTTTACTTTTTTACATATCCCTTTAACCACTCCAGGTAAGTTTAAAATGGTTCTGTTAGGAGTCATTTATGATGGCATTCGAATGTTGGATTCGAACCCACGATCATTTGAGTTCGCGTTCCGCACCCTGCTATTAGGCTGCTGTCGCTTTGAATACACGCGAGTAGAGTTCTATACTCGCTGGCTCCACTAAATTAAGTTAATCTAATTTACTCGGTGTATAAGAAAACGAGCTAAAGTGCGTTTTGTGCGGATTTCAGATTTCCTCGAAATATCTTATTTTCAGACATGTAGGTTTCCTCACGATGTTTTTCTTCACCAGATGTGTATATTTCAAGTGGGCTCCTTTACTTTACTAGAAATCTATTGTCTACCACCAAGCAGTAGCGGTGCACTATCTATTTGCCAGTTTAAAGGTTTAAAGAGCTAGAATAATAACAGGCTCTTAGGTATTCTATCTTTGTCCTATAATGCGCTAATCCTGTCCGATAATGCCTAAGTAGCGCTGCCAGGCATCCGGATAAAGCCGGACTCGATCAGTCTTTTTGATTGCGTGACCAGCCAAATTAGGCGGTGTCTGGCCTGTCCAGCTTTTGTTAGGTTTTTCAAATTTGACCATTTTTTACAGTTTTTATGTTTTTTTAATAGCTTTGGGTAACAGACGACCACCTGATAGTGAATGGATGCTGTGGCCCATAGACATCCACATTTTATCCTTAAGAATCAATAATAATATAAGGACTAAGATGGAATGCCTCGATTCCAGTAAAAAGGGTCTCCGGTTCTCTACACTTACCATACGAAACTTAGCAGCATTACGCCGCTATACTTACATTTTATTGAAATTGATATTGAATGATTAATAATAAAGACTGATTTATTCGATTCTATTGTTATTTCATTAGAATTTAAGAAGATTTATGGTAAATGATAGAAAGCATTATTTTAGTTTTCAAAAAAATTGTCAATTTATACACTACGATTGAAAAATTTAGGGGATGTGGCCTTTTTACCAAAATGTCCGGCTAAGCTCGATTGTCCGTCCGGCTTTTCGGTTTTAAGAATTAACAACCCTATTTCTAAGGCATTACAGATGTTCTAGGACTGCATTAGCCACTCGACTTAAGGGAAGACTCTGGACTGAGATGGAATGCACCGATTCCAGTAAAACGGGTCTCCGGTTATCTACGCTCACCATACGAAACACAGCAGTTTTAAGCCGCTATTTCACGTTGGCATTCTGTGAGAGCGTGGTCCTTCCCCGGTCGAACCGACTTATTCGTGCTACAGCCGTAATATAGTTAGCTGCGGTTGGCTCTATCACGTATATAATGGGTGCGTTTGGCAGAAAAAAGCGCTAGCAAGCGCTTACAAGCGGTAAAATAGTTTTCGGCCAGGACACGATTGCTACTTCAGTAGCGCTGACACAAACCGCCATTTTGCTTATTTAATTTGTTTGTTTTGAAGTAGAGTTTAAAAGTTGTTTTCTGCAATAATAGTTTTAAGTAATATAATGACATGAATAAACATATACATTTTATTAAAAATTCATGATTGGTAAGTTTTTAATATGAATACTTTACAAAAATATATTTAAATTAGGTTAGGTTCCCCGGTTAAAACTAACATCATGTCCTAGAGGAAAATAGCTACTTACGATTTGACAGCACTTACCGCTTACGATCGCCATTTTGCTTACAAGCGCTTGCTAGCGCTTTTTTCTGCCAAACGCACCCAATGATGACATTATGAGATAGTGTATTTTCCGCGCGGTCACCATTTTAAGTACTGATAAAAACTATAATTGAATAAATGTTGCATTTTACGTTACATCTATACCTTATCAAAGCTATGATTTTTATGTTATAAAATATCTGAATTCGTCCCACAGCCAGGCGAAAACTTTTCGCCGCGTTCAGGAAATTACGCTTCGGCTCAATTTCCAGCGCGAGTAATCCGTCCGGAAATCTAATCCAACCATGTCTGAACGCACCTTTTAACTCTTTGTTAGATCATCTTTGTAAAAAAAAATATATTTTGTCGTTATTGAAAATCAGTTTTGTGGTTTCACCAGAACACATGCTGACTGATATAAGCATACCAAAATAGTATTTTGGTATGCTCATAACGTACATAGTCAAATAGATTAAATTTACGTGTTTTTAAGTTACTCGTATAGATTTGTACATTGTTTTGTGACTCCATAACAAAAACCTAGTTTCATCGAAATAAGTTTTTATAAAGGTCAATAGGTTAGAATTTTTTTTTCAAGTATTTAACCATTTAAAATTTGTATCATATGTAAAAGGTATCAACAATGCAATCGAAATTCTTAGTAATTAGTAATGTTTCTTAAAAAGTACTGGATCTAGGCAGAAAAGAGTAGATACGGATGTAGCAGGAGGAGTGTTGCTGTCTAAACGATATGCAAAACTAATTATAGATAAAAAGCCGTTCATCTTACCCTCCAGAGTTAACAACACATATCCTCCTTCTTAAAGTGGAAATAGAATTGGTCATTTACAACTTTTTATTTATTTATTAGCTTACACTTAGCCAATAACAGAGTTTCACAACACTTATGAAGTCATTCAGATTCAGATTCATATTCAGAGTGACACTTATGAAGCAGCGAGGATAATTTGTAACTTAGTATAATTTAAATAATATTTTATTGCATTGCAGTGTAGGTTTTAGATTAGCAGCTTTTTTACAAACAAAATTAATATAATAATTAAATTAAAATAATACTTACTGAATAAAATAAAATAAATGGTTATATACATACATATACACATATTTTATATACATATATATATATATATATATATATATATATATATATATATATATATATATATATATATATTATAATTATTAAGTATAAAACATGTAACATGTTATCTTATGTATGTACCTTAAAATTTTATTATAACTATATTAACAACATGCTTTTCAAACTGATGTACTTAAATAAAATCAAATAAGTTTCTTAAACAACTTGTAAAATGAAATGAAAATTCTTTTTTTTTTTTTTTCAATGGTATTTTTAATGTACTACGGTTTTAAAATGAGGTTTCTATACAATATGTAACGTAATTAACGCACACCCTCAGAATTTTTAGTTAAACATTTTTATGCACCGATTATTTATCAAATTAGTTATACTAATTCCGGAAGAATGTTATGGTCACAGTACAAATCCACGAACGCTAAGACGCTTGAAATAAAGTTCATTTTTCTTTATTTTTATTGAATGACAGAATTAGTAATAATACAAATAAAACTGCACTCTTAAAAGTCTTATTGCCTTAAGTTACGGTCCATTTCAGTTTGTTTTGACTGTACAGATTTAGTGTTACTGTAATTTACGTAGTTTTAATTATTTTCGGGATAAAAAATTACCTATATTAAAAATGATAGGAATCGATTCAGTAAACAATTCTGAACAAACTACTCTCTCAAAGTGCGTTAATTACGTTACATGTTGTATATGGAGAAGAAACAGCGAAAGAAATTCTTCAGGCATCCTCATTTTAGTTATTATTTTTAAAGGCTAATGGTACAATATTATTAATGAGCATTAAAAAGGAATAGGATAGATAACGAAATCATGTTCTTTAATAAAGTCACACAACAATAAAAAAAATGCTGTATTAAAGCTAATGTATGTAATAAACAGAACGCGAGTAACCCGGGTTCGATCCCTGCTGGCACCAATGAAATTGTTAATTGCAATTTTAAGTGCTGATTTACGTGCTCGGCGGTGAAGGAAAACATCGTGGGGGAAACCTGCAGGTCTGAGTAATAAGAAAAACAAATATTTCGACGATATGTGAAGTTCGCCAACACGCATTGGGGCAGCTCGGCGGTCACTTCCTTGCCCTAAAACCCTCTCAGAAATGAGGGGAGGCCTGTGCCCAGCAGTGGGACGTATATAGGCTGAAACTTTACTCTTTTACTTAATAGACGGGCAAACAAATAGAGAGTTTATTAACCAATATTAGACAGGTTCAAGTATAAAAATAAAAATTACATTTAAATTGCTTACTTTATAATTTCATTTTTAAGAAGTTTGTTAACCGAAAATAGCCACACGATTCATTTAAAAAACATTCCCAACCATAATAAAGATGTGAAATCAGAGCGGCAAGATTATTTGTACCAATAAAGGGGGCACCACCTCCGCGCCTATGATTGACAGCTAATAACGGCAGATTTCCCGCGGGAGTGTACAATTTGTCCCCTGCTCGCTCCCAACGGTGTTACAAGGAATCATTCGCAGACGAAGAATACTGACAGCTCACTATCGATGGCGACAGGCTATCCGGCGTGCAATTATAGCCTCAGTGATATTCGTAATTTATCGTATAAATCACATATTGTTTCTAAATTACAGTTAAAATGGTTACAGTCTAAATACATTCCAGATCATCATTGGGCACAGGCATCCTAACATTTCTAACGCGAACACTACACATTTAAATAAAACATGTTTTTACTGATTTTATCGCGTATATTAATTTATATTGCCTACGTTTTAGTGCGTAATCCCGAGCATTTTATAGCACCACTATGATCACGAGGTCTACCTCCAGATTAAAATTATTAATTTTTGTTCCGATCTACATAGTATGAACTTACACTATCCTGAAGTCTTGCACTTGTATGCTTGGGTTGAGATTTAATTTTATTAATTATAAAATCCCAATCAGATGGCAGCACCCAGCCATGTTCTCTATTGAAATTAGGATGTTTTTGATTTCAATAGCCTCGCGAATCTTCCTTGGAAGGAATCGGTTTTCTTTAGTGAGGATTTGTGGTACGTGTTCACAGTCCCCCTCCCCCCCTCCCCACTTGACCATGGATGCTTTAAAATAATAAAATAAGTTAATATATGCGATAAAATCCTTAACAAAGTAGTTTTATTTAAAAGGTAACTTTTAGGTAACCTAGTCTTAATGCGAATAAATGCGATCACCTATAAAAACTATGCCAGGGAGAAGATTAATAAAAACCGAAACTGGTCAGTACAACACACCTTTACACGAAATTCTTCGCTTATGAGAACTACGTCTTTGTTCATAGGACAAATTAAATACCTACGCTATGTAAAATCTTACAAAGCTCTGACAGCTCGCGACATGTTAACATAAAGGCCCATACATCGAAAGTGCCGGTGTCGGATACCACTTGAAATATTAAATAATAATTTCGATTATTCCAAGTGAACAAAGAAGTGTTCTAGATAGCTCATCGCCCACTTGTTATTAAGATATCTAATTTTTTTTTCCACTTGGGAAGTCGTTACTTCGCTGTGTGACGAATCTAGTGTAAGCACAGAAATCTAAATATAAATATTATTTAGATTTCTGTGAGTGTAAGCATCGTGTGGTTAACACCCTTCGGGTTCTTTGGGTGTGCAAAATATTAATTATGACCTAAAAATAATTGAAAAAATGAATAGAAAATAGAAATGAATTTTATAAAATAAAAAAAGCAATAAATACTAAAAAAGTAATGAAAAATAATAAAATGCCTCAGTCAAAAAATTAAAGTACTGTCTTAAATTTTTGGGATTTTAGTGCCAAAAAGTAAAATTAATAGATTCAAACTCCATACGGCATAGGTATGAATATTCATGACCTAGACATGTAGGTATTTCATTTCTGAAGTATCCAATTCCTCACTTAGTTTTTCTTCATAGCCGCGCACGTGGTAGCTCGGCGTAGGTACACAACTGCAAGTGCATTTGGTACTATTTCGAAATTTTTCTCTCTGTGTATACTAAGAATAAAGCTTTTTTTAGCTTGGATGTTTGTCCTTAAAGCTATGTCTTCATTTCGTACGGAATCTTCGTTTTTATAGATTTTTTCACATTGCAAAGTTTTTAGGAGATTTTGACGACAGCCTCTCAAGTATCCCAAGTTCTTAAAGCGCGAACGCGAACAAAATAACTTGAGGTTAATATCAACATCGGAGTACTTCTTTCGTCACTTTCACTTATATTTCACATGCGCAGACAATAATCCACTTCAAAACATTATGTAAATGTCAAAAAACGATATAATCAATCCAAATATATAAAATCAATCCGTCGACGGTCAAGTTCCCGTCAAAACCTATAAGAATATAACCAAGCGCCCCCACATACGAGTACATTATGTGCATCACGACTCTTAATTGATAACTCAACATCCTGTTCGTTTTCATCTGCCCGTTACAGTTTAAAACTGATCATGTGTTTTTGTTTTTGTTTTAGGAAGGAATTTCCTCTATCAAACTGAAGTGGCACAAGAACTTAAGGTCTATGTGATGGTATGAGGCCACTGCAATCCCTGAACACCTGATACTTCAGACAAAGAAGGCTCCAGAAGCGGTGTCACTTCTGAGGACAAAGATGGAACGTCTCACAGCCCATAATTATACTGGCTCTCTATGCACTATTTTACCGACATAAAGGAACTCGTCGTACCCGCATATATCTGTGTGCATGAGAATTTTCTAGCATCTCAAACAGTGGTCTCTTTCAAACCCACGACAGTTCAATATGGTGCCACGTATCACATTATAGGTATTATTATTACGTTACATTAGTATTATTATTACGTTATTATATGATTACGATCAGCTTGTATAGTACGTGAGGGTAATATGGTCATCCGGTTAATATGATCACTTTTTTGTAACTCAAAAACAGCCTTGTTTGCATATATGGCTTTGTGATACGATAGCTCTTTATTGGTTAATAAAGTACTAAAGAGTCAAAAGGGTGATGCTTTATCGACGTTATTTGGCAGTTGACTTTATAATAAATATTTTAGTCGATTTTAGTAGTGTAGTATAGTTAGTTTTTCTAAATAGAATTGTTCCTATTTATTGCCAAAGCTTGTTTGTGTTTTGTGTTCTTAATATATTAATTATAGTATACGACTTTTTGTTTTTGTCTCTGTCCTCCTCCAAGTTTTGGTTTTATAGGGGGGCAAACAACAAGTTGACCTTATTATCCTCACGTACCTTATATAGTTCTCTGCTAGACAGGCATTGTCATACGCCCCATCAATCATAAACACATCTTTAATAACACTGTATCAAAAAAATTTATGAATATAAGTCACGTCGTGTGGAATTCTCAGTTCTTCACACATTTTTATACGTGGTAGAGCCGTGCTTCAGTTATATTAGTAGCATAGTAGTAGCACGAATGGGTCGGCTCGACCGGGGAAGGACCACGCTCTCAAAGAATACCAGCGTAAAATAGTAGCTTAATGCTGCTGTGTTTCGTATGGTGATTGTAGAGAACCGGAGAACTTTTTTACTGGAAACGATCTGGATTTTGATTCGTAATCGAGGATAGATGTGGATGACTACGGGCCACAGCAACCACTTACCATCAGGTGGACTGTGTGCTCGTTTGTTACGCTATCCTATAAAAAAAATATTCCAAATGATTCAATTTCTAGTTTGCTTAAAATGTATTCAATCTATGAATGTTTCATTGTTGTTTTCCATGTGTTCCATGCCTTATAACTAATCATGGAGCTAGCTATTAAGTAGTAGCTATAAATCCAACTTCCCACCTCCATAACTCACTTTGGTGTGAGGGCAACTTAATCAACTAGTAGAAAATAGAGACATTGTATCAAATTACTAATGTCAGATACGAGTCCGGTAAGTAGCGAAATTCATATAAAATCAAGAAACCATTTTGTTTTAACTATAATAATTCAATGATTGAAAAGAAAGTTATTTCGCTAGGTCACGCGAAATTGATGGCAATAGCTTAAATTTACTAACTCTTTGAATAAAACTATTTATACGGATTTTATCACGTTTATTTAACTTATTTTTAATTCCCGTCGTTTCGGGTGTTCTACAGCACCCATGGTCACGAGTGGGGGGGGGGGCGAGATATTTGACGTCCCAACGTCATAGTTGGCCCGGCTACCTTCAGTTTTTGAATATAATAATTTGTATTTTTAGATGAGGGAACAAAATTATTGTTTTATTCAATGTATAGTGCCACAGCATCCACATACCGTTAAGTGACAGGTTCCATTTAATTATGATGTTAGTTAACATTACTTCAGTGTGGATAACCCTATGCCCACGCGGTGTCCTCTCGTCGACCACAAGGCGGGAAAACGGAACGTTCTTTTTCCAAAATTCTCTCGTCGACTACTGCAATTAGGGGCGCAATGTTCCCTCTTCAACTATCAGCCGACAAAGTTTATAAAGGCCGTGAATGTATAATGTTTAATTAAATTCATATCACAGTGTTAATCTAATCATTAAGGAAAAGCCGTAAGCAATCAAAGCGAAATACACACGAGCATTATCCGCTTGATCCTCGATAACCCTTTACGTTATTGCTTACATAACATCCGTTAATGACGTGTGTAACACAATACTCTTGAGGTGGGGTTTGGGGTGTGGGCATATTCATAGCAAGATTACAGGACGACTAACAATTAGACGTGTTTGTCATATCGATATACTGCGTGCAATAAACGTTGGTTATAGTGAGGTTGGTCCCCGCCGGCAATGGATTTGTTTATTATCATTTTAAGTACTGATTTACTCATAGAATACTATAATACACAATAGAATGGCTGTCAACCTTATTTTGTACGAGAATAGGCGTCGCCGAGAGCACACATACAAGCAATACGTAGTATTATCACTACTACCAACCCGATTCGCTGTGTTGACAGACAGATTTTAATTCGTATTTATTTGTAAATCACGTGCAATTTGGCTTTTTTTAAATAATTTGCATGCGAAATTTGGAAACGATTGTAACGTCAAAACACATCTCGTGTTGACATTTATACGTGTGAATTGACGTGTTAGTGACATTTTAGTGGCTACACGGGGTCCGCCCACTCCCCCGTTCTATTGTGTATGTAATTATAGTATTCTATGGATTTACCACAAACCATCTCGGTTGCTAACCCGCCAGCCAAGAGTGGCTACAATGGCAAAGTTAAGAAAATCTATGGAGAAATACGATTGCAAGAAGAAAATGCAAGTAACATTAATGTTGCATTGTTGTATAATTACATGCTCTACGGCATTCCATCTCAGTCCTCAGAGATGACAACGCACCTGTTTCCTTCTTAATTGAAGTTGATTCCAGGTGTCCATGGGCTTCAGTAGCCTTTTGTAAGATGGACTGTAAATTGTCACTTCAATTTTAATAAAAATAACTAGGTTTTCGTATGGAGAGTGTAAAGAACTAGAGACCCTATTCACTGCTAACAATTCTATTTTATTTTTAGGGGTGATAATGAATTAGCTTATACAAAAAAATTTGAAAAAATTGACTGATTCCTCATACAAAATCTACAAGGTAGAGGCGAAATATGTATGAAGAGGCAGTTTTTATTTTCCTTCGATTGTATATCCCCTTTTTAAACCTACAACCCGTATAAACATTAGTAAAAACGACAAAACCAACAAAAAAAAGAAAGAAAAAAACAACCTGTGACTATGCAAGGGGGAGAGCGCTGAAGTAAAAAACAAAAAAGAAAAAGAACAGGCGAAAAAACAAAAAGATGTGGTCAATAAATAAAAAAAATTAACTAATTACAATAGAAATTTAATTAACAATGTCATGAATTTCTATAACATTTATAAAAAATCCTAAAACCGACACTGGACTATAACAAAATAATATTATAATGAAATTAAAAAAGAACTAAATAACACACACACACCTTACACATTTTAAAAATGATAATGAAATTCCAAAACTTACAGAATCATCCTCTTATCTATATGAAATATGAAATAAAAATTCTTTGTTTTTCGACAAAAAAAATTTAATCTTCGTTTGCCTAACAATAGTCAAAATATTTTTAATCTGCTACAGCAAAAGGACATTATATAAGTTTTAAAACAAGGTTCCTCTTTCCGAAGTTGAAATTGCGAAAAAAGCTCCGCAAATAGCATTTTTGTACCATACAATATTTTTAATTAAAAATGAAATGGAATCGACCAAGTAATAAAAGCATGTCATATAAGTTATAAAATTACACGAAAAAATAAAGTTCATAAAAGTGAAACAAGTATGACGCAGGTGGCTATTAAAATTTGTCACTGGAAATCGAACTTGAGTTCTCACTTAGAAGTTTAAAACGGGTCTCGCCTCACCAATGTTCTTTTGAATAGATTTAGAAAATTGCCTTTGAATTATCATCCACATCCTGCTCTCAGATCCGTTTTGAAGTTTTCAAAGCTCTTAATATTAATGTTTAAAAACTAGTCAATAGCGTCAAATGTCACCAAATGTCATGTCCAGTAAGATAATTACTTATAAATTTATATATACTACTAGCTTGCCAGGCAGACGATGTTCTGCCCTTTTCGACGACCCTTTGTCACGTCCAATTAAAAATCTTTAATTCGCAAAAATAAAATGGGGGTCACTCATGGGCAAAAATCTATCCTATCTCTCAATTTGGACCAAACTGCACACGGTGTGCAAATTTGATTAAAATTGGTTAAGTAGTTTAGGGAGTCCATCGCGGACAAACAACTTGACACGTAATTTATATATAAAAATAAAAATGAAAAAGCCTTTTATTTCTTGCTTCATAATATAGATTCACAGTTTGAAACAGTGTGCATGCAAAAGTTATTTGGCCCAGTGTAACAAAACTTAAAATTTTTGTACTTTTGATATTTATGTAGATGACTTACAATTTCATTAATTAATTACAATAAATTACTTCTTACTTCTAGTAGAAAATTAAATTTTTCTAAAATTCGCACACAGTGTATAATTAGTGTACGATTGCAAGAACCCCTCATTAAGGGAGGGTAAAGGCCTCCTCCAGAGATGACCAATGTTTTCTGTCCTCTGCTACTCGCATCCAGTGGGTACCTGCTATTTTAATAATGTCGTCTGTCCAGCGCGCGATTGGTCTACCCCTTTTTCTTTGGCCTGATGGTCCCAACCATGATGTTGTCTTTATGGTCCAGCGATTGTCAGTAAGTCTGGCTATATGTCCGGCCCATCGCCATTTTAGTTTCTGTGAGTAGCTGAGAGCGTCGATGGCTTTAGTTTTCTGTCTTATGACAGTATGGCGGATTTTTTTGATCTTCTTAATCTTCATAATGCTTCTTTCCATACTTCTTTGACTTGTTATGATCTTATTTTTTATTTTCCTAATAAATTTCCAGGTTTGACAGGCGTATGTTAGTGAGGGGAGTAGGCAGTTGTTCATGACTTTGCTTTTCAGCCTTATGGGCAAGTCGCTTTTTAGAATTTCTTTTAGGCTCCAAAATTTCTTCCAGGTGATGTTGACTCTTCTCTCTACTTCCTGTTCATTGTTGTGTGGGTTAAATGAGATTTGTTTACCCAGGTATATGAATGTATCAACATAGGTTAAAGGCAGATTTTTGAGATATATAGGTATTTTTGTATGATTTGTCATGACATTAGTTTTATTTAAGTTGATTTCCAAGCCTACTTTACGACTTTCCCCATGTAGAGAGTTTATCATCAGTTGGAGTTGGTTTGTGCTTTCTGATAGTAAAACTATGTCGTCAGCAAATCTGAGATGACTCAGGTAACATCCGTTTATGTTAATTCCCACTTCCTCTCAGTTTAGTTTGCGAATGATGGACTCTAGCACCGCTACAAAGATCGTTGGCGAGACTGGGTCTCCTTGCCTTACACCTCTTTTTATTTGTATGAGTGGCCCAGTTGTCTCCAACTTCACTCTGCTAGTACTATTGTCGTAGATGGTTTTCAGCACTTGTATGTAGTCTAATGCCACTTCTTGAGAGAGTAGAGCATCCCAAATCGATGAGTGGAATATAGTATCGAAGGCTTTTTCATAGTCAATAAAAACAGCATAGAGTGGTCTGTTAAACTCTTGGAATTTTTCTATTATCATCTCTAGCGAGTGTATATGGCCAACTATGGAAAAACCTCGTCTGAAGCCAGCCTGTTCTATAGGTTGAAATTTTTCTGTGGTTTCTTTTATTTTCTTCTCAATTATAGAGGAGAAAAGTTTATATAATGAAGGTAGCAGGCTTATCGGTCTGTAATTACTAATGTTGTTTGGGTCTCCTTTTTTATAGAGCAAAATTATTTCCGACTCTGACCATTGACGTGGGGTGTTTTTGCAATTCAGTATCATGTTGAACAGTCTGGTTAGAGGCTTTACTAGATACATGAATCCTGTTTTTATAGACTCGTTGGTGATTCTGTCGGGCCCTGGGCTTTTATCTATTTTTAGTGCTTTAATTCCTTTAACCACTTCGTCTTCGTCGATGCTTGCTTTCGCCTCGTCTGCACTAACACTCGGTAACTTATATGCTGGAAGCTTTGGTGAGCTGTAAAGATTTTTGTAGAAATCTGTCGCTATTTTAAGTATTTCCGTTCTATTTTGTGTATATTGAGTTTCGTTTTCAACTCTTCAATCCATGATTTATGAGTTCTCAATTCCTTGTACGCTTTCTTAGCGCTCCCTGTGGCCTGAAGACATTTTTCTATGGTTCGTGTACGGTGTGCCTTATAATCTTGGTTAATTCGTTTACTTATAAGCTTATAAAGTGCTTTTAATTCATTTTTAATAGCCCTTGATTTCGGTTTTGTTTTTTGTATTTCTTGTCTTCTGCTGATTAATGCCTTTGTGCGTGCTGAAATTATTCGGTTTCTCTCTGTGTTTGTGTAAGTTTTGGCTCATGTGCTTTTAATTATATATATAAATATATATATATATATATATATATATATATATATATATATATATATATATATATAAAGATAAAACTGATAAATATAACTGAATTTTTTTCCATATTAATATATAGCCAAAACCAGTACCGCACAGGCTGGTAGGTACTCTTCCAAGTGAACTATTCGATCGTCACAAATTATTACAAACACATAGCAACTACGATTGGTAAATAGAAATCGCTCAAGAAACGGGCGCCAGCCTGTATACATGGTGTTTTAATTAGAACGAAACAGTTTAATTATCAGCAGGTCATCTGTCATCATAACACCAGTGACAACTTACTGTAGCGTGTAACGTGCGTCAGCAAAGCGTGACGAAGCCGCTGTCACGCTATCTCCGCCAACTTGCTTCTATGGCTTAATGCTTTCTTAATTGGTAAAATTAAGCGCTTCTTCAATTTAGTCGTAAACATAAATTAAATAATATATTTCTAGATCTTTCTTTTATTTTTATAGTTACTGTCAATAGCAACTTACATTAATTTTAACTCCAAATCATGTATTTTAGTCTTTTTTCTTAAATTTTATCGATCCATACAAGGTCCGGTAAAATCACTATAATAAAGACATGTAAAATCTAGTAACGCCTCGACAAAAATATATTTGAAATATATTTTTGAATTGTGTAGCAGCTTAAAAGAATCCATCATCATATTTCGTAAGAGGTACTTCCGGAAATGCCAGAAAAATATTAGGTAAGGTTAGGTTTTCTATAGATGCAAACGCCTCACTCAACTCAAATCGTCTTGTTGTAGAAGTTAGTTTAATTTCCACGCCATTCGCGCCACTACCCTCGAATTCCACAGACTTCGCCGACAGTAGCTACGGGATTCCTCGAGAATTCCCCAGAAGACACGCGACTTTTTTTTGGCTCATATCTAGTTTGCGCGTTACACGATTAACATAAGACTCATTTTACTATGTACGATTTCGTTACAAAAATTCGTTTCCATTCCGTTCCGTAGCAGTGTAAATTGAGCCTTACGCAATGCGCAAATATCACTCAGACTGAACATGGGCAGCACCAACAAAAAAGCAGCGTGAACCATCTTGCGCAAACGTCACACATCACTGTTAACAAAAATACGTACTACGGGAGAAACCCATGTTCAGTGATAGGCATTTACCTGATGATGATTATAAAGGATGGTATGAGATGAAATTCTGATTAAATTATGATTATGAAGGATGGTATGAGATGAAATTCTGATTATGAAGGATGGTATGAGATGAAATTCTGATTAAATTATGCGTTAACATTGTTAATATAATAGAAATATTTTAATTAGATGCCGCGAATTTGTTTCCACGAATTTTGGTGAGCGCTTGTCGCTAAAGAGATTAGAACAGAAATTTAAACTTCTTCACATCAAATGTGAAATTGTTAATTGCAATTTTAAGTGCTGATTTACCACGTGCTCGGCGGTGAAGGAAAACATCGTGAGGAAACCTGCATGTCTGAGGAATAAGAAAAAAAATATTTCGAAGACATGTGAAGTTCGCCAACAAGCATTGGGCAGCGCGGCGTACACTTCCTAGCCCTAAAACCCTCTCAGAAATAGGGGGAGGCCTGTGCCCAGAAGTGGGACGTATATAGGCTGTAACTTTACTTTACGTCAAATTACTATAAATTTTATCGTGATAGAGCATGTGCGATTCGATTAAATCATCTTTTAATAATTTTTTTACTGTAAATCAAATACATCTGTGTTTTACCGTGATAGAAGTCATGCTGTTTTTTATAGCACTGAGTGACAAAGTGGATGCTGTGGCCCATAGACATTAACATTTATCCTCAATTAAGAATCAAAATGCAAATGCGTTGTCACCCCTGAGGACTAAGATGGAATGCCTCGATTCCGGTAAAAAGGGTCTCCGGTTCTCTACACTCACTATACGAAACAAAGCAGTATTTTACGCTGGTATTCTGTGAGAGCGTGGTCCTGTCCCGTTCGAGCCGACTCATTCGTACTACAACTATAATATAGCTGTAGCGTGACTCCACCACTGTAAATTGAATAGTTGAATGCGTGGTAAGTTTGATCAAATAGGAATTCGATTTTTTTTGATTTATTCATAACAGCCTTATAAAAAAGTGCACAGCGAACATAGATCACCATAGATTGCCTCGACTGAAAATAATAATAAAAAATCTGCAGTTGGCAACCCACCTACTAAGCATAGCAACTATTTCAAAAATCCCCCTATAAGACAATCAATGGGGGAATACGTTTGCAGGCCCAAAATGACTGCCTCGTTGGTCTAGTGGTTGTAGAAGTGCAACTGCTGATCATGAGGTCCGGGGTTCGAATCCGTGATTGGATCAAAAAAATCAATTATTGAGTATTTCCGTCAAGAAATTCTCAGTATCTGCCCGGAGTCAGGAAGTTGGCGGTGTCTCACCCCCGTACCTCGGAAAGCACGTAAAGCCATTGCTCCTGCGCCTCTTCTCCTTTTGGTCGCGTTGGTTTACCGTCCCATTGGATTATGAGAGTAAGGGAATAGAGAGTGCACCTGTGCTTGCGCGTACACTTGGGCACTATAATCTTGTTCTGCGCCGATGGCTATTCTCCGTTGAGGCCGTTACCGAAATTCGGTCTGCAGAATATAACTATTATTATTACGTTTGCAAGAAGAAAATAGTTAATACGGAATATTCACTAGAAATGTGTCAGCAAAACGTGAAACGACTTTAGGAACGCAGTGAATCAAAGACGATGAAAAAAGCTTAATATCATTTACGTTTATTTTTGTTCGTGGTTTTCAATATTGCGTTTTTTGCCGAGTACTGAAGGCGCAACTAAAGTATGCATATAACATATAATAATATACCAAAAATATATTATTATATGTCCCACTCCTGGGTACAAGTCTCTACTCATTTCTGAAAGAGTTTTAAGACAAAGAAGTTGCACCTAAATGCGTGTGTGTGTACATCAAATCTCTTTGAAATATTTTTTTTATTTCTTAAACATGCAGGTTTCCTCACAATATTTTCCTTCACCGCTAATTCAGTGATAAATTAGTACTTAAAATTTCAGTTACCAATTTCCGACCGGCAGGGATCGAACCAGCCCCCCCGAACGGGTTCCCGCCTTGTCGTGGCGGGGGGGCTTAGTAGCCGTGGCTTGGTCTCCCACGGTGAACAAAGAGGAACCCACGTGGCTGGCCCGAGGTGAAGGGCCGGCCTGAGGTGGCCACTCCGAGTGGGCTTGGGGAGCCCACTTCGGATGTGTGCTGGTGGACTGCAGCGAGTGGGGACTCCGCACCCTCTACCGCTGCAGCCGAGGTGGAGTCGCGGAGGAAGTGGAGTGTTGGTATGTCGATGCGCCACTCGCCCTATCCTCCGCGACTCAAACGGGGCCGCACCGTTGATGCGGTGGTGATGGGGCTGCGGGGAGAGAGGATTGTCGGTATTGCGAGGCGCCGCTCTCCCTATCCTCCGCGGCCAAATCTTGGTTGGCGGCGGAGCCATAGACCAGATCCGCCGCTGGGGTCGGGAAGGCAGTACTACTCTTTTTCCTGGCCCCATGGCCTACGCGCATCGGACGCGGGGGCGTCTGTTGCGCAGATGTAATTGGAGGCCGTGGAGGAAGGCGTGCCATGTGTTCTGGTGCGCCTTACGTGGGAAGGAGAACGGGGAGGAATATTCCTCTCCCGAGGGGGTGCTGCCATGGGGCGGCAGTCGCTGGTAGGGCCGCGAAAGTGTGCGAAAGCGTTCCCGTAGCCCTGCCAATATGCGCCGAAGGTGGAACACCATGGGGTTTTAGTCGGTGCGAGTCCGACATAACCCGTCCTTGCCCCCGCGAGGCGGGTATGCGTAGGCATTTCCCCATGTTAATAAAAAAAAGGGATCGAACCAGAGTTGCTACCCTACTGTGAAATTTACAGCGAGCACTCAATTAAGCTACCAGATTATTAACTATTTTATAACTTTGACGCCTAACCAGTTCTGTCACTTTCGCACAGCGTCGAGGGAGACGAATCTTAAACAAATAACAACAACTCTTATCGAAATATTTTCTGGAGATCTCTAGAAACTAGTATAATTAAAACAATTGATGCTACGAACGCACCCTTACTATTCGTGATTTATACGCGCCGGCACCTGAGATCGCCTGACGTATGAGAAGAGATCCTGACGACAAATGACACCTATGATTATCATTTGAGAGCTGGATACTCAGTGAGCACAATTGTATGGATGTAGACTTCTTTGCATCGAAAATTTTTTCCGACCACAGTTGATCAATCCAAAATTGAAGAAAGTTATAAGTATATACGTCCTACTCCTGGGTACGGGCCTCCTCACATTCCTGAGAGAGTTTTAGGGCAAGGAAATGTCCGCCGCGCTGCCCATTGGGGCAGTGCGGCGAACTTCGTGGTATCGAAATTCACATGTCTTACGAAATATTTTTTTTTGTTATTTCTCAGACATGCAGGTTTCCCTACAATGTTTTCCTTCACCGTCGAATACGTGGTAAATGAGCACTTAAAATTGCAATTAACAGTTTCATTGGTGCCAGCGGGGATCGAACCCGAGTTGCTCGCGAACTGTGAAATTTGCAGCGAGCACTTATCCCCTAAGCTATCACGGCCCCAAAGTTGAATAGTTGACCAATATTATTTAATTAGTACGTTACCTATATAATCTGAATTTGATTGCCTAATTGGTCTAGTGGTCTTTAAGGCGGCTGCAGGTCATGAGGTCGCGGTTTTGAATTTCGGGGCAGGTCAAAAACTAGCCAATGAGTTTTCAAGAAATTCTTAGTAACCCAAGTGCCTCAGAAAACACGTTCGAGTCGGATTGCAGTTCCATCTGCAAATGCATTGTATAGAATAGACACTTAACGCCATTGTATTTAGTTTAATAAGTAAAGCAGTTATAGACAGATGTAATATGTTGTGTAATGCATCTTAATTCCCGTATCTCAAAGAAGTATCCTTTGACAAGTGCCTTGTTATTTGAACCCATTTTAACGTTACCAATCCGTAAACATAAGAATGCATGAATAAATATTACAGATTTTATAAAATATTCTGCTAATAAAATGTAAAAAAGCAAAAAATAAACCTAATCATCATCATCATCATCGCAGCCTATCAAAGTGCACTGCTGAACATTCCTCCACCAGAGATTGTCTCGTCAGGGCAAGTTTTTATTATCATGAATTGTTGTCAGGAGGATGCGCTGCCGATCTCCTCTGTCAATATCCCTCTGTCGCCGCTTACGACACCCAGGAGATGATATGGAATAGTAGATTCACTAACATAGACTAGATAGATACTATAACACATACATAATAGAACGGGGGAGTGGGCGGACCCCGCGTAGCCACTAAAATGCCACTAACACGTCAATTCACACGTATAAATGTCAACACGAGATGTTTTTGATGTTACAATCGTTTCCAATTTTCGCATGCAAATTATTTAGAAAATGCCAAATTGCACGCTATTTACAAACAAATATGTATTAAAATCCGTCTGTCAACACAGCAAAGCGGTTTTGTAGTAGTGATTAACTGATAATACGACGTAATTGCTTATATATGTATATGTGTGCTCCCGGCGACGCCTATCCTCGTACAAAATAAGGATGACAGCCATTCTATTGTGTATTATAGTATTCTATGTTCACTAACGTCGCCACTACACAACGATTAGCCAATAGTACTTGTAATAACTATTTTTTTGAATAAAATGTAAGTTACTATATTTTTACATGTATTTACTAAAACCAAACCTACGTGTTACTTTAAAAAACAAATGTATTTATATTTATATCTACCGCTTAGTATACTTTTACCTAATCTAAATTATAAAAAGAAGTAGGGGACATTTCCATACATTTTTGGCCCCAGGTGTTCACAAAATGAAATTAGGACCATTCAAAAGCTTATTTATAAACAATTGATGGCTGTAAATCTGGTAAGATTTGTTAATCTACGAACTGAGTTATCGTAGAACAATTAAAGTAAGGTTATGTTTACCTATAATGTAACAATTGATTTTTCACTATAGTAACTTAAATAAACAATTATATTTATAAATTCGCATACCTACTATAAGTGCATTACAGTTAAAACAATGGCCCATGATGTCAATAGGTAAACAGGGTCAGTCGTGTAGACAAGCTTCTCAGTGACTAATAAAGAAGCAAGGGTCAATAAAAAAGCAGGATCCGTATAAAATAATTAAAAAAAAGCTGTGGTTATCAAGGGAACGAAATGGTTGAACAATTATCTTCTATAATTATATTCTGTATTCTATAATTATAGATACAAGTTAAAAAGTTAAAACAACAACAAGTGACAAGTGTATTGAATATTAAATGTCGATCTAAGATCGATCAGTTAAATTGTTGCTGTTCCTTTTTTTGTTAGCATGGTGATGTTTTTATTTTTTTATTAGGTATTTTGGTGGCTTGATCGCAATTGCCTTCTATCGCCCTGAATTATCGAAAATGGAACATAAAATGCTCGATTTATTCTAAAAAAGACGTTTAGTAGTACGTAGCAATCAGAAACGAGAATTTCACTAGTGTATCAATATCTATTTTAATCTATTTATGAACATAAACACATTTATTTCTTTTTTCTTTATACGAATAATATATTTTATTTGCAATTAGGTTCAAATATTCAAATTCAAAGTAAATAACAGAATTTTAATGAAACCTTAGCTTTTTATTTTTATTTTATTTCTTTGGATATGAATAAATATTAAATTGATTGTATTAGTACAATCGATTTTCTAAATTATTTCTTATCTCTATGTTTTTTCGAATTATAGATTGTAAAACGAGCCAGTAATTAGTATTTTAATTCGTAAAAATAAAGCAGATTTTTAAAGTATAAAACTATTTGTTAAATTCAGGCTCAAAAACCCCATTCTTCTTTACGTAGGTCTTTATTAACTGTAATCCAATTAATAATACACACAGTTAATGCAATTTTAAGTTTACATAATCTATGGTTGTCATATTATCTATTTATCAAAACCGACAGACTAAAGTCACTGTTGTCATTTTAAGCATTATATTAAAACTTTTATAAAAGTTTATTTTATAATTTCTTTTACATGTATAACACAATTATCAATGGAAATACCATTCTCGTCATTTTCATAGTAATATGTCAAACGATGTCTTATTACCAGTTACCACTAAATGTTGGAACTGTTCTTTTTTCTCTAACTGACACAACAAGAACAAACTGGAACAAAGATGATTTGGCCCTATTGCAAGCCCGACGATATTTACAGAACGTTATTCCACGTACTGACCCAGGAGTAGCGGTTGACGAAGATTATATTAAAATGTTACTAAACTATTTCAAGGAAATTTATAAGACCATCAAAATGGAAAGTACCGACGATCAAGTTAACAATATTGTGACCACCGCCATGTCAGATACCTTAGGTGGGTTCTTAAAAGCCTGGATTTTGCCGATAACAAAGTTTGCTTTCTATGGTGGAACTGTATCAAAAGAGAGTGCTCTGAGAATGTTCAATTTCTACCACGACATTAAAAAATACCTTGATACTGACGGTAGTGGCTGGTGTGAACCAAATTTGGAAGTTCTCAAAACTGTCGCTATCAAAATTTCGCCTCCAAGAGTCTCATACGCAAGAAGTATGGAAGATCAGTGTGATTATTTAGCTTACTTTGAAAAAACTGACACTGGATTAAAAGTGCCGACACCAACTATAACTTGGAATGATAAATTTAGTACAATGTTCGTTCCACTAAAAAACCAATCGCTAATCTCTTTGAATTCACCAAATTCAACGAATGCCCTTTTTAAGTACTATGACGCAGCCAAAAGTTGTCTAAGTTCCACTAAGCCAGAAGATCAAGAAGAGTTTAATAGACGCTTTGAATCATGGCTCATTTTTAACGTATTACCGCATTTAAATGATGACAATCTGTATGTTGGCTTAGGCAATGTACTTAGCCTCGTTAATAAGACAAGTGATTTATGCGATAGATTAATCAATTTTTACGAAAAAAAAGAGAGAAAACCGACAACATCTTCAGATATCTGTGTAAATTTTGCCTCAAAAAAAGTGCTAATAGTCGCAATCATACTCTTTTTAGAAATATGTTGGTGTATTCCCGCCATGTTTTACGTAATGTGTTCAAAGAAAAAGAAAAGAAAACGTAAAGGAAAATATTTTAATGTTTGCGTATCTTATGATGAAAAATCTGTTAATGCTGGAAGTATGTTCAGTGGCAGCGTACCACGATCGAGAATTTACAACGAGGATTACGGAGTAAAGCTTTATCAAAAGCCTCGATCTCGAAATCTACAACATGATTTAAATCAGCATCAGACTCAAAACACTATGGCCGTTGATAGTGCAAGCGCGAAGATTAGAGGTAAAAAAAAAAAAAATTCTTCCTTAAATGAAATCCAATCAAACGTTGATAAATGTTTTAGGCTGCTACGAAAAGAGTCTTTCTGTTACGTCTGTGCATCTAATTCTGGCATAGAAACTATACCTACCAGGGCCCTCCCATCAGAAAGCCAGAACAAAATCGACAACTTAGCACCTACCAAAACCGTAACTTTATTTAAGAGGAATGATCAGAGCAAAAAATATTCTAAAGAACTTCCAACGATAGATGTTAATACAAAAAAACATCACAGGTATAAAAAAGAAATTGAGAATCGCGGTTACAAAAAAAGTAAAAAGATCATATCTATCCCGGCTCAGTCTCGGGAAACAAAAGCAAAATATACGTCCAATACCCAACCGAAGGACTCGAAGAATTCTGTTATTAAGGATTTAAAAAGTTGTACTAAAAATGAAAATCATAATGACGAAATTAATAAGCAGAAAAGCATCGATGAACATATTGCCTGCAAATATAATAGCTTTAAATCATATCAAATCGAAAAAGAATATTCAAAACAACAGAAATTGAAATTATCTAACAAAGGCGTCGAATCGAATGTCGAAAAGCCATACTTGGAATTAAAAATTGAACGACAAGAAAATGAAAGAATTCCAAGCTTACTTGATCTCAATGAAAATAAATATACTGTAACGACAATAAGTGAAACCACTTTTAAAAAATCATCACATTCAATCCATGAAACAAAAATAGAAATAAAAGAAAGATCGTTGAGCGAAATTGACGATGGAAATGGAATTCGGATGTCGAAAAATAGTGTTTTCGATGACAGTCATGTAGAAACTAGAAAGGCTAAAAGTTGTGGCAAATTAAATATAAGTATTTAACACAAAAGCTTTTTATTACAAAACTAGAGAAAAAGAAAATTAGATTTTTCCTACAAATCATTTGTCACTTTATCGCACAAAATTCTTGAAAAAGAAATGGAATATATTGATTTTAAATAAGTTATTCAATTAAGTAATATTTTCCTATTGTACACCACAACACATGCACATCTTGCTTAGACCATTCAAAATGGTCTAAGACATCGTTATCTTAATATACCTATATAAATTACGTGTCATGTTGTTTGTCCGCGATGGATTCCTAAACTACTTAACCGATTTTAATCAAACAAAGGTACAACTTAAGAGATAGGATAGGTTTTTTGCCAATGAGTAACCCACAATTTTTATTGCGAATTTAAAATTTTTATAAGCGCATGACAAAGGGTCGCCGAAAAGGGCAGAACAACGTTTACCTGGCAAGCTAGTACTATATAAATATGCAAATCAAAACGTGTAGTTTTTCAAAGCTTAATAAGTCTCTTTATATAAAAGTTTTCTCCACACTTCCACCGCACTTAGCGCTCCGCACTAATCACCCTGACGAATTTATTGGCCGCGATCCGGGTGAATTATACCCGTGCGGGGGCCCGCTTGAGTTATTGCATATTTTGCCCGGGCCAGCTCAGGTGGCCGCGGAGCAGCCCTAATCTGTCATTACGCCGGTCCATTCCCACTTAGCAAATTGAAAGCTCGGACTATGTCTGTTACTGTTTGGCAATAAATTTAAAATGATAGTTCTTTAACTGTACATAGTCTTACTGCCGCACTAAAAGATTATTTTGCTTATATTGTATATTTCCAAAAGATAATATTTTATCAAGCAAGTCCTAAGTGCGGCAATTGTAATGTTACTGCGACGATTTTTGTAGAAAAACTAAAGATAGACGGTCAGTGAAATAGATCAGTTGAACTGGTTAGTCAAAACGGATGTAAGCCAAAACAATTTCCTCACTCACTGGCTTCAAATTGCAACTTTTGATACAGATATCAACTTCATAATATATTAATGTAAAATAAAATAAAAATTAAAAAATATCAGTGCCATAGGCTTCTGTTCCGTTCACTTGCTTGTTAGGTAGGTACACCCTATTTTTTCCAGACAAAATCACTCAGTATAATATACAAATAATTATTATTTTAATATAATTAGGATTTCCTTCCTTCTTAATTTTTTAAATTATGAAGTTGAAAAAAGATCATGTTTTGTTTTTTTTTACGCCCGAAGCAAATATGGGCAAACCTCCGGAAAACGGGGGAGGGAGGTGGGGAATGCTCATAGCATACCACGCAGCCGGCTGCATGGTTATGTGGAGACTTTTACCCACTAAACCCCACCTTTTAGGGACTGGTTTAACGGTCTAACTAGAGATCTCTAAGCCGTATACGAACGCGACCCTCCTTGGCAGAAAGGAGGGCGTAAGCGGCGAAAAGCCGCTTAGACGAGTGCCTAACTAAGGCAGATTAAGGGATGTGTTATGTAGGCTCGGCCTGAGCCGCCAGGAGGCAGTTCAGGTCAGCCGAAAGCTTGTTGGGGGGGTCCGAGAGAGAGTTTTTCGGTCTGCGCACACTATAGCGAGTGTGGATAGGGGCTGCATAGGCAGCTGTCTCACGAATGAGATGATTTGGGTGGGACTCTGAGGCTTTGAAAAATCTCTCAGAGAGTGATTTAAGGAATTGCTGGATTGTTGGGAGCTCTAAGTCTCGGTGTAGGTCAGCATTACGGACATAATAGGGCGAGTTAGTGGCCCTACTGTCGTAGAATAGATTTTGAACTATTTGAAGTTCATTTATAGCTTTGGGCTTAGCATGTGCGAAAATGGGGGCCGCGTAGGTCATGACAGGTCGTATGCAGACCTTATATAGGGTTCGCTTGTTGCGGAGGGACATTTTACTGTGTCTGCCCAACATGCTGTTGAGCCTACCCATGTAAAATCGTGCGGTGCGAGTAACCTTCTTGATATGGGGTTCGAAAGTGAGCCTTACATCAAGGGTGACGCCTAAATATTTGGCTGTAGTTTGCCATGGGACAGGGGTTCCTAAGATCCTGATTGGCGGAGTGGTGGTGAGACGGCGTCGTTTATATTCGAAGCAAACGGCGGAGCTCTTCTCCGGGTTTACGTCGATACGCCATTTTTGGAACCAAGCTCCTAAGTCGCTTACTGACTTTTGGATCTTGTTCCGAATCTGTGGCAGTGAGTTGCTTTTAGAGTAAAGGGCTGTGTCATCTGCGAAGAGGGCTAGTTTAACACCATTCGACGGGATAGGGATGTCGTTGGTGAATAGTATATATAGGAGGGGGGCAAGCACAGAGCCTTGAGGGACACCGGCTTTGATTTGACGAGTAGAGGATAGAGTGTCTTCGTGTCTAAAGCGAAAGGTACGATCCTTCAGATAGGAGGCTACAAGGCGAACGAGACGGTCTGGGAGGCCTAAGTCGTACACTTTGTAGATAAGGCCCTCGTGCCAGACTCTTTCGAATGCCTTGGCAATGTCGAAGAAGACCGCGATGGTTTTTTGACGACGAGGATAAAAACCCCTATCAATTTTTTTTGTTCAAAAATTGATAGGGGCGTACTCCAATGGTTTGGGCACGTTGAACGAATGAGTGAAGACCGAATGGTGAAGAAAATATATAGAGCGAAAGTAAATATTAAAAGGTGTCGAGGTAGACCGAGACTAACTTTCGAAGACCATGTGAGCAAATTGCTCGAAGAGGGGAGGGTCAAGAGTACTCGGATACCTAGACGTGCATGTATGAAGAAGTTAATGAACCTGAAGGAAGCGAAAGAGGTATGTAAGGATCGTGACACTTGGCGATCTGTTCTCTCTGGCTACCCCGTTAGGGATTGTGCGTGAAGATAAGTAAGTAAGTAAGTAAGTAAGGATAAAAACCGCTGAGGATATATTCCACTATGCAGTGAACTTGCTGGGGGCACGAGTGTTTGACTCGAAACCCGAATTGTTGTGGGATGACAAGAGGGTCGCCGTCTGTGGAAAACAAATGGCGCCTCATGCGCACGAGAATGACTTGTTCGAAAAGTTTGCCCATGTCCTTGAGGAGGCTGATGGTACGGTGATTGGAGGGGAGGTGGTGAGGTTTTCCTGGCTTGGGAATGCCAATGACAGTTGCCACTTTCCAAGAGGTGGGAAAATAGCTGAATTCGAAGCAGGCGTTGAAGATTATGGCCAATAAGGCGATCGGTGCTTTTTTGGTCCTTTGATGGTAGATTAAATCTCATCTTTGGACACAGTGATATGGTCAGAGGCGGTAGGCGGCGAGTTCCGGCGACAGACCTTGTCCTCCACTAGTTGGATGTGTATGGGGTTAGTGGGTTGTGAGCTGGGAGAGCATTGAGCGGCGATGCTGTTGGCGAAGCACTCAGCCTTTTCTTCGTCCTCGAAGGCAATAGAGCCGTCGGGACGAGACAGAGGGGGGAGTATGCGTTATAGCGTCTATCCGGAGGGTCTCGCCATCTGGTAGTACGCTGTGTGGGAGGGAGAGATTTTCTCCATGAGATTGCCCCTTTCGAGGTCTCTGTAATCTTGCAGGCGGTAACGGAGTTTGCGTTGAAGGCGGTGGGCCACGAGTCTATATTCGGGAGTGGGATAGCGTCCAGCTCTACGGAGGGCAGCTTTTTTGGCTTTCAGCTAATATCTAGGGGAAGACTAGTTTTAGCAACCGGGACAACCTTTTCATTCTCTTTAAGAGAGGATGTTATAAGTGAGGTGAGATTTTCGACCGCGGTATCTATTTTCCCCGTACTGTCGAGGACGTCGGAAGAAAGGGTTATGGGAGGGTCCGGAGAGTCTATAGCCGAGGCTAGAGACTTCTTGAAGCCCTTCCAGTTGGTGTAGGTTTTGGAAGTGGGAGTTGGAGATGGCTGATGGCCAAGAAGGAGGGATACAGGACGGTGGTCGGATCCTAGATCATCGAGAGACTCGATTGCTCTAAGGTTAAGGGAGACTCCTTTAACTAGAGCAAAGTCTAGTACGTCAGGAGCGTAGTTAACATTGTCGGGATAGTGGGTGACAGCGAGGGGGCTGTAGACAGTCAGGTCGAGAGACTGAGTGATATTGAGCAGCACCCTGCCACTACTGGTAGTAGTGCGGCAGGTCCATTCAGTATGCTTGGAGTTAAAGTCTCCAAACATAATGACTGAACCGCCTAATGCAAGGATGGCTTCGAAATCACTCTTAATGGAGAGGGTTCCGCTAGGGATATAGCAAGAGGCTATAATGATTGACTGGTGTCCAGTCATGGCTAATCTAGTGATAGTGGCTTCCATACTGGTAAGCGTCGGAGTGGATATGTGGGAGCAATGAAGGGACTTTTTGTAATAAATGGCAGTACCGCCGCCTTTGCGGTCGGGTCTGTCATTACGCAGAAGTGAATAATTTTTAACAGAAAGGCCTTTAGAGACCTTGGGGCTGAGGTGGGTCTCCTGAAGGAGGAGGAGGTCGGCTTCGCGATCTCGAAAAAATAACCTAAGCTCTGGGAGGTTATTTCGCAAACCGCGGATATTGAATGAAACAAGCGACAAACCCTTTGGTTTGATACGACCATGCGATATTGCGGAAGTAAAGGGCTCCGGCATAGTGTTATTACAAAGACCTTAGTTGGTTGATGTGCTCAGTAAGAGCAAGGTGACGGTCCTGAGGGGACTGAGCGGTGCGCAGTTTACGCGCAAGGATAGAGATTTCCTCTACATTGATCTTATTCATAGTGTTACACACTAGGCTTAGATCTTCTACTACAGGCGGGTCGGCGGAGGGCCGCGGGATATTTGACGTCTTTGGGAACCAAGAGTTTATTGGAAGCGGCGCAGGCTGGGAGAGCGGAAGGCTCATAAGGGGCCGAGGAGATCCCTGAGGTGGCCGATGTGCTAAATAAAGGCTCTGATATTTAAGTACTATTTTACTTGTTACAATCCAGTGCATGACTTGAACGACATGACATGAAGAGTGAAGATAAAGTACTATATGGTAAATCGCACAGTCTTAGCGTTACAAAAGTCTATTCAATCTTTCCCAAATTGTACACGGAAAGAAAGGCAGGAGCCTGTAACTTTACTTCGCTGTACGCATTACGAAAAGTGCAAGCCATTTGTTTCGAATAGATATACATGATAAAGCCATGCTGCAGTTATGTTAGTAGTATAGTTGTGGCACGAATGGGTCGGCTCGCCTGGGGAAGGACCACGCACACAGAGTAACAGCGTGAAATATTAGCTTAATGCTGCTAGAAACGAGGCATTCCATCTTAATCCTCCCGGGTGACAACGCATCTGCATTTTGATTCGCAATCGAAAATAGATGTAGACGTCTATGGACCACAGCAAATACTTATAATCAGGTGACTGTTTGCTCGTTTGTCACCCTATCTTATAAAAAAAGAGTGAAGATTAGCCAACCACGTGGATCATCGATGTTCGCAACTAACTTCAAGCATGAAATGCCACAGAGTCAACTAGTTAAGCCTCAGAGTAAACTAGTTCAGTATCCGCAATTTAACAGCACACATATGCAAGTACCTACTTGGTAAAAGATTATAGTCCTAGGTATAAACTTCTTCCATCTAGATCTTAATTTAATACAATTAATCCGTCTTAGCTTCGTTTGAGTGGGATCTAATAATGTAGTGTCATTAAGATTTTAAAAATAAATCATTTATTTTATCAATTTTTCGTTTACACAAGAAATGCTCTAAGTTTTTCGGGTAAAATGTGCCCAGATCACTCCTGGCAACACTCTGTAAGTTCGAGAAATTTCATCAAAATCGGTTCAGCCATTTTGAATAGTAGCCCGACAGTTACAGACAGACAGTTAGAGATTTCACAAATGGGTATTACTGACTTAATGGCATGCAAATTAGCTCGAGAAAAGGCATTATTTTGTAATTCGTAAATATACTTCAATTTTATTTATATTTATTACCATAATTCAGTAGTCGAATAATAAGAGAAAATATCTGTATTTAGTAAAATACATATATTTTCTCTTGTTATACATATATACATGTATATTATTACAAGGCTGACTCAAAAACCGAAAATTTCGGAATTTCTTAGCCGAAAAAAATTAATTATAACTAAACAAAACGAAATCAAACAGCCATTTACATGCCATGGCTTCCCACGTGATAGATGAAGAGATTAAAAAATAGATTGAGTTGAACAATTGATATTTTCAAAAGTAATCGTGTATACCCCGCCACGCCACGCGTACTTGATAAATCGACACCATAACCAAAAGCCACTAAAACCACTTTTTAAAGTAAAAATATCAATTTATCGATTTAAAAAAAATATAATAAGTTCACAATCATTTATTTTTCTAACTATGTTTTTTTCATATAAGTTATATGTGCAATACGATTGTTAGATACGATTTCATGCGACAAAACGTTGGATTCTTGATTTTAGGCGCCAGTAGAACATACCTACGCTCTTTGCGCATAAGGCATCGTATTGAACAATACTAATATATACATGCTACGTATTTGTGAGATGTAAAATGGTACTAACAGTCGTTATAATAATCAGAAAAAGGGCACATTACTTTTTATCTAAAACACAATCGACCTAACAAAATGAAAGCGGCAGATGTCCGCAATCACTTTCACAGTGACCTACAGTTGTGACCATTAATTAGCCAACAGTGCGGACGATTTGTCCGAAAATCCCGTGTCAATCGGGGATTATCCAGTACAATTGCTTGTAATCCCACAACATTGCTCCTGTTCGGACAGGAACGGTATTTATTGCGGTCTGGCAACCCCACTCGATTAGTCTTTGGCGGAGTAGATATTAAGAACTCTACGCAATGTAATTGATTAATTTACTAAATTCTCATCTCACTTACCTACTTTATTTTTAGTTCAGTGTACATTTTTGATGAAATTTTTATATATTTCGTATGCAGTAGTATAACAAGTCTATGATTTCAGGATATTTTGCTCGCTTCACACGTGTAATGTACCCATTACATTTTTATTGTACATATGAAGGAGTCCTAATCTCAGAACAGTCTTGATAAAAAATGAGAGACAGATGAGCTTTCATGATGATAATCATATAATAATACATGTATTACAACTCTTTAATGTTAGTTCATAATCTGGCAATATTATGAACGCAAATGGAAAAAATCAATTTCTTATAACTATACAAGAACTGTGTTACCACGTAGTATGGTCACAATGTTCTCCAAACCGAATTTCGGTCACGGCGGCCAGTCTTAACAGAAACTAGCCATCTGAGCAGGACAGGATTACAGAGTCAGGGCCCCCGCTTCTATATGTGCAAAGTGTGCAATGCACACGGGCGCCAGTCTTTAGGGGTGCCAAAACCCAGGGTCAAAAATTGCAAAAATTTCCAAAAAAAAAATTAATTTTAAAATAGAAGTTGAGAAAATAAATAGGAGTAGGATAAATACACACGAAATTTTATTAGTATATCATCCAGTTACTGCCGATTTCTATGTTGCGAGAACATGTCCGGTCAGGATTTTTAGTTTTGGGTTATTTTCAAGTATTTATAAACAACGTGTCTGTACCCCATTAGTTAAGTAAAAATGGGTGTGAACAAGAATTTATTTTAATTTATTTTGTTATGATTTTATTTATATTTGTTTTATTTTGATATGTTAGTCTAAGAATAAAAATGTGACTTCTAAAGTTCAGTTTTTTTGCTTTATTTCAAGCACCTACCTACCTACCTACCTTCAAAAAAAAATAAAAAAATTATGATCCAAAATGCTTTAAGGGGCGCCAAAATCCTTTTTTGCACACAGGCGCCAGTAGCCCTTACGGCCCTATATAGAGTACATGCGCAAGTACAAGTTCACTCTTCTTCCAGCTGTCCGACTCGACCGGAAAAATATCAGGCGTAAAACCAACGGCTTTACGTGCTTTCCGAGGCACGGATGTAAAATACCGCCAACTTTCTGACTCCGGGCTGCTACTGAGAATTTCTTGACAAAACCCAATAACTGATTTAAGCCCGACCCGCGATTCAAAGCCGTTTACTATAGGCCTACGAGGCAGTCACTAAAGCACTATTTCAATATCTCTCTTATGAGGCAATCTGTAGGTGAGGCCTGTGCCCAGCAGTAGACTTGATATGACTGATATTGGATTATGATCGCTTCGATCTTAATTGTAAGTTACATTGTTTGTATTCGTCGATGTTTTACGACGTCAAATAAACTAATAACTTATCAAACTAAATTATCCTGTTAACCCTCCTTTGAAAATGGTCCAGCGATTTACCCTATAATCCAGATAAACCATTGAAATTAAATAAACATAAAGCATAAGGAGGGTCTTCGGGTCAACTCTGATTTATTTGCGGGTCCGGTAGACCTCAGATTACGGCGTTTGTGCGGAATCCTCTCAATAAAACATTTAAGCTCCCATATTTTTTGAATGTACTGCCAGTAAAAGTACCCAAATCTGAGCTTGAGGATAATGATGTTAAGGCATGAAGCCTCTAATTAAAATAAGTACACAGGTGTTAATTATATAATTAATATTTAAATTAAATCACCATTAAGTATTAAAATAATAATTAAATTATACGAGTACGTGCTAGAGACACGCCGCAGCTATATTATGGAGAACATTTCGGCAATAACCCCAATAATACTTCAGTTTGACAAATGGTAAAATTAAAAACTTTTAATTAAAATGACAACACCATCAATGTAGTCAAAGTCAACTAAATACACATTACATTAAATTAAAAATTAAATTAAAAATTGTTTATTTCTTTAAAAATTAGTATTAAGTACCTATAACTACAAACGACACGCCATATCTCGATAAAATTTACTACATCTTTTTAAATTAACCATATGAGAAACACCAGCTTTCAAATTCAAAAAAAAAGTCATCAAAATCGGTTCACCTGGAAAAAAGTTCTAAAAAATACAGTGGAATTGAGAACCTCCTCTTTTTTTTAAGTCGATTGAAAAACACCCACAAGATACAATCCTACAGTTGTATCAAGAAATGAAATATGACTACATGTTAAACTACATGTTACTTAGTACGAACCTTACAAAATACCTTGAGAACTGGAAATTTAAACTAATCCCTTTTCCAACCAAATAAGTAAGTGCTCACTTTTCAGTCGCCCATTAGCAGTACAGCAACTATGCGTTCCGGTTTAAAAGAATAATAAAGAGTTAGGATATATACGCAGCAGCTAGTACTACACTTATAGTGGCTCGACCGATGAGAGACCACGCTCCCATAGTATACCAACGTAAAATAGCCGCTTAATGTTTCGTATGGTAAGTGAAAAGGTCTGGAGACTTTTTTCCTGGAAACAAGGCATTCCATCTAGTCTTCAGGAGTGACAACGTATCAGCACATGTAGACAAGAGGTAGACTGCGCGCGTGTTTATCGTCCTTATTCCATAAAAAAATAGCATATCTATATTTTTATCAGCTGGTACCTTGTAGAGTAGATGTCTTGTAGACTAGATGTGTTGTAGAGTAGATGTCTTGTAGAGTAGATGTCTTGTAGAATAGATTTCTTGTAGAGTAGATGCCTTGTTTAGTAGATGTCCTTTAGAGTAGATGTCTTGTAGAGTAGATGGTTCTTAATCGTCACGCTTGGCAGGCGATATTGACAACACAGTACCAATGGTTTCACTCCTTTCACGCTACTTTCCGCCGCCGGTATATATTTCCTGGCGTAAGCATGATGGTTATACCGCCATCTAACGGAAACCATAAGATATTTTTGACATAGTCTATAGCTACGCCTCTCGCGACCCCATTGGACGAAGTGGGAGGATGGATTGGACATCACCACGCGATTACTGTAATTAATATTTTCAATACTGCTACATATTTTACTGCGATGTAGGCTATAAAATATACTGGATCACCTTTTTTACCGTCTGGAAAATATAGGATGTAACATGTGAACAGAGTAGAAGCCTATGGCACTGATATTTTACAAAAAATAAAAACAAAAATTTTGAATTAAACGTATGAAAAAAAAATTTATCAATTATTTTGCCCTTTGCCCTTGAGCCTATGACCCTGACGAAGATGCTAGTAAATTTATTGTTTTATAGCCGTTCGTAAAGTGGAGGGGATATGATTTGAATTTCGGTAGATTTAAATTTATTTATTTATTTAATTCACAATTTTTGTTTTTATTTTTTGTTCAGTTCCATAGGCTTCTACTGTGTTCACATGTTACACCGTATTATTTCCAGACAGTAAAAAAAGGTCATCTAGTATATAATATAAGTAACGATTTATGTATTCTTCATGTATTTACTCGAAAAAATTAATTTCGATTAAAACATCAATCAACATTATTCTCCTAAAAACTATTCATTACGATATGAAAAACTCACAAACCACAGAATATAAAAATATTTACGTTACTTTTTGAAGCTTTTGTAATGGATACGATGTTTTAAAGTTTAAATTTCTATTATCTCTTAGTTTAAGGTACGTAGAGACCAAATCTAGTATTACTGTAGAGTCCAATTCTACGTACGTACGTTGAACTTTTTCGTTTTGCATATGGCAAATCATAAATGAAGAAAGACATCAGAAATTTTGATTGAAATCGACAAAAAACATGAAGTTATTAGGTAAGGAGAAACCGAGTTAAACCTACACTTTTTTAGTTGAAAGTGTGCTTCTTACAGTACAATACAAAAATAAATAAAAAGACTAGTTAAATGAAAACTGTTATCCCAACAACAAAGCAGTTAATAAAAAAATATTTGAGTAAGTAACTGCATCTCCATGTTTAAATTAACTCGTTGACAAGCTCAAACCGCCTAAAACCAACCGGAAAACGTCTCAGAAGTATAAATTAAACAATATCTCCCCTATTTACAAGGAAACCCAAGATTTCTGCTCCCTGCTCCCTTATCTCACTACCTCCCCTCTGTGAATGCATCAGGGTTGTTAGTAATTTGTGATAAACCTTAATGCGACAAAGTGGTAAGTGTAACGGAGCAAATAACTCTTCCAAGCAATCGAGGCAGATAGGTGTGTACTTAATTAAGAACGGTAACAAGGTCCCCGGAGATTTTGCGCTTAAGATATCACTACGACGATGTGACCCCTCAGTGTTGTGATGTTAAAAATAGTTTTATATTATTTTGATGATTTTAGTAAACCGCTGGTTTCATGTTCGACTCCCAAATGGAACCATGTTTTATAAACAAAATTTTATTTCGGGTCTGGATGGAAGGAAATGGAATAATAATTTCGAGATTTTTCCTATGTTTTAATGTAAACTTATTTTTTCTTGGAAAATGCTTACACATACCCGCCTCGCAAGGACAAGGATGGCTTATGTTAGTCTCGCGCCAACCCCATGGGGTCCCACTTTTGCCACATATTAACCTTACCTAAACTTCAGAATCGCATTTAGGATTAGACTTACAGGGCTAATAATATGATAGAATTTGAAAATAAAATGGAATAAACGAAGTTAATGAAGTTACTACTTACTTCTTTTTTAAAAAGCCGGCAAAGCGCCAATGAATCTCTTCCATAAACAAGTGGTAAAAATTTTGTACAACCGACTTCAATATGACCGAATTAATGTACTCATCATCATCATCATCATTACAGCCCTTCACAAGTCCATCGCTGAACATAGGCCTCCCTCAAGCACGGTCCTGAGCCACCTGCTTCCATCGTCTTCCTGCATGTCTTACCAGGTCGTCACTCCATCTAGTGGGGGGTCACCCTACACTACGCCTACCGGTACGAGGCTGCCACTCGAGAACCTTTCTTCCCCATCGGTTATCGGTTCTTCGAGCTATATGGCCGGCCCATTGCCACTTCAGCTTACCAATCCGTTGGGCTATGTCGGTCATTCTGGTTTTACTGCGGATATCATAATTTCTGAGTCTATCACGCAGAGAAACTCCGAGCATAGCCCTCTCCATAGCTCGCAGAGCGACCTTGAGCATCCTCATACGGCCAGCAGTGAAGTATCACGTCTCAGATCCGTAAATCATCACTGGCAACGCACTGGTTGTACACTTTAGTTTCCAGAGATTGAGGTATACCTGACGAGAAGATGTGTCGTAATTTCCCGAACGCTGCCCAGCCGAGTTGAATACGTCGATTGATCTCTCGGTCGAAGTTGGACTTACTTCGTCGGACTATTTGTCCCAGGTAAACGTACTCGTCAACAATTTCGAGCAAAGTGCTCCCAACAACTACCGGCATAGGTGTGACTTGGACATTAAACATGATCTTTGTTTTGTCCATGTTTATCTTAAGACCTATCCGTTGGTAAGACACCATTGAGGTCATTAAGCATAGTGCTAAGTTCCTCCAGCGATTCTGCCATAAGGACTATATCGTCGGCAAATCGAAGGTGAGTGATGTACTCGCCATTGATGTTAATACCGTATCCTTTCCAGTCCAGTAGCTTGAAAACGTCTTCCAACGCAGCGGTGAAGAGTTTCGGGATATTACGTCACCCTGTCTTACACCTCTTTGCATTTGGATAGGTTTCGAACTCTGGCTCTGTACTTGGATAGCCATAGTAGCCCTACTGTACAAACACTTCAGCACTTCAATATACCGACAGTCAACTTGGCACCGCGTAGCACCGCCCAAATTTCGACGGAATCAAAGGCTTTCTCATAGTCCACATATGCCAGGCAAAGTGGCAGATTGTACTCTTCGGTCTTCTGTACAATCTGCCGCAGGGTATGTATGTGGTCTATGGTACTGAAGCCTTTTCGGAAACCGGCTTGTTCGGGAGGTTGGAAGTCGTCGCGTCTGCGTGCGAGACGATTCGTAATGACTCTCGAAAACAGCACGTAGATACGGCTCAGAAGAGAAATTAGTCTGTAGTTCTTCAAGAAAGCGTTGTCGCCTTTCTTAAAGAACAAGACCACCGCACTTCTGCTCCACGCCTACGGAGTAGTGCCACCATGGAGGACGGAATTGAAGAGTTTCTGAAGGACTTCAAGTACCGATGTTCCACCCGCTTTCAGAAGCTCCGCTGTAATTCCATCCTCGTCTGAGGCCCTGCCGTTTATAAGGTGCTGGAGAGCCACTCTAATCTCGTTTATACTGACGTCCGGGATATCATCGGAATAGTGTCGGATAAGACTTGCTCTTGGATCGTTACTCACACTTGCGTGTGACTCCAACGATGATGTGTACAGCTGCCCATAGAACCTCTCAATCTCACTCAAAATCTCAGGTGTCCCGGAAACGATGCCGCCACATTCAGTCTTCAGCTTTGACAGTTGGCTCTTTCTGGCAGACAGATCTCTCGCAAAGACTTTGCAGCCCTGGTTCCGCTCGATCGCTTCTTTAATACGAGCAGTATTAAAGTTGCGTAAGTCTCGCCGCATGCATTTGGAGATCTGTCTGTTCAGTTGCCTGTATGCTGTCAAATCTGTTGACGATTGCAGCCTCATCTCCCGTCTAACAGCCATGAGATTAACAGTGTGATCGGAGATTTTTTGTGTTCTTCTGCGGCGGGTCTTGCAAAACTTAGCTCCGACCGCATGGACAGTTTCCACGAGCTTGTCATTTATATCGTCCACTGCATTCACATTCTGGATTAGAGCACGAGGGGGACGGAGTGTTTACTTCGTTAGACGAGACCTCTCCAACCTAACGTTTAGGTTCAGTGTGCCTCTAACCATTCAGTGATTGCTGCCAGTTTTCAACCTTGCAATCACTGAGACATCACTGAACAGTTGGCGTCTGGTCGTCATAATGAAGTCAATCTCATTTTTTGTCGAACCGTCGGGGCTCGACCAGGTCCACTTCCTGTGGGGCCGCTTTTGAAAGAAAGAGTTCATCATAAAGAGTCCCTCTTTCTCCATAAATTCGGCCAGCTGCTGGCCCCTTCGATTCCGTTGCCCTACTACAAATTTCCCTAACTTCAGCTCACCGTTTTCTCTTGTGCCTAGTTTTGCGTTGAAGTCTCCCATCAACACCGTGTATTAGGTTTTGGAGAAATGCATGGCTCTGGAAATATCCCCATACATTTCCTCCACCTCCTCATCGGGATGTGCCGAGGTTGGTTAAACCTGTATGACCTTCAGCGAATACCGTTTGGTGATTCTGAGTATCAGGTACGCGACCCTCGTCGACACACTCCCAATCTTTACAACGTTGTTGACGAGAAACTTGTGGACGATAAATCTGACACCTCCTTGGGACTTGAGGTTTACCGTGTCCTCCCCCTCTCTTTGGACCTCGGATAATCCAATAATATGCCAGCGCAACTTGTCTACCTCTTCTTTCAGCTCCAGTATCTTCTCGTCAGTCATCAGAGTTCATGAGTTATATGTTGCCGGGTCGAGTTGTCGTAGGTGGCAACCGAACCTCCACCGGAGATTCTTAGCACTCCCTGCCCCGCCGTTACCATGGTCGTCACCGTAGCCAGGAATAGCGGGGCCGCCGGGGACTGGGGGCCTTTTGTTTGCGTCGTTATTCATGGGGGATATTTGCCATAGTTGCCACGCTTGGCGAGTGGGTTGGCAACCGCAGGCTTTTTTATTATATCACTGTTATTATCAGGAAGATGCTGCTGCCCATCTCCTGCCTGTCTCCCTCTGTTGCCTTTTACGACACCCACAGGAAGATATGGGGTAGTGGATATTCTCAACCGCCACTTCACGGCAATTAAACGATAACTCAAAAACTACTGGTCAAATCTTGATCAAATGTTTATGGAACGAGAAGAACCAGCTTTCAAATAAGACAAACACAAAAAAAATATAGTCGAATTGAATACCTCGTCCTTTTTGAAATCCGTAAAAAGCGGGAAAAATTGTAAAAGGTATTGCTTTTTTCTAAAACTAATTGGATCTTCTGTAACTTCATAAATAGTAACAGTTCTAAAAGGGTTTTTTCTTCTTTATTTTATTTCTAATTTTAGAACTGATGCATATTTAATTTTACTTCATTAATGTATTTTCTAACCAAAGTTTGGGAAAAATTGCCATATTATTCATGAGTATAATAGTGTTACTTCATTAATTTATTTATTATTGTTGGATCTCAACCGTTTTTTCCTTTAAATTTTAAACAATTATCTTTCTAAAAATAAATCTTGCTAAAAAGTACTTAAGTAAACTTTTAGGTAACAAGGTATCTTGTAGTTTAACTTGTTAGGTAAACACCACTCGTTTAGAAATAAAGACATTCTAAACATATCCAAATAAAAGAGAGACATAACTATAATATATTTTAAATATATAATAATAAAAACATAAGATACCATATATACACAACATGTATATGATTTTTAAACACTGTGGCTAAATTTATTCCCATTTTCTTTTCTCAATAAATTAAGTTACACTTTCAAAACCCGTTATAAGTAAAGAACGAGAAAAATACATCCTAAAAGAAATACATTGCAGTGGATCACTAAAGGGTTTCAAGTAAAATGAAAAGGTTTCTGACATTAAATGTTAAATTATGTAATGGAGTGTTTGAAGATAAATACAAAAGGTTATGTATACAGATATATAGAAGAATATTGAAAAAAGCTAAACAAAAACAAAGAAAAATTGAGTCGGCGTTAAATTCTAATAAAGAAATCTGAAATATTGTAAAGAAGTAGATCTGAAATATTGTAAAGAATTGTGGAAGTAGGAAAAATTCGTTTCGTAAAAAAAAAGAGAATATACTACTAAAGGTAAACAATAACATCGTAAGTCATGAACAGGATGTAGTAAATGTTTTCTCAAGTCATTTTAGTGAAACTAATTCATTAAGCAACAACGCTAGTGACTCAATCTCCGCACAATTAATTCTCAAACAAAATGTGCAGAAAATTGTAACAGACATGCCTTTTAAGATTATTACTAGCCATGAAATTTCAAAAACAGTTAAGCAAATGGAAAATAAAAGATCACATGGTTATGATGAAATATCCATCAAGATTATTAAAGATAATATTGATATATTGGCTGTACCTTTAGCTTATCTTTTCAATATATGTGTGGAACAATCTCTGTTTCCTGATCAGCTTAAGGTTGCACGATTACTTCCGATACATAAAAGAGAAGGACCCCAAAAACTATAGACCGATTTCCTTGCTACCAATTTTATCTAAAATTTATGAAAAGCTGATAAAGGTAAGACTAGTAGCACATTTGCGACAAAATAACATATTAAGTTAGAGGCAATTTGGGTATCAGACGCGTGTAGGTACTATAGATGCTATAAATACGCTAGTCGATGATGTAGTATGTAGACTCAATGATAAATATAAGGTAGGAGGTCTATTTTTAGACTTAAATTCGGCTTTTGACACGATAAATCATGATATACTACTACTACTGAAATTGGAACATTACGGAGTTAGAGGCTCAATCTTAAGGTTATTAGAATCCTACTTGACAAATCGGAAACAATTTGTTGAGATTAAAACAATAATAGACGGCATCGAAACGATATACAAATCTAAATTGATAACCTTAAAGAAGGGCGTTCCACAAGGTTCCATTTTGGGACACATATTATTAATAATATTCATTAATGATTTAACTGCTTACATATATACCAAACAGCAAAACGTAAAGTTAACTATTTATTCGGATGATACAAACGCGATTGTATCTGCTAACTCGATAGACGAACTAAATACCAAAATGAAAAGCACACTGTATGACTTTAAAAATTGGTTTGCTACTAACGATCTTCTACTAAATACAAATAAAACATACGCAATGCTTTTCAAATCTACAGCAAGACAAAAGGACTCAATAAACATTAACATTGACGGTAAAAATATTGACAGTTCAATCAGTAAAATTTCTAGGAATCCACATTGACATGTATTTGAACTGGAAAAAGGAAATGAAAGCACTAGAATCTGCTATCAGTTCAGCATGCTATGCCTAAGGGGATAGAGTAAGTCAGCTCAAATTCTAATTTCGCCCCCACTTGCCCGCGCGTCGTATGCTATGTACCGACATGTTTGTAATCACTAATACTGTAAGTAGAAAGGTCGTTAGACACTTATTTCATTAGGTTTATCATATTTATGCCTGTTTCTTAACGCCAAGCTAGTCGTTTCTTATTTTTATTACGGTTATTTCCCATTTTAATTTTACGTCGTCCTGTTGCGTAATGTATATTCTGATCGTAAGCGACACAACCTCCCTGTTTAAAGGCCGAAGCGAAGTGACCGTGCAGCAGGAACCACGCTTCAAGAGGCCGATAGTTTAGGTAACTTCTTTTTACAGTGAAAATAATGGTATTTAAAAAAGAGTAAATAACATAAGCACTGCTTTATAATTAGTTCAGTTAGTATGCAAAGTTACATGATCTTATATAAAGTATTTTATAAATAACAGCGGTTTATTGTTTATTTTGGAGGTAACTTTGGATTTTTTTTCTATCGAGAAAATTTTACGAAATCGTGTTTTCGTCTAACATAATCCTTAACATTAATCCTCAACTTTACCATATATTTATTTCAAAATTAATGCTGCAATATTTTCGGTATAACGAAGGATCTTGCTAAGCCATTTGAGATTATATTTCCCCTTAAGAAGTTTACGAGACGAAGTAACGTTAAGTTGGTTTATTTTGCTCTAGTAGAATCAAAACTTCGTTATAGCATACAATTCTGGGGCAACAGTTATAAATATAATAGCTAGCTCAGCCCGCTAGCTTCGAAAGAACAGCAAACAGGTTAATCGATAACCTGTTTGCTCGCGACGCGAATGGCGGGAATTGCAAATTTTTTGCTAACTTGCAAATTTTGCTATATTTTCACTTTGAGACAATATTTATGGATAAAACTTACAGGAATTCTTGTTGAATATATAAACTATCGAATAAAATTATTTTTGGTTGCTAGAAATTGTAATAAAATTCATAAATTACCCTTTATAGCATAGTAGTAGTATATACTTCACTTTTAGTGCCAAAATTACTACTAATTTGAATTCTACACTTTTGTTTTTGGAGAAATGTATACGAAAATGTTTGGAAATATCTATATTTTTATGTTTTATGTGTTTCTATTCGTTACTCATACCAAAATATAAAAAAATAATAATAATAATATTTATCTGTATGACATTTCGAACAATATTTCAAATATATTTTTGTGTGAATTTGAAATAAATACAACGTCAAGTTATTTGAAATATGTTATAAAACTATTTTTTAGTTACATTTTACACTAAAAATAAATGAGAATTGGAAAAATAACACATTTTTGACCCAACCGCCAAAATGGGCCTTCTCGATTTCGAAGTACTTTTGGCTCTTACTTTTCACTTTTTATGCCACAAATTATATATCTACGTGTTTACTATATTACAAGGAATACAAAAAAGTATAATACTTTCGTTTTTAGTCCAGACACAAATATAAAATTCTATAAAAAAGACGGAGCACCTTCTGCAATGCGACGCATGGAACGCCGAAAGTTCAGAGTGATTTCTTTTTTTTTTTTTTCTAAGAAACATTGTCAGGTTATGGTTTAAAATAAAAGAGCATATCTTTGTCTTTTACTATATTATTCATTGCATATTGTCTTTGGTTGCGTTTAAAACAAAAATATATTTTTTCATAGGGCAGTATTTGGTATCAAATTTGATACCGTCCTGAGCCAGTCGTAGGTAATTTTATAATATCGAATAAGAGTATGGCCATGAGCTAACGGGCAGACAGCGTTTGTATTACAAAAAAGAGCGATCCGCACCATGTTATGTATTCCACAAATTGAGTCGTGTGAAGAACATTATCGATAACTTGGCATACTTACGGTTCCCTCCCTGTATATCTTAGTTTCACTTACATATTTAGTAAAAAAAATTACAAATATGAAACAAACAAATAAAGGAAAAGGAGAGAAATTACACGTCGAAAAGATTTAAAAACTTCAATTACACGAACATTGAATGTTGTACGCCACAGCACAAGGCATCAAGCCATTGCACTATTTAATTATTATTTGCCTCTCATTTAAAGTTATTTATTGCCACCAAACGTTCCAAAATGAACTCAAATCATTATTAATTAAGAAAAGCTACTACTCGGTTGACGATTACCTAAATGACAAAAATAAACTTAATGAATGTTATTTTTTTTTTGTTTATTGTCTGCTTAATATATTATAATCTATTATGAAAAACTATTTAATTATGACGTGAAAAGTATTAAATGTAGAACGATTGTCAAATGATATTTAAATTTTATTCGATTTTAGTCTTATTTAAGTCAATTGCATGTAAACGTAATTCTTCATTCTGTGTAATTAATTTTCCAACACAATGTAATATTGTTCTATGGAATAAATGACTATGACTGTGACTAGAATGCATATGAAAGTATATAACAACAACTTTTAAAATATATTTGTCTGCCTACCTGTTTGTTCCGGCGAATCTCCGAAATGGCTGGACTGATTATGACGGGACTTTCACTGGCAGACAGCTGGTGTTATATGGAGTACCTTAGGCCACTTTTATTTCAGAAAAAGAATTAGGGTTCCGCGCAAAAAATTAAAACCCATGAAATCCACTCGTATTAAATTCCACGAGGACCCAGTCGCGGGACATCACATCTAGTATCAATAGTATTATTACACACTCCTATTGTCCTTTGTTTTATACACATACTCGTACTAGCTGGCCAGGCAGACATTATTCTGTCTTCTCCGACGACCCTTTGTCCTATAAAAGTCCTTAAATTCGTAATAAGAAATATTGAGAGTCACTTATCGGGATATTTTTATACGTGGTAGAGCCACGCTGCAGCTGTATTATGGTATGCTGCAGTATTATGGTTGTAGCTCGAATGGGTTGGCTTGACCATGGAAGGACCACGCTCTAACAGAATAGCAGCGTAAAATAGCAGCTTAATGCTGCTGTATTTCGTATGGTGTGTGTAGAGATCCGGAGACCCTTTTTTACTGGAAATGAGGCACTCTATCTTTGTCCTCAGAGATGACAACGCATCTGCATTTTGATACTTAATCGAAGATGAATGTAGATGTCTATAGGCCACAGCATCCACTTACCATCAGGTAGACTTTGTGTTCCTTTATCACCCTTATTATATAAAAAAATCGGGATATAAACGGGATCTCTCAAGTTGGACCAAACTGCACACAGTGTGTAAAATTTCATTGAAATCAATTCTATATTTTAGGAGTTCATCGCGGACAAACAATGTGGCACGTAATTTTATATATAAAGATAGAGCAAGGATCGGTGCACCTGGGTGGGTGCACAAGGATATCTTATGTATGTTATATTTTCTTTTATCCAGTTATGCGGAGATCAAATTTAATATTGATTTTTAAAATCTAAGTATTTTTAGTGTGGAAACAATAATAGCTAAAATCAGTATTATAATTAAACTAATAATAAAAATAAACTATTTTAACATTACTGCTGTAAAATTAACTAAATTTTTTCTAATAAAACTAACCAAATATCTTGTAAAGGTAGAATTCTATTTACTAAGACATTAATATAACCTAACTAAATACGGCAAGGATCTTAGGTTTGTCGACCAAATTAATGAGACCTATCACTTTTTCAGAACCTTCCCCACACTAAGCCTATATTGTTAAGACATCGGGGAGGGTGGCGGCACATTTGAGAATTGTCGCAGGCAAATTACACGCGAGGGGAGTTAAGCAAATTAATCACAGAGTCCAATTTCCCGGAAAACAATGCGGTACTGATGTGCGCGGGGAATCGTTGGATTTTATTACTGCTGTTCCTACGAACACCGGTAACATTGTGATAAATGATTAAGCGCCAATAAGTTCACTTAAATTTCACTTAATTCAAGTAAAGTTATGTAGTTAAAATACACATCGATTTTCAAATAATAAAAATCAGTCAAGTGCACGTACTGTTATGGACCGATGTATAAGTAAGTAATTGCTAGTGTAAGCATTATGTTTAGTATACAAAAGTGATTTTTCATATTATAATGTATACTGTTAAACTATAACCTTATTTCGATACAAAGCTTTTGCTAGATTTTTTTTATATAATAAGGGTGACAAACGAGCACACAGTCCACCTGATGGTAAGTGGATGCTGTGGCCCATAGACATCTACATTTATCCTCGATTAAGAATCAAAACGCAGATGCTCACTCTCTCATTCCTGAGGACTAAGATGTAATGACTAGTTTCCAGTAAAAAAGGGTCTCCAGATCTCTACACTCACCATACACAGCAGTATTAGGCTGCTATTTTACGCTGGTATTCCGTGAGAGCGTGGTCCTTCCCCGGTCGAGCTAACCCATTCGTGTTACAACCATACTATAGCTGCAGCGTGACTCTACCACGTAAAAATGTAAAAAAGATTTTGTGTAATTAAATTAAACTAGTTTTGCAGCAGTAAAAAGTATCTTTTTTTTTTAAAATGCCAAGGCGAGCCATCCTAGCTGTACGTACGGGCCGTAAAACTTATGAACCAACAGCTTCATATGGCATTTCCCGAGTGGTAGACTCAAACTTATTCTATAAAAAAAATATATACTCTATAACACTGTGTTTCCTAGCACCTGTTAAACTAAACGAATAGTACACATCTTACTTAATCGAATCGAGTATTAAGACATCCTGTAATATGTGCACAACAAACGTCTAACAAAGAGAACGGAGTCAACTACTCGCATCCGGCAAGATGTCACACGCTATACAATATTAAATAAAGCAACTGAACACGTCATTAATTTGTATTTCCTTTACGTGGATTGTGCGGTTGTATACGAAATCATAAGTAGTTTTATTTAGTACTAACTGTTCGCGCGCACTACATCTCACCAGAGTACGAGTAATCGTTGGAATCGGATGAATGATGTACGCATAAAAAACAATCAAATAAACAAATATTAACTTCATTGTCGCACCTTTGCGAGCGCGCGTAAACAGATGGTTGGTTTAAGGAACACATACGGGTAAACAAAAAAGATCAGTTGAGTTGGTATTACAACATTTAAAATATGTTCATGTTTTACATGATAAAATATTGACGTCGTAGAGCTACGCTGCAGCTATAATATGGTTGAATCACGAATTGGTCGGCTAGATCGGGGAAGGTTCACGCGCTCACAGAGGAGCAGCGTAAAACAGCTCAATGCTGCTGAGTTTCGTATGATGAGTATCGAGAACCAGAGATCCTTTTTTACTGGAGATGAGGCATTCCATCTTAGTCCTCAGGGGCAAGAACACATCTGAATTTTGACTTTTAGTAGATGTAGGTGTCTATGGGCCACAGCAACCTCTTACTGTCAAGTAGATGGTGTACCTCGTATGTCCCCATTAAAAAAACACGCTACTGTTGTATTATAACTGTAGTAGGCATAGAAAGATGTACTCTGCCTGCAGTACGATGAGAAACGTATGGGAGCGGGGCAGGATCACGCACTTACAGAACACCACCGTTAACAGTGTAAAATAGGAGTACTTATTATACTGTTGTGTATTTCAGAGAGAAAAACCGGAGATAGCTACTGTTTACTAATGAATGCGGCAATCTATCTTAATTGTCAGGGGTGAGATAGCATACCGCATGATTCTTAATGGACGAGACGAGAGTAGATGGAGAAGTCTATAGGCCATTGCATCTAGACGGATTGTGTGCTTTTTGACACCTTTACTATTACAAAAACTTTCTTTTTTCGTACGCACGTTATCATAGTAATTATTTTACTAGTTTTGTTTCAATGAATGATGATTGAACACCCACTTAACACGAGTCTATATGATGTTATATGCGGTCACCTAACTGCACCTGATAGATATATCAGTATGGTTCAGCAACACCTGGCGGAATTCCTATTTCACAGTGCAATAATTAAAAAATAAACAAAATGTAACAAAACGGAAGCGTTTCCGCGCCAATTCCCTCGCATCCGGTCGGGGCTGCTATTGGCTTACGTCACCTTTGACCCCACCCCACCTGCGTATCCATCTACATAGAGCAGCACCCCATATGACAAAGTATATATCGTGACACTTATGTGAAACACCCTAATACGTGTGGGAGTTACTACTGGACAACATAATTTGCGCCTTATTTTTCACAATATTACCTTTTTACTCGCTTCTGTTCCTTTTCTTCGATACCTATTCGTAATTAATGAAAAATAACTCCTAATAGATGTAGTTAAAGTTTAATTTATGATGTCAAGAAGAAATTAGTTAGTTAGTTAGTATTTAGTTGAGTTGCATAAATAGGATCGATAATACTGTAATCACAACACTTACAAGGATTGGTGTACATAGTAACAGACGTCTCACGCTTTTAAAATGTATGGTTATTTTTTATTTTTCACTTAAAAAATGCCGCCGTAACTTGGGAAAATAAACGGATCCCGCGGCATCAATTAAATTGCTCATTGCTAAGTCACAAAGTGTTTTGTGATGGAGATATTTCAAGGCAGTAACATTTCGTTAGCAATTTTAAAAGTCTACAAGTAAAGTCTTTACAATTTTTATAGTGTACGAGCTTGCCAGGCAGACGTTGTTCTGCCCTTTTCGACGACCCTTTGTCATGTCCTGTTAAAAATCCTTAAATTCGCAAAATGTGGGTCACTCATGGGCAAAAAAACTGTCCTATCTCTCAAGTTGGACCAAACTGCACACGGTATGCAAATTTGATTAAAATCAGTTAAGTAGTTTAGGAGTCCATCGCGGACAAACAACGTGACACGTAAGTTATATATATTAAGATAGTGCCAAATTAATTTCGAATCAATTTCAAAGTCAACGGTTACTATAAAATAAAGAGTATCATAGTTGCATTGTCACCTCTGAAGGCGTAAATACTAAACAACGTATAATTGTGCCGGCTCATAACCTTTGCTCTTAAATTAAAACAGCGATCGCACTGCTGTTTAGCAAAAGAAACAGTTGATATTGCCAACTCAGACGTATTTCATACAGAAAATAAGTCATACCACCTATTAAGTATCATCCTACATCCTATTTTTAGACATTAACATTATAAAAATTCTCTTACGACCTGTGCAAGGTAATTATTTTAAGAAACATTTAAAAGTAATGAGAGAGCTTGCAAGAGTATGTTTTGTAAGTGGTCATAAATTAACTTACACTCTCGAGTATGACAGACGAATTAGTATTTTCAGATAACGGTCACTTTAGACTTACTAATATTGCAATTAGTGTTATCTAATTGCAACACAGTGTGTTAAAGCTAAGTTTAGCTAAGGCAGATGTTTAGATTTTGATATTTTATTTATATTTATTTTAGTTTTCATGTCAATGTTCGAGATGACTCGTAAAATATTTAAAGATCGAATATTGTCACTCACTCACTCACTCTGTCCTTGCTAGCAATCTATCATCACGTTGATTTATAACTAGTTGTTTTAATATAATAATTGTGACAAAGGAGCAGACAGTCCACCTGATGGTAAGTGGATACTGTGGCCCATAGACATATACATCAATCCTCAAGTAAGAATCAAAATGCAGATGCATTTTCACCCCTGAGGATAAAGATGGAATGACTCGTTACTAGAAAAAGGGTCTTCGATTCTAGCACTAAGCGTACGAAACTCTGCAGCATTAAGCTACTATTTTACCCGGATATTCTTAGCGTGGTCTTCCGGTTGAGCCGACTCATTCGTGCTATAACTCTACCATAGGCTCTACCACATATATAACTTTGAAATGCAAACTACACAAGGGCTTGAAAATCTGCAAGAGTGTACTCTCTTGTGGTCGTGAATCAACAAGTAGAAGGATAAGATACGCTGTAAGATTACGCTGCTATTTTACGCTGGTATTCTGTGAGAGCGTGGTCCAGCCCCGGCTGAGCCGGTCGGCATTCGTGGTACAACTATAATATAGCTGCAGCGTGGCTCTACCACGTAAAATTGCATTTTTCACAATGAAATCAAACAAAATACACTTTTCACAATGAAATCAAACAAACACTCTCCTTACAGCACAGAATAAATAATAGCTTACAGCGAAATCATGGGGTATAGAGGTAAGGATGACAATTTCTCATAGGAGAATAGCTGAAAATGTGTCCATCTGTAAGCAGTAAATATCAGTTTAAAAACTCTCTACAACAGCGCTCGAGGAGCTACAGGGTATGATAAATGGCCTTAAAATACGTTGAGAGTGATTTTGAATATAAAATTTTTGAAAGCAATAAAATTATTATTGTAAAAAGAATAATGGTGAAAGTCTGTGCAATAAAAAAATTATAAAAAAGTTCTTTAAAATTTAGACCGTAGCTACAGTGGTAACACCCTTATTTAACACTTTCCTACGGACACTATTTTATACAGAGTCTGTACTCCTTACCTCTACACTCCATAAGCGAAATGTCATTTATAAAATGGCGGCCTTAGTTCCAATTTTGTCCACCTGAACAGATAAGTTGGTGGCACTGTACTCATTATTCTTGCTCAAATTTTTGTGGCGTTGATTATACACAACTTCTTAATTTAAATGTCCAATATCCATTCATTACTCCTATCAAAAAACCACCAAAACTGCTGGACATTGGCCTCTTGGGGATATTTGCCATAACGATCAGGTTGGCAGCTATGGTTTTTATTTTTTTAATTGTTCTCAAGAAGATGTTGTTTATTATATCGTGCTTCATTTCGCCTCTTACGACATTAAATATGTGGACCCTCTTACTACCACTACACAACACAGCGCAGTGGTTTAGCAATGAGTAACAGCGCTAAAGTTTTTGGGTTTGAATCCCGTAAGGGACTAGTATTTGTATGACCTACAAATAAATGCCCCTCCGATATGGGAGAAATATTTGAGTGGAGGTAACGTTTATTTAAAAAAAAAAGAATTAATAATTAATTCTCTACTAAAACTCATAAACAATTACGAAGAATAATTTTAAGAGTGTCGTCAATGACCCGAACTATTCCTTATAGAGCCTGGTGCATATTTCAAACAATTAATGGTCCAATCGCGGCCAATTTGTACTCGGCGTCCGCCATCATGCTGCAAACATTGTGTCGAACTCAGTGGTTTTTAAAAGCGACACAGGTTAGAATAAACGATTTATAAATTAGTCTGTGCATTAGCAAATACAGCGAACTAAATAATCGACTTGTTTTTTTTTTATTTCGGAGTGTTATTAATGTTTTAATGATTTCTTATATTTACGCGAACACACTTTAAATAATACACTTTTCGTTTTATTACGTATATTAACTTTTTTACATTTTCGACACTTTCCCCTTCGAGGGAATTAATACTAAAATAAAGTTAACGTCCAATGTATAGTTAACCTGTTACAAATTATATATATATATATATATATATATATATATATATATATATATATATATATATATATATATATATATAGATCGGAACAAAAATTAAGAATTTTAATCTGTGTTTACTACTACCGTTAATAACTACTAACCGTGGTTAACTATGACATCTGGACGTTGAACATCTTATTTGAGTAAGGGTAACATATAAAAACAGATCACCTAAAAGAAAGTAGTCACTTGGATTATAAACACTAAATAATAATAATAATGACGATATCCGATATAAAATTTCAAGGAAATAAACATTACCACGTCTAAACATTAGTATGGAATGTTTCTTTCTAGTAAATTGGATTTGTATATTTCTCGCCATCATATTTTGTACATTATACAACATGTAACAAAAACCATGTGGTTCCCGTTAAATGTGTTATCAGAAACAGTATTTAAGTGTATAGAAATATTTTTTTAAAAAAAACACATTTAAAAATATTAATTTTAATGAAAAAAAAATTTATTTGCAAATTGTATGTGGTTTTATTTTCTCTAACTCACACGAGTATCGGTAATGTGGGGTCTTTGACAATCCTCTTACTTCTCGGCCAATGCAGAGATAATAAAACCACATACAAGTTGCAAATTAATTTTTTTTAATAAAATAAAAAAATTTAAGGGGTTTTTTGATAAAAATCATTTCTATACGCTTGGATACTGATTCTGATAACACACCTAACGGGAACCACAGGGTTTTTCTTACATGTTGTATATTTTAGAGTAGTATACTACTACTGTAACAGGCGGAACATCCTGTATTTGGTGGTTTATTATTGGCAAATACATACCAAGACATGATGACATTAAAAGTGAATAATAAAATGTAGACCCCTACTCTTAAATGCTTTACTCTAAAAACTAGGTTTCAGGGATATGTTCTACCAAGTCTAAGAAACGAAATAAACTCAAAATATGTAAGAAAATTTAATGCTCATATTTACTTATGACACATTCCAGTACTACTATAAAAATGTAATGTTGGGGACAAAAGGGAGGTTTGTATTGTACCAGTTGAGTCCAATTTGACTCTGCTTGTGCTCGCACTATATATTTTTTTGATTACTTGTATGAACTTTTTTCCTAGTCCCTGTGTTTTATAAGGCTTCCCAGATGCTTGAGTGTGAAATTGGGTCAAATGCTTTCCGGTAGTCGATAAAGGCTATATTGAGTGACTGTCTATTGTCTTGGATATTTTTCGATGACAAGTTCTAGTGTGTATGCTGTATTGCTCTATAGGTAGTTGATTTTTTTTTCAAAGTTTGGCTTATTTTGCGTTCTATAACCGAAGAGAAACCGAATAAAACAAGTAATTATATATTTATTCAAATCTAAAACAACATCTTTGCACAAAACGAAAACCTCAGCATAATTGATTAAAGTCTTTGGAAAGGCAGGTTTGAAAAAATATTAGTTTCTCATGGCTATCAGGTTGGTAAATTCATTCCACTATTTTAAAAGAACAAAAACATAAGTTTTAACAAAACGAAAAAAGGTTAATTTTTACATGGTAGAGCCACGCTTGGCTAGCACGAATTGGTCTGTTTGACCGGGATAGGAACACGCTCACACAGAACACCAGCGTAAAAAATGCAGCGTATGCTGCTGTGTTTCTTATGGTGAATGTAGAGAGCCGGAGACCCTTTTTACTTTTTTCATCTTAGTCCTCAGAGATAACAACGCATGTGCATTTTGATTGTTAATTGAAGATAAATGTGGATGTCTATGGGCCACAGCATCTACTTACCATCAGGTGAACAGTGTGCTCGTTTGTCACCCAATGCTATTATAATAAGACTTAATGGAATTTATTTGGAAAATCCCAATTTAAAGTTTAACGGTAACTTCTATTACTACTATGGAGTATGTCCAGGCGGACTATAACTCAATGAACAATAGCTGCGGTATTCTAATCCAGGCCTGCCCCCGTCGGCGGCGCCGTAATGAAATTCCCGAGCCGTGCCCCACGGCCCCGGCACTGTTGTGTTGACCAGTCACAACAATTAATTATCCCATAGATAACATTTGAACTAACGTTATATTAGAAATTTTCAATTAATAATAAAAAAACAAAAACTAACTTAATTAAAAATATGTACATCTCACAACAGACTCTAAAGTATGATAACTAATTTTTTTAGAGTAGTGAGTGACAAGAACTGGGGGAACCTTGAGAACTAAGATGGAATGCCTCGTTTGCAATATACAGGTCTCCGGCTCTCACTATACACATCCATCTGTAAACAGCACGAGAGCGCGGTCCTTCCCCGTTCAAGTCGACCTATTCGCACTAAAACCAAAATATAGCTGCAACGCTGGTCTAACAAGTATATAATGTATAATATTTTAGGTCAATATCTTATATTTTATAACGTAAATTTTGCAGCTATCTGCAGATTTAAGCCCAAATATCGACACGAAATTTGAGCGACACAAAGTTAAGCAGTCAGAGGCGGGGCTCCGTGTGTTGTGGAGCCCCGCCAGCGGGTAGATAGCTCAAAAAAACCACAACAGAGGCGACAAAACCAAATCATAAACGATCATCATCATCCTCATCATCATTGCCCTTCCTTTTTAACTAAATAGAGCCCTGAGTCATATGAAGCTGTAAGAGCCGTATAAGCTAACAGCGCTAACGTCACAGAATAAAGATGCTCTAATACATTTTTTCCATATGTTTAAATATAGTGTCTATTCTATATCCGAACGGTCACCCCAAAATATTATACACAGTCGACAAATATTATACGAAAGTCGTCTCAGAGCAAATATATGACTAATTAAGCGTTTTTCAGTGTCTGAATGTATGTGTTCCATTCCATATAATTGTCTATTAATATGCCCAGGAATTTATTGGTAACTACCATACCTCTATATATAACAACACCTCAGTAATATTCGATCCCTGATAGTTAATGTTTAGGTTAAGCAGGCTAGTTCTCTTTTGGTGGGACTACATTTATCTAGGTAGTTTATCCGTAACTGATTTTCTATAAGTCTTTTCTATAAAAACAATTTTTAAATATGTAAATTGTGTTGTAGCACGAATGGGTCGGCTCGACCGGGGAAGTACCACGCTCTCACAGAACACCAGCGTAAAATAAAAATAGATGCTTAACGCTGGTGTTTCGTATGGTGAGTGTAAAGAACCGGAGACCCTTTTTACTGGAAACGAGGCATTTCATCTTAGTCCTGAAGAGTGACAACTCATCTGCATTTTGATTCGTAATCGAGAATAGATGTATTGTCTATGGGCCACAGCAACCCCTTACCTGATGGTAAGGTAAGGTCCACCTGATGGTAGACTGTGTGCTCGTTTGTCACCCAATCCTATAAAAAAAAATCATTTTCGTAAGTATTTCTATCTGTAGATTTTATTATCGTCGTACTGTCGTCAGTAAATAATATCGTAAAATGTTATATGTTCTTCGGCATATCATTAATGTATATAAGAAACATTAAAAGCCTGAGGGTACTCCTTTCTAGTACACCATTAGCTACGGCTCTATTTTTGAGGAGAAAATTTACTCCGTTTCTGTGATATATTTTGGTTATTTGATCTGATAGGTGTGACCATGTGATCCCAACAATTGCAACGTGTTACTTCTTAATCCATACATTTCTAGTTTGTATAGTAATCGGTCATAGTTAATAAGATAAAACGCTTTAGTCAAATCCGTAAACACAGAACACAATAAGGGTAAAGGCTTATCGACATTTATTGTAGCATAATTAACTAATTCATGAAACCCGATGACATGGAACTATTTTTACGGAACCCATTTTATTTTTTTAAATAAATTTACTGCAAACTTGATTAATTTTATTGTATTCGAAAAAATACAACTATTTATAGTTGATTTTTTTCGAATACATTAGTTTAGTTACAACTTATTTGAATAAAAAATTGTGATCGTTTTAATATAAAACCAATAACAAGTGTGAATTATAGTCAATATCATTATTATCTATAATATTACTTGGTTAAGCTGACTTAACACAACGAAGTAACATTAAAAATGTTTTGCATAAACAATGTATTCTATCACTGACATCGCTCTTTAAACACCACGTTCGTCCTAACACGTATGTCTCATAAATTTTGAACACCAGCAATTGTCCTAACTATTGGTTGTGAAACCTATAATAACCAACCATCTGCATCTTCTTCTTTCAGACGTAATACATGTTAAGTGTGACTACATAAGATGCATTCGCAATTTGCGTGCAAAGCAGTATCGTTCGCGTTAGATTTATACGCTCATTTGTAAATAATGAAGGCGCCGAGCATTGTGATGGGAGTCCTATTGTAGGCGACCTACCACTTGTATACTAAGGGTTGTGCAAATATATTTCTGTCTTTATTGAAATATGTAGTTGGAAGTATTTGTTCCTTTTTTGAATTAACGAATTTGACACGCCGAGGACATAAAACAAATTAAATAAACGCATTTTGTAAAAGACTGACTAAGTGGCGCAAGTGTGAGTCTCTGAGAGAAAACTACATATTTGTGTAGTAGTATAGTAATACCTCAATGTATTTGTGTCATTTGTTGTAGATACTATCGGCACAGAATAAATAATAGTATCGGTCCATTAATGTTTTTGTACAAATGTCGCTCCGACTGGAATATTATTCCTCTAATTCCATGTCAATCACTTAATATTCTGTGGTCAAACAGTTGCACAGAGTAGTAATTGTCGTCAATTAATTACAAAATATTGTCAGTAAATAATGATTATTGATAGATTGATTGAATAAGCTGTGAATTTTGGGTGATTTCGATTACAGCTTTTTCAATAGTAGTTCTGTTGCGTGTAAAAAAGGATATATTTGTATTATAGGTATCTCTTTTCTATACATTAATGTTTCATTTTCGTTAAAATAGAGTTATTAATTTTTATGTATGTTTAGATAACGAAGAGCGGGGTTTCCAAACACAGGCATTACTTGCTTAAATGGAGACCACAATCAATTATGTAATTAATGTAAATTTTGTGAAGAAAAATAAATTATTTTATTTATTTATTATAATGTGCAATTGAAATTGAAATACAGCTTGCTAATATACAAACCTAGAAAATGTTATGAATTGTGGTCGAATTGCGACCACTAGGTGACCACTAGGATATATGTAATTGTTTCTACGTCTGTTATGAATATATTTTATATTTTTTCAGTTTACAATGACTGTAAGAAGACAGAAATGAATTCGAATTGAAACTCATAAGCTTATAACATAGCGCCGTCTGTCGGACGAGCTAGTAATATGCAAATAAAAATAAATTTGATAGAACAACTCAACCCTACATTGAGGCCAATTACTTAAAGTTTGTATGGAGATTCACCGTGTCTCACGAATACGCGTGTCAAATAGGGTTACCAACTTACGTGCACAAATATCTTTTTTTTATTTATTATCCATAATTTTGTTACATTATCCAGTAAAATACTAGCATATAAACCTCTAGGGGTTTATCTAAGCTAGAGAGTCGTCTTATATAAACAAAGGTGTATTAATATTAAATCACATTATTCTAACAGAAGTACCTACTACAATAAGTATGGTTGATTTAACAAATATGATTTAAGTTTACTTTTAAACAGTTTGGATTTACCGTAAGTTTCTTATAATTCTATTAGCAATTCGTTAATAAATGTAGGTGCAAGATGGGAGGACTTTCTTGCTTCATAGAAATTTTTAGTTTTCGAAAGTACACATACATGTTGGATTTATAAGCTGTATTTCGAAAATTTACAGGTCGTTTTTTAAGAAGTAGATATTCTGAATTATTAAATTCCGTCAGTATATTAAATTTAACTTTATTGAAAACATTTATGACTGCAATATTTAAAAAGGCCCTGGTCATTATCTATGTACTTATTTTTAATGTGATTAGGCACTATCCATCGAAGCATCTTGCGTTGTAATGTTTAAAGGGCATTGCCCATTTTCGGCCATGGAACGCCCAACAATGTGCATTTGTTAAAAAAATATATCTTTATTTATGGTTATTAATCGCGGTATTCATTTATCCTAAAAAGATGGGAATATTTTTGCACAAATTAAAAGTACCGAAAAGATAAGAATAAAATTAGGTAAATCATTAATTCATTAGTTTGTGAATAAAATAAAAAGTGTTGCCAATCACAAATCTCATTAAAAAATCGATTCCCCTTTTTGATCGATTACATATGGTGTCATTATTACAATGCTAATATAATTAATCTCCAATCCGATTTGGGCAAATCCTGTCTACAATGGGAAAGGTCTGAGACCAGGGGTTGACCATTAGAGATAGAATAAGAAAAATTTGAAAATATTGCTATCTATCGCAGGACTTTATTTCTTCTTGGAGTTAGTCCTACGGTGGACTTTACGAACTTTTCACAAAAAGTCGGAATGAGGTGTCAAAGTTCGGAAAAAACGTAAAGAGATCTCGCACCTGTCTGTATATTTTACGTCTGACGTAAACGAAATGGCTTTACCGTCACTATCGGAAGCCATTTCCGATCTTTTCGGCATATCCCAGAGACGTGTCTTATAACCCCCACATCTAGAACATAACCCCACTGAATGTAATAGATTGATGGAGTTTCTTACTCCGCACCACAAGGCAAATGTTTAATCGATGTGTCGACTATTGTTATTTCTAATAACAAATAAAGCAAAGCTAAATTCGCATCTCTCTCTTATCAAAAATATAAAAAATATATCGAAAAGATAACATACAGTCCACAAAACGTCTTAAACGTGGCAACACTATCGCCATTGTCCACAAATGAGTGCACCGCTTAATTCTGGGCGCCCTCCAAGAGCTTTTTCTTCTATACATTGCTGTCGCTTAATTTTCCGGGAAAACTAGCATCTTACATAGAGAGCACTTTATTAAAATTAGCAGACAATTTCTACCTACTAAATACCAAAAGTATACTTTTAATAACGATATGATTTTGAACATTATTGCAAAGTGATAGCTTGTAAATCTATTGCATAAATTATTAACAACTATGTCTATCGCTGGACATGGGCTTTTTATACGTGACAGAGCCATATCCCAACTATATTATGGTTGTAGCCTGTGGTATGTTGTAGCCCAAATGGGTCGATTCGTACGGGGAAGAACCACGATCTCACAGAATACCGACGTAAAATAGCAGCTCAAGGCTTCTGTATTTCGTATGGTAAGTGTAAAGAACCGGAAACCCTTTTTTACTGGAAACGAGGCATTTCATCTTAGCCCTCAGGGGTGACGATGCATTAATCGAGGATGGATGAAGATGTCTATAAGCCACACCATCGACATACTATCGAGTCGTTTGTGTGCTCGTTTTTTCATCCGTCTTAACTACACCCTTATTTATATGTACCAAACGTCTTGCACCTGCTCCCTCAGTGCTTTTTACACCTAATTTGGAAAATATAACAAAATATAGATTTCCATCTGAGCTTCGTTTTAATCAATAAACAACAACAAATCTCGCCCCTTTCAATGGTGTCACAAATCTTTATTTATCGTATTATGACTTGAGGACTTCGATAAAGGCAACGCGAAGTGCGATCGAGACGCATAGATCACAAGCCATAAATCTACGAGTGCGTTCGTAGCACGAACACCACTGTTGCGAGACTAATTACGATTATCTTTATTCTATTCTATTAAAAAATAGATATAAACAATGCATGTTATGTACAATTATCGTCCCGTAAGCGCAAATAATATCTACGCCAAATTTCTAACGTCTACGTCGAATATTTTGGAGAAAAATCTCCGTGACAAAAAGATACCGATGTAGTTCGATTTGTAAATACCGATATACAGTAGACATAGCAAATCGTGTATGAATACTAAACTGTTTAAAGTGATAAAAAAATTTAAAATTTTTTTTTAATTAAATTTTTTTTATGAAGAGCGAACACCAACACACTCAAGGGTAAGGACGGGGCACGGGCAGGCTACAACCAACTTCAAACAAGGAAACAGGTGCGTTGTTACCTCTGAGGAATAAGACGGAATGCCTCACAGCACACAATTATACTGACTCTTTATACTGAAGCATATAGGTCCGGAATAAGGTAAGGTAATAGAAGCACAACAGTGCAAGCTCTACAATTTGACAAGTACAAGAATCAGTGGTAGTGTCAACACCGATATTTAAGACGAGCCAACAAACCTCAAGTCTACAACGATTCAAAGAGTACATACATGTGATAATTTTTTTAAAATTACATATAAAAAGTAGATAAACTTCTATAACATCCTGGTCAAAAACTTGAAACGTGACTATTGCAAAACACAACTTCTACGACCTACACAAAATTCTTATGGAACACAATTAATGACATAACACAATTTAAAGCCCCTCTTCTTAACATAACACAGATTGATTTCTTACGTTTACGCGAACACTACACATTTAAATGAAACTAGTTTTTACGGATTATATCGCGTGTATTAAATTATTTTATGTTCTCGACTCGGTCATGGGACTGAGGTGCTCAACGTCTCAACATCATAGTTAACCATGGCCATGGCCATGGCCTACACAAAACATTGATTTTGTCACACAAACAAATTACAAATTTAACGCTAAAAGAAACTACAAGCAAATAAAAAGCATTACGACCGCAATAATGCCACCCTCTACCTTTATAAAAAAATTTAGCGGGAATGCTAAGGAGGTAGACAAGTCAACAGCGTCTTAAAACGATTACAGACAGTTGGTGAGGTGCGAAGGGGAGTGCTACACGTAAATCGCATTAGATATGTTAAATCTCAGCCCCGGGGAGCGCTTGTGGATTTTTTTGTGATATTTTTATGCGTATCGCTTACTTTCGTGATTATTGTTCGGGTGCCATTTGCATTTATTTGAACACTGTACCTACTGTAACCGGACAATCTTGAGATTATCCGTTATTTTACTTACGCACCATCACAAATAAAATTTCAGAATTAATAAACCTAACTCTCCATATGCCTTTGACACGTTTATAAAAAAAATATATATCGATAAGTTCTTTTAAAAAAACTTCCTATTTTGTTTATTCTATTACATAAACAAACTAAACCTAGTAATGTAAAAATAAAACACTCACAAACGTGGAAAGCAATGAATGATTTTTTTAATTATTTGTTTGTTTATTAAATTGATTATTAATTGTAAATTAATGGGTGCGTTTGGCAGAAAAAAAGCGCTAACAAGCGCTTACAACGCTGAAATAATTTTCGGCCAGGACACGATTGCTACTTCAGTAGCGCTGACACAATCCGCCATTTTGCTTATTTAATTTGTTTGTTTTGAAGTAGAGTTTATAAGTTTTTTTGTGCAATATTAGTTTTAAGTAATATAATGACATGAATAGACATATATACATGTTGTTAAAAATTCTTGATTGGTAAGTTTTTAATATGAATACTTTACAAACATATATTTAAATTAGGTTAGGTTCCCCGGTTAAAACTAACTTCGTGTCGCGCTTACCGCTTACGATCGCCATTTTGCTTTTTAGCGCTTTTTTCTGCCAAACGCACCCAATGCATAGGTGCAATTATCAAATTTCTGTCCTAATTTACTCTAATTGTTTTAGTAGTATAAGTGTGACAAACGAGCACACAGTCCACCTGATGTTAAGTAGATGCTGTGGTCCATAGACATCTTCATTTATCTTCAATTAAAAATGAAAATACAGATGCGTTGCCAGCCATGAGTACTGAGATGGAATGTCTCGTTTCCAGTAAAAAGGGGTTTCTAGTTCTCTACACTCACCATACGAAACACTGCACCATTAAGCTGCTATTTTAAGCTGATATTCTGTGAGAGGGTGGTTCTACCCCGGTCGAGCAGACCCATTCGTGCTGCAGCATGGCTCTACTACGTAAAAAATAATAACATAATTTTTGTAAAGTATCAAACTTCCAAAGTATAGTGTTTTGATATAAAGGTAACTTTTCTATGATTTTCTTTCCAAAAGGGACTTGTCAAAAAGTTTTTCGACCAAATTCATGACTTCACGAATTTTTACAAATGAGTTTCAGAGACTATGAATACTATATTATCTGAAAAAAAACTTCAGTAGTCACTTTCAATCAATTTTGAACTATATTACACACAGTAGTTAAATATATACGTTAGACTGTTTTTTAAATCGTATACATTTTAGAGTCTTTATCGCGTGGAATCAGCTTTTCATTTATATATAATTTATAGTTTTCTTAATCGGTCTTAATGTTTTAGTTTCAAAGTTTATTCCTCCTCATATACAGAGTCATTTTTCAAAGAGAAGCCATATATTGATCTTAAGTTCAAATATATAAAAATAATGATATACTGATGCAGTTTTTTAAAATACGAGTAAATAAGGCTTGTACTTTTATTTCAAATTATCAAACTTTAATGTGATTTATGGGCAACATCCGTTTTGCTTACCGATCGACCCTTACCAATTTTAATAACCACGCATTTAGAATTTAAAATATAAAGAAGACAGAGTGTTTGAGATTGTGTTTAATTAATTTTTCTTCACTATTGACCTATATTGCTTATTCTGAATCTTCTCTGCAAATTTGGACGGTTATTGCAAAATAGCCCTGTATTTTTAAGCTCAAGCGGCTTAAGAAAATCCATTCATTTTGGTCCTGAGGGTGTCATATCTTATAAATTCTGATAAATGGCGGTATTATAACCATCACATCTTTGCCAAACGTAAAATGACCAGACCTTCGACGGGAAGTAGCTTCAAAGGTGAGTGACGTCTGGTAATTAGATTTTCAATCAGTCTGTAAACCGGATGACTAGCGGACAACCTCCCTAAAACCAGAGAGGCTTATGCCCTGCACTTGTTTGAAGTAAAAAGTAACTGAAAGAAGAAGACCGATGTTCTAACAGTGATTAGTTAGGTTGCCGACAAATTCAAACACAGATAACATGTTCCTCATTTGATTGCAGCATGGAGTATAGAGGTAAGGAGGACAATCTCCCATAGGAGAATAGTTGGAAATGTGTTCCATCTGTAGCAGTAAATAACAGTTCAAAAACTCTCCGCAACAGCGCTCGAGTAGCTGCAGGATACAGTATGAAAAATCGCCGTAAAATATGTTGTGGGTGATATTGAAAAATTTTTTTTAAAACTAACGTTAAACTTGAAAATTCTTGCCGCAGTGGCTTAGCAATGGTTGGAGCCCGGGGGGTAGCGGGTTTGAATCCCGCACGGAATAGGCATTTGTATGGCCTACAAATAATTGTTCCGGGTCTGGATGTTTGTCCTTGTGCAATTTATGTTTGTAAACTGCCCCCACGATACAGGAGATAATCCTAGTGTAGGGATAACGTTTTTAAAAAAAAAAGAGAAGAAGATAATTATTGTAAAAAGAATTAAGATGAAAGTCTGTGCAATAAAAAATTATAAAAAGTAAAAAGTTCTTTAAAATTTACACTGTAGCTACAGTAGCGCCACCCTTATTTAGAGCTCTTTTCTGTGGCCAATTTTTTATACAGAGTTTGTTCTCTTTATCTCCACACTCCAGATTGCAGGTAAAAATATGCTTCACTACTCTGTGCTCTTCGTACTGTATGCGCTTCATTAGTCATAACATCTACGAGTATTTATTGCATTATATTGCATAACATTAAACTTGACGACGTAATCGGAATGATATCGGAACGAAATTGCAAGCTATAACAATGCACTGCCGTCTCCCCTTTATAAAGTGTTGTTTGATGTTTTTACAAGTCGCCACCCGCCAAGATATTCACAGTCGAGTTGGCGATGAGCTCAGATTCTCACCCCTTTGTGTGGAATGAGATAAAAGACTTACTTTTGTATTTACAATTTAAAACCAGCGTATTTTTAAAGTTTTATGCTGCTTATAATAATATTACTTTAAAAAAAAGTAATAAACGAAAGACAACATCTTAGAAAAACCTTTCAAGCTCTTCTTCAATATGTCGATTGCCGATGATATAATGTCTTTGTTTTACTACTGAGATCAAAAATTTACGACCCTTTTTACTTGTAACGAGATATTCCATCTTATTCCTTATAGTTTACGACGGCTTTACTTTTTATTTAATGATATTTACGGAAAAAAAACACTACATAATTTTATAACTTTGCCAAAGCGTAAAGACAGTTTGTCGGCGAATAAATGCACTCTTATATCCTATTACATAATTAAATAAGTACTTATACCATATAATATAACAAACAAATAGAAATTTAAAACATAAACTCTATAATTTCCACACTCTATCAGTTCCAAATACAACACCCCACCACATAACACTGCAACAAAATAAAAATTGTAAATATAACCCGGATATATTTTTCAAATATTACAAACAAATAACAGTTTTGTAAATGGTCATAAATCTAGCATTTTATCCAAAAAATAATTCCCAAGTTTCTTTTCAATTGTTAATTTGCAATTAGGTCTACCTTGCCTTAGCCAATCCATTTCATTAAAAAGCTTTGCTATTAAATATTTTGTACATCTACCATACCATACCATACCATACCAACCATAGTAGTTTTTAACACTAGGCTGAAATAATTTCCCTTCTCTAACTTTCCTGGTTCTATATTTATTATCCAATTTTTCGTTATAATGGTTTTTATTAAGGTTTTCCAAATAGATTTCTTGATATTTTAATTCTTAATCGAGGATAAACATAAGTGTTTATTGGCTACAGGCTACAGCATCGTCTTACCATGACGCTTTGATGAGCAGATTTCTATTTTCTTTGATGCACTGCTCTCTTCTTCATTCTTTTTAAGCATTCTTAACTTAAATTCTTGGCTTATTTTTAAATTTTCATTTTATTGTTTTAATATGTATTAGTGTACCTACGTACTAGAACAGCTATTTCAAACAAAACATGTGCGCTACTCTGAGTTCACGCGGTTGGTTTTTTTATCATAGAATAAACATAGGTAGAATGATCAGTACCGACGTAATAATAGATTGTATTGTTAAATAGGTAAATTATATCGAGAACAATTTTCAAATTTTGTCATATATTTTGTATATTATATTTGCTTATTTAATATAATATCACATAATATTATATCACAATTACATTTTAATGATATTTTATCTGAATATTTTAAAATGGTATCTATGTCAAATATAAAAAACATACTATATGTATGTTTAACAAAACTTATTAATATAAAATTTAATTTTCATTTATTTATTTAGATTAGAATAAGAGTCATTCATAAATGCTGGGCACGCGAGAGTTAAAAATGGACGAATTTATTCCACTTTGACTTTGGTGTGGAAACCTAAAAATAATATAAAAGAATAATGAGCAGATTTAAATAAAAAAATTGGCCTAATTATGATAACTCATATATGTTTCTACAAAAAAAGTGTATAATAATATATTCGTCCTATACTTAAGTAGGTACCCACAAAAATGTCGCATCTGAACAAATTAATTTCATAATCTATATTACATGACACAAGATGGCGTCTTAGGAATAATTTGTTTTATTATTAATTTATAATATTTTTTATTGATTAAGTCTCTTATTAACTGATGAAAAGTAATACCTTGGTTTTTACTGACATTTCTTGAATTATTTGTGCAATATCTAAGTATACACGACGACATATTTTTTATTAAGAGATTTTTTTTAAATCAACACAACACGTGACAACTCTACAAGCGCCTAGCTAGTCACTGATTAAGGTGCGGTGTATGCACCGCAGTTGAGTGGAACAGAGTAGCTGAATGCAGTGTCGCCTCTAGTACGTAGTACATAATATGTATACAATGTTTTAATATGTATTAGTGTACCTACTATTGATTGATGTATTGGAAGTGTAAGGGCAAGAAAAAGTCGGACTCTGCTATACCATAATATACATGTTTTCGTACTATTAAAGTTTCTAAAATATGTAAGATTTTTGCATATTCTTCGAAATATGGTAGAACGAGCTCTTGTGTAAGATATTTGTGTGCTCATATCGTCCCTAGAAGCGACAGAGAGGGAAACTGAATCAGCAGATGAGCAGCAGCTTCTTCTTGGATATTTTTTCCTTTTTTACCCCTATACGACAAATACCGGGTTCTTTGTTAATATTTTATAACATAAAAATAACATATATTTTTGTATATTTATATTATAAACCCTTAACAAGCGCCCAATAGCTATCAATATTTTATTTTACACAAACAACTTCCGATTTCTCTAATGAATATTATTTTTTTCAAGAAACACCTGAAGTAACTAAGTTACTTTATGGAGATAAAGTGATTAAGGTCCTAAACAAGACCACAAAAAAAGAGTTTTACAAAGTTAATATTCAAGTAAGCTTGAAATGCTGTGTGGCGGATTCGAACTCAAACACTTGACCGGGCTGCAAGAAATTTTATAAGTAAATAGGCTTTTAACAATCTATTGCTGGCGCGCTGTGCCTGAATAAATGAACTAGGAAAATGAAAGAAACAGTCACATCTCGTCCTGAATAATCAGTCCGATATTTATAATAGACTCAGGCGTTACCTTGCGGACTGATGCTTTATTGTAAATAAATTAATGATGTTATAAACTGATTTTATAAGATCCGCGTAAATAAATAAAATAGTAATGATGTCTTGATTTCTTATACGTGGGTATTTACACGAATACTTGACATTAAATAGAACTATTTTATGGCTTTCATCGTGTTTAAATTAAAATCCGATAAAAGTTGAATCGGTTGTAGACTTAAAATTTTTAACTAGATAATCTTAAAACTGGGTAGACACATCATTATTAACTTATTTCCATACTTCAATAATCAGTGCGATTTGCGGGTGTATGAAAATTATGAAAAATTGACGAAATCATCATCGCTATTCCTATTCCAAAACTAATCGATTTTAAAAATATTTTTTCAAGAACAATTTAAGAAGAATTTTGGTTTGTCTGTACGTTTTACCTACCTTTACGTTTCACCTTTAGCTTTGGTTTTAATTACGTTATTAGTTCCAGATTAGCAATCCCATGAGACTGTAGGGCTCAAAGGTCGCGACATTTGGTTGCCAGTTCACGACCTTTTTAAACAACACGGCGACAGACAATAACAGTGCGTCCAAAGGTTAGGAACTCTATAAAATTGTGTGATCTTCATGAATTTGGCATTTGCTAGTTATATAGCTTTTACAAATATAAAAGATAACAACAGAATAAGTTATTTATAATTTTTTTAGAATACGGGTGGCAAACGAGCACACAGTGCACCTCATGATAAGTAGATGCTGTGGCTCATAGAAATTTATATCTATCCTCGATTAAGAATCACAATGTAGATGCGTTACTCCTGAAGATTAAGATGGAATGCTTTATAATATAATAGTAATAATAGCAATAAGGGCATCCAATTCTCTACACTCACCATACGAAACACAGCGTGAAATAGCAGATTTAAGCTACTATTTCACGCTGATATTCTATGAGAGTGTTGTTCCAGGTCAAGCCAGCCATAATTTACTGCAGCGTGGCTCTACCACGTATAAAATTATGAACTATCATGCTTCATGCAGTTTCATCCATGTATTATTGAAAGATAAAATTAAGTTTTTTGAGACAATAACCTACAAAGGTTAGGCTGTGAAGTGTAGAGGTAAGGAAAACAATCTCTCATAGTAGAATAGTTGAAAAAGCGTTCATTTACTTATAAGCAGTAAATAACAGTTCAAAACTCTCCACTACAGCGTTGGAGTAGCTACAGAGTATGAAATGAACTTAGCAGTTGTCGACGGTGTGTAGTGTGCTGCTAAACTGCTCAGTAGCTCTAAAATTTAAAATAATTTTATTTACTAAATATAACCTCGAAAAAGTCGTCTGTCCCACTAACATTTTTCGGCGCGTTCTTTAAAATTTACCACTTAACTATAGTAGCGCCACCCTTATTTAACGGTTTTCTACGGACACTTTTTAATACACAGTCTGTATTCATTATACCTCTACACTCCATAGGTTAGGCACTCTATAAAAATGTCGATCTTTATGACTTTGACATTTCATAGTTATAGCTTTAATAAATACAAAAGATGTTTTGAGAGTAAGTTAGATATAATTGTTAAAGTCGCAGAGAAATTGCTCCCATTTAGATTTTAGAGGGCCAGCAACGCCCTGTGTTGCACTTGCTCGTGAGCGGCGGTAGACACTTATTTTTTTTTTGTTATAAAATAAGTGAAAAATAAGCACACAGTCCACTTAATGGTAAATGGATGCTGTGGCCCATAGATATCTACATCTATCCTCACATAAGAATTAAAATGTAAATGCGTTGCCACTCTGGACGACTGAGATAGAATGTCGCGTTTCCAGTAAAAAAGGGTGTCCGGATCTCTACACTCACCATACGAAAGACAGCAGTATTAAGCTGCTATTTTACGCTGGTATTCTGTGAGAGCGTCTTACCTCGGTCGTGCTAACCCATTCGTGCTACAACCATAATATAGCTGCAGCGTGGCTCTACCACGTAAATTATCGTCAGGTGAGTGAGCCGCATGCTCGTTTGCACCCTCTACTATTAAAAAAAATATTAACATAAATATATCTTTAAAGAAAATGTTTTGTCATTGCAAAATTGCACTGTAAAACTTACGTCACGTGGTGGATATCCACTAGCTTTTTTACGATGTAGAATCACACCGCAGCTATATTATGGTAACTCTCTCAGAGATTACCAGCTTAAAATATTATCATAATGCTGCTGTGTTTCGTATTGTGTGTAGAAACATAGAGCTTTTATATTCGTAAAATTAAGAAATGAGGCACTACATCTCAGTCCCCGAGAAGAACCGCGAATCTACATTATAATACTGCAGATGAATGAGGTAGGATTTCAAAGTCATATATCCACTTACATACACATTATGTGGAATGTTTTCGCTTACCACCCTTTTTCTATAAAAAAATACACCTGGTATCAAATTTCCTACTCAAAACAGATACAATATTTGGCAATTTTTTTTTTTCATATAGAATAAAGTTGACAAACCAGCACACAGTCCATTGATGGTAAGTGGATACTGTGTGTGGGAATATGAATATATTGTTAAAGTGCATTTTTTATAGAAGGGACAAACGGCATGCGGCTTACCTAATAGTAACTGTCGACCACCAGCCACGAAAAACTGCAACACCAAGGGAATTGCAGATGCCTTGACGGCGTTTTAAAAAGGAGTAAGCTCGTCTCTTAAAGGTTCCTAAATCGGTATCGGTTCGGAAAAATCGCCGGTGGTAAACGACTCCACAAAGTAGTCGTGCGAGGAAGAAAGCTCCTATTAAATCGCACAGTCGTGGATTGCCAAACATGCAGATGCATGTGGATGATAATGTGAGTTTGCCGTTGGTGAAATTTGACGGCTGGAATTAATCCGAACAATTAGGTGAGCCGCATGCTCGTTTGCCCCCTCTTCTATAAAAAAGAGCACTCCCCATTCTAAATTCGATAGAAAATGCAAAGGAATGTAACGTATCCCTTCGCAACGCTAGTGAATCGCGCTGATCGAAAAGAACTCGGTCGTCGATGATTCGAGCCGCTCTGTGCTAAATGATTTTCTTTGGGACAAATTGTGAGAATAATTTAAGTAATTTTAATGACATAAAACGAAGTTAACCCATATATGCCCAGAACTATTTTTGGTCTCAGATAAGTTTAATTTTTAGAAATATTAATACCTAAAGTGTTCTTATAAAGAATCTAGAAAACAATTTGAGGCAAGAGTGAGGTAAGAGTGTTTTTTTTAATGGGTCGTAATCGACCCCTAGGGCAGTTGGTTTTCATAAAATTAATGTTGAATGAAAATCCGTTATTCCACGTTATTTCTTTATTTAACAAAAAAATAAGAATGAAATTGAGAAAAATATTTTGCATGCAATTTAACACCACATTTTCGGTAAATTCGAGTAATCGGCTATATGAAAATAGTGACTTATCTCTTCATATGCATATTTTTTGTGACAAGGAAATTGCGATTATCTTCATTGCTTTCCCAGTACATACGATGGCGTGGCAACGGAGCATAACCAGATAATATAAGGATACCAATAAAGCAGTAAATTTCTTTGTCAGATAATGAGAAATTCTTGTTTCCCGATTGAACAGCATATGTAACTGTTTGTTTGACTAAATGAACAATAACTTCTCGATCAAAAAACAGCTCAAAAATTTAATAGGGTCAGAATTTTCATATAAAGTTGTAACAGACCCGAGAAGGGGTCTGATCCACTCACGATTATTGACACCCACTTGGTGTTGAGTAGCTGTTCCTCACCCTCTTCCGCGTGCCCTTCTGCGATTCTTTTGTTCAAGTGATGACGGTGATGAATAATCGGATTCCACATCTTCGTTTGCCATAGCTTCACCACGATCAAGCGATGCTCCACCTTTTCCTCGTTCTATTCTAGGGCCTCTACCACGTGATCTTCCGCGAGCTCTTCCGCGTTTCCTTCCACGTCCTTCTCCGCATAGCATTCCACGACTGCCTTGTTCAAGTAGCGCTGTTTCTGTAATAACGGGTTCCTCACCCTAGCTAAGAACGCTTTACTCATCCAACGGACGCCTCATAGTAACACTTGCAAGCGCAAGTAACTATCGACGAGATAAATCATGGAAGTAAATATCTTCTACCTCACAAGAATCACCGTCTGACACCCTGCCATCGCCGGTAGCTTCGATAAACACATCGGCACCTTGTATCCAATCGTCATAATTCAAACTTTCTAACACATCTAAAATCGCGTTCGTTGTAAGTTTCGTCGTTTCTAGACCTAAAACAAAAGTTATCAAAAAAAATACATACATTTTCCCAAAGGGTCGTTTTCGACCCAAGAATGTTGTCATGGCTATTTTCTGTATAAAGGAAAATTAATTTCTAAATACTTTTACTATTATTAGATAAGTAAACGATGAAACTTTATAAAAAAAATAGCATAACTGGAAAATTATTGACAAAGACAACAATTTTACTTACATTTTTTTTAGCAGAAACGGATTTTTTTTGCCACCAAACATCAAATCATATCTTGAACTGTCACCCGCTGTCATAATCTTAACTGTCAAACTAATTTATCTATCTTTTCGGGTTGCCTTGCCTTTAAATACATGGTGCTAGACGTAGCAAATAAACATTTTTATAGACAAACGCGCCAGTTTTCTGAAACGTGTTTTCTAGGACAAAAACGACTCAATGGGCACATATGGGTTAAAGTAACTTTGTTCTATATCATTAAAATCACCTATATTACCTATACTATCCTTTTAGTCGATAGTAAAATACTTAAAACTACTTAATATTTTTATGTCCTAAGTAACAGAATTAATAATATTGTACATAAAATTATTGTAACTTTACTACAGCAAGCCATGAAGCATTTTACAACTTTTCAACTTCTGTCAGATCTTTAGAGAACACTTTATATCAATATATCAACAAAGTCGAAATTATCCTAATAAATCGCGGTTATTAAAGACGGCGTAATTTCGAATCATTAACTCGATATAATGTCAACGAGAGATATAAAAAGCGACCACTTTTAGTTGAGCTCTTCATATTCCTGAACCTTATTAATTAAAGTATAACTACATAGAGATACGGCTCGTTTTTCAAAGAAGTAAGGGGTCTTGTTGCACTAGTGAACAGATTTATGAATATCTTCATTTTAAGAACCGTCTTATCTTACGCTCTTTGTGTTAATACGAAAGGGGAAGGATTGAAGATGAGCCCCTTCTTGGTTTTATATGTATCATTATTAGCACCTGTGACGAAAGAGTATGGTCTAATACTACGTATCTTTCCTTCCAGTATTTTATTTCTTTTAGAGTACCTATCCAAAAATTCATGTTATGTGAATGCAAAACAATAAAAACAAGATAGAAACTGAAAACTTACTGTTTTATTTGCGTTTACTGGCTGTTACACTGTTATATTAGATAATCCAAATTTATTATTATTATTATGAAAATTATATTTGATTTAAAAAAGCTTAACATGAAATGGACTGTTCAAATTTACGGTAATTGCATTTAAGATTTCATTAGTATGTTTACGTATGCTATTTAAAAACTAATAATCTGATTTAACTTGACATTTGAAAATGGATGTCTCGTAATTCGAAATTTAAAATGCCCAACACTAGCCCCTTACTCCTCGATGATGTAGTGTACCCCCGGGTGTGATCAGCTTCTATTCACGTCCGTGCCAATATCTTACATAACTCTAGCTGATTTGAACTGTAGTGACTGTTAAATAAAGACAAATTTATATGCGTGATAACTGTTATTTCTAGACCGCACAACGAATATTAAAGGGCGAAGCGAACTATAGTTACACATCCTGCTTTCTTTAACTTTAATTTTTATTCGCTTATGTGTATTTAGCTTTTAATTTGCCTAAGAATGTATGAGAATTATTGACTTACTTATTATGTGATAGAGCCATAATACAGCACGTGCAGAAATGCGGTAAGGATAACACTCGCAATTAATATTAGCGTGAAACGTATTTCATATGATCAGTAACAAGAACTAGCGCCTCTATTACTGGTAAAGTGACATTGTGATAACGCATCTGCATTGATGGTTGATCGGTGTAAATGTTTATGGGCCACAGCTTTCACTTACCATCATTTTAACTGTGTGATCATTTAACACTCTTACATCTATAAAACAAAAACATATGTATTGGAGTCTTCTTAGTAAAAATTACACCGAATAAGAAAGGCGCGAAACTGCGAAAGTTTACAAATGCTCCGCCATATTACAAAAGATGCATGTATCATGGATGCTCAAACCTAATTACGGGAAGTTTCTGCTCTGTGATCCATCATATTACATTATTGAATTATGACCCCAGCGCCCCCTGGTTTCTAAGCGACTCATGCAATTACCGCCAGTTTTATTACAATTATCACACTGGCGTAAGAAAAGTTAGTGATGTAACTTGAATTTGACTTTTATTTTTAATAAGATACATTAATTGTGATGCTAAGTCATATTCAAAAACTTTTGTAATTTTAATACCTATATTAGATGAACAGTAAAAATTTAACAGCCAAAATTATTTCAATGTAGCGTGTAAATATTAATTTATTCTCTATTATTAAAGTATGAATCTTAGAGTATAAACAAGCTTGCTTATAAATATTTTAAGATGAAGTGCACGCCAAAAGCAGATTTTTTTTCACGCTTTATATGGACTGTTTGGTCGGCCCGCTATTTAATCGCACAAATTTATTTGATACTTCTTTTTAAAATTATATATACTCTTTTATTGAAAAAACAACCCATAATTCACTCACGTATTTACTGGTGAACACATAGCCTGAATTTAATTGAAATTGATTTAATTACATTTGAATGAAACTGCTTTTTCACCTTAGTGGACCGTACCAATAAAATTGTAGATTTTGAGGAAATTTTGCGATCTTTTTCTATCAAGCCATAATGTGTCAATCGTGTTTTGGACACCATAATTCACTAAGATAAATCTTTAACCTTCAAATCAAAAACACCGTGAAAAATCTGCTTTTGGCCCCCACATCACCTGGTATGTACTCATAGCCACATCGGGCACACAAGGTATTCGTTCATTTGTGAGGTGTTTTAATTCGTAAAGTCTGCCGTACTACTCTAACGCTTATTGGTGAACTAAACCTGCAAAGCAGTTGCAATTAATAATTTTAGTGATGTAGGTTGGAATCAAATTGGCTTGGCGTCATTAAAACTGTGGTGACTTGATCTGAACACGCAACCCAACAACCTTCGGAAACTACAACTTCAAGCCTTCGTCATTATCCTCAAGAACCCCTACTATTCACTACTGAGAATCGTCTTCTGCAGTCTTCAGTTCCTGCAAATTAGTCCAACTTGTCTCCATCTCGACTCACCGCAGATTTATAAAGCAGACTTCTGGCACTTGCTCCGGTACATCGTTCTCACCGGCATCACTTGTTAGTGCGTAGTACGTCGTGCATTACACATCGGCATATCATTCGCACCGGTGTCACTTGCTCTTAAGCATACAGCATGCATTCCCCACCGGCATAAAGGACGCACCGGCAATCGGACTGCATTGTCGACCTCTGGTCTGAGCAGGGGGTGATGTGGCGGTGCTATCGTCGCGCCACAAGCAAAACACACCGAAGCCTGAATCGCGCTATCAAAGTTCCGAATCATAAACAGTATATATAGAACAGCTCCGAACTACCCGGTAGCGTTGGCCGCTTCCCTGGCAGAACACCTTACCCGGCGGGAGATCTTCCCTTTTCCTACGACAAAGACATTTAAATGATGTTTAATTAGTTCAAAGTTATGTCATGACAATAATATAAACAATTTATTTTTATATTATAGAAGGGTGACAAGCGAGCACACAGTCCACCTGATGGTAAAGTGGATGCTGTGGCCCATAGACATCTACATTAATCCTCGATTAAGAATCAAAAGGCAGATGCGTTGTCACCCCTGAGGACTAAGATGGAATGCCTCGTTTCCTGTAAAAAGTGTGTCCTGATCTCTACACTCACTATACGAAACACAGCAGTATTAAACTGCTATTTTACGTTGGTATTTTGTGAGAGCGAGGTCCTTCCTATATCGAGCTGACCTATTCGTGCTACAACCATAATGTAGCTGCAGAGTCGCTCTGCCACGTATAATATGTGCGAAACATTTAAAAAACCTATTTTGTACAATTATCATATTCTTTACCGAACTACTTAATTTCTATAGGTGTCTTCTTCTGAACTCTCTCCGACTAACAAAGGTTTGCAGTCAGCTTAGTGAACTCCGCTCTATTCTTCGCGAGGCGAAACAGTTCGGCTACACTCGCGTTATCCGTCCACTCCCGGATGTTATGTAACCATGACTTTTTTCTGCGACCGACGCTACGCCTCTTCTTTCACTATAGATTCGCTATAGGTATAAAATAAAGTAAACTAACGCTATATATAATAGGTGCCAACTCCTATGAGCATAGTCTACTAATATGCTTTTGCTGTCAATAAAAAATTCGATAAGGTTATCCGTGCAAACTATCTTCAACGCGTCACATTTTTTATTGTGTTAGGTACATCACGAACGTATTCAGTTCGTTTCCGTATGTCAAATTTTTAAAACGATAACTGCGTTGCGGTGTTCACGAGGGGTGTAGGTACTTCATTGTCGTGACTTCACATCGCACTAAAGGGGTTTTCGAGTGCGCTTTTCAATTTTCCGCCGCCAGCGTAGAACTGAAACATGCATAGAGTAGTCTCTTACTGTTAAATAACTTTTTTTAATTAAATAATATTTGTCTTTGAAAGATTAATTCACGAGTTATTACATAAAATTTTCATATACAAGTTGAACAAACCTTGAGATGAAAAACATCGGTCTATACAGGATTCATTTAATTCAGTTCATTTTCGAACCGATGAGGTTTTATTTAAAATAGTATAGTACGTGAGGGTATTATGGTCATTCGGATAAATGCCGCTACTCAATACATTATATGTATTACTACACTACATACTCAAAAACTACAGCCTTCTTTGCATAGATGGCTATCACACAACCATCTATGCAAACAAGGCAGTAGTTTTGCGATAGCTCTTCATAAGTCAATCAAAAAATAAATTGTCAACAGGGCGCTGCGTTATCGACGTCATTTTGACAGTTGATATTTGTAAATATTTTAGTCGCTTTTAATGTTGTGTCGTGTAGTTATTTTTTTTAAGTTGACTTTTCGAAGTGTTCCTGATTATTGCCAAAGCTAGTTGGCTATTTTTTACTTAATATATTACTTATAGTATATGACTTTGTGTTTTTGTCTCCATCCTCCTCCCAGTTTTGGTTTTCAGCAAACCTTAAGGTGATATATTACACTCACGTAATAAAACATAAACCTCATTAATACAGTGGAATAAATTACACAGTATTTTTGCCAAGTGTTGTGCCAGCTTATAAGTTGGTGAATCGATCTGGCTCACTATAGAACATAGTGGAGCGTTTGGTTTGTGTATCTTCGGTAACCCATACATCCTCGGTGGTTTGGTACAGGATGGTATTAGCGAATTCACGTCGTGATTTAATTTTTCATTAAAAAGATTCATTTCTTAATTAAAAAGACCCATACCAACCGATATTTAAATGGTGAATCTCACCATCATCCTTCACAGTTAGCTACCGTGGGTAAATCTTTGTTTCAGAGAGCACGAGGGATCTGTGACAAAAAACATCTGGCCACCGAGCTTCAGCATGTCAAGCAAGTGTTGCAAGACAACAAGCTTCGGATCCCGCGCCTACGTCACAGTGACCGAGTGAAGCCGGCCACAGTCGAGCGTGTGCCTGCTGTACTACTATACGTCAGAGGAGTCACAGACAAGGTTGGCTACATCTTGAAGCGAGCTTCCATTAAAACATAATACAAGCCGCCGAAGAAAATTAGTAAATTTTTACCATCCGTCAGGTGTAATATCCCTCTACAAGATGCAGGAGTGTACAAGTTAGATTGTGAATGTGGTCTCTCGTACATAGGTCAAACAAAAAGATCCATAAAAACCCGCGTGAAAGAACATATAGCTGACGTGAAGCACCGACGCTCCGGGAAGTCTGCAGTCTGTGAACATGTTCAAGATCGTCCCCACCATTGCATCAGATTTGATAAACCACAAATCCTCGCAAAAGAACACCGATTCCTACCAAGGATGATACGTGAGGTTATTGAAATTAAAAAACATCCTAATTTCAATAGAGAAGATGGTTGGGTGCTGCCATCTGCTTGGGATCCTATAATTAACAAAATTAAACCCAAACCCAAGCATACCACTGCAAGACTTCAAGATACTGTAAGTTCGTTTTGCGTAAATTGGACCAAAAATTAATATACAAAAACTGAAGGTAGCCGGGCTAACAACGACATTGGGACGTCAAACATCTCAGTCCACCCCGTGACCATGGGTGCTGTAAAGCACCCGAAACGTCGGGAATTAAAAATAAGTAAAATCAGTTAAATAAACGCAATAGAATCCGTTAATTTAGTTTTATTCAATAAGAGAGTTTCCAATACTTTCTTTATTCTTAGTCAAATCAAGTTGTGTAATAGTGAGACATTTTTTTCAATGGTCCGTTCAAAAACCTTCCGCCGTGGACAGGGCGCGGCGGAAATGAAACTGAGCATGTTGTCGATGGAATCGCCTGTCGCCATATTGCCGAAAATCTGTACAAAAGGCGCGCGAAAAACTCAATAAATATGGAGTGTTACTGTTACTTCTGCACTCAATATCAATAAGATATGCCGCTTGTCATATGTGAGGAGAATTTGTTAGATATCATATTATTACATCTGTATTTTAATATTATAAGTACTTATTTATAATATAAGTATGTTCACAGAAAAGAGAGGAATAATAATTAGGTATACATTAAATATAATTTAGGATCACGAATGGAATGTTACAAATAAAAAATAACCAACTTTGAGCTAATTAATAAACAAATTTCAAGTTTCCTTCTTTCTGTAAAAACATAAATCAGTGTGCTAATTATCTATAGCATATTTTCCTAATTTACATTAAAAAAATAGTCCCTTAGGCTAAAACGTGCGGCCAAGTTTAATGAGAAATTAGAGGAAAAATTGAAATCGCTGGCCGTAAATGAAAAATTAAAAAGTCCTGCCGGAAGCGGTAGTGCGGCCATGTTTCTTCTGCGATCGTAATGGTCTTAATTACCCGCGCTCAGAAACAAACCGGCACAATATTTATGGAATTAACCGAATTAGCTTGCTGTTGGATTGTGAAAATGTTTTTTTTAAGACGTACAATGTTTTAATTAAAATATCATATGTATATTCATCAAGTAAAAAGTATTTTTATTAAATAACGATAACTAACGATTTTCAACAAATAAGAAGAATTCGTCGTAAATTTAAATTATAACGAAGAAAATAAATAAAGCTAAAATATGCTCAAAATTTATTTCAATTACAATAAAGTATAATGCCTACTTACGTACAGTAGGCACATACTTTACCAGCGTGCAATTATGACGTTAAACGATCTTTTTTTGCATAGAAAATGTATCTTTCATCGAAATCGTGCAACTGATCATTTAGTAATAAAAATACTTTATATAAACTTGCTGTCTTCATAACTTATATTCTAGAATAGATGTTTAAGCAAATTTGTTGACGTATCTGCTAATCTTCTTCTATTTCATCAGCCCATAAATATTCACTGTTGGTCACGAGACATTCTAGATTGAAATCTTCCATTATAGATTGAATTGAGGAATTGAAGTGATTAAGGATTTATTAAAATTGTTTATAACGTAGTAAATATATGTACGTATATTCGTCTGTCAGCATAGTAGGGGCGTAAGGGAAGCGACTTTCCCATATCATCCCGTTGGTATCGTGGGTATCGAAAGAAATGACAGAGGGATACAAATCATGAGTTGGGCAGAAGCGTCTTTCTAATAACGACTAAAAATGAAAAGCTGCAGTTGCCAACCCGCTTGCCAAGCGTGGCAACCATGGCAAATATCCCCTTTTGAGGCAAATTATCGGGGAAACCTATGTTCAACAGTGGACTCGGTAACGGTATCATAAGAGGCGACTGAGGCAAATGAAATAAGAGATACGCAGTAGATTCTTCTTGATAACAACTCCAATAAATAAAAAAACTTCAATTGCGAAACCACTTGCTAAATGTGGCAACTATGACAAGTATCCCCCCTATGAGGGGCAATACATGGAAGGCAGGGGGCTTTTGGTAAGCTGTAATGATTGAATGAATAAACCGACTATGATACCTCAAGCAATGCCAAGCCGCTTCAGAGCAGTGCACTGGACCAGCTGCTTTTTAACTTTATACAAAAGCAGAGGCCTGTGTCCGTTTCTAGAATTTATATGCTGTAACTTTACTTCATCATCATCATTACAGCCCTTCACAAGCCCTCAAGGAATGCGACAAAACACAGTCCTAAGCCACCTGCATCCATTGACACCCTACATATCTTACAAGGACCACTACATCTAGTGGCGGGCCACCCTACACTTCCTTTAACTTAACTTTACTTACATAAGTAATACAAAATAAAATTAGCTACTAAAATATTCGTAAAATTAAAAAAAAAACTATACCTACCTATGCACTGCGTTGAGCGGAGCTAAAAGCTGCACAAATTTCAGAAATCTGGTATCAGATGCGACTGAATAATCAAGGTGGTCTGACTTCCGCTGTTGCCGACTCTGCGCTTTTAGTTCGCGTAGTGTATATATTCTTTGCTCTTAGTCCGACCTAGTTGTGCATAGGGTTGTCAGAACTCAACCCCAAAATGACATTAGGTATACGTTTTATGTAAATTATTATCATGTAATATAAAACATTGTTGTTAACTATTACCGAAGAAAAAAGGCGCTATCCTCAATATAATTTTTTTCTATCAAACTATGTATACATATTTAGCCAATTTAAACGCTTTTACGACAAAGTCCCGGAAAATATGCAGGGCCAAAAGAAGAAAGGAACCAGCAGCATATACTACTCTCCATCTAAAATTGTGATTTGATAACAGTCACCTCATTCCCAGGGGTTACGATCAGTCAATATTCTTTAATAGGTATAGGTATAGGGATAATAACACTTTTAATCGTTGATATACAAAAACTCTTTTAATACAGCTTTTGCTAGAGTAGTGGCCGAGCCACGCTGTAACCATATTATGGTACCTAGTAGCAGGATTGGGTCAGCTCGACCGGGGAAGGACCACGCTCTCACAGAATATCTGCGTAAAATAGCAGCTTAATACTGCTGTGTTTCGTATGAATGAGGGTGACAACCCATTTGCATTTTGATTCTTAATCGAGAATAAATGTTGATGTTTATAGACCACAGCATCCACTCACTATCGGGTGGACTGTATGCCCGTTTGTCACCCTTATTCTATAAAAATTATTGTACATTTTTTTTACATTCTATAATTATAAGGAAACCTTTTTAATACAAGCGTCATCTTTTAAATAACTTTTGAACTGGTTAAATATGATTTTATTACATTATGTTTTTTCAAATTATGACTCTAATACCCATATTTTTCTTTCATCAGCCCATAACAAACATTACAATAAGAAAGAGGTACGACAGAATATTCCGTAATCGCCAAGCTTGACAGTTAAATTAGGGATTGCAATAAGGTTTCACGCCTTTAACGACAACGGATTGTGGGTAATACTTTTACAATAGGTATTAATAAAATATTTTAACGTAGCGTTTATACTGCCATCTATCGGGGACCAGCGTTTATACCGCCATCTAACGGGGACCATGTGATTTAGCATCTCATAGTTGCCTCTTACGACCTCCTATCGAGTAATGATAATGGGGTGATGTCTTAGATTATACATAAACAAGCCATGTATACTGAGGGTTGTCCTACATATTACTATTAGTATTCTCTTATGTCACTGTCACAGTTAGGTATAATACTTCCACGTAGGCATGAGTAAAATAAATATGAATATAAAAAATGGGTGACCCACCCCTACACCAAGCACATCATTATTGTAATGGAATGTCACGGACTGCAACTGCGAGGACTCTTGAAAGCAAAGGCTTACAAAAAATATCAGGTAACAATAGGAACAATAATAGCTTTTATTGCAATGGAATAAGGAACACTTTTAGTTATTGCTAAACTTTGTTTTGGTACAGACTAGACGTTGAAGACCGTAGCAAGAGAGCAACACATTAGCGACATCTCTCGCCGCGAGTGAGAAAATTGCACCGAAATTATCATGTTGCGTCGCGCCGTGGCTTTCAACGGGGTTCTTTTAAGTTGTCACTTTAGATAGCTCTTGGGGTCTTGAGTGTTAAAATAGATTTTGCACTTGTTATTTTGCAACGAGTGCTATGTAAATGATTCTTCTAACGCTATACAATTAAATCGTTACAAGTGCGGCTAACTGTTTTTAGATGAAATGATTAATTAATTTAATAAGTTACTTACTCCTATTACCTAATTTGTTGTGGAATATGCTATGTAGTGTAGTAGCGAAATCCACTGCCCTATAATATCATGAGTGTCGTAAGAGTTGACTTCTGTCAACCTCCTTCAAAATTCCCTTCTGGAAATGAAATAGAAGATGGGCAGTAGCAACTTCATTAAAGAATAAAGGTGAAATAAGCACACAGTCCACCTGGTGGATAGGTACTGTGGTCCAACCTAGACATCTATATCTACCTGTCTGTTGTTCCCCGGTGGGGTCGATCCATTCGTGCTACTACCATATATAGCTGCAGCATGGCTTTACCACTTACAATAATCTTCCTAATAGCAACACATAATATATTATGTTTGTACCATGAATGGGTCCGCTCGACCGGGGAAGGACCACCCAGTCACAGAATACCAGCGTAAAATAGCAGCTGCTGCTGTGTTTCGTATGGTGAGTGTAGAGAACCGGAAACCCGTTTTACTGGAACCGAGGCATTCTCTCTCAGTCCTCAGGGGTGACAACGCATCTGCATTTTGATTCTTAATCTAAGTTAAATGTAGATGTCTACGGCTATAGCATCCACTTACCATCAGGTGGCCTGTGTGCAGGTTTGTCACCCTTATTCTATAAAGCAAAATAAAAAAACTGCGGTTGCCACTCGCCCGCATAACAACTATGGCAAATACCTATCCCCCTTAGAAAGCAGTCTATGGGTTATAATCAAAAATTCATAACTAATTAATGAATTAAATGAAATGAATGCTTTTTAAGCTATTGCATAGCTTCTATCGCGGGCCTTGAGCGCGGGGACCGAATACAGAAATTCCGTAACGAAAAAAAACCTCACGCTCGCCACTCCGACGGGCACGGAGGTGTGGCGTTGAAAGCCGTGACATCGTTTCAGTTCGGCAGACTTCGGCACGGTGTTTGTGTGCGTGCGACTACACGTATGCGTGTACACTAGCTGCTAACTCAATGATAAAAATTCCTGAATAACCTATATGTATTGTAATAATATATTAAAAATATTTTAAACAAAATTAGCTTCTCATTTATTCAATAAGAGAAAAAAAATTGTTTTCTTATCGGTCACCACGCTCAAAAAGTGTAACTTGATTTAATATCAAAGACTTAACTGCAATAAATAAAATAAATAAATAATTATAATTGCATAAGTTGATAAAAAATGCTATGCAATAGCTTTACCGCGCAGTCACCGAGTGCCACACGTATTTTTATTCAATATAGGTAGGTTAGATATATCATAATACTTATTGTAAGTATTTTTTTATTTACCACTGGTTTGAAAAATACCTCTGTCCTGGAAAGAAACTGCAAGAAACCAGCGGGACTTTTTTTAAAACATACCTATTTCACTTTACAATAATTTTGTTTGTACAATTTTTAAATGAATTTTAATAGAACCAACATTATGGCGATCACCTCATTCCCGGGGGTAATTTTCTTTAAGTATTCTTTGATATATAAGAACCCTTTTTGTACAATTATTCTTAAATATAACATTTAAACTTGTTTATTGACAAATTTTGTACATTTTCTGGGATTTTGTAGTAAAAGCGTATACATTTCCCCATAAAATAACTACTAATTCTGTGGAGTCTATTGGTAAATAATGGACTATATCTAATTACTGCAACGAAATACTATATATTCTCTTATAACCGACTTAGGCAGTATAGTTGGTTGAATACTCCAAGGCGGTATCATGGAGGTTGTTCTTTAACCTCCATGGGCAGTATAGGCACACTGGTTATACAGAAAAGTATACCCACCAGTCAGTGCAGAGTGCCTACTCTCTCTCTCTCTCTCACTCTCTCGACTCATCGGTCTGCCTACCCAGTTTTATGGGTATAGGCAAAATCTTTCAAATTATGCATAGGTACCTATCTATAGATTATGTTGTCGGATTCTTTGCAATTAGAATAATTTATTAAAGACAGGCATGGAAAACGAAATGAGATGATGGATTTGAATTCTCTTACGCCGTGTCGTCGTCTCCATTTCGTTCCGGGGATATCGCAAGACTATAGAATTGCTAGAATATTCTTCAAGTTTCCGATAGATGGCGGTATACTATATCGTTTACGCGTCACCTAAAAAAGGTATTTTACCCATAGACCTAGGATTACGCTTACGCTACATTCAAAATCTATGATTTTACAGGAGACGGATAGCAGCGTCAGGTATATTGACTGGTATTTATATCAATCAATCTGCGGTAAGCTTTACGAAATCTTCTTACATGGTAGACAAATTATTTTGCAGGAGAACTCCTAATAGGCTTAATATTCTCTTTGAATAATTTATAAAAAGAACAAAATTAAATCTTACATAACATAAGCGTAAATATATATGCCCTATGATACCCTAGATGGGTTTTTAATGCGATAGCCTACTAGTTCAAAGCCTACTAGTTGTCATCCGCCCGCCTCGCACGCTAGCGTTATTAAAATGTCTTATGTGCTTTTCATAATAAAATATTAGTACCTCTGTGCTAAGCATATTGCGATCCTTCGCATTTTTTTATAGAATAAGCATGACAAACGAGCACACAGTACATCTGGTGGTAAGTGGATGCTGTGGCCCATAGATATCTATCTACATTTAACCTCCAAAATGCAGATGCGCTGTCACCCCTGATGACTAAGATGGAATGCCTCTATTCCAGTAAAACGGGTATCCGGTTCTCTAAACTCACTATTCGAAACATAGCAGCGTTCAGCTGCTATTTTACGCTGGTATTATATGAGAGCGTGGTCGTACCCCGGTCGAGCCGACCCATTCGATGCGCTGTCACCCCTGATGACTAAGATGGAATGCCTCTATTCCAGTAAAACGGGTATCCGGTTCTCTAAACTCACTATTCGAAACATAGCAGCGTTCAGCTGCTATTTTACGCTGGTATTATATGAGAGCGTGGTCGTACCCCGGTCGAGCCGACCCATTCGATGCGCTGTCACCCCTGATGACTAAGATGGAATGCTTCTATTCCAGTAAAACGGGTATCCGGTTCTCTAAACTCACTATTCGAAACATAGCAGCGTTCAGCTGCTATTTTACGCTGGTATTATATGAGAGCGTGGTCGTACCTCGGTCGAGCCGACCCATTCGATGCGCTGTCACCCCTGATGAGTAAGATGGAGTGCCTCTATTCCAGTTAAAGGGGTATCCGGTTCTCTAAACTCACTATTCGAAACATAGCAGAGTTCAGCTGCTATTTTACGCTGGTATTATATGAGAGTGTGGTCGTACCCCGGTCGAGCCGACCCATTCGTGCTACAACCATAATATAACTGCAGCGTGACCCTACTACGTATGAATTTATCAACCTTGTAGTGATGGATTAAGAATATCCACTGCATTACATCGTCCCATGGGTTTTATAAGAGGCGACAGAGATAAACAAGCCCAGAGATTGGCAACAGCATTTACACGTCTAACACTAGAAAAAACTGAGGTTGCCAAGTTGGGTGCCAAGCGTGGCAACTATAGCAAGTGTAGGGGACACTTGCTATAGTTGCCATCTTGTATTCAGCGGCGGACTTTTGCAATGATGATGATAATGATAAGGATTAATTTATAACATTTTTTTTATTTGGTGGTTGGTTCAAACTATCATGTATTCCTGAATATTTCTTTTCATAAACCAGCTCTTATTGAATTTTTGTAAAATGATTTAAAAATTTTAAAATCGCCGATAACACATTTAGAAAAAATTCAGTGTTAAATATCCTTTTCCAGTGAACTTTACCGTTCTGCAAGTTTCTTGTCGTTTATATAAAATCACGAATATAGATCGGAAAACCTCTAATAGTATAGCCCTATATAAGGTATGTGAGGGTAATATGATTACTAAAATATTTACTCTAATCTCAACTGTCAAAATGGTGTCGATAAAGCATCGCCCTTTTGAACCTTTATTATTTGATTGACCAAAGAAGGACTATCGTATCACAAAGCCATCTATGCAAACAAGGCTATAGTTTTTAAGTTATAAGAAAGTGTGAAACCATATTAACCGACTGACCATATTACCCTCACGTGCCCTATAACTCATTTTTGAGAAAGTTATGTAGCAGTCAGTCCGCTGCGCTACTCCTATGCGTCCGCCAGATTTCACAAGTCGACTGACATAGGGGTTTCCCCGCAATATTTTCCATTACCGCCGAACTTAATAAATAACTTAATAAGTAAATCAACGCTATTTTTAAGCAACAATTTCATTAGTGCCGACAGCGATCAAAGTCAAATTGCTTGAAATTTACGACACACTTAACTCCTAAGCTAACAGGGCTCTTGGAGCATAATATCAAAAAAAAAAAAACTTAAACTCTTCATAGAATGAGTGTGACAAACGAGAACATCCACCAAGCCCAAGAACTAAGAACTCAACCCTGAGGACTAAGATATAATCCTCCTCATTTTCAGTAAAAAGGGACTCCGGTACTCTACACTCACCATACGAAACACAGCAGCATTAAGCTGCTATTTTAAGTTGTGTCTCGCCAGCAACGCAAAGTCAGGAATTTGCATTTAGAAAAAGCCAAAATTAGGGGATTTCACTTAGAAAACCTAGCTTATAAGGTGCCAAGTTTAAAAATAGATGCTCTAAAATTTTCACCGCAACGAACTGTTGAAATTTGTGCTGGCAAAACATATCGCACGAACCGACGTATAAACGTAAACGCAGTGACGATAATAGATATACGATAAATATTAATTGCGATGAATTAAGTGCTAATTAAGTGCTGAAAAATTATTGAGGTCGGATGTAGATAACGGTAATATACTAATATACTGTCAATTATCGGGTCCAGGACTTTACTTTTACCCTACTAAGTACAAGATATAAACGACATTTTTTGTTCTTTATCGGTTGTACATTATAAAAAAGATAGGCCGAATCCGTACTAAAACCGAATCAGGACGCCCCGACTCCACGTAGTTTTGTCTGCTCTACACCTAGAGCACGGGGGTAGAGCAGCCCCCGCAGGCAGGCAAATCGCAGGCATCTGTGCGAGCCGTAGCGGCTGAGGCTGGTCGCCTAAGGCCACCAATAAGCCCAAGCTATGGAGGTGAGCATGGGCGTCTGTGATTTGCTTCGTAAGAGCGAAGGGGCTGCACTTCCCGCAGCGCCGAGGCCGTTGCATAAGTACCTGTGTCAATATTCCTGTGTAAAAAAGTGAGTGTGTTTGAAAACACTTAATTAGCACTTACTATCAAATTATTTCTATACCTGATTTTGATTCTATTCTGATTTTCAGAAGACCTGCGTTTCGCATCTGCTTTGTTCTGGATAACGTCTTTATTTTTATTAGCGGTTGGGAGCCTTGTAATTGCCTATACCTGCAGCTCCTAATTGGCACTTAATTCCTTGCTGTTAATATTTATCGTATACCTATTATCGTCACCACGTTTCTAGCAATACGTTATGCCAAATTTCAACAGTTCGTTGCGGTGGAAATTTTAGAGCACCTAATTTTTAAACTTGGCACCTAATAAGCACCTAAAAAGCACTTAAAAAGCTCCTAATTTTGACTTATTCTAAATGCAAATTCCTGACTTTGCGTTGCTAGCGATACACAACTGCTATTTACGCTGGTGGTCTGTGAGAGCGTGGTCCTTCCCCGGTCGAGCCGACCCATTCGTGCTACAACCATAATTTAGCTGCAGTGTAACTGTAGCTGTATTGCGTATCTAAATATTGTAGATAAGTAATGCCTTAGGAGTAAAACGGACGGAACTTTCCTATAGACTTGTGTTATAATTGCAAACAGTTTGCATTTGCATTGCATTTGTTTGCAAGGACATCCTCTTAACTGCATTTATAAGGACGTTGCAAACGAGCCCCGCATTCAATTTAATTTATAAACTATCTATACTTCAACATATTTAACGCTATTTTTATCTATTAACGAAAACAAATATTAAAAGCAAAGCAGTGTTTATAATTTACGATGTATTGACTATTGAACCCTCTTTATCTCATGTTTGTTTTAATATTTAATTAAACCATTATTTGTTAAAAACGTTGTTGTTCTTACTAACTGCTGGTAATAGACAGATCGAAACTAAAACCACTAAGATTTTAATCTGGGTATAATGTAATATCTAATTTGTCTCTCCATTGCTCAAAGTCAATGTTTGGTAGATCCTCGCTGCACCTAGTTAAACTACGGTTGTAGCACGAATGGGTCGGCTCGACCGGGGAACGACCATACTCTCACAGAATACTAGCCTAAAGTAGCAGCTTAATTCTGCTGTGTTTCGTATGGTGAAATGTATCCGGAGAACCCTTTTTACTGGAAACGAGGTATTCCATCCTAGTCCTCTGGGGTGAAAACTCATCTGCATTTTGATTCCAGGAAATTTAGATATATGTAGATGTCTATGGGTCACAGCATCTACTTACCATCAGGTGAACTGTGTTTGTTTGTTTGTTTGTTACCATTCGTCATATATTTTAAGTTGTAAGGTACTTCATGCTATTTCGATTTCTTCCTTTCGTTAACCTCTTGTGACATCCAAGGGATGATATGAGCTGGTGAATTCTCTTACGCCGCCATTACGCTCACAATATGCAATACAGCAGTAGGCTATTAAGCTGCTATTTGACGCTGGTATTCTGTGAGAGCTTGGTCCTTCCCCGGTCGAGCCGGCTCTACCACGGTATTATAAAGAATTGTGTACAGTACAGTACTTACAGTATCAATAATAGCTTGCTTAGAAACACTGTAAGTTTTTTTTAAATATTTTTCATAAGGGTGACAAACGAGCACACAGTCCACCCGATGCGATGGTAAGTGGATTCTGTGGCCCTTAGACATCTACATTTATCCTCGATTAAAAATCAAAATGCAGATGCGTTGTCACCCCTGAGGACTAAGATGGAATGCCTCGTTTTCAGTAAAAAAAGGGTCTCCGGTTCTCTTACACTCACCGTACGAAATACAACAGTATTAAGCTGCTACTTTACGCTCGTATTCTGTGAGAGCGCAGTCCTTCCCCGGTCGAGCCGACCCGTTGGTGCTACCGCCATGTTATAGCTGCAGCGTGGCTCTACCACGTTTAAAATAATTTGTAGCAGTTTTAAATATCCTCCCACAGAAACAATGTATGAGGAGGAGGAATCTTTTCGTGACCTTTACGATATTTACTCATTTATACATTTAGTTACAGGATATTCAGCTGTGAATAAATATATAAATGAGTAAATATCGTAAAGATCACGAAAAGATTTAAATTTATTTAAGTTAATAATAATTTTCAAGATAGTAGATCATCCTCAACACTTGCAATCCACTCATTGCGGTCTATCAAAGTCCACTACTGAACATGGGCCTTTCTATATACTGCCTTAAAGTTACAGCCTATATACGTCAAAGGCCTCCCCTCATTTCTAAGGTATATTGCCCTATAGGGGGGATATTTGCCATAGTTGCCACGCTTAGCATGTGGTTAGCGCAGTTTTTTTAATATTTTGAGTTGTTTTCGGGAAGATGCTGCAGCCTTTCTCCAGTTTCGTTTACCTCTGTCGCGTCTTGCGATACCTACTGGATTATATAGCGTTGTAGGTTCTCCTACGCTATTACTTTTTTTTAATACTTTAATAGTTTAAATTAACACTAGAATTTACTCCTGTATCGTTGAGACAGTTTATACATAAATTGCACAAGGGCAAACATCGAGACTAGTAACAATTACTTGTAGGCCATACAAATTCTTGTTCCGTGCGGGATTCGAACCCCTGGTTCTCAACGCTTCAATCTCTTGCTAAGCCGATGCGCTACGGAGCCGTATTACACGACGAGAAGAAAAAAGGTTTACTTAATAAAAGTCATATTCGATTTTAACATTCATTTAATTAAAATTTGATTACATTATATGTGTGATCATCAAATAAAATCTTAAATCTCTTTCATTTTTCAGTCTCATGAACGACCTGCGGCTTATAATCCAGATCGAGCGCTTTCCTAAGGCTCTCAGCGTACATATCCAGTCGTTGTGTCATGTAATAACAGCGCCGGTCCCTTATCTGCCTATTCATATTCAAATCCATAACGCCGATAAGAAGACCATCCTTCGTACGAGACAATCCTGGGCACCTGACACCGTCAGGCCCACAGAAGTAGCTGGATCCGTAAAAGAGACCCAACTCTTTATGTGCCGGCTTCCCATCTGCGGAAGTAAACTCGTTAGGGAACTCTTCATACCCAACCCTGTTGATGGCCGCAGTGAAGTAGCAGTTAGTGATCGCCGCGTTCCTAGCCTCTATATTCCACATGTACTCGCTGCCTGCTTCGCCAGCCACTGTCGCTGAAGGGTTGAAGACTATCTCTGCACCGTTCAGACCGAACATCATCCAGTTCAGAACGTGGTGCCGGCCGAAGCAAATGTTCACGGCTATTTTACCGTAGCGTGTAGCGAAGACCGGGTGGCCGGTGTTGCCCTCCATGTAATAGTTCGATTCATTGAAGTCTCCGACTCTTGGGATGTGGTTTTTGCGATGCTTACCGATTACGTTGCCAGTGTCGCTAATTACGACGGTTGTGTTCCATAAGATGTCGGCGTGATTCTCATCACGTTCGAGGATCGAAGATACGATAACCATGGCGTACTTAACGGCCAGTTCGCGGAGGAAGCGGGTGGTGGGGCCCTCTTCGGCTGACTCGGCGAATTCGCACCACGGCTGCTTTTCGCGTGTACAGAACGCGAAAGGCATGTTCCATAGTTCTTGGAAACATAATATGTTAACGCCCTCTTGTCCGGCGACGTCGATGATCTTCTTCACTTTCGTCAAGATTGCATTTTTCTGCTCGTTAACTGGACGATCGGTTGGCGCTGCTATTGAGTGTTGAATGACTCCCACTTTCACTATCCTTGGTGGCCTTGTGTGTTCCTTCTTCGCGGGGAATGCGTAGGCAGCAATTTCGAAGTCCGCGTCCTTAGCAGCAGCGATGGAAGTATCCTTGAGTTTCACCTCATGATGATCCCTCCTGCCGTAGTAAATTCTATTGAACTCCTCAAGGTCGCGACCGGTGAGGTTGTTGTTAATGATAGTTTCAAGACTGACTGTCTCGCCGTCCATTATGCAATTTCGTCCGTTGACTAGTCGGTGCCGTTTGCGACTATTACTTCTCGATCATTCTCGCCCTTTAAATAGGCTCACTGATGCTTCACAAACGCATTCAAAACGTCGACTGTTGTCTGACCATATCGATGACCTTTGGCCATATTATGCGATAAGTCTAAACAACATAGGAGCGAAAAATATTCGGCTTATCTTATGTTTACTTGGCACAAGCAACACAAGTAAACAAAATATTTATTTCAATTTAAAATTACCACTAGTGCTTGTAAAAACAATTCAAATACAGATAAATAATTTCAAATTAGATTAACAGAACCAATATTATAATAATTAGAATGGTAAAATTTCGATTTCGCTAATGCCAATTTATTTTAGATGTAAAAACTTCTTTAGGCACTTTGGGCACTTTCATATACATTTACATACAGATGTGGATAATGGATGATTGTTTTACCGTCTGGAAAAAATAGGCTGTAACAGGTGAACGGAATAGATGCCTAATATGGCAGTGATATCTTTAAGTATTCAACCAACTTGGTTTAATACTCAAAGAATGATATTAAAAAAAATTAAATTTTATATTAACATATGAAATTGATCTATCAATAATACCTACCAATTGGGGTAAGTATTATTTTAATGTCGATAGTTTTTAATTGATTTATTTATTTAGTTCAAAAATTTTGTTGTTATTTGTTTAGTATCCAAAGTTTATTTCAAATTAGTAGGATTTATTGTATTCAAAGTTACGTTTGTGTAAAATAAAATAAAAATTGTAAAATATCAGTGCCATAGGCTTGTATTCCGTTCACCTATTACTTACACCCTATTATTTTCTAGACGGTAAAAAAACACAACTTGTATAAGTATAATATATTATGTTTGCGAAGCTAGAAGTTTTCACTTCTGACGTGCAGTCCTACGACCGACAGTTTTTATCTACTAAATAAATTCCATTAACATCCCGACCTTAGCTTACATAAAGAGGATATCGGAAATATTAGTAATATTTCCGATATCCTCTATGGATATATATGGTTAGAAATATTAGTAATATTTCCGATGTCAAGCATTTCCACGGCGTGGTCAAGAGAAAGTAGTCGAATGCCAGATTCGAACCCACGATTTCAAGCTCGCGTTTCGTATCCTTAAAATGATGAATGTGCTAGAGATGGGCCGAATATTTGTTTCATATTCGGTATTCGGCATACTCGGCAGTTTTTCCGATTATTCGTATTCGGCTTAAGGCGGTACTCAGTGTCCACTGTATTGAAATGTACGAATTGAGTAATGCCATGTCTTTCATAATTTTACTATTGAAAGTATATTTTATTTATTGGTTTAATTTACTTGCATAGCGTTAAGTTCTTGAGGCACTGTAGATTTATTTCCAATTACAGCAAATAGAAAACTTGATATAATGATTTTGGAATTAAACAAAGAAACATTACGTTACATAAGTACATTTCACTTTACTTTGTTCGTCAGTTTTTCTAAAATAAGTCCAAATAGTAGATACCCTGCCGCTCATTTTTATCATATCATTATCAATTTTAACCAATAATAACACAATGAAATACTTTTTTTATCACCAAAATAGTCAAAACATAAGCATGTGCCAGCAACTTGCTCAGTACTAGATGATGCAATAACATGTCAGGTGTAGCAGGGAGCGAGGTGCAGGGTCCTGCGCTAATCCCGCACGCTTCACGATTAAAAGTATCGACGTAAATTGGTTAGGTTCCGAGGTGATCCTGCCGGCCTTATATACGGCCATACAATTTGCAAACAATTTTTTTTCATTAAATTTTTTTTAAATGTTTTTTTTTTTAAATTATTTCGATATGCTTGGATACTGATTCTGATACCGCAGTTAACGGGAACCACAGGGTTTTTGTTACATGTTGTATCATATATACTACTGTAAATCACTTGGTTTTATATACATAAATATATATATATATATATATATATATATATATATATATATATATATATATATATATATATATATATATATATACAACATGTAACATAGTTAACGCACTTTTAGAAAGTAGTTTGTTCAGAATCGTTTACTGAATCGATTCCTATCATTTTTAATATAGGAAATTTTTTATCCCAAAAATAATTAAAACTATGTAAATTACAGTCACCCTAAATCTGTACAGTCAAAATAAACTGAAATGGACCGTAAATTAAGGCAATAAGACTTTTAAGAGTGCAGTTTTATTTGTATTATTACTAATTCTGTCATTCAATAAAAATAAAGAAAAATGAACTTTATTTCAAGCATGTTAAAGTCTTTGCGTTCGTGTATTTGTTCTGTAACCACGACATTCTTCCGGAATTAGTATAACTAATTTGATAAATAATCAATCCATAAAAATGTTTAACTAAAAATTCAGTGTATGTATTATGATTATAACATAATATACTAATTGGGGTGTCTGAGGGTGTGCGTTAATTACGTTACAAAAAAAAAAAAAAAAATATATATATATATATATATATATATATATATATATATATATATATATATATATATATACATACCGATACAACTTAGGGACCTTCAAGAAAAGGGTTATTCGTCATCTCGCCCGACAAAAACTCGCCCGACGGCGACTTGGCGCCTTTCGAATTTACCTAATATTTCTGTCTTCAACTCGCACGTACAAAGTACAGCCAGGAAAAAAAATAAACTAATTTTTAAAAACTACTTCAAATAAAACGAAATTCATGTAGTAACAATCATCACCATAGCACAAATATGGTTGAGAGCTGGCATGCTACTGTAAACAAAAAAAGTAAAGAGTAAACCGAAAATCATTGCTCATTTTTTGACTATCTTAACAACGAGAAGATAATTATTATCAAACTTTATACTTAAAAGGATCAAATATTACGACAAAACAGAAAGAAACTTGTGCTATTGATAAATATATTGCTACCACAATTACCGAACTCAGACTCGGAAACATAAGTATTGAATTATATGTCGAGAGTCTTATATTATAATTTTTTGAATAAGTTGATTTGAAAATAAATAAGAACAAAAACTGTGATCTGTGATTATACTGACAATTTTTTATGTATGTTGTAAGAAGTAGTTATAACAAGCCAAATTCTCCTGTGATATTATTGATTTTTATATTTAGAATGCTTTAGTGATATTGTCGATTATATATATATTTTCGATTACATTTTTATACTTAGATAATAACAAGCCAAATGCTTTTGTGATATTGTTGATTCTTTTTTTTGCGTTGATCATATTTTTATATCTAGTTAACAACACGTTATACTTAGCTAATAAACAAGCTTTGAGATTAATTATATAATTTTTTTTACTTTGATTATTATTTGATGTAACATGCTTTTATATTTTTGAGATGTTAATTTGTGTTTTATTTGAAGTCGTCATTAAAATTTAGTTTAAATTTTCATTTAATACTAGCTGTTCCCCGCGACTTCGTTCGCGTGAAATTTATTACGATTGATTTTCATGGATTTGAATGTTTTGCGAAAGACCCAATTCTTTTTCTTATATAAAAATAAGACTAAGTTACTCCTTATAACTTCAGTTATCTGCCAGTGAAAGTTCTGACAAAATTTGTTCAGCCATTTCGGAGGTTTTATTAGAATTTTTAAAATTTCGTTTAATTTTTTTTTCCTGGCTGTACTTTGTACGAGCGTGCAAGTTGACGACAGAAATATTAGGTAAATTCGGAAAGTGCCAAGTCGCCCGATCGGGCGAGTTTTTGTCGGGCGAGTTGACGAATAACCCCAAGAAAAGAACCTACACTCTTTTTTTAAAAGGCCGGCAACGCAACGCATCTGCAATTCCCATGGTGTTGCGTTCGTGGGCGGCGGTAATCACTTACCATCAGGTGAGCCGTATGCCCGTTTGCTCCTCTCTTATTAAAAAAAAAGTTTCTGTTTCTGTTTCTGTTTGCGTTTCCGTCGTCGCCTTGTATTTAGCGAGGTAAGGGAACCCACTACCCCTTATCATCCCGTGGGGGTCGTAAAAAGTAACAGGAAACATGAAAGAGGAAAGAAGCCACAGTATCTTCCTGATAACAACTAAAAATAATAGAAAAGTGCGGCTGCCAACCGGCCTGCCATCGTGACCACTATGTAGTAGTAGTAGTAGTATATCATTGAGCTATTATGTACTACGTACTAGAGGAGACACTGCATTCAGCTACTCTGTTCCACTCAACTGCAGTGCATGCACTGCACTTTTATCAGTCACTCGCTAGGCGCTTGTAGAGTTGTCACGTGTTGTGTTGATTTAAAAAAAATCTCTTGATAAAAATATGCCGTCTTGTGTACTTAGATATTGCACAAATAATTCAAGAAATGTCAGTAAAAACCAAGGAATTACTTTTCATCGGTTAATAAGATACTTATTCAATAAAAAAGTATTATAAATTAATAATAAAGCAAATTATTCCTAAGACGCCATCTCGTATCATTGAATATAGATTATGAAATTAATATGTTCAGATGCGACATTTCTGTGGGTACTTAAGTTTAGGACGAATATATTATTATACTACACATTTTTTTTGTAGAAACATATAAGTTATTATAATTAAGCTAAATTTTTCATGTTTAAATCTGCTTATTATTCTTTTATTTTATTTTTAGGTTTCCACTTCAAAGTCAAAGTGGAATAAATTCGTCCATTTTTAACTCTCGCGTGCCCAGCATTTATGAACGATTATTTACAACATTTATGATTCTAATTTAAATAAATATATTTGTAATTTAAATTTTATGTTAATAAGTTTTGTTAAACATACATTTAGTACGTTTTTTTATATTTGACATAGATACCTTTTAAAATATTCAGATAACAATATCATCAAAATGTAATTCTGACATAATATTATGTAATATTATATTAAATTAGCACATATACAAAATAAAAAACATTTTAAAAAATTGTAAGTACTCGATATAATTAACAATACAATATAAATAAACAATTATTACATACTGACCATTCTACTTACGTATAATCTATAATAACAAAAACTGACCGCGCAAGCGCAAAGCGCGTTTAATACCAACTGCGCATGCGCGACTCTACTATTACCGCGCATGCGCGAAGACATAGAAGTAGCGCACAATTTTTGTTTGGAATAGCTTCTCTAGTACGTAGTACATTATAACTCAATGTAGTATATACTTTATTGTACACCACACATATACAACGAATAAATACATTACAGAGAAAACTTAATATATACGTATGTACAATAAGGCGGTCTTATCGCTAAAGAGCGATCTCTTCCAGACAACCTTTGGGCTAAGGAGAAACTGGAATTAAGAACAGTAGGAGGTGGTGCGTTTTATGTTACACATACATTCTAATATCTAAATAAACTAAACTATATTTATTAAAATACCACAATAATACATAAAAAAATAATAATAAAATAAACATACATATTAATAAATAGGTATATATATATATATATATATATATATATATATATATATATATATATATATATATATATATATATAATATATACGCATACATATATATACATAGATAAATAAATAAATAAATACAAAACAAAGAGGAAAAAAAGACACAGAATAACTATCTGTTGCTAGAATTGGTTATCAATAACCACAAAGTGTTAGATAATGCTTCTACTATGCCTAATATTGCCCTCTTGTGGCAATCTATTGTGGAAACTTAGCTTAGCAGTGGACTCTGATAGGCTGTAATAAATGAATAAAAGGCCTAACCAGGCCTATAAGTATAGTAGGGTTTCCAAAATTTCCTGACATTTTAAATGACCTCCAGATTCCCGACAAAAATCAAAATCTTCAGACAAACAGCTCCTAGGAAAGTTAACGCGTGGTCTTTGATTTAATAAAAGCTACGTTAGTAAGTAATTAGACTGAACTTTCAAGTAAATTGTTTGAATTTTCAATATTTTCTAATTAACTAGGTACTAAAGGAACCAAATTGGTGGACTCTAGTAGTCTCAATGCCAAATACTCGTACATGTGGCAATCTAAAAATTTAATTTACTTAAATAAGTTTTGTTTAGTTTTTATAGTCCCTTAATTAAAAAATAAACTTTTTATTTTTAATATTTATTTCTCCCGACGACAATCCCAAAATCACGACTTTTTCAAAGTTTGTCCAGATATTTTGGTCTTCCTAGACCATACCAACGTACATGCAATTCCCCTAATAATGCAATGCATGAGCCTCATGCTCGTTCCTTTCTCATCTATAAAAAAACATCTAGCAAGTACATCAAATGATAACAAACAAGGATCTATTAGACGATATAAATGCAGCCTCCGTAGATGGGCCCTTAAACCAGTCGCCAATAATTACTCAGTCAGTACACGCAGAACCTGTGTATAATGATTACGTTAAAGAATTTACTATCGACTAGCGTCTCACCCGGCGTCGCACGAGTGCAATTCAACGAAGTTACTCTTGCTCCCTAGCATCATCATCATCATTGTGACCTATCAAATTTTCACTACTAAAAATAGGTCTCTGATCTCCGTTATAGATTACTTCATGAGGAAGGGGGGGGGGGAGCACGCTTGACAGGCGAGTTGGCAACTACATTTTTTTAATTACTTTGATCTGTTGTCAGGAAAATGTTGCCGTCCATCTCCGATTTAACAATAACAATAATAAATTTCTTAAATTTACGCGAACACTACACATTGAATAAAACTAAATTTATTAAGTTAAAAATAAGTATAATCAGTTAAATAAACGCGATAGAATCCGTAAATTTAGTTTTATTCAACAATAATAAACTTTATTTAAGTACATATATAAAGGTGATTTTAGTACATATTAGGTGCTCTGTTCTCCCAGCTAGGTTACATAATAACCTGTATTAAGGAGTTATAGTTTAGTTATCTAAATGTGATCTACATTTATAAACCAAAATGACTCAAAATATTTGTACCTGATAGGTGGTTGCAACGTTCAAGTTAATATTTTAGACTATAAAACGTTCGGAGTGAATTCATAGTAAAACTCATCGTCTGATGAGCCGACTAGATTTTCCATAAAATATGCATGTATTATACACAAAAACGATAAGAGAAAAGTGTGGTTTGCAAGGTGATGTAGTGAGTAGTGACCAACATTAAAAAAGAAATGCTTCGGTGGTTTGGTCAAGTAGAATAATTAATAAGGAAAGAGTGACAAAGCAAATTTATATTGCTGAATTGAATGGCAAAGTTTGCAAAGGACGCCCTAGATGGAAGTTTGTCGACCAAATTGATGATGAGGATGGACCAGAGTAGAGTATCCTTAACCGACGAGCACATATGCGTAGGCAGGTATATGGAGGTGAAGGAGGCAAGAGTCTCAGGATCGTATCAGGTGGAATTCAGTAGTCTCTGCCTACCTCTCTGGTTGACAGGCATGAGTGATTGTGTTTTTTTTGTCAATGATTTCAAAAGGAAGGATACGCCCATCTAAACATTTTACTCATAACTTTTTCATACAAGAAAAAGTAGCGCATCTTTCATAATACCAACGTCATATTAAACACGACGTAACCAGGGTCGGATTTCGTATAGTATACATAATATCGTAAGAATACTAAGCGAAAATAACATAATTTTACCAAAGGTCGACTTATATTATTAATAGGTCCTTTTTATATTTTAATATTAACCCTACGATATCGAGTATTTCTGTATTGTACAAGAGTACCACGTTTTTTTTAATAAAATTAGAATTAGCTCCATTTCTTTTTAATCGATGCTCGATCGATGCATTTATGTTGCATCCTTGACACAACTATAATTAGGGGCTACCACGATAAAAACTCTATGCTCCAGAAGCAATCGGTTTGAAAACAGAATTTCAAAATATTTTATAAATCAGATTTTCAGATTAAATTTAGCAAATACGGTTTCTTTTGTACTCTTTTCGTTTTACCCTTATTGAATATAAAATATATTAGATACAAATATTTATTTAACTAACACTAAGTTCTTTAGACAGAAAAAAACAGAAATAAAAAAAGACGTGTGGCACTCGGGGACTGCCGCGGTAAAGCTATTGCATAGCATTTTGTATCAACTTATGCAATTATAATTATTAATATAAGGACTACGTAAATATTCAGTACAGCAAGATTGGAAGAAAAATGACGTCTAAATATTTTTTCGTATTTAGTAAACGATTAACTAGTTGGTAAATTAATCATGATATATATCTTTTTTTTCGCCGGAGACTAAAATGATATTGCTTTTTTTCGTAACTGCAGATTCTGTGGATTTATTTCATTATTTTGAACATTATACGAAATTTAAGTGACTAAAATTAAATCTAATCTGAACCAGAATCATAAAAACTGTATTATTCGTACTAAACGAATCTAATAAATATCTGTTATTTTTGTCTCCTGCGAAAAAAACAGACTATAGGAATCTATCAAATACCTACATAAACAAAATATCACCCATAAATAAAATATTACAAAGCGGAAATACTAATAAGAGTGGCAACGTCGCACTATACAAAGGAATTGCGTATCAGGCTCGAACTCATTGGTGGGCGCGGCCAAAAAGCACGTTGTCTCACCTGGCATCGTGCCACTCGTACTAAATTATTAGGCGCTGCGTTATCGCTTTATACTATACCTCTATGGCTCTATAGATACCTAATATAGATTGCTTATTTTATTATGTTTAGTTTTCCCCGGGTGGTCATGCAGCGATCACTCAAGAGTTCACGACGCCGAAGTATGAACTGGAACAGTCATTGCAGTTTATATCCGTACTAGCTTTGCAGCGGCTTCAAACGCGTGAACTCGAAAATTATCCCACAGGAACGAAATACCTGAATAAACGGTATCAAATGTGTTATTCCAGACTAGGTATAACCTATCTCTGAGCTAAATATCATCCAGATCCCTTCTGCTGTTCTGGCGTGATTGAGTAACATACATCTATCCATCCAAACTTTCGCATTTATAATATATAGATAATAATTGTAATTAGTTCTGCCTACCTATAAATTGTTTTCAAAAATACTTACCTGTCTTCTTACTTTTTTTTATATACACACAATATCACTAGATGTAAACACATGTTTTTATCAAGACAAGTGACCCGTCAAGACTGTTTCCTTGATACCGACGTACTTAAGCAGGTAGGTAGGCAGTTTACATTTTAGTGTCCACGACGCAGCGACAGTTTGTCAAATTTTGTTGTATAGTAGGTTAAGGCGCCTCTACACGTTGGCCAACACAGTGGCGAATGTAGTGGCCAATAGCATTGGCCAACGTGTAGACGGGGTGTTTGGGCTTCATTGGTATGTATTGGAACGATGGCCCGCAAGTTGGCGCGAGATCCGTGTGGTGTCGGTTTTTTACAAAAGATCAAAGGATTGTTGGCAGAGTTTGGTCGCCGCGTCCACACGTTGACCGCGAGTTTAGTTTGCTACAAGCTCCCAGAGTGATTACACGCATCTGATTAAAATTTTATATTCACGCTTTGTAGGGTGGATGACCCAATTACCAGCCTTTTAGTGCCAATTTCAACTTTAAACATTCCTACTACTTTAATTAGCGCGATTTAATTATTTTTAAACATTTGTTTTAATAGATAAGTTATTTATAAAAAAAATAATGAACATTTATTTACAATCAGATTATTACGAGAACAATTTTAAAATGAAAAAAAAATGAAGTACGTCGTTTATACGTGGTAGAACCATGCAGTTATATTAGAAGTATAGTTGTAGCACGAATGGGTCGGTTCGACCGGGGAAGGACCACGCTCTCACAGAATATCAATGTAAAATAGTAGCTTAATGATGCTGTGTTTCGTATAGTGAGAGTAGAGAACCAGAGACACTTTTTTAAAGGAAACGAGGCATTTCATCTTAGTCCTCACGGGTGACAACGCATCTGCATTTTGATTCGTAATCGAGGATAGATGTAGATATCTGTGGGTCACAGCAACCACTTACCATCTGGTGAACTGTGTTCTCGTTTGTCACTATATCCTATATAAAAAAGCGTCGATTTCTTATAATTTAATGGTGCAAGTTTTCGAATCATCATCATCATTACAGCTCTTCACAAATCCACTACTGAACATCCTCCTCCACAGACTGCCGCAAAGGTCCTGAGCCACTTTCCTTGTCATGAGTTTTTCATTTATGTTCTAAGTTATAATTAGTACCTATTATTAAGTCAGTATTAATTATATTTATTGCTATTGTTTTTGTCTTTCTCAAAAAATAATTAAATTACCAAATAAATTATAAGGTGTTTTTTATATACATCAAATGTCTGATAGAAAAGCAAGTACATGTTTTGCTAAACTTTAAAAACAAAACCCAATTTTAAAACATAGACTAATAGATTACAACTCCTTTAACTTTAAAATAAGTTAAGTTCTAATTAATGGTATTTATTCCTGTTTTTGATGCATGTAAAGAATAAATAAAGCTAATCGAATATCGTATATCTATTTACAGCCCCATTAATATTCACTATTCTTTTATAATTATTTTATAAAAACGTTAGCCCCAGACTTGGATTTTCTCCCGTATCGCGGAGGCTACTTACAAACATAAATTGCACAAGGACACACATCCAGACCCGAAACAATTATTTGTAGGGTATACAAATACTTGTTCCGTGCGGGATTCAAACCCGCGACCTCTGGCACAGCCACTCATTGCCAAGCCACTGCGCCACGGAGCCGTCGTCTGAAATAAAATAAATTCGTCCGCACATTGGCCCGAACCGAAGTAAACTGAACGACCTTCCAACGTGTGGACGCCGTCACCAACTCTCGGCCAATATATTCGCCACTACATTCGCCACTGTGTTGTCCAACGTGTAGAGGCGACATTATGGGTATTTAGGTAATAATAGTAGGTAGGTACCTATCCACCGAACCGTCAACGCCGCGCAAGTGATTCTCGTCCCACCTGTCCGCGCAGTAACTTTTTTTACGACCGCGCGAGACTGTCGCAACAAAAACGATTACTACTGAAAAACTAATATAAGTACCTACCTAACATTCAAATAAAAATATTCTCAAAAAGCTCAACGAATTCAGAATTTAATTTTGTTAAAAGAAAATTGGTCAAATAAAAAATAAAGGATGAAAATAAAGCATATGGGGATATAAAAATAAATCGTATTTATTTTTTATTTCGAGTTTTACAAGAAAAGTATAATATTTACTGGAGACAATTATTTTATTATTATAATAGTACATGATATTCCCTTTAAAATGACACCAATATGAATAATATCTTATATCTATATCTACAAATAAATAAAATTTAAGTGTCTGTTTGTATGTTAAAACAACAGCTTTTTATTAAATGCATATGAAAGTACTAGTAACAAAAACACAATTTTTAAAATTTTTATCTGTCTGTCGGTCTGTCTGTCTGTCTGTTTGTTCCAGCTAATCTCCGAAACAGCTGGATCTATTTTGACGGGACTTTCACTGGCAGATAGCTGATGATATAAGGAATAACTTGAACTACTTTTGTTTTAGAAAAAGAATTAGGGTTCCGCGCAAAAAAATTAAAACCCATGAAATCCATATTCCACGCGGGCGAGATCGCGGGGAACAACTAGTACTCAATATAGATAAATGTATACTTATTTTTATTTATTTATTATTTTAATAAATAAATAAAAATAAGTATTAATAATATCTAGACACATCTCAACAGATATTTCGTTAATAAATTGCTATCAATACTGAAGCATTCTTTTATATTTAGCATCCATTTAACACAAAAAACTGATAAGAATACTTTTTAAACAACATATAATCAATAAACGATAATCGCGTATAGTGAATTTCGAGGTAAATTATTATATGTAAACGTTTTTGAATCGTCGTAATGATACATATTTCCAAAAGAAAATATCTTCACAATTAATTTGATGTAAAATAACATTAGAAATAACGTATAAAAACGAAGAAATTATCAAATTTTTGATCGAGTTCCTAACCAGTACACAAACAAAAATGGCGAATAGTCATTTTCACATTTTTTTAGAAATAACGTATAAAAACAGTTTAGTTTATATAGTTATTTGTTACAGAGTACACAGATAAAATTCACTCTCATAGATGACAAATTTCAAACACCACAATCTCTAATTTTTTACTCTGCTATCTTCAGCGCTGTACACGAACGGAACGATGTCGTTGAAAGCTGTGGTTGCTCACATGGTTAGCGCTCGTTATAAGTATCACAGTACGGGAGCAACCCGGGTTCGATCCCCACTGGCACCAATGAAATTGTTGCGTGCTGATTTAGCTATCAGTTGGAAAGTCTCTTTTTCTGGGCCGTTTTGTTTTGCTACACTGACATCTCGCAAGTCACCTAGGGACCTAGGAGGTTGTCGGTTGCTTATTTTTTATTTTTCTTTAAAATTTTCGTCGGTAAAATAATATATTTATAAAAGTAAAAAAAAGTAAAGTTACAGCCTATATACGTCCCACTGCTGGGCACAGGCCTCCTCTAATTTCTGAGAGGGTTTTAAGGTAAGGAAATGTCCGCCACGCTGCCTCAATGCGTGTTGACGAACTTCACATGTCTTCGAAATATATATTTTTTAATTTCTCAGACATGCAGACCCGAGTTCGATCCCCGACGGCACCAATGAAATTGTTAATTGCAATTGTGCTGATTTACCACGTGCTCGGCGGTGAAGGAAAATATATTGAGGAAACCTGCACGTCTGAGAATATAATTATAATCGAATGTAAATCAAATTGACATAGGTAAGTACAGATAAAATTAGCGGAACATTAATAAAATTTTGAGATCGTTTTTCTTTTTTTCAAAATTTTATTTTATTTTTGTCTGTGCTTATATCAATTTGATTTACATTCGATCTCTAAATTGTAATTTAATAATTGAAAAGAATTGAAGAGAAACGACGTTAGACAATGCACGGCCTTCAAGCCACACCTCCGTGCCCGTCGGAGTGGGGAGCGTGAGGTTTTATGAAGCTATGCAATAGCTTAATAAAACCGTCAAAAAACGAAACGTATAGATAAACTATAGTCCGTTCGCGTTAAGAAAATAGTGAGTCATCAGTGCAACTACAGGGTAAAGGTGTATTCACAGTGGAGTAAAAATTCTTTTTTTTTTCAAACATTTAATTAAGTTTAATGGTAACAAATTTTCTTAAAATTACTTAAATCACTAATCAGTATCGCTAGATTCTCCAGTTACATTAATTATGAAAGAATTTTGTTTTGCATGTCATGTCATGCAATGACGGGTAGTCGTTATTTAAATATATTAAGTGAACTTTTCTCCTTATTGCACATTTGTTTAGTTCATCTAATTTATCGACCGTAGATAGTCGAGCTCTTTTTTTCATGGGTGATTTTAATGTGTTAGTATCCTTTTGTTCTTTAATAATTTTATAAACAGTATTTCGGACACACCACATGCACTTGCTGTTTTTATTACTGTGCTCTCCACAGTCGCACTTAAAATCACAAAGTTTAAACTACTTATAAACATTGTAAATTATGCGTCTCTCTCCGCTATGGATTATTGATCCACTTTTATTCTTTCGAATAGGTGAGGTATTCATTTTCAATATTTAATGTTGAACGAGTAACACGCAAATTACACAACCGTTTTGTTCGAAGGCCTGACTTCAACTGGTCACTGTGAACTCGACTTTCTAATTTCTTGCATTTTAATTGGCTGGGGGGCGCGGCCAGGCCGGCGACTATTTTCTTAACGCGAACTGACTATAGACGCGTGACGCCAAAATCCTGGCACATGGGAAAAAAGAAACATGAAAAGTCAAACGTGATATAATTTTTTTTAAATAGTATAATTTTATTTTCCATGTACAATATTTTTGAGGGTCTGAATCCAACCCTGGCCTAATCTTGGTAACGTAACTAAACTAACTGTAAAATAAAACTTTAAAAATGCGTTTAAGTATATAATAATTTAATTGTAACATAATTAATATAAGTTTATTTGCCGACGATACGATATCCCACGGTTTTTTTTTTAAATCTTTGTATCGTAATTTTTGCATTCTTTTACCACGCAACTAGACATATTTGTGACAGGCAAATCTGTCCTGCGCGCGCACTACTGTCGACTGATTCGCATTGGTCCTAAACTGTAATTTTAGGGCCAGCGCACTAGTCCGTTTTAGTTGTTCGGTCGGCCCGGTCCTTACGCTAGTAATATATAAGTCAATGCGTTTTGTACATAAAAACCTTCCGCAAGTGAAATCAACAATTTTTAAACAAAAACACAGACAAACGCGGATAAGCGACTGTTACTAATAACAGGTCACTAATATTAATTAAATTTGCTATACTTACATTACATAATATAGTTCTAACTTTATTAAAAACATGGAGTCGTGCTCTAACAAAACACTTGACAAAATTGTAAAAGATAATTTAAATTTAGAACAATTGAAAGAATTCAACAGAATTTATTACGGAAGGGAAGATCATTGTAAAATAAAATTAAAACAAACTAGTTTAACAGCTAGTGAAAAGTATAACCTCGAAGTTGCTGCATATACATTTCCAGCGTTAAATGAAGAGGTTAGAAAACCAAGAGTAGTAAAATTGGGGTTAGTACAGCATTCTATTGTTTTATCTACTAGTGAATCAATTCTAGACCAGAAGAAATCTATTTTTAATAAAGTCGAAAATATAATAAACGTAGCAGCATCTGAAGGTGTGCAAATATTATGCTTGCAAGAGACGTGGTTAATGCCGTTTTTCCTTTGCACAGGAGAGAAAGATCGATGGTCGGAATTTGCGGAGTCGGCTGAAAATGGTGCTAGTACGAAATTACTTAAGCAATTAGCGAAAAAACATTCAATGGTTATCATCTCGCCCATTTTGGAGAAAGATAATAATGGTGTTTGGTGGAACACAGCAGTAGTTATTGATGAGAAAGGAAATTATATGGGGAAACATCGCAAAAACCATCTCCCCAGTGTAGGAAGTTTCAGTGAAACAGCATATTATGCCACCGGTAATACTGGTCACCCAGTGTTTGACACAAAATACGGAAAGATCGCCATCAACATTTGTTATGGACGCCATCATGCTTTAAACTGGCTCATGTTTGCTTTAAATGGGGCAGAAATCGTTTTCAATCCATCTGCTACGATTTCCGAATTTGGCGAATCGTTTTGGGGCATTGAAGCTCGAACAGCGGCCGTCGCTAACGGTTATTTTACGTGCAGCGTCAATAGAGTTGGTACTGAAGAATTCGAGAAAAAGGACGGTAAAAAAGTATCACGCAGATATTATGGGTCGAGTTACGTGACAGCTCCTAATGGATGCAGAACGCCTGGGCTATCTAAAGTCAAAGATGGCCTTCTTATCGCTGAAGTAGACCTAAATTTATGCAGGCAGGTAAAAGACTATTGGGGATTCCAAATGACTGCACGCCTAGAAATGTATGCAAGAGAAATGAACACTTTGCAATAAAGGCATTTTTATTAAATTTAATTTATAATTTAAATTTAACTAAGTAAACTACAAAGTACTTGCTATGTAATTATATCAATAACAAGTATATTTAATGTGCTTGAATGTTTGTTGCCCAGTAACGCTTAAAGGACTGAATATTTATTTAATTGATAGGTAAAATGATATATTTCGTATGAATAATACACTGGATACATTTCGTCACAATATTGAGTCAAAGAGTCAAAAAGCTGCTCTCTTATGTTTTCACAATTTCCTACTAGTATATTATATTAACAGATTTCAAATAGACATATTATTGCAAATATTTTTCATCAGGCACCAAACTAAATATGGACAAATGAGGGCTAATAATCTTCCGCTCGTGAAAGTGTTACTCATTGTCATTTAATTCCGAAGTAAATTTTAAACAAAAATTTAACCCATTTTTAGAGCATTATATTAATACAAAAAACAATGCCGCAGTGGTTTGCTCTTTAATTTTTTGCACATTTTACTCTTTATTTTTTATTTTACTATTTTTATGAATATCTGTGGCTCGTTTTATTTATTTTTAATCTAATTAATACAAAATATAACTAATAGTATAGAAAGAAATGAAATCACATTTACCGAACAAATTAACGTCCCTTAATATTACACCCTCATTTTTAAGTGAGGAGAAAAGTCGTGAATGCCATCATTAGACAAGGATAACATTGCTGGCACCTGGCACTAGAACTCATCCAAAACTGTATACTACAGTTATTAAGATTTTCTGTAATAGCAAGGGATAAAAACAGGCTTTACTTTTCGGTATCTACTGCATGGAGGTTAGAGAACAGGAGAACGATCGCTGTATAAAATAGTGTCCCAGAAATATAGACAAAATAAGTGAGGCACCGCGATCGCTAAGTTGTTTCAATAATTTTAATCATTATAAATATTATAAATTATTACAAATTTAAATTATTAATTATTATTGATTTATTAATATTATTAGTATTTTTATATTTCACCATTTTTTAATGTTTCTTTTTGTCAAAAATTTAAAAATTACTTCGCGGACACTACATACCGACGGCAGTGCGGCTATAAATTCTGTAAAATTTGCAGAGACAGGCGGGCTATGCTTTAGCGCGTAGCGATCGTGCTGCTGTTCTCTAACCTCCATGATCTACTAATACGTAGACAGAGAAACCTATAGACTAATGATTAGCGTGGCCTCGAGTGGGAAAGGACGATAACGTAGTTTTAGTTCATAAAATAATCCTTATAACTTTTAAACATATTTAGATAAAATTTTTAATTGTTCTAAGAACTGAACTGAACAAGATTCACCAATCTTAAGCTCACAAAACACTTTTTTTCTCACTTAAACCAACTTGTAAACTCCTTAGATCGCTACGATTTGTCAAAGTGTAGATTGCTAAACAAAAAACCAGCACGGAGAAAGGGACAAACAATCACACCGCTCTGTCGCATTTCTAAGCAAGAAGTATGCATCACTGACCTCTATGTATACAAGTACGCTGGACTGGCTATACACCGTGACCTGATGAAGCGATTTGATTTCCGCCATTTTGGCGCTGACAGCAGAAGTGCACGTCCACGGAACTAATACTAGGGATAAGACAGTGTACCAAACGTAGACAGAGAAACCTATAGACAAATTAACGCCTTCCTTCGCATTCGCACACGAAAAAGATAGATTTATGCGTACGTCTTGCATAGAAATGAGATAGAGCGGTGTGATTGTTTGTGCCTTTCTCCGTGCAGGTTATTTGACAGCATAGCGATTTAAGGAGTTTACAAGTTGGTTTAAGTGCGAAAAAAAGTGTTTTGTGAGCTTAAGATTGGTGAATCTTGTTCAGTTCAGTTCTTAGAACAATTAAAAATTTTATCTAAATGTGTTTAAAAGTCATAAAGATTATTCTATAACCTAAAAATTCGTTATCGTTCTTTCTCACATGAGGCCACGCCGATCATTAATCTATAGGTTTCTCTGTCTACGGTACCAAATTATATCGATAAAAATTCTATACCTTACTTATACCTAAATAAATAGAATGGACTCTATGGATAGATGGACTCTACCCGTAACGTCCATTCTATTTATGTATCATATTAATGAAATTATATGATACATAAATAGAATAACATATTAAGAAAATTAATGCCAATTATCATTCATCATCATTAAAACCCTTCACAAATCCACTGCTGAACATAGGCCTCCCCCAAGGAATGCCACAAAGCACGGGCCTGAGCTACCTGCATCCATCAACTTCCTGCATGTCTTACCAGGTTTTGACTCCATCTAATGGGGGAACGTCCTACACTTCACCTGCCAGTCCAAGCTGCCACTCGAGAACCTTTTTTCCACATCTGTATTCGGTTTTTCGAGCTATATGGCCGGTCAATTGCCACTTCAGCTTACTAATCCATTGGGCGATGTCAGTCACTCTGGTTCTGCTGCAGATATCCTCATTCCTAAGTTTGAACCCCTGAGCATAGCCCTCTTCATAGCTCGTTAAGCGACTTCGAGCTTCCTCATACGGCCAGCAACGAAAGACCTCGTCTCAGATCCATATATCATCACTGGCAACACGCATTGGTTGTACAATCTAGTTTTGAAGTATTCCTGACGAGAAGATGTGCTGTAATCTCTCGAACGCTGCCCAGCCGAGTTGAATCCGTCGATTGACCTGTCGGTTGAAGTTGAACTTACCGAGTCGGACTATATGTCCCAATAAAAATACTCATCAACAACTTAGCTAAGTGCTCCCAAAAACCACCGGCATAGGTGTGACATGGACATTACACATGACTTTTGTTTTGTCCATGTTCATCTTTAGACCTATCCGTTGGGAGACACTATTGAGGTCATTGAACATAGTGCGTAGGTCCTCCAGCGATTGTGCTATAAGGACTATATTGTCGGCAAATCGAAGGTGAGAGACGTACACGGCATTGACGTTAATACCGTATCATTTCCAGTCCAGTAAGTTGAAAACGTTTTTCAACGCAGCGGTAAAGTATTTAGAGGATATTACGTTACCCTGCCTTACACATCTCTACAGTTGGATTAGTTCTGTACTCTGGTTCTGTACTCGGATAGCCATCATAGCCCTTAACCAATCAACAAAAAAAATTATTTAGATTAAACTAAGTACACAAAATAAAAATAAAAACATAATTTCTAGAATAATTTATTGTCAACCGTTCATTTAGTTTTAGTATTATAAAAAACAAATCAGCTGCTATAATAACGCCTATTCTAATCAACTACAGGTCTGTCTATAGACAGTAAAATATTTTCTACTATATAAAAATTTATGTTTGTTCGTACTTTCTACGATGCCATACCGTTCATCAGATTGCGGTAAAACATAGTCAACTTATTGGTTGCACTTGTGCGAAGGTTATACGCATGGTACAATTAACTGGCACTGGGTGGCGTGCGTATTACACTGACTATTTGTTTGAAAGTTATAGAAAGTTATATATCATTATATTTCAATGATTGTGTTATCATTCCTAATTATACAATATAACTGTTCCACTATTTTAACGATATTTCCACAATTACTTCTCCTGCGGCAGCAATGCGCAAGCTAGTAAGATAATATAAAAAAATATAAACTTTGAATTACATAATTATCAATTATTTACAACGTCATTTTCCAAATTAAAATTACAATATTAAAAAAAATAACTGAAATTATCAATTACCGGGGCCGATATGTGAATGGAGGCTGGGAAAAAAGAGCACTTGGAAGCATCAAGTGGTGCAGCTTCACAAAAATCGCGAAAGACAGTCGAGTGGCGCATCGTCAATCGCCATACCGACACTCCTCTTCCCTTACGACACCACCTCGACTACAGCGGTACAGGGAGAGGAATCTCCTCTAGCCGCAGCTCACTAACACACATCCAACGTGGCTCGACATCATCAGGCGACCTTTCGACACTCGGCAATGGCCCTTGAGTTTGGTGGAAAATGAAGAAATAAGAAATAAAAAAACATTCGAAACAATAATCTAATACGTAATACTTGGTAGTTGATAGTGCTTGGCACTGTTACTACCAGAAAATATTGTCGGTATACTGCACTTTTTCAAAGTGGTGCAGTTCTCATGTCTAATAAAACAGTCGTCTGTAAAATGTTTGGAACAAACATGATCATTTTGTTTCGGACGCCAATTCACAATATTTATGATTTTAAGACATAATTTTAATCTAGGTAAACCTGTTAATAAACATTTGATAATCATCTGTTTTTGTTGACTTTGTTTGTTAACAGATATGGGTAGGAAAGAACATCGATAAGTATCGTAGACAAGAAACTCGACAAACCTATTGAATTTTATTGTTTATCAAAACTCAGTAATATACAGCCAAACATGTTGGTATATATGATATTAAGATTAGTAACAAATTTCTAAGTACTTATATTATCAAATAGTTTTAATTTGTTTAATATTTGCTGCAAATTCACTTACTTGTGAAATGTTATACCACTTCCCTTTTGGTAACAAGTTTTACAGATTACGCACCCTCTCATTATTAATAAAAATAATTCTTATTATGTAACTAATATTATGCACAATGAAAACAACATAAAATACTTTCGTTTTTTAGTTTAAAAGTTCAAAATACAGACTTATTAAATATGACAATATGAACAACACAACATACTTTGGCATATTATGTCAACTATTTTTCAAGACATCCTTTAGCGGCGCTTCAAATTGGCACAGTCATTTTGTATGGTATAGCCAGTCCAGCGTATATCTTTTTGTGTGCGAATGCGAAAGAAGGCGTCAATTTGTCTGATGGGAGTTGGTACTTCTTACTACGTACTCCATAGGCAGTGGGATAGCTCTGTAAAAATTCCTCGGTAGATATGAGCGGCACGTGAACTTCAAATAAAAAGTAGTTATAAGACGTCACTCGAGCCTTTACGTACATAGAGTAGTTTGTAGATGTCTTTGATATTCTGCCTTGGATTAATTACAGGTAAGTTTAGCGATTTCGGTAGTCTTCCAGAAATCATGTTTTGTTGCTTCATCAGTTCGACTGGAGAAAGTAAGTAAACGTCTATGTGACCTTGGTAGTCGTCGGTAAGAGAGTCACTCTCAGGCATCTCTTGCAAAGTGCGCTTATTATTTAGGAGTAAGTATGTGGCGAATGAAGCTGAGTTAAAGAAAGCAGTGGCCATCATTATCTCTACAGCTGATTCAGCCTTGGCGAAGTTGGCATCGGTTTAATTCATAAACCCGTCGATCATGCTGAGTTATTTGTTGATATTGTCTTCAGTTTTTCTCAGAACCTGATTTTCCAGCTCCACGACAGAAGTTTGAATTTTCACTAGTTCAAGTAAGTAGTTCTCGTTGTTTTATATGGATTCAATATCCTTCTGATATTGCTCCTATCCACTATCTTTCGCTATCTTTGTAACTACATAAACAAAATGTTTGAAAACAAATTTGTAGAAATATTGTCATGTTGAGAGATAAGTTTAAATATCTGTTGAAAATTTTACACAGTTTTTGTGAGTGCGAACGCCATCATTAACAAAACATGTTGTGTGATTTATTTTATGCGATTTGTTTCAAAACATTACGTGTTGGATGTTTCTCAGTGCAAACGTACTGTTACAGTATCTTGAATCCGTACTTTCATACAAGTCCGCCTACCCGTCTAGATAAATTTCAATTCGTTGTATATTGCTCAAATAGTTAGTTAAGTTATTGTATAGAAGTAAGTTCCATTCGTCGTGTATAATTTGCATTTCGCCAAGTGTGTCGTAATAGATGGGCCGGTTGTATTCGATATCCGAGCGTTTGATGACACGCCGTCATATATTTTAGTTATCAACGTAAACATTGCTGCAAACATTGTAAATAATGTCGAAGAAGTTTTCATGCCCGTGCATCGAACTATATTACTAGCGTATAGAATAGACATCTCGAACTAAAAGTTTGCTTCATTTTAGTAAGAGTTAGAAGTAAAGTTCGCTGCAGCGCTAAAATAATAGTTACATCGTCTAACCAAACTATTAAAACATGCAGCGCTAGTTTGCATTAGGGATTAATTTTCTCGCGACTAAAACGTCATAAACGCCAGGAATTTCATGGCACTTACGCGTATCGTTCAACGTAGTATACAAGTCGTTCCCAAAGATTTTACATTTTTCCCGATTCTCTTGAGCATTGTAACAACGCGAAAAACTTTAAATCAAAGAGTTTTAAACGTTTTAATGTCTACTTACCGATGAAATGTTAAACCATCAGTTTTTTTTTTCATATTCTGGAGTGTTTACTGCAGTCTTTAAGAAGCAAACAGGGTATTTTGAATTTGTTATTTATGCGATGCGAACACGACTCGTTTGTGGGAGCGTTGGACATTCTTTGAACAGTTGCGGTACAGTGTACCGCAAAGCGTGGCACAAAATCGTGCGTTTGTCTTCTCTACACGCAGTAGTGCCGAGATAATCTTTATAGCACCCCTTTGTCGTATCGCCTCAGTTTCAAGTTACTCCCCTTGTTGCCTCAGCCAGTATTGGAATCCTTGGCGTCGACATATCTAGTGACGTGCAGTTTCGTGGTCACTTGGAAGAGAAGGCCAAATTGGCCTCTAAAAAGCTTGGCGTGCTTAGCAGAGCGGGACAGTATTTTATGCCAGGACACCCCCCGAAACTTTACAAGGCACAGGTTCGGCCTCACATGGAATACTGTTCCCATCTCTGGGCTGGGACTCCCCAATGCCAGCTCCTTCTACTTGACCGCATCCAGCGCAGAGCGGCTCGAATCATCGACGACCGAGTGCTTTCCGATCGGCTTGATTCACTGGCGCTGCGAAGAGATGTTGTATCTCTTTGTAGTGCGTATTTTATCGTATCTGTAACGGAGAGTGCTCTGAGGAATTGTTAGGATTAATCCCAGCCACCAAATTTTCATGAACGCACTACGCGGTAAACCTCATGATACCATCCACAACATCTGGTTGCTTAGTGGTCCACCACTGTACGTTTCACTATGAGTACTTCCGCGTACGACCTCTCTGTGGAATAGTTTACCACCGGCGATTTTTCCGGACCGATACGACCTGGGAACCTTCAAGAAAAGAGCTTACTCCTTTCTAAAAGGCCGGCAACGCACCTGCAGTTCCTCTGGTGTTGCGGATGTTCATGGGCGGCGGTAGTCACTTAACATCAGGTGAACCATATGCTCGTTTGCCCTTTTTTCTATAAAAAAAAAGTCCTTGCGCACTTTCCCTCAGATTTTTTATATACCAATGAGAGTGGTGAAAGTTTAGTTACGGGGGGCTTGATAACACCAGCTTGCGTTTCACAGTAGTATCGCGCACTAAGCCTTCGGAACCCGGGTGAACTTCCTGTATTCGGCCCAACGCCCATTTTCCCGGCGGCAAGTTGGTTTCCCAAACATGGACAATATTTCCCCTTTCAATATTCTTACTGGGCTTGTTCCACTTGCAGCGGCTTTGAAGTTGAGTTAGGTGTTCGTTAAACCAGCTTTTCCAAAATTGTTGTAGCATGTTTTCAGTGTGTTGCCAACGACGGCGCAAATCTAGAGTTCTAACGTCATTGTAATCGGAGAGCGGGAGTGACAAAGTTGGAGCATTGTATGATAGTAGTAGTCATTAGTTATAGTTGCAGATCCAATATGTTCGGGATGTAGTTATTCTTAGTACACTAAGTTTGTAATAGAGTTAGTGAAGTAGCTGACCCATAGTTTACGTTTTCATTTTTTTTATTCTTGTAATTTTTACATAAATCCGCCGTAATAATGAAGATTTTAAAAAAATCATTGAAAACGGATGATTTTTCGATTTTCTAGAGCCAAAAAACGAGGTGTCTGCGATAGTACAAAATTACCATTTATAGTTATAGTTATAATAATATATATAATAGTGTACGTGGGCATAAGATTTAGTTAGCCTGTACTATTATATAGTCATCTGTGCTATCAACATTATTAAAATCTGACCAAAGATATGATTATAATGACCAAAGATATTTATTGTCTTTGGTAATGACCGATGATATGTCATTTTTCGTTTTCAATTCTCATGTTTAGCTATTTCGTCTGATTGTTCATGTCTTGCGTTTCCCTTTAAAAAGAACAAAAACGAAACTAGCAGATTTCACACCAGTAAATCGAGAAATTAAGCTAAAATGGTACGTTTAATTGCATTTTTTATAGCTTTAAAATGTATTGTTCAGTGCCGGTTATTCTTCGGTTCCAGTGCGCCTATTATTCATATTTGCAAAGAATGTATTTATTTATTAATGTATTTATTAGTGTATTTGTGAGAACAACTCAATACAAACATAAATTGGACCGAGTTGTGGAGAAATGATCATACCACAAAAACAATGTTATTCCCATATGAATGATAAATCCATTTTTCGTGTGGCAGAAGCCCTATTATACTTAATGTATAATTTTACAGAAAATGTAATGTAGATTTTTGGATTACTTGTTATTTTCCATAAGTTAGTTAAAGATATGGGCAATATCATTTTTACCCGATATCAAATCACATCTCGAATATTAAATCTATTTCTGTAACTCTGTAAAGAAGTCAGTACTCAGAACTACAAGTGATATAAGCAATTTTGAATTAATTGGTTTACTTAGATTTATAAGATATATTGTAATATGTAAGTATATAATTTATTTCTATTTAATTCTGAGAGAGTTTTAGGGGAAGGAAGTGTATGCCATGCTGCCCCGATTCATGTTGGCAGACTTCACACATCTTCGAAATATTTTTTGAAGTGAAAACTTCATTTTAATCATTGTGATTTAAAACTCAATGAAACAAAAAAATTAAACGTTAAAAAGGGACAAACATATACATCCATAAGATTTAGCCTGCAAGAGAATGAATGAATGAAATAGAATACAGTATAGTGTTTCCTATTGTGTTTGAGGATTATAATGACTGATTATTAATGTGATATATATCCAGTAAGGGATGAAATTTGTTGATTAGAAAATATTTATTTAAGTACATAATATGGTGATGAAATTTAAGATTTAGAAGAGTCTGTATAACATGAAATGTAATACATATATTACTACATATATAACATAAACACTCACGCCTCTTACCCAGAGGGGTAGGCAGAGACTACGGACTTCCATTTGGCATGATCCTGACATACCTCTTTCGCCTCCTTTACATCCATATATCTACACATACATGCTCGTCGGTTAAGGATACTTCTAACGTGGCCCCTTTTCAAAATATCGCCAATTTGGTCGATAAACTTTTTTCTAGGGTGTCCCTTCCCGACTCGGCCGTTCACATCTGCCATATAAATTTGCTTTGTCACTCTTTCCTCATTCATTCTTTCTACATGACCAAACCACCGAAGCATTCCTTTCTTAATCCTGGTCACAACATCATCTTGCATACCACATTTATCTCTTATCACGCAATTTCTCACCCTGTCATTCAGATTCAACCCTAGCATACTCCTTAAAGACCGCATTTCTACAGCATTTATTCTACTTTCGTGCTTCTTCTGCCACACCCAGCTTTCACTACCATACATTAAAGTAGGGACTAACACAGCATTATGAATTACCATACATGCCTTTTTTGACAAATTCTGGTTCTTCATAATAGAGTGTAGTGCCCCATTCACTCTATTCCCTGCATTTACTCATCATTCTATATCCCTATCATATCTACCATCCCTGCTAAATACACATCCCAGATACACAAACTCATCCACTTGCCCAATTAACTCTCCTTCTATTCTTATTTCACATACTGTTTTGCTTTTTTCTCTTTCAAAAACCATCACTTTCGTCTTACTTGCGTTCACTTTCATTCCCCTTTTCTTTTAATTCATAAAATGTATTTTTTTTTAAAGTTAGTAACAATATTATAATTAATAAACCCTACAATTATCATTCGAAATAATCTGAATTTGTCTCATTCTCTTGTAGTTAAGTTTTATGAAGGTTTCACTTCAACTGCATGTGAAATGCACGAATGTTTTTTTAAATTTCTCAGACATGCAGGTTTTCTCACAGTGTTTCCCTTCACAGTTGAGCATGTGTTAATCAGCACTCAAAATTGCAATTAAACATTTCAATGGTGGCGACGGGAATTGAGCCCATACTGTGACATTTAAAGCTAGTACAAAGCCCCTAAGCTATCACGGCTCACTGACTTTACAACATATTTGCTGCTTAAATACAACACTTACAAATGCTAAAATTATCATGACTAATTTTGTTTTGTTACTGAATATTATCAGCAGAAAACCTAGAAATACAAAATTTACTTTACAATAATGTAAACCTATAGCATGACCCTTAATGCGCAAACGTGACACTCATCTGGGACACATCTACTCCTCCCAGAAGAAGTGAAATTGCTCACGGCTAAGCAACTCCTTTGATTCATTGAAGACATAGGGCTTAGCAGTGAACTATAGCCATAGCAGCGATCACAATAGATCTTCTAGGTCGCAGTGATACTGGTCTCTTTACCTAGACCTGCATAGCTGCTCGCACATAATAATAAAAAAAAACTATAGCAACTTACATGGAAAGATATTTGTATAAAGATAATTAATATTATTTTTATATTTACAGTCAATTTTAGCCTACAATGGGGGTGCAGTAGTTGCGATGAAAGGTCAAGATTGTGTTGCTATAGCTACTGATAAACGATATGGTATACAAGCTCAGACTGTCTCTACCAACTTTCCTAAAGTGTATCAAATGGGCCCAACCCTATTTGTAGGCCTTCCAGGTCTTGCTACTGACACACAGACTGTGTTCCAAAGGCTGAAATTCAGGTAATACTGATAATGAAATACAAATTTTCAATATTTACAAAATAAAATTGTTTGTCAATTAATATCGACTACTGTTATAATAATAATAATTAATATATAATTCATTTAGTTCCAAACATCTACATAAATTAATATAACAAAATGATTCAATGGAATGGAACTAAAAAGGCTTCTATTCAGCAGAAATGTTATAGAAATTAGAAACCATAGAGTGGTAACTTCAACTACTGATTTAAAGTAAACTTCAGAGACATAGGTGGAATAAAATAAACTTAACTAATCACAGGCTGGAACATACAATAAAAACACACTTATAAAAATAAAAATAAACTGTTGACATTTAGGAAAAAGGCACAACAAAACACCAACACAACTAAAGGCGCAACAGTGGGCAATAGGCATGTGCAAGACACAAGGCACACTATTAAATTCTTTTATAAGATACAAAAGCAAAATAAATAAATGTACAAATGAATTAAGCAAGTATTTCTTAGTTTTATATTATACAGACACAGTATACTTCATGAGAAACATGTGATACATCGACACAGAATTCTACTAACTTTGCATATTTAAAAGATGTTCTTTTAGTTTTATTTTAAAAGTGCGAACTGTTTTCCTGTTTTTGAGCGGAGGTGGTATATTATTCCAACACTTTGTGGAATTATATACCACTATTATACTTTTATGGTTCAGTAGGAAATTTTTTATTTGATATTATAACATATTTCTTCTTATTTCAGAATGAATTTGTATGAATTAAAAGAGAATAGAATAATGAGGCCTAAAACTTTCTCTGCAATGCTTTCTAACTTATTATATGAAAAGCGTTTTGGACCTTACTTCATTGAGCCCGTTATTGCAGGCTTGGACCCATATGATAATCAGCCCTATGTTTGTAACATGGATTTGGTAAGTACATTATAGATTCATTATAGATGTTCTGATTAAAACTACTTTTACGGATTTTATCGCGTTTATTTTTACTTTTTATTTACTTTTATTTTTAATTCCCGACGTTTCGGGCGTTTTCCAGCACCCATGGTCACGGGGGGACTGAGATGACTGACGTCCCGATGTCATTGTTAAACCCGGAGTACCTTCAGCTTTTTTAATTATTGTTTATGGTCCGATCTATGCAAAATGAACTGACTATGTCCTGAGGTCTTGCAGTGGTATGCTTGGGTTTAGTTTTAATTTTATTGATTATAGGATCCCAAGCAGGTGGTAGTACCCAGCCTCCTTCTCTATTGAAATTAGGATGTTTTTTAATTTCAATAGCCTCACGTATCATCCTTGGTAGGAATCGGTGTTCTTTCGCGAGGATTTGTGGTCTATCAAATCTGATGTAATGGTTGGGTCCGTCTAGGATATGATCACAAACTGCAGACTTCCCCGGAACGTTGATGCTTTACATCAGCTATATGTTCTTTTATGCGGGTCCTAATTGATCTTTTTGTTTGTCTTATATAAGAGAGACCACATTCACAATCAAGCTTGTACACTCCTGCATCTTGTAGAGGAATATGACACTTGACGGATGGTAGGAACTGACTAATCTTCTTCGGCGACTTGTAGAATGTTCTAATAGAAGCTCGCTTCAAGATATAGCCAATCTTGTCTGTGACACCTCTGACATATGGTAGTAGAGCAGGCACACGCTCGACTGTGGCCGGCTTCACTCGGTCACTGTGACGTAGGCGCGGGACCCGAAGCTTGTTGTCGTGCAGAACTTGCTTGACGTGCTGAAGCTCGGCGGCCAGGTGTTTGCTGTCACAGATCCCTTGTGCTCTCTGTAACAAAGATTTGCCCACGGTAGCTAACTGTGAAGGATGGTGGTGAGATTCACCGTTTAAATATCGGTTTGTATGGGTCCTTTTTCTATACACAGTGTGACCAATGGTGTTATTAGGATTTCGGATGACTAACACATCTAGGAAAGGTAAGGAATTATTTGCCTCTAACTCCATAGTAAATTGAATTTTAGAGTTTATGGATTTAAGATGTTCTAAAAATGCAGTTACTTTGTCTGATGGTAAAATTGTGAAAGTATCGTCTACGTACCGCTTGTAGATCCTTGGTGTAACAGGTGCAGTAAGGATGGCTTTCTCCTCAAAGTCTTCCATGAATATATCGGTGACAATGGGAGATACAGGTGAGCCCATCGCAACACCATCTACTTGCTTGTAAAACTCTTCCTTCCACAATAGAAGCTGCTTGCTGGAAACCGCCCGAAACGTCGGGAATTAAAAATAAAAGTAAATAAAAAGTAAAAATAAACGCGATAAAATCCGTAAAAGTAGTTTTAATCATGTATAGTGTTCGCGTAAATATAAGAAATCATTACATTATGTTCTATTAATTTTTATTTATGTATATAATGAGCAAATATTTTAGTGAAACTATGTCTAACATTTACTTTTGTGACATAAGTTGGCACAGAAATATCCATCACTCTGTTTTATCCCTTCAGTGTTGTATGAGTGAAAACAGATTAATACCAACTCTTTCATCACTTTAAATTAATAGTCAATACTTATACTACGGAACAGATATAAAGAGGCTCAATAAGTCTGATAAATTCTGCTATGATTGTCAACCTACCCATTAAGCTAGGAGTGTCAACAGACGGATGACTGATGGTTATCTGTCCATAAATTTGTTTCAGTAGTAGGTGCCTTCGCTGTAATTCTTGAGTTCATTAGCTGAAGTAATTTGTGATAAGTTGACTCTACTTAGCTTCTGCTGTACTGTAAATAGCAGTATAAGTTTTGAGCACAACCTTGACCTTAGTAATTCATAGATCTCTAATGAAATATGAGTGTGGAGAACTTTCATAATATCATTTGTCCATAAGTGAGTCATCACCTATTTTATGTTAAGGGAAAGGTTACATAACAATTGTAGTCTACCTAACTAATAATCCTCTGTGCTCATGACCCATTGCTTTTGTTATTTGATTGCGTCTGGCTGATATCCGTAATACCATGTCTAAGGGCATGGCTTGGGCAGGAATCTTACATTGTATAGGAATCTTGGAACATTTATAATGTTACTAATGACCCCAAGAAGCAACCTCAATGATCCAAGGTACTTAGCCCTAAAGTTGACAACCGCTGGGCAGTCTAGCAGGTTGTAAGTTCTTATTTCATAATTTGTTGTTTTTTTAATATACTAGATTTCATTAACAACGACTCCGGTTTTAACGATTCTTCGGTTATAACGACATTACTTTGTAGTCTGTTAAATTTAATGAATACTTTGATAGAGAATGGTTTGGTTATAGCAACTTCGCATATTACAACAATTCGGGTATAGCGACTAAGTGTTAATGAGTAATTTAAAAGAAATTCCTCGAAATATATATAATAGATAATATTTCAGGTATTGTGACCGAATCTGTACTCAATGAACGAGTCAAAAAACAAATGCACAAAGGTTCATTTATAGTCATTAAGCTTTCTTATCTCTTTTTCGTAATCCCAGATATTCGGCAGCTATGATAATATGCTTAAAATTAGTTGCTTAGTTGTTTTTGGGATGTTAGATTGTTTGTTCGTCACGGCACCCGTTAGAAGAATGTTAACAGTTAAAGGAAAAGTAGATATTATTTCGCATTCTTCAGTGTCAACAATATGGAAATACTGCTTTGAAATTATGCAATGCTTCGAGAAGTTAATAAAAAATATTATTTGACAATAAATATTATTTTTATGCTTTCTTAATGTCAAGTTTTCTGACCTCCCCTTCCAACCTGGGGATATAGCGATTTCCGGATATATTGGCGAAATTACACCGGTCGCTTCATCGTCGTTATAAATAAAATCTACTATATTATGTACAGTACAGTACCATGGGAATATTCTAGCAGATGTAACAAGCATTGTTTTTAATAGGTGTTTGCAAACCAACTTTGTCTGCTTTCCTAATGTCATTGGATCATCATAATCATCGTCATCATTACAGCCCTTTACAAGTCCACTGCTGAACATAGGCCTCCCCCAAGGTATGCCACAAAGCACGGTGAGCCACCTGCATCGATCGACTTCCTGCATGTCTTGTTTTGTCCAGGTCGTCACCCTACACTTGGTCTGTCATTGGATAAAAAGTCCTAAAGATGTAATAGCACAAAATTAAAAAGTGAACATAAATGTTTATAAATTGTGTTTTCTATATATTAAATAATTTTTGTTTTACAGATTGGTTGTCCAAATGAACCTGAAGATTTTGTAGTCTCAGGAACTTGTTCTGAACAGTTGTATGGTATGTGTGAAGCACTGTGGGAGCCCAATCTCAAGCCAGATGAATTGTTTGAAACAATCTCACAGGTGTGTTATATAGGTTGTAACTTTATTACCCAAAATGTTTTCAAATGTTTGACTCATTTCAAATAAAAAAGAGCCCTATGCCCAACTGTACGGTTCATATAGGCTGTTACTGTAATATTTTACATTACAGAAATCAAGTGATTAATTGGACATTATTCATAATGTCCAGACTGTTTGAAAAATGCCCAATAAGAATAGGCAATATGAATTCAAATAATTAAATCAATCTGGCTTTATGAATAATCTGTTGCTTATATATATGACCAGATAATTGACAAATAATGAAGTTTAACCTCTCAACCCCCTAGCGGTCTCATGAGACCGCGGCAATATTCCGTCAAATCCCTAGCGGTCTAATGAGGTCGCACCCACACACACCCATAAAAACTTATATATAGAGACTACTTTTCTATAAAGAAGTTTGGCATTATATAATCAATATGAAATACTCTATACTCTAGTGCAGAGTTCCCCAAACTTTTTTGTGTCGTAGACCCCTTGCCATGTTTTTCCGTGTTGGGTAGACCCCCTACTTACCTGATATTGATTTCCTGTAAATTTCTAACTGTAGTGAAGTTTAGTGTTAAAAACTTAAAGTAAAAACACATGTTAATTTATACATTTATTAATTGAATTTAAATTAAAACTACTCAAAATAAAATTTTGTATCTGTTATGTAAAATATACGTAGCATTAAATAAACATAAAATAAACTATAAATAAAATAATATAAGCAATAAGTCAATATTTTTAGTGAGAAGGATGAACCTGATGCTTTAATAATAAATTATCAACATTTGGCGTCAATTTTGTAAGGGTTAATCTTAAATCTCCTCGGCTAATGATGTCCAGTCTGTTTCTTTTTTTCGTTAGGAGATTGGTAACAGCGCTGAACCCCCTTTCCACTAGGTATGACGATGGAAAGGAAATTAAAAATTTCCTCGCTATATTCCATAATACGGGATAAGTAACGGGTATGTTGTTTTGCAGCCAGAATTGCTGATATCCGTTTTTAAACTGAACCTTAAGTTCTTCGTTTGTACTTAGTTCAGTCAGTTCCTCTTGTATTATGACATTCGTTTCTTCTATGTCACCATATGGATTAATTATCCACGGTGGTATTACCATAGTCAAAATATCCTCAAACCTAGATTCAAAATCTGAATAGAGGGCATTTAAATGTTGAACGTAAGTTGAAACGTCGTCTTCCTGGCAGCTTGTCTGTGACAAATTGGGGAACTGAGAAAATTCGCCCCGTCCAATATTTTGCTTCATTAGTTTAACTCTGGCAAGAAACGCTGATAAGATGGACTTTGTTTTAATCAAATTTAAACTGTCGCCTTGTAATTGCAAATTAACCATATTAAATATTGTAAACAAATCTGTTAAATAGGCGATGTCTGTTTTCCTCTTCATTAAATTTTCTTTTAAAATTTTATCTTTAGTATCCAGAAATTCTAAAATAGTCTCAAAAAGTGCAAAAAATCTTGTCAAACATAAGCCTTTCGACAGCCAGCGTACTTCAGTGTGAAGGAGTAATTGATGAAAGTGTTCGTCATTTTCTTCACACAACTGCGCAAATAACCGCGTATTCAACGCGTTGCTTCGGATTCGGTTTACTGCATCAATGACTAAATGAAGTGATTCATGCAATCTAACACTCAAATTTTTAGCAACTAAATGTTGTCGATGGATGACGCAATGTATTGCTAACACCCCTGACACATTTTGTTTTAAATAGCTTATAAATCCACGATAACGTCCAACCATGGCAAGTGCTCCATCTGTAGCTACTGATATTATATTTGATAAAGGAATTGCTTTTTCAATGAAGTAATCCTTCAAAACATGAAATATTGATTCACCTTTAGTGTCGGTTATCAAAGTTCTTGCGAAGAGCGTTTCTTCGTAGATTTCTTGATTCATAATAAAACGAACATATGCCAATAATAATGCTGCACTATCAGGTAAAGTTGACTCGTCCAGTTGTATAGAGAAATGGGTCGTTTGCAAATAATTACATAAGAAGCTTTCAATATCAGAACTCATTTCATCAATACGTCTTTCAACAGTATTGTTGCTTAAGGGAATTCTTTTAATGATATCAGATGCAGGTTTGTGTAAAACAGTTTTTAAAACCTCTTCAACGGCTGGCAAAATTAACTTCTCTCCGATAGTATGCGGTTTTCCGGATTTTGCTATAAGTAACGAGATATTGTAAGACGCCCGCAAACCATCATCATTTCTTTGTGACGTCGAAGCGAACATTCTGTCCAGTGTAGGTCTCTTCTGAAGTTTATCTTTGAGTGTTTGAAAGTATTTCAAATCTTTCTCTGTTTTATCAGGGTGGCATCTTCTCAGATGATCTTGCAGTTTAGATGGTTTCATAGCGTCATTGCCCAAAACTTTGTTGCATAAAAGGCACATAGGCAATTGTTTGTCCGGCAATGATGGAATGAAGCCAAATTTCAAATAATCGACACTGTACTGTCTACATTTCTTTTTAGATTCGGACATGGCATCAGTCATCTGTGGGCAAAATTAAATTATTTAAATAAGACAGAAAATCCAGCAGCTGTATATTAAAAATATTTTTTGATTTTTCCGAAAACATTCCATAATTCGAACATCTTCTTGCAACAATTAGCTCGAATTACGGAGATTGCACTGTAATTATAATACCGATTGCTAAAACTTTCAAAAAAAACTATTGAGGAGTACTCGTGTAATTTTGCATGATTGAATATTAAACTACTAATAACTAAAGTCATGATTGGCGTAATTTATCTATCTTTGCTAACTACGAGTACAAAACTAAAATTTAATAAAAAATAATGTACTTACTTTTCTCCAACACTCTCAAACAAAATAACACTGACTCACTATAATTTGTGTGATATACTATCTGTTTATATTTTTTTAAATATTTTCTTAGCACTTTCCTTTTCAAGATTCAGGAAACGAATAAACGTATTTGTCCCACATTCGTATTTATAGAGTGACGAATTGAACAAGTCAGTGCAAGGTAGCGAAGCTCTGAGACTGCGACTCTCAGGTTTTTACAAGTTCAAAATGTATTGCGACCACAAAGCGAATACCAACATCCTACAACTTACACAATTTTATAAACATATATAATAATTTTTTTACTTCATAGGTACTTTTATAAATAATGTATATGTTTTGATATTATAAGATAGTATGATGTAAGTAAATAGGTGCTATCAGTGTATGTGTTGAGATCCACTATCGTGGACCCCCATTTTCATTTCAAATTTTTTTTCGCTGACGTAGACCCCTTGCAGGTTGTCGTAGACGCCTAGGGGTCGATATAGACTACTTTGGAAATCACTGCTCTAGTGCAATAAAAAAACTGTTATCCTATGAATATTTATTTATAATCTGCGTTCATTTTGAACGCAATTTTCGCGTCAATGGTATTGTGTTGATTTTTGGATTTTTCTAGTGTTTTATTATAAAATTGTAATGAAAGTTTTTGTGTGAATATAATTTATCCTTTTACGTAAATAATTTCGAGTAATATACAATGTGTCCGGTTTCCGATGTCCGATACTTTAAGGGGTTAAAATACAATTAATTTTATCGACAAATCAGGGATCAATGATTTTTTTTCGCCATCAATAAAAAAATGGCAGCACTTTAAAAAAATTGTTGGCGAAGCGTAGATGCTTGTATTAATTTAACAATATCTACCCAAGTAGAAGACTTTCAAAAACAAAATTGGTCTCAAATGTTAGTTAATAGTGTAGACAATAAATCTAGATTCAAAATATTATTTTTTAATTTTTCAGTATTAGTAAAAAACATTTTTGAAAAAATAAATTAGACAACAAATTGATGTTTTTCAGATTCTTAGCTTTAAAAAAGAAACCATCGTGTTAACCAATTTTTTTACTTGTTTTTATTATAATACAGGATATTTGCTATAAATGCACATTTAAATCTTAACTCTGAGTTAGATAGTTTAGGAGCTATGATAGTGTAAACATACTTACTTGAAAAGCGCGGATACACTAGCAAATGAAATAAAACAAAATAATTTATATCAATTGCATTTAATTTGGCAAAATAATTACAAAAACTGCTCAAAGTGACCTCCTTGTCTCTGCAGACATGCTGTTGCTCTTAGTGCAACGTGTTGCGTAGAGCGCTGGATCATTGCCTTGTCTTCTCGCAATTCGTTTGCTGCTTGAATTATTTTTTCTGCTAACTCCTCTCGTGTATTTGGCACATTTACATACACTCTTCGTTTGAGTGTGCCCCACAAAAAAAAATCGAGAGGTGTTAAATCCGGCGACCGCGGTGGCCAAGCAATTGTTCCTCGGCATCCGATCCACGACGAATAGTGTGCGTTTAAATGATTCCGCACAAGAAGCGCGAAGTGTGCCGGAGCACCATCCAATTGCAGAATCATTCTGGCCCTGTAGGCCAATGGTAACTCCAATAAAGCATCCAAAAAATTCGTTTCCAGGAAATTTAGGAATCTTGGGCTATTCATTGTCTCCGGTAAAATGATTGGTCCAATTAGAATGTCGTCAATCATTCCGGCCCAAACGTTGACAGAAAATTTATGTTGAAAAGAACTTGGGCGGATCGCATGTGGATTTTCTTGAAGCCACAGGTGTTCGTTACGGTAGTTCGTATACCCTGATCGCGTGAAAGTAGCTTCGTCTGTCCACATAATTCTTTTTAAAAAGTTTGGATCATATCGCGTTTCTCTCAATATCCACGAACAAAATATTGCTCTTCTTACATAATCCGGTTCCAGTATTTCTTGCACCCTTCGAAAATGGTAAGGATGTAATCCTTCTCTTTTTAAAATTTTCAACACCGACCATTTTGATAGGCTGAGACGATTAGCTATGCGTCTAATGCTCAGGCTAGGGTCTTGAGTAATCACTTGCAATATTTGATGTTCATCTTGGAGCGACAAAACACGAGTACGTTCGTTACCGAGCCTTCTTATTCCATTTTCCGCAAGTCTCAAATGAATTCTCACGAAAGTGCGAGCATTCGGCGTACGTCTGTTAGGAAATCTGCGTGCATACTCTACAACAGCTCTATTTGCACTCCCGTTACACAATCCATACACGAAATGGATGTCAGCGATATGCTGGCTTGAGTACTCGTTCATTGTAATAAACAAAAAGTAACAGTTCAACAACAAAACAAAAACGTAACAAAGTCTAACAACAAACAATAATTATGTACAGTAAGTAGATTTACTTAAAACCAGGAATGTTATCACAACGCAGAGCGAGTGACGACTGCTCGACGGCAGTCGGCATAAGCGCACACTGCACCCTTTTTACCTGTAGACAGCCGTTATTCCGTCTCGCTCGCACTGTTGTGCACAGCGTTTTTTACCAAGGATGCTATTGTGCTTGCTTACGATTCCTTGAATTATTGAAGAATTTTATCTTACTCACTGGAATGGGTGTTTAGTTATCTAATATCGGGGTAGAGGCACTTTGAACAGTTACATTCAAATTATCATAGCTCCTAAACTATCTAACTCAGAGTTAAGATTTAAATGTGCATTTATAGCAAATATCCTATATTGTAATAAAAACAAGTAAAAAAAATTGGTTAACACGATGGTTTTTTTTAAAGCTAAGAATCTGAAAAACAACATCAATATGTTGTCTAATTTATTTTTTCAAAAATGTTTTTTACTAATACTGAAAAATTAAAAAATAATATTTTGAATCTAAATTTATTGTCTACACTATTAACTAACATTTGAGACCAATTTTGTTTTTGAAAGTCTTCTACTTTGGTAGATATTGTTAAATTAATACAAGCATCTATGCTTCGCCAACAATTTTTTTAAAGTGCTGCCATTTTTTTATTGATGGCGAAAAAAAAATCATTGATCCCTGATTTGTCGATAAAATTAATTGTATTTTAACCCCTTAAAGTATCGGACATCGGAAACCGGACAGCCCTGTATATTGAAATAATTGTGATTTTCACACTGCCATTCACTTGGTATGTTTTTTGTTATCAAATTACAATAAAATCTTTTTGTAATGAAGTAAATCCTGACTTTTGTTTAGACCACAGGATAGAGAATTTTGTATAGATTTTATAATGCTAAACTTCTTCATAGAAAAGCAGTCTCTAAATATAAGTTTTAATGGTTTTAAGTGCTGAGGGTGAGTGCGGTTGCATGCGACCGCTCGGGATTTGCCGAACGCATGCGACTGCGTGAGATTTTTATGGCGCTTGAAGGGTTAAATGAGTATTAATTATACGTAGCCCGATTTGATTTGTCATTATTCATATTGCCCGAGAATTATAAATTGTGCCCTGATTGACACTTGGTTCATAATATATTCGCTGATTTATGAATTTATTTTTGTTCCACAGGCTTTAGTGAACGCGGCGGATCGTGACGCCATCTCCGGTTGGGGTGCAATCGTATACATCATCGAGAAGGATAAAATCACCGAAAAACATGTAAAGACGAGAATGGATTAGTTATTAACTTGTACATCTTCAACTTTTTAATAAATGTATTTTAAATTTTATTATCTTTTCATTGTTCATATATTTTAAATGAATACTAGAAAATTAACTGTGCTCATACAGCTTGTTATTACTCGCTATTATCGTTTTCGTATCACCATTGGCTAAGATTGTATGGAAGTATGAAAAGCGTCCCAAGGAAGTAAATGTAACTAAACCGTCACTGAATGGCAATACGAATTTCATAGGTACAATTAAGAAAATTGCAGTGGTTAGTCGGAAGTGATAAGTAATTCTAAGATATCGAATGTCGACATTTGAAAACAGTAATCATGTCGGCCGAATCCTAAATTGACTCACTCTCGTACAAAAGAATCGAGACAATCGATTGTTTTGAGTCGATTATCTCGACTCTCTAATTGGTGCTTTGATTATGCTCGACTCGAAGTGCTTATTTATCAATATCGGCGACTTCCTCCGCAATAAAGTTTAAATGAGACCTCTAGATTTACATATTTCGCGAAAACTATGCAATGTGGGAAAATGTTAACAATTAAAATTGAAGATCTATAATTTTACGTAAAGCCGCATTTACACATTCGCGCGAGTACGGGGCGAGCGGTGGTTCGTCAATCGCCTCGTGTTTCGCGTCGCTCGCGCTAGCTTTTAACCTTTTGAGCGCCAAAGTCGTCTATACGTGACCAGCACCCGCGGGTCCTGAGCGCCAACGACGTCTATAGTTGACAAAAACCCCGGCCCACAAAAAATATGAAATATAGACATTGGAAAATTATTACTGGTATTTTAATTCTACATCCCTCAAAAAAAGAATAACCCAGCAACATGTGAGTATAAAAAACAAGTCTCCTAGAGCCACAAGTACTAAGAAACATTGAACTAAAAAAAATGGATTTTTATCTAAGCAAATACTATGTCCAGCACGCCAAAGTCGTCTATGTTTGACCGCTAGTGTTGTAATGCGTTAGGCATAAATTTATTGAAAACTATTCAAAATTAAGCTCAAACATGTTTTTTTTTCTATTATTATTGATATTTAAATAAAACAAAAGGTTAGAAATATAAAACTATAATTAGCTACATTAATAAAAAAAATTATCAAATTATCTTAGCATAATAAATCTAATATCTCAACTCTGGCGCATCCTTAGCGCGACTTCGAAAATCAGTTCACTGGGCGCCATGGTCAAGTATAGACGACACGCTGATGACGTCATAAGCTATTAGCGGAAAAATTTGTGCAGTGCAACATGAACGATTCCTCAGAACTCATTCGGATTTTGGAAAGCGTCGACGATGATGAATTTTCGGTATCTGAATCATTACCTGAAGATTTAAGTAAGGTAAGTGTCTTAAGTTCCTAATAAATTAAACTTATTTTACTAACATGCATATTGCCTATTTTATGTATCTATTATTTTATAATATTTTGTTTAATTTTAAATATAATAAGTTCGATACAAAATGAAACTGTTTCCCGGGCGACTCTTGTGAGCACATTTTTTATGTTTTTGTTTTCGAGTTTAGAATAACTCATCATGTTCATTTACTTTTATACTGCAACTAGTAGATTTTTTTTCTGTCAAAAAGCGAATGGTAATATTGTTTAGCGAAATAAATGTCTTATAAACCATATTTCACCATAATCCTTCCGAAAAGTAGGTACTGTGAGTAGACCACAGAGTACCTTTGTATAAACTGAGAGTAGACCATAAATCATAAATCAACCTAATGAAAAAGCATTAAGGTCCCAAATAGTATATCGACTTTCTACCTTTCGGTATTACAATCATTTCGAATAGTATTGTGAGTAGACTAAAAATCAATGTAATGGTAAAACATTAAGATCTAAAATAGCGTGTCGACTTAGTACTAAATTGCTCTTTTGTTCTCGGCGGCGACGTTCTTTTTTTGTTACTAACACTTTCGCGTCTTACAGTAATTAAAGGCTTTCTCACACATACAATCTACAATGATAATAATTACATACATTTTTCTTCATGACAAGTTTTCTCGTGAATTGTATTTTTTTTAATCAAAATATTGTATTTTTACAGAGACATGTATTATGACTGGGGTCTTCATCAATTGGACACTTTAGTTGAGAGAGTTGAGTACGATGACAACCATTTTAAATCACTTACACGGTTTGGATATCATGCACTTCATCATTATTTTCCAACGTTGAATCATGCAGAAGTGAAATATCTTTATCCTACCTTTCTTGAGCACTGCGAGAAATTTGGAGTTGAATTTCGAACATCCACATATTATAAATCATTTATCAGTCATAGTAAGCAATTATTAAGGAAACGCCTCAACAATTTTAAAGAAAGAAAAACTTTGTACATTAAATAGAAACGCTATAACTTAACGTACAGAAAACACTTCTGAGCATACTCTAATAAATGACTTTGGATGTTATTTTTCGATGACTAATAAATTAGGATTTTGAACTATATACTTCTTATAAGGAAATAATATTATTTTTAAAATATTTTTATTATACGTATTTATAAAGTAAAATATGTATGTTTAAAAAAAATTTAAAATTATTCGTTAATGGTATTAAGTTTTGACTAGTAGGTCTATTGGTAGCGTTTAATTTTGTGAATTAAGAATATAAATTACTATCCTCGATTACGAATCAAAATGCAGATGCGCTCTCACCCGTGAGGACTTAGATGGAATTCCTCGTTTTCAGTAAAGAGGGTCTCCGGTTCTCTACACTTACCATACGAAACACAGCAGCATTAAGCTACTATTTGACGCCGGTATTCCGTGAGAGCGTGGTTCTTCCCCGGTTGAGCTGACTCATTAGTGCTACAACTACTCTCCCGTAATATAATTACAGCATGGCTCTACCACGTTAAAAAATTTGCTTTGGCCAGCTAAACATTTATGTTTTATTATTCCATAAGATTTTTATTATTTTAAGACTAATATTACCTATAATTTATTAATTATTTTTAATTGCTCACCGGCACGGAAACTTGGCCACTAGTGAATTTGCTGATTATTTGCACTGAAACGTTTTTTTAACAGTAAATTAAGGGTAGATGCATTCAATAAGTGTCTCTAATGGTTTTAGAACATAGAAATTTAATGTTTACTTCACCGAAATTTTTCTTTTCAAGATAACATGTTTTCACTAAAATTAACATCTTTCCATTGTCACTTTAAAAACACTACAAAGTTAAAAATTAAGTCTGTTTCTTTATTGTCTATCAGTTTTAATATCGGGTGTTTCCTCCTCTAGCCCTGATAACCGCTTGCATTCGATCTGGCATGCTTTGAATGATGTTTCTGACATCAACTTGCGGTATGCTGTCCCAAGCGGCCAGCGCTGCATTTCGGAGCTCATTTAGAGTTTGTGGCGGTTTGGAGCTGGACTTTATCTTTCTTTTGAGCATACCCCATACATGCTCAATTGGATTTAAGTCCGGGCTACGAGCTGGCCACTGTAATTTTTGTATTCCAACCTCTTCCAGATATTCCTCTACACAATGTGCGACGTGCGGGCGTGCATTATCGTGCATGAGGAGGAATTGGTCGTGTCCAATGAATCCCGAATAAGACATTACGTGCTCCTGAAGAACTTCCTCGATGTATCGAGTAGCTGTAAGCCGATTATCGACGATGACCAACTCTGTACGTGCGTCGGAACTTACACCTCCCCATACCATTATTGAGCCTCCATGGAAACTCACAGTTTGGGTGGTGGTAAACCTCTCTCCTCTTTTTCTCCACACTCGTTCTCGACCGTCTGGAGCATGTAAAGCTATTCGACACTCATCTGTGAACAACACTCTAGCCCATTGCTCGTGGGTCCAATTGACATGTTCTCTTGCGAACTGAAGTCGGGCTACTCGGTGCTGTCTGAGAAGTTCTGGACCTCGTGCTGGTCTACGAGCTTTTAAATTCACTTCCTCCATTCGTCTTCTCACCGTACGCTCACTAACATTAACGCCTCTTGCGATTTGGAGCCGCTGGCGTATCTCAACAGCGGTCAGGTAGCGGTTTCTCAAAATCTCCATAACAATAAAACGATCGTCCCGGGCCGATGTGCACCTTGTACCATTTGTTGATTTTTATAATAATTACTGATTTTTTATTCCATGACCAAGATTTTAATATTATAAGACTGATTTTCCTAGTGCGAATAATTATATACAATTGTTGATTGGTGGATAATTATGTACCATTTGTTGATTTTTATAATAATTACTGATTTTTTATTCCATGACCGAGATTTTAATATTATAAGACTGATTTCCCTAGTGCGAATAATTACCTATATACAATTGTTGATTAGTGAATAATTATGTACCTTTTTTATTTATAATATAAAATTCCAAACATATATATATATATATATATATATATATATATATATATATATATATATATATATATATATATATATATATAATATAAAATTCCAAATAATAAATGTGTTTTTTTTTACTTAAGGTATCAAGAGCAATTTTTCATTTTGTGTTGTGCGATTTTCTTTCTGAATCTCAAAATCATTTAGCAACATCAGCATCATATGAAACCCCCATTGTCATAAGAGCGTGACTTTTCTTCTGTGATTCACTTGACCTACGGCTCGCCATAAAATATTTTGAATCGATGTCTGTATATTTTGGTTAGATCGATTTTGAAATGATACACAACGTGCGACACGGCTACATCTCTAAGAAAGTTTCAAAAAGAAAGGTCAGCTACGCCGTTGTCGTCCAGTCGTGACAGTGACGTCATCACGATGGAGAGTAGTGTTGTGGTTTACTACAATTTTATTGTTATTGTTTGTTTTTTTTTATGTACAAAGTACATATATAAAAAGAGTGGAAGACAGCACAAGATTAAATAAAACATACCCGATTATAAAGAGTCATTTATTGTATAAAAAACCAACGAAAACCAGTTATTTTGGGTTATCGATATATCAACTCTTGGCAGCACTGTCTTTTTCGTAGGTATTTTTGTTTACTTTTCGCTTTGGCGTACAGGACACGGTAGTGAGTTTTTGGTGTGGCGCTCAAAAGGTTAACAAAGTCAGTCAGTCATGTCCAATCTTGCCTTCCATATTTGAGGCATTGAGTTATATGTACTACCTATTAGAGAAGCTATTCCAAACAAAAAATGTAGACTTACTCTGTATCCGTACATGCGCGAGAAACAGTAGAGTTGCGCATCCGCAGTTGATATAAACGCGCGAAAATTGTCATAGTAAATAATTGTTTATTTAGGTTGTATTGTTAATCGAGTACATTTTTTTTAAATTTTCGTTTATTTTGCATATGTGCTGATTTAATATAAAATTATTCTAAGCGCCGCTCCGCACTGTATGAATATCGAAGCCACAATAACAGGTGTACGGATTGCAGTACAGTTCAGTTGAACATAATGAGTGTTCGGAATGCCATATCTAGTGCGTAGTACATATATATCGATGGTTTGAGGTAAGTATTTTTATTGATAATTAAGTAATAAGGTATTTTAAGGGTTTTTGTGTAATATTTAAATTATTTTATCACTAAGTATTCATATTGATAATTAATGCTTCTTTTGTCAAAATATGTATAATTAATTTCGTATTAATTAAAAGTTATAAAAAGTCTTGTATGACGACTCATTGTTGCCTACACAGTAAAGGTAAATGCTACTGAAATGAAGTAAAAATACATTTCGAAACGAAAATCGAAACCACCAGCTTTAGTGGAAAATCCACTAAGTTGGCAACATTAGACAACACTGAGTTTCAGCACGCGCCGCATTATATGACGTCATCAGCATGCGTCCTTTAATATTCGGATACCCACCGCATTTTACAAAATGCGATTCGTACGGTGCGGCTATAATATGTGAGGTTTTACCCCTAGTTAGCCCAAGTTTTGTTGTATAACGGTGTTAAAGTAAAATTTTTTAAAAATCAATATTACAGCAAAACTAAAGCGATTAGCACAGAATGAAATCTTGTATGTTCTGGTCCCTTTTTTGTTCATAATCGCGTGTTGCCCAAGATTATATTAGCATAATAATCAGTAAAAGTGGTAAGCCAGCAGGTTCTTGGCAGCCTTGAAGAAATCAGTTTTAAAGTACTATAAAGGATTAGCTTCAACCCGAAAAAAATAACATAAAATCTTGATGTTTAAACAATCGAAACAAATGCTGAGGTTTGTTTTATAGTTATTATAAAATATAATGTAATGCTCTTTGGTCTATATATTAGATGAATTCATTTGAATGTAGTTAAAAAGTCCTGTTTAATTCCATCATTCAGATGATCCATCTTCTTCAAATTCTCAACTTAACTTTGAATCTCAACCATGGCGATGTTGTAAACCTAAAAGATTCCTGCAGGTGCCTTAGGACCGTGCTTTGTGGTATTCCTTCGGGTAGATTTATGTTCAGCAGTGAACTTGTGAAGGGATGTTATGATGATGACGATAACATGGAGATTGCTAAAGGAGAAGCTATATACTTCATCATGAAAACTTAATTCCAAATGGATGACCTCTGTGTTATTATTTTTTCCACATTCTTTTCCACAATATACCTAATTCCTAAAAGAAGGTTAGCGGATTACATAACATGTACTCAAAATTACGATGTTGGATTTACATAATTTCACAGAAAACCATAAACAAGGCTAATAGTACTATTAAATGGTAAAGGTATAGAAAATAAAAGAAAACACTTGTGCTTCAGAAACTTTATAAACCGAATATTACAAAAGTAAATGTTTTAATTTTTTCCAGACATTTTGTCTTTACAAGAGTAGGAGACTAGAGAAATAACATTTCAATTTCAATCGTGTCGCTAAAATACCGATTGTTTATAACGAAGCCACCAATATCGTTTACAATAAATATACGGTTAGCGACTTCCGTCACCTTTAACAAAAAATAATCAATAAAAACTTATAAGTAATACAACTACTAATTAAAATACAACTATCGACCTAAACAATGGCAACACATATGACATAATTTTAATCATTTCATAACTAACACATTGTTCAGGAATCTTACGTTGGTAAAGGTGATATTGGGCAGTTAATTCTCGGTGAATCATTTCTAGCGAAACATGTACATTCGTGTTGAACGATGATAGGTTCTTGTGTTAACACGTTTGTTTAATTTCATCGTTCACAAAATATATTAAAACCCTATCTTTATTAGATAAATATTTTTGTTCGATGAGAGTTGATAAATATTATGAAAACGTCTTTCAAAAGCGACTGTCGTTTAAGTATCATAATCTGTATAACGGGCATCGCCTATCGCCGCAAGCATAGGAGTTTTGTAGTACGAGGCTCGCAGTTGTCAAGCTCGGGCCGAGCGAGGTCCGACGCGGCGTCAATATTGTCATTCCGTTCAGAATTAATTAATTAATTTGTAATGAGTTTAGAAATCCTGCTTTTTTAAATAACTTTACGGCTTTGGGTTCTAGTCCTTCTGAGCCTCCTGCTTTATTATCAACTCTCGCAGAACAGACTAAGTCTGAAAAATATACTTAACACTATAGATCAAAAAGATGTGCATGTAGAATTAATCAAACAATCTTGCATTTTTAGTTCAATATTAAATGACGCCGGTGTAAGTTACCGGGGCTAAACTACTTTCATCGGGAAGGCTAAATGGTCAAATAATTCAAATAGATTAATATGTTTTCACTTGAAATGATTCATTGAAAATTAAAGGCAAAAACGAACCGTGCATATCGCCTTAAGTCTATTTATAGCATCTAATTATCCAGTAATGTGGCGGGAAATTCCACTTGAAGTTAGGTACATTTGATTATAAAGGCTCATACACACAGATGTTTTATAGTAATAGTGCATTAACACAACTGATTTACCTTTTATTGAACTATCCCATTATCTAATTTACCAAAGTTACGTAATAATAAATGGAAAGCCTTGTAGGGTTGAATATGTTTGAAATTAATACCTAAGTATTTCCGTTTCGATATCTATACAATTTTTCCAGAAGATTTAGATTATTGCGTCACACATCATTCACTTCATTGAATGAGCCTTCAAATTATCAGTAATTTAATGAAAATGTTTGATGGGAAAATTAATAATTTCCCCTAGAATATCTTAAACTTGAGGAAGTCTCTGGGCCCGCCCATCTTAGAAAAAATGTAAGCGACGTCCATGCGTGTAGATACCTGAATTAAAATTATTATAAAGTAATACAAACACCACTTAAAAATCTATCACAAAAGCTATTCTTTGAAATACAATAGAGTTCACAAATGTCCAAGAAAATATATTTTTCAATTTGACTGATATTTAAATATTTTAAAAACCCTTTTAGAATACTGTAAAAGTTGAGTTTGGGGAATAAATATATCGGAATGAAGTTTAAAAAATACAATCCATCAATTGTTTTATCTTCATTTACAATATACCTATTATCATAAAACCACGTAGTTCGAGACATCCGAATAATACAAATTTTCTTCAAATATAAATCACAAACTGAATAATAGACTAAAAGTCGTAACGGCGGAAAACCGATCATCAACCAAAATCCCCCTTATAACATTCCAAGTCTTAATTCGTATTAGAATAAATAACAAAATCTTTCACAGTAATAACTTTAAACGCTACGCTAGACAAAAACTAAGCGGACTATTTAGTAGTATTGGCAAAGTGATGTTAAAATTACATTATAAGCAAAACTTTGCGATTGATAAAGTACAAAATTTTATGGAATACACAATATAATATAGACGAGTAACCTTAGAATAAAACAGCCGTAAATCGTCTATAAAACTTTATATCGATTTTTTACTGAGGTAAATATTTAGCCAATTTTTAACACTAGAAAATTTCAATTTCAATGACATTTATAACAATTATCACTATTATTATATTATAATATTTTTAATATTTGTCGATACTAATCTACCCGACAGCGGAACATTATAAAAGCTAATAACGAGTTACAAATATTATTGCGAGTGTGCACTTGTTGATTTAATATCAGTTTGTGAGTTCGATCAAGGTAGAGCATAGCATAGGCGACGGTTTTAATATTCCTTTGTTAACTTAAAATATTTGAGAACATCGTTTAAATACTGAATAACGAGATAAAAACTTTATTTTATAGAAATAACGCTTCTTCTTCCAAAGTCTGCTGTAGTAGGTACTTTATGAAGCGATGACATATAGCTTTCTTCACATTCAAAAAGTGCTTTGTGAAGGCCAATTTTGTCAACCAACTTTGTAAACGCGACAAAGAATATATACCACATTCTTTAGTTAGACAAGTTAGCCCATTCTTAACTGTTTCGACCATATTATGCAATAAATCATACAAATTATTATGAGTAAACACGATTTGCAAATTTTCTTTATTAGTAGCGTTGAATGTGTTGTATAAAAGACATAAGTTATTGGCCTTTAATGCTATATAAATAATTAGAAAAAGTTTCATTTAATTGCAGAGTCCGGCCCTACGTAGCATTGTCTAGTCTAGTTAAAAGTTTTCTGGCTATTTAAATATTACTTTTAATGCTAAATAATGTGCAATGCTGTAAGCCGAGATCTTGTCCAAGAAACTTGGTTTAAATTTAAAGTTCTAACCCATGTTAAAGCTGAATATTAGACTATGATGTGTAATGCAATAAGTCGTAAATATTATATATCAAATTATTAATATGTCCTCCAGTACCGAATTTTGGTCACGACGGCCAGTCTGAACGGAGACCAGCCATCTGTTCAGGACAGAATTAATAGTGTATAAAACGAGTCACTGACTATGCAGATATACGATAATATTTTATCTGCGTATAAAAACTTAATCATCTGAAAGTATCACACCCACTAGGCAAATACGATAATATTCACTCGAAATCCTTCAAACGTACTAGACATGTTTTTGGAGCGAACTGTTTATACAGAGTGTTACCTACAATGACTTGGCGTATAATGCTTCTAGATTTGCTAGACAGTTCGTCAGAATAAGATTCAGATTTTGATTTTGATGCACGTATTGCGTTAGCATTTACTAAAAGGCGAAGAATTTGTATATATCTTTCGATATAGCTCAGTGCTTACAGATATAAACTATTATCTGCGCTGAGTGTGTTAGTTATCATTAGTAGATATCGTATCTGCGTAGTGTGACTCGCTTTACCGTGTGCCGCAAGCACATGCACTCTATTCTCTCACTCTCTTAGTCCGATGGGTCGGCAGTCCGACTCGACCAGAGTGAGATCAGGCGCAGGACAAATTTAATTCTGACATTAAATACACTTGATACACCCAAAACACGAATTAAATATTTTTCTATATGCATAAACAACCTTTCCTTTAGGCTAATAGAAAGGGTTAAGAGTGTAGAAAATAGTAAAACCACGCCTTCAGCTATTCTGCCCCTTTTGGTCACAAAACCCACTACTAATCACTCACCCTCATCGATTCGCGATAAAATGTGAATTTTTACGGACATTATCGATTAAGAAATAGATAAATTAAAATACAGATAAAGTAGATCGTAACATTTTACATTCGAATTATTTTTCAATCGCAATCGCAAGTGTGGAGATGACGACAAAGCCCGTTCACGGGCAGGTTGTGTATACAACAATAATCAACCTTATTCTCATAGCGATAACGCGGAAATTGTCTATGCCAAGATTAGCGATGCTTCTTTTAGTCGACGTGCGACGAAAACTAAACCGTTCACGTCTAACAACACCCTGTTAACTCCATTTTTGTCTTCATGAGAATTGTCTCAACAATGCTACCAACCTTCCAACATATTAAATAAACTCAATAAATAGTTATTACTCTTTGGAGATGTTCTGTATCTGTACTTGTTAAATACATTTTCGTATGCCATTTTTAAAACAGTAGTTAACTTTAGTATTTCTGGCTTTAAACTAAATCTTTTAATATTGAAAAAAAAACGCAGTCTCAAAAAATTTTTTGAAATTTTTTAAAATTGCGTGTACGCCTAATTATATCAAAATAGATAATTAATATGTAAACAACCCAAAGAATACTATAATACACAATAGAATGGCTGTCAACTTTATTTTGTACGAGGATTGGCGTCGCCAAACCCGATTCGCTGTGTTGACAGACTGAGTATATTTACACAGTTTAGACTTTTGATTAATGTTCAAGATCATCATTACAAAAATAGTTTTAATTTTAATACATATTTATTTGTAAATAGGGTGCAATTTGGCATTTCTTAAATAATTTGTATGCGAAATTCGGAAACAATAGTAACGTTAAAACAAATCTCGTGTTGACATTTATACGTGTGAATTGACGTGTTAGTGACATTTTAGTGGCTACGCGGGCTCCGCTCACTCCCCCGTTCTATTATGTATGTATTATAGTATTCTATGAAACAACCTAAACATAGACTGCACTGTGAAAGTCAATCACCAGTAGTAGCAAAGCTAGATCCCACATCACATGTAAATTCGAAACACAGAATGTAAACTCCCTCTAAGTAAATCAACGGATTAACCCCTCCCCCCACTCCTCTCAGTAGAGGCATAAATTACAATCATAATAAAAACAACATAAATAAAAAGAGCCAATAACACGTACGTAACTAAAAGAAGCATGGCATTTCAAGTTGCGTCTAGTTGCCTTCGATCGCTTTAGCAACGAACTCTATGAATCGTTTGCCGTACTGCTCGGGGTCGCAGGTTGATATCCCGTCGACGTTGCTGCCGTATTTCACTGTTTTCGCTGCTTTTGCTGCCTAAAAAGAAAATAAGTTATAATTTTAGATCAATTCACAACAACCTGGTAAATACAGAAAGTAAAGTGTGAAGCCGTGTATTATTGGCGGCTTAAGAGAATCCATCACACCGTATCATCCTATCAGGCTTGTAAGAGGCGATAGGAGTAGGGTTGCCATATTTTTTTTTGAACAAATAGAGTATTTTTTTAAAAGATAGAAAAATATAGTAGTTTTAAGGAATTTAGAAGAAAAAAGTACACATTCATTTTCAATGTTAAAGTATTTTTCCATTTTTTTATTTATTGTTATTACTGTTTGTTTAGGCCATGAATGATCTGTTGCCTTTAAAATATATAATAGCAGTCTGATCAATATAGATTCATATTAAAATAAAATAAAAATTTATTTTTAATTAAATATTAATTTAATGCTCTATTTCTTTCTTCTTTCATTTTTAATTCATGACGGAAACAAATATTTTCGTTAAACTTACTTTCAATCAGAGTTAATATAAAAAAGCACGACTTTTCCGTAATATATAGTACAATTGATTGTAATATAGTATGACGCTATATATTATAGCACGAGTAGCAACAGGAGACTGAAACAGGAGGTGGGCAGCAATTCCCTTGTTGATAACTGCAATCGCAAATCCTTCTGCTAAGCGTGGCAACTATGGTAAGTCCCCCTATGAGACTCTCGATGAGGGAGGCCTATTTTCGAGACTATATACACTTTTGATAGGCTACAATGAATTAATGAAAACGAAGTGCCTCAACAAACAGAATTTTTTTTACAATTCACTCTACAGCTACCATCCAAATACACAGAGTCCAACTTATCTTTGATTTGCGTATACGTATTGCCTTTCATAAACAAAAATTTAATGACAGTTCGATACTCAATTTTTTCTATTTTTTTTTATAGAATAGGCTGACAAACGAGCACACAGTCCACCTGATGGTAAGTGGTTGCTGCGGCCCACAGACATCTACATCTATCTTCCATTAAAAATCAAAATGCAGATGCGTTGTCACCCGTGAGGACTGAGATGGAATGCCTCATTTTCAGTAAAAAGGGTCTATTTTCACAAAAACACTCACATCGACTCACCCAAACGACTGTCAAATAACAACTACGCCATGAAGGTTAGAGAACAAGAGAACGGATCACTACGTACTAAAGCATAGCCCGCCTGTCCTTGAAAATTGTAGAATGTATAGCGGCGCTGACGTCGGTGAGTAGTAACTGCGAAGTTAGCTGTTTATGAGTACAAGTAGATGAAGTTAGTTGAATAATGTACAAATTTTCATTTCATTTTTAATGACAAAATTTTCATGCTCCGTAATTTTGTAATTTTTGACAAAAAGAAACATAAAAAAAATGGAGAAATATTTTATTGTGCGTGGATGTGCAAGTGGTTTAGCATCTGATCGGAAAAATAGGCTGAAAATGACTTTTATTGACTGAACTTAGCGATCGCAGCGCCTCACTTATGGTGTCCATATTTCTGGGACACTATTTTCTACGGCGATCGTTCTCCTGTTCTCTAAACTTCATGAGCACAACTATATTCACGAGAAGCCATAATTTAAAAGAAGAAGAAATTTATTCACTAGCTTTTATTGGCGAGTGCTGCCATCTTCACTCTGAGGTCGGAAACTTTTCAGACCACCGACATATTATAAGGATATGTTATATGTTAATACTAGGATATTAATACGTGGTAGAGCGATATTACAGCTATGTTATAGTTGTAGCAGGAATGCTCGACCGTGGAAGGGCCACGTTCTCACAGAATACCAGCGAAAAATAGCAGCTTAATGCTGCTGTGTTTCGTATTGTAAATATAGAGAACCGGAGACCCTTTTTACTGAAAACAAGGCATTCCATCGTGACAACGCATCTGCATTTTGATTCTTAATCGGGCCACAGCAACCACTTACCATGAGGTGGGCTGTGTGCTCCCTTGTCACCCTTATTCTATTTTTTTTTAAAGATCCGCACCGCCTCATTTTAACAATAGCACCACCTACCGGGTCTAAGTGTGAGTTTAAACCGTACAGGGACCACTTAAATACATACAAAAAATTCATCAAAAGCGGTCTAGCTTTATGAGGAGTACAGTAACAAACACATGTACAGAAGAATTTTATTATACAGGGCTATTTTGCAATAACCGGCCAAAGAATCATGACCAATTTTGACTTGAAAATTTTCTAACGCGTCTAATGATGTAAAATATCTTATAAAATTACCTTTATTTTGCTTATTTCGTAACGCATAATAGAATTCTCCAATAAAGCCAGGAAAAAAGTAATATTAATATGTTTATCATTCTTAATAGAGTTTTGGAGAAGGAACGCGTTTAACAATGACGTAAAAGCCCAGAAGCTATGACAATATATATTTTAAAAAAAAAACGTGGTTTACGCGTTTTGTTTCACAGACTACGAAAATCTTAATTTATTTGTCATGTGGTTTATGAATGTTCAAAATAACCAATTGTTTTTTGTTACTTATCTTGTTATTTTATGATCAGATATGCTATTTTGTGGTTTTATACTATGGTGTGGAAGCTATTTTTCTTTGCACGCCATAGTATACCATATTCCAGTTGACAGGTTATAATATAAAAAAAACTTATTTACTTAATAGCATTTTTCCCTGACCTCTAAATAAAAATGTGACAAGTTATTATGTTATTATAAACAATAATTGATTTTATGCAACAGTAGTTGTAGGTAGATGCGACCTGTAAAAAGAATCAAATGACAGGAAAAATGTATGGAAAGTGGGCATACTTCTTTGCAGAGAAGGTTCAGAATTAATTAAAAACTAATAAAGGTAAATGGTGAAGAAAAATTAATTAAAAAAACCTTAGGCATTCTGTCCTTTTAATCTTTCAAATTCAAAATGCGTAGTCATGCACTATCTTAACTGATTTTTCCGCGCACGCACACATCCGTAAGGGTCGATCGGTAAGCAAAAACGTTGTTACCCGTAAATCATATTCAATTTGAGATAATTTCAAATAAAATTACAAGCCTTATCTACTCGTATTTTCAAAAACTGCAATAACGGTATATCATTATTTTTATATTTGAACGTACGTTTTAAACTTGGCTGTTCTTTAAAAATAACCCTGTATATAAAGAAAAGATTATGCAGTTGAAAGTTTTAAAAACAAACTTCATCAATAAAAATAATCTAGTATGGATAGTTACACAAATAAAATTACCTGTTTCTTAACACCGTAGTGCGTCAGGACATCGATTAGAGCCACGAAATATATCTCCTTCTTAGGTGCACCTGATATAAAAGAAATCACAATTTTATACTTTATTTCAATTTAAGATTATTATAGTCGGAATTACACCGAATTCACTAGGCGGCAGGACGTACTTTCAGCGTAAGAATTCGTCTATATAAGTACCAACGTTTACCAAAGGTGGTAGCTACATGTAACTACCACATTTTTATTTTTTTTTATTTTTTATTATTTATTTAATTCAAAAACTCTTGTGGCTTACAGAAAATCCAACACGCACACAAGGTTAAATTTTACATGCAAAAAAATATTTTAAAAAAATGCATCCAATTATAACAACAAAAATTAATGGTTATTACTATAATTGTTTACTTTACAAAACGCGTAAAGTAAACAATTATACAATATTAGTGATATAAAATTTCTAAACCTTTAGCAAGCCGTGTTGAGAAATTAAAATAAAAACCATAGGTTGCGGAATTCACAACCTCAAAAGGACGTTCAAAAATCTTTAGAATAGGTCGGCTCGACCGGGGAATTCTTATTTTGGTTGCCAGTGTTCATGAACTGTAGTAACCGTTTACCCGTGGGTAAGTTTTTACAGCAGTTCTACATATTATATCCCGTGGGTGTCGTAAGAGACGATGGAGATAAACTGAACCAGAAGATGGGAGGCAGCATATTCCTAGTAACAGCTGAATCAAAATCGAAAACTGTGGTTGCCAACCAACTTGCCAAACGTGGCAACTGTTGCGAACATCCATGGGGGATACCTATTACAGGTGAACTATGTGCTCGCTTATCACTCTTATTCTATTTAAAAAAAAAGATATCTCACCTTCCTGGCTGGGAATCGCGTATATATCGAGTTCCGGTATGATGCCCTCGTAGCGGAGCGAAGACTGGCGAGCGAAGCCGCGCGGACTGTCGGGTGGCGTGTTGTAGCCCCACCTGGTCAAAATATATACCGCTCAAAAAAAAAACACACACCGGCTACAAGGAATAGGGTCACAGCTCATTAGAGCCACTCGGCACCCGACCCTCACCGCCTCGTCACAGGCAGGCGTCCACTCGTATTCGACAGGTGCACCACGGGTGGACGCCGCGTTGTCACCAGTGAACCTCGCGTGGTCATCGAGTCAACCACGCGTCGTCAACGAATGGACCTCGCGTGATCGACGAGTGACCCCTAAATCATACAATAAATTATACTACCGAACTTCTTCTATAAGTTTTTCTTTGTTCATTTTAAAAACAAACAACAATGCGTCCGACACATTCGAAAGGAAGGCTCGAAATTAAGGGTTATTGGAGATTGCCGATTCGCACTCGCGTGAACCGCGCGTTGCCAGCTCGCGCTTCACGCGAGGCAAGCATGCCAACAGCGAGCTATCATCGATTGGTCCACTCGCAGTCCGCGAGTAGACATCTCGCGTGCGAGGCGATCCGGTGATGGTACGGAGTTGATGTAGTGAGCGCAGGCCGCTCGAGGCTAGGCGGTGAGGGTCGGGTGCCGGGTGGCTCTAATGAGCCGTGACCTTTAGATTTTACACTAGTGTCTGGTGAACGAAGGACTGCTCTTTAATTTCTTCTATAAAGCAAAGGACTCCTCCTATTAAACAAAATGGAGGACAACAGAAATCCAACACTATTTCATCCTTTAGATATTAAGTTGTAAGGCACTTAGTGCTCAACTTTTATATTCAGTAAGCCCTACATTCGTAAAAAAAAACGATATTATGTTTTTATAGAACATAAAATGATATGTGCAGAATTTCAAATTCTTTTTGCAAATAAAACCTCTTGCTTAAACACTGCTATTTATTTTTATTTTTTAGAAAGCAGGACATGAAAATATTTCTGAAATAACTAAGAGTTACAAACGAGAAAACAGTCTCCCTGGTGGTTAGTGGGTGCTGTAGGTCATTGACATCAAATCTACCCGCTATTAAGAATAAAAATGCAGTTTCGTCGTAATATTACCTTCCGTCATAACATTGATGTAAGTGCATTCATTACCTTACATCGTAATATTGGTGTAAGTGCATCAACGTCCGTCGTAATATTAGTATAAGTGCATTACCTTTCGTACTAATATTGGTGCAAGTATATTACTTTTCGTCGTAATATTGGTGTGAATATGTTATCATTTTTCCGTGATGATGGTGTGAATAAATAAGGTCGGGGAAAAAGTTTCTTCATATTTTATACAAATTCAAGTCATTTTTTTTTTCAAAGTTTAATTATATTTAATTTTAATTAATATGTTATATTTAAATGTTTAATTTTAATTTATATGTTATTTTAATATGTTTAGTAATAATATGGTAATGACATAATCCCGTTGCGGTAAAAATCTTGAAATTTCTGATCAAAAAAAGCGACAAGTAGTTTGACAGTCCTCTCTTGATGTTACCCTAACATTACCCAAAGAATTCTGAAGAGACCGAAACAGGTGAAAATCTGAGGGTGCAAGGTCAGGACTCAGTATGGTGGATGCATTAACACTTTCCAACCAAGCTCTCTCAGTTTTTGCTAAGTGACCAAAGATGTGTGTGGTCTGGCGTTATCGCTTATCATGACGAAAGACCACTCTTTTTCAGTTGGTCCGGCCGTTTTGACTCAATTTCATGCTTCAGTCTCATTAGTAGTCAGCAGTAGAGATCCGAATCGAAGGTTTTGTCCGGCGGTAAAAGCTCATAATAAACGATACCCTTCCAATCCTACCATACACACAGCATCACCTTATTGCGTGTTAATACCCTTTGACCACTATCTTTTTCGCTCTTTTTTGTCGTAGGTGATTCACTTTTCGTGATCGATCTTTTCAAAAATGTTTCGGTTTCATTAAGTTTCGTTAGAGAATCGCAAATGAGTACACGATTCATTAGGTTTCTTCAGTGAGCTCGTGTGGTACCCAAATCTCTAGCTTTTTTATATAGACGGACTTTTTTAAGTGGGTCAAAACTGTTTTGTGGTCAATCATAAATTTCTCGGCTATATCGTTACTACTAATATGCCGATCTTGCCTTAAATATTTAAAAAATGGCATCGAATTTATCCGTATGAGGGTGACCAGAGCGAGCTGCATCTTTGACATCAAAATTCCCGAACTGAAAACGCTTGAATCAACTTTGTGATACTCTTACTGACAATGCATTAGGTTCATAAACGTCACAAATTTTACGCGTCTCGACTCGCATTTTTCTCTCTTTTTTAATAAACTTCAAAATGTATCGAATTTCTTCGTTAGATTCACTCATTTTGACGGAAAAACAATTGTAAAATGGCGGGAGTGTTTTTTTACTTTTTCTTTTTCTTCTTCTAAATGTCCTATATGTACTGATACTAAAACCAGCCAGATACAAACAGTGCAACCAAAGAGATTTTTCTTCAATTTTTTACAAAAATACGACGAAACTTTTTCTCCGACCTATTATTATGTTTCGTATATAGGTGTTGGTGTGAGATTGGTTACCTGCCTTTGTGATATCAATGTGAGTGAGAGCTGAAAGGGTGTTATGAATCCTCGTCAAATCGTGCCGGTGTGTGTTGTGGAAGGGAGAGGGCGTAACATGTTGGCGTAGCGCCTGCGACAGTATGAGCGAGAGCGAGAGCGCGCTACCTGTCGCCGTGGTGGCGGTTGTCGGTGTCGCTGTCGGTGTCGGAGTCAGGCTCGCTGTCGGCCTCAGCCTCGCGCTGGCGCGCCGCCTCGGCCTCGGCCTCGCCGCGCCCGCACTCGTGCACGCCCAGCAGCAACGAGTAGTCCATCAGGTGGAGTTTCGTTAGGAACTATAGATACAGTTAAACAAACGCCTGTATACAATGCGGTAATGAACTTTGATTATTTCTAATACTTATATATAATATTATTAAACGAAAGTGACAAACGAATTCCGTTTGATGTAGGACACCTGTAACTAACTCAATTCAGACTAAGAAAACTACAGATGTGACCTTTGAGGACTCAGAAGAAGACTATAGAATACCTTACTGTCTTTCGCACAGTAATGCGTGCGCAGCTATTTGCTTGCAAGTAAGATGCTGATAGCTACCCAGATGGACTCCCGGATGGATATAATCTTGTGAAACATATTATCCTAGTGAAGGCAGAGAAATAAATATTCAATACATATATGATCTATAAACAAATAAGAAGCTTACAGAACAAAGACTACTTTAAGACACGACATTATGATATAATCTCCTCTAAAAAAACTTTAAATCAAATACAATAAATGTTATCACAATCTATGTTTTTATAATAAAAAGGCTAATATTAAAAATATGCCACTTGTTTTTATAAATGGTAGGGATCCTTTCTGTCTAACATTGTCACTATCTCCTTGTTAATTTCTATGATTTCTATATATGAATTAATATTTATTTATTTATTTAATCTTTATTATACACCTTATATACTAAGGGATATAAAGGGCGGACTTAACGCCTTATAGCATTCTCTACCAGTCAACCCTGGATGATTTGAGAAATTGTGGCAGGTGTAATCAATCACTTCATAAATAAATAATAAGGATATAAAACAAAATAAAATGCAAATGAAGAGAATAGATATATAGTTAGTAAAATATACATATTTACTTATAGGATAAATAAGAAATATATAAAATAACACAATACATATTAAAATACATTATACAAAATATTACTTATAAAGTGAAAGAGAGAAAAAAACAATAGTCGGATAGTCAGGTGGATTATCTTTACGACAGAACTTTCGAACTAGTCTTCTAAAATAATTCTTGTTATTAATAATTATTATAATTAATAATGTTGTTTTATTAATTGACAGTTTTTTTTAAATTAGAATAAGGGTGACAAACAAGCACGTTAATCCTTAATTAAGAATCAAAATGCATATACGTTGTCACCCGTGAGGACCAAGATAGAATGCCTCTTTTCCAGTAAAAAGGCTCTCCGGTTCTCTACACTCAGACAAGTATAAAAAACAACTAAGCCATTTATTTTCATGTTAGTGTACTATTTTTAAAACTTCGGATTAATTAATAATCATCAATAAAAAAAAAATTAATAAATAATTGCAATATAATCGTAAACTAAACGCAATTACGTTTTTAGAAGTTGCCATATCTGGAGGCACAGCAGTGCCCCCCGCCGAGTCGAGCAAACACTAAACAATCTAATTTAATATAATACTTAATACTTGTGAGATATACTGTATTTTCATGCGATGGCCAAGTCAATCTATTTATTTAAAACAAATATTTTTAACATTGGTATGGTCACTATAAGATGTTGTTAGGTTAGCTAATTACGTAATAATTAAATTATTACGTAATTAGCTAAAACAGAAGGACCCTTAAATAATAAATAAACCGACTTGGTATTACATGGATCTCACAACTTTTTACAGTAGAAGAACTGAGTTGCGAGACTTGGTTATGGCATATAAAATAACACAAGTATCGAAATAATAATTAATTATATGGAAATATAAATAACACTATAGTATATAATTAAACACATTATATCTAAGAATTCATAATTGATGCATAAAATTATAATGTTTAACGATAGGAATGATTTTCGTTATCATTTTTTTTTGATCATATGGCAATTATTTATTGAAAAAAATCCCATCAGAACTTCACCATTAACTGTTGCAGTCCTATGAATGTAGGTATCTTCTAATGCACACCGCTGAGTAGATACCGATCCTTATCTCAATCTACCTACCTAATGGTAAGTAAAACACTGCAAAAATAGCGACAAGCAATATAGAATATTTACTTTATCACCAAAACAATATTTATTTGTCTATATGTAAATATCTACATTGGAACACTAGTACATAACCTTAAAAAATAAAACTGGTTATAACTTTTATGTCCCAAGTTTTAAAAGTCTAACAATTTAAAAAGTATTTGTATATCCCACTAACACGAAATTTTATTAGCGGTATGAGATTCCCATACAAGGCTGCCATTCGACGTTGACTAGTGTAGATTGCAGTTGTACGTGATCTGCAATAGCTACTTTATGTCAAGTGGACTGTGGGTTTGTCTGCCGTTTAAATTTTAAATAATATATTCATATTATTGCTAAAATAGATATTCCATTAAAGTTTTATGTGTTTAATATCAATATTTTTTTGTTTTGTAGTGATATTGACCAATTGTAAAAACACTGATAAAATTGATCAATGCGGATTATATGTAAGAAGCAAAGACCAGTAAAGTTTTATTACGCCATAGGCTAAATTCATTTTCAAAAGGTATTAAGTGGATTTATAGCACAGAGTGATATCTGACAAACGAAAATTAAATTTCTTAAAATCGATATAAACAGAGTTCCTACCTCCACATCAGCGGTGAGAGTCTCGAGTAGCTTTTCTTTAGCGGCGTCACCAATGTCAATCCTGACGCCTTGCTTTATGAAATCGTTATCCTTGAGGGTGGGCAACTCCTTTTCCAGCTCTTTCTCGGACGCCTCGCGGTCCACTGTCGATCCCTTCAAATCGTACTTCCTAGAAAAAGTAAACCAAGAGTACTTTAATATAAATTTTGTAATTACAAGATATTGTATAAAGAGTAACAAACTACTTCATAGTACATCCATGGCAACTGACGCAGTTAATTCGATTTTAAACAAAATCCTTTTTTTAACTGTTGCATTAAGGCAGAAATATCAATTAAGAATCATCTATAACAACCTAAGCAAAAAAAGAAACCCTATAACCAACTTAATACTAGTTTATAGTTGCTGACACAATTAGCACTGGTTGCACAATAGTAATATAACAGAACATTTATTACGAAGTTCGATAGTCTTACCAGTTTAAAAAAAATATGAGCCATTATTTTTTGAGTACTTAAGAGAGAAGTATCTATAGCGAGGTTCAATATGGCTATGCGGATTGAAAGGTTTGTAAAATAGAGTCAAATAATTTGTAAGGTAAAAGTAAAGTTACAGTCTTTATGCCAGTTTGAATATATTTACAAATATTGTGATTCTGTACGGAATAAATTTAATCATAATAAGACAGCGTATGACGAAATGGAAAAGACTAGCTTTCTACTAGTATGTATTACTAAGATTCAAGTAAAATATTAATTAAGTAAAGTATTACTAAGGTTCAAGTGAAAAATGATAATAAACTACCTAATCATATTTTTACTCAAAAATTCAGGGTAGCATAATTGTATTGCACTAAAAGACAATTTTTATATTTGCACACAACTTTTAAGTGGGACCATGTAACGTTTTTTGTAAACATTTAAGAGTTTTATCAGCTCTTTTCATTTATTCGTTCATAATAACCTATCAAAGTCAACTGCGTAACATAGGTTTGCCCATAGAATGCCTCTGTTTACCGTAGCTGCTACAAAAATATAATAATAAGTATCTAACGACCTATCTACTTACGGTATTAGTGATTACAAATATATCGGTAGATAGCATACGACGCACGGGGAAGTGGGGGTAGTTAAGGGCCTATTAACAAGGGAGTTGGCATCCATTTTTTCCAGGTGGTATTGGGAAAACGCTGCCGCCCACATCTTGGTTCGTTTCCCTCTATTGCCTCCTACGACAACCACGTGACGATATGGAGTTTATTTTTTTATAGAATGTTGGTGACAAACGAGCACACAGTCCACCTGATGGTAAATGGATGCTGTGGCCCATACACATCTATATTTACCTTCAATTAATCAAAATGCAGATGCGTTGTCACTCTCGAGCACTACGATGGAAAGCCTTGTTTCCAGTAAAAAGGTTCTCCGGTTCTCTACAATCACCATACGAAACACAGCAATATAAGATGCTATTTTACGCTGGTATTAATGAACGCAATATAAAGTATTCCCTAAAAGTACATTATACAGGTTAGAGCCTCCGCAGGCAACGACCAGTCCGCGTCGTACTTTTTTTTGTCCGTGAATAAAGAGTAGATTGAAAGTATGACATGACGCAGACGGCGTACAAAAATTGCTGCGTACTAGTCTAATAATAGTTACAGAATAAATTCAATAATAGTTATAACTATTATTAAATTTAGTTATAACTGTTATATGTATAACTAAAGTCCACCGACACAGTTCATGTTGCCAATGATGTCATATGGATCTGAGACATGGTTCATCACTGCTTGCCGTACGAGGAAGCTCAAGGTCGTTCAGCAAGCTATGGAGAGGGCTACATTCGGGGTTTCCCTGCATGATAAACTTAGCTGAGGATATCCCCAGTAGAACCAGAGTAACCGACATAGATCAACAGATTAGTAAGCTGAAGTGGAAAAGAGCCGGCCGTATAGTTCAAAGAATCTACAACCGATAGGGAAGAAAGGTTCTCGAGTGGCAACCTCGTATTGGTAAGCGGAGTGTACAGCGGCCTCCCATTAGATGGAGTGACGACCTGGTATGATACTGTTGCGTGCCACAGTTGATGGCACTAGCGCCATCTATTATCGAACAGAGGAACTGAGCTTTCTAGAAAGCCCCACACTCGAACTTTCTGCGCCTGGTCGGTCGGGGTCCGTATTTGCTGGAATATTCTGAATGTTTCTGTGGAAGAGCCCTATTTAAAGCCGTTGAAAGCCGCGATCGGGGCAGTATTGAATTGGCGATACGAGCGAAGCTTTCAGAGCGAAATAAAGTGAACTAAAGTGTTAAGTGTGATTAATAATGAGTGTGATGTGATTTACGTTTTAATTGGTGTTCGGTATTTAAAGTGTTAATTTTGTTAATTCAATCGGCAGTCTTTATTGTCACGAACCCTAAGCTCGTAACAATATGCAGGAAGTCGATGGACGCATGTGGCTCAGGACCGTGCTTTGAATCATACTTTAGGGGAGACTATGTTCAGCAGTGAATGTGTGAAGAGCTATAATGATGATGATGATACTCCATCGAACACCCTATACTCCGCTGAACTCGAGACCTCATGATCATCAGTCTCACACCCATTAGACCAACAAGGCATCCCGAATCAGACCAAAAATCAGCTATCAGGTGTAGCACGTAAAAGCACGTAAGGCCGTTGGCCCTAGATACGTCTCCGGTCGCGTTGGAGTACAGACCATTCGGACTATGAGAGTGAGGGAATAGAGTGCAGCTGTGTTACACTCGGGCACTATAATCCTGTCCTGCGCAAGTGTCTAGTAGAGTCCATTGAGACGGCCGACTGGCTATTATTGGATTCTAGACAAGTATTACTCTGCTGGATACTGACGGTACAGACTTAAGGGAAAAATAAAATTATACCATAATATATATATTATAAAATTGAAATCCCTCGAAAAAATATTAAAAAATAATACAATTTTCCTAATTTTAATTTTAACGAACAAAAGTATGCAGCCTAATCGACTTTCGCGGAGAAAAGTCTACTGAGTACTGGTCTGTCGTCAACGCAAACACTTAGTTTTCAACTAACTTCAAAAAGAGAGGAGGTTCTCAATTCGACTGTAATTTTTGTGTGTTACCTCAGATCTTTTTTCTAGGTAAACGGATTTTGATGATTCTTTGTTTATTTGAAAGTTGGTGCTTCTCATGTGGTTCCATATACATTCGATCAAGATCTGGCCAGTAGTTTTTGAGTTATCCTTAATAATGAGTATTTAATTGACTCCGAATACATTGATGATGTTCTCATTTTATTTATATTGAAGTCGGTTGTACAAATTTTAATTTTACCACTTGTTATATTAGACGCAACGTTTGGGATTGACTATGGCAGATAAACCATTATTTTTAATTATGTACCTGTGTATATTGAGGTGGTTGGAGAAGACATTTCTGGTTGCGACGAGGTAGTGCTCAATGCCGTCTACCGTCAGCCGGTACATACCGAGGTACTGTGGTAGCAGGGTCTTTCCGTGTCGCTCGACAATATACTGTGGACAAAGTATCGAAATAATAAATACGAGGCTACAATGTGTTTTTTGTTAAAGATAACCGCCTTCAGAAATAAAACTTAGTCTATTTTTTCGACTCCATATTTTTCTACATCAGCCCGTAATTTCTTATTTTTCAGTAGGCCCGAACAAAAAGATTAGACTTGTATTGCATTCCTTTGCACTAAGAACTTTTAAAAAGATCCAGGTTAAGGCAAGATTATACGTAGACATTTCTGAAATGCTAGAATTACATTTCTTTAAAGACTTTCCCACAATACACACCACACTGGGCAGACAGGTTAGTGAGTGCAGAGTAGTACTGTCAATTTTACTCCCCATCACTACAGGCCACATCGATCTAAATGTCAATATATTAAATAACAATACTATAATATAATATATAAACACTAGGAACAAACACAAGCTAGTGATACCAGTTTCTCGACTCCACAAGTCAGTATTTCATTCTTGGGGGGCAATGTAAATCTATACGCTATTACAAAAAAGAAAAAATATACATGGTCTCTTTATTACCAAGTTTGAATATTTAATTAAACAAAAACTGTATAAAAAGGGTTATTATAAATTAATACATGGTGGATAATAAACCCTGGGAATGAGGTGGTCGCTTCCAAGCTGTTTCTGAAATAAATTTGTATATATATTGTAACAATATATTTAAAAAAAAATGCCCGCTGGATTTCTTCCTGGTTCTTCCCAGGACAGAGGTTAAACACCGGACCCAAAAAGGCACTTTCCCCAACACCAACCATAAAAAAAAAAAAAAAAACCTATTTTTTTAAAAAATTTCGAACCAGTGGTAAAGTAGAAAATGACTTTCAATATGAACTACATGTAATTTATATCGAATAAAAAAATATTCTCTTTTATTCTAATCTATTATATTACAAATACAGTAAATCCACCACCCATATCATCCCGAGGGTGTCGTTAGAAACAATAGAGTTAAATGAAACTGGAGATGAGCAGCAGCATCTTCCTGATAATAACTCAGAATATTAAAACTTGTGGTTGCCTGCCTGCCTGCCTATGGTGGCAACTATAGCAAAAATCTCCCAATAAAACAATCTATGGGAAAGCCTATGTTTAGCAGTAGACTTTCGATACGCTGTATTCAGTGAATTAATTAATCAATGAATAAAGGAATGAATGAATGAATGAATATAACACTATGAATGTGTTCAAGGCAAGTAAAAGAAAGTAAAATTACACAGGTCTGCTCTCATTTCTGAAAGGGGCTTAGGGCAAGAATGTATTAACCGCGTTGAACAAATATGCGTGTTGGCGGACTTCACATGCCTACGAAATGTTTTTAAAGGACAATGGCTAACTCCCAAATAATTTTTTATTGACACTTTTTCTTGCGTCTACAAATGAAAAATATGTAAAAATATGGGCTTTGAAATCCTGAACAATTTTTTCGGCAGTCATACTACTGCAGGAAGTAAGAAATAAAGATATCCCAGTTTGAACCAAATTCACATCAGACTAGGCTGTATGGTATAACACCTTTGCCTGCCTTAATTGACAAATTGAAAAAAAGAACTACACTACTACCACAACAAGAACTACTAGTCAATATAATTTTGAATTATGATTAAACAGAGAAATGGACTTGTTTTGTCACAGTACCTAGGCCTCAAGGTAACGCTCACGTCTTCTGCTTCTTTGTATTATATGGATAATGGTTTTCATCTACCATACTCGCTTCTAAGAGAGGCCCGTTTAGAATTAGCGCTATTAAGATTGGAAGTGCGCAAAAGCGTCCTCCTGGTTCTGGCAATTGGTAATACAGAGCACTGTGAGGTTTCAACCGTTTAGTGTCAAATACCTTTTTGTTGCGTAGCAGATCAAATGCTTATATAACCGTGGCAATAAGTGTTTTTTTTTTATATAAGAGAACATGAAATAGAAGAAAAACAAGCATGCGGCTCGTTTGCCCCCCCTCTAGTGCCTAACGCCGCATATGAACAACTGTAACACAAGGGGAATTGCAGATACGTTGCCGGCCTTTTAAAAAAGAGTACTCTTTTTTTAATATCCCTAAGGCCGGTTTTAGAGCTCGACCGACCGTCGGTGCTTACCATCGGTCCTGACGATACGCATAACCGATCGTCAGTTTGTAGCGTTCAGTGCTCTCCACATCGATCTAAATGTCAATATATTAAATAACAATACTATAATATAATATATAAACACTAGGAACAAACACAAGCTAGTGATACCAGTTTCTCAACTCCACAAAGTCAGTATTTCATTCTTGGGGCAATGTAAATCTATACGTTATTACAAAAAAGAAAAAATATACATGGTCTCTTTATTACCAAGTTTGAATATTTAATTAAACAAAAACTGTATAAAAAGGGTTATTATAAATTAATACATGGTTGATAATAAACCCTGGGAATGAGGTGGTCGCTTCCAAGCTGTTTCTGAAATAAATTATATATATTGTAAAATATGTTTAAAAAAAATGCCCGCTGGATTTCTTCCTGGTTCTTCCCAGGACAGAGGTTTTTTTTCGAACCAGTGATAAAGTAGAAAATGACTTTCAATAAGAACTACATGTAATTTATATCGAATAAAAAAATATTCTCTTTTATTCTAATCTATTATATTACAAATACAGTAAATCCACCACCCATATCATCCCGAGGGTGTCGTTAGAAACAATAGAGTTAAATGAAACTGGAGATAAGCAGCAGCATCTTCCTGATAATAACTCAGAATATTAAAACTTGTGGTTGCCTGCCTGCCTGCCTATGATGGCAACTATAGCAAAAATCTCCCAATAAAACAATCTATCGGAAAGCCTATGTTTAGCAGTAGACTTTCGATACGCTGTATTCAGTGAATTAATTAATTAATGAATAAAGGAATGAATGAATGAATACAACACTATGAATGTCTTCAAGGCAAGTAAAAGAAAGTAAAATTACACCCTACGTACGTCCCACTCCTGGGCACAGGCCTGCTCTCATTTCTGAAAGGGGCTTAGGGCAAGAATGTATTAACCGCGTTGAACAAATATGCGTGTTGGCGGACTTCACATGCCTACGAAATGTTTTTAAAGGACAATGGCTAACTCCCAAATAATTTTTTATTGACACTTTTTCTTGCGTCTACAAATGAAAAATATGTAAAAATATGGGCTTTGAAATCCTGAACAATTTTTTTTGGCAGTCATACTACTGCAGGAAGTAAGAAATAAAGATATCCCAGTTTGAACCAAATTCACATCAGACTAGGCTGTATGGTATAACACCTTTGCCTGCCTTAATTGACAAATTGAAAAAAGAACTACACTACTACCACAACAAGAACTACTAGTCAATATAATTTTGAATTATGATTAAACAGAGAAATGGACTTGTTTTGTCACAGTACCTAGGCCTCAAGGTAACGCTCACGTCTTCTGCTTCTTTGTATTATATGGATAATGGTTTTCATCTACCATACTCGCTTCTAAGAGAGGCCCGTTTAGAATTAGCGCTATTATGATTGTAAGTGCGCAAAAACGTAGTTCTGGCAATTGGTAATACAGAGCACTGTGAGGTTTCAACCGTTGAGTGTCAAATACCTTTATGTTGCGTAGCAGATCAAATTTATATAACAGTGGCAATAAGTGTTTTTTTTATATATATAAGAGAACAAGAAATAGAAGAAAAACAAGCATGCGGCTCGTTTGCCCCTCTCTAGTGCCTAACGCCGCATATGAACAACTGTAACACAAGGGGAATTGCAGATACGTTGCCGGACTTATTCTTTTTTTTAATATCTCTAAGGCCGGTTTTAGAGCTCAACCGACCGTCGGTGCGTACCATCCGGTCCTGACGATACGCATAACCGATCGTCAGTTTGTAGCGTTCAGTGCTCTCCTGAGCAACGAAACTGGCCGGACTGGTACAGTTACAAATACGTACACGAAAAGGACGCGTTTACAAATTGTTTAATTGCTGCTTACTATGTTCGTAAACGTATAAGGAACAGAAGACGTAGATATTAGGTACATAATCCGTCGCCCAAAGAGCACTCAATCAAGGTGAATTTATTACTTTATATTCATTATTGCGCGAAGATGAAGAATTTTTTTTAATTACATTAGAATGTCAATCAAAAGTTTTGATGAATCATCAGATTACAAGACAACTTAAAACATCCGCGAGGCGTTCAGTGTCGACATATGCCATGTTTGATAAAAATTACTTAAATCACTAACACTACTTAATACCTATAAAATCATACAATATTATTAAAGTTTAGGTTCGATTTGCTCGACGATGATACACGCATCTGTACGGTCGGTGTAGCACTTAACGCGTCAACAATATGTTTCCATAGCGCGTCGGTCGACTGACGGTACGCATGCGGACGCGCTCAACCGACGGTCCTCGTACGCAGTGCGTAGCTATATACGCGCGCGTACGGTCCGTCGAGCACTGTAACGACTTGTGAATTTTCATACAAAAGCAAGCGCGACCGACGTACGCACCGACGGTCGGTCGAGCTCTGAAACCGGCCTAAAACGGGTCCGGAAATATCGCCGGTGGTAGTCGATTCCACAAGAAAATTATGCGAGAAAGAAAACTGTTATTAATATACTACTTGTAACTGATTTACTGTCTAACACATATAGATAAAAGGAGCGTCAATTAACCTCTCAAACACCAAGAGGCCAAATTTGACCACTTCGATATTAAGTCAAAATTCAAGCGGTCAAATGTGACCGCACCCACCCACAGCACTTTAACCCATAAAAACTTATATTTAGAGACTACTTTCTATAAAGAAGTTTGGCATCATAGAATCAATATGAAATTTTCTATCATCTAGCTAGATTCTAGTGGAATAAAAAAACAGTTAGTCTATGGATATTAATTTATATTCTACGTTCATTACGTGCGCCATTTTAATATGGATGTTGTGTTGATTTTTGGATTTTTCTAGTATTTTATTAGTGTTTTACTATAGTGTTTTATTATAAAATTTTTATAAAAGTTTTGTGTGAATATAACCTATCTTCTTACGTAAATAATTTAGAGTAATATATAGAAATAATTGTGATTTTCACGCTGCCAACATTCGCTTGGTACGTTTTTTTTTTTTTTTTTGTTATCAAAATACAATTAAATCTTTTTGTAATGAAGTAAAACCTGACTTTTGTTTAGATCACAGGATAAAGAATTTTGTATAGATTTCATAATGCTAAACTTCTTCATAGAAAAGTAGTCTCTAAATATAAGATTTAATGGTTTTAAGTGCTGTAGGTGGTTGCGGTAGCATGCGACCGCTCGGGATTTGCCGCGCGCATGCGACTGCATGGGACTTTTATGGGGATCGAGGGGTTAATAGAAAATTTGCTGTACCCTTTTGAATCGCATTCACCTACGAGTAGGTATGAAAATACAAATAATTTTACTCTGTAGGTACTCAAAATAAATCCTTAACTGTCTAGTGCATATCTCGACAATAACATGTAAATACCAAGAAAAATAAATCTTCTACGAAAAAGCTAGATTAGATAAATATAGACAGTTGATTTGAGCCGATATCTATAGAGAAAAAGCTATGCATTTGCCGCCAAAGATAGATTTTTCTTTGAAATATTTTTATCCACATAATTGTTAATCAAACGTAACATGAAGTAGGAATGTAAGGAATATACATCATCATCATCATTACAATCTACAGATTGCCTCAGAGGGATTTTTACCGTTGTTACCACGCTTTGCAGGCGGGTATCCACAGTAATTTTTTTTATTATTTTGAGCGATTATCACAAAGATACTGCTGCCCATTATTTATTCTAGTTTCTATCTTTCGACTCTCACAACACTCACGGGATTATATGGAGTAGTAGGTTTTTCTTTAACGCCGCAACTAAGCAGCAAGAAATGTACATATTAAAAATAATTAATTAAACAGTGCGATGAAGCTGATTTCACGTTCCCTTTTTCCGTAACGATCACAGAACCTGGCGACGGATTCTTAAATAGAAACTAATATATTGATAAAGCAGTATTTTAAATTATTATGCAATTTTAAACTACATAACACTCACGCCTGTCACCCAGAGGGGTAGGCAGAGACTACTGACTTCCATTTGGCACGATCCTGATGCACCTCTCTCGCCTCCTTTACGTCTATATATCCACGCATACATGCGCGTCGGTTAGGGGACTCCTATCGTAATGTGGCCCATTTACAAAATATCGCCAATTCGGTCTATAAACCTTCGTCTAAGGCTTCCCTTCCCGACTCTGCCGTTCACATCTGCAATATAAATTTGCTTTGTCACTCTTTCCTCGTTCATTCTTTCTACATTATTAAACCATCGATGGATTCCTTTCTTAATCCTGGTCACAACATCATCCTACACACCACATTTATCTCTTATCACACAATTTCTCACCACAGGGGAAATTGTTGATAAGAATGACGCATTCAGATTCAACCCTAGCATACCGCATTTCTACAGCATTTATTCTACTTTCGTGATTCTTCTGCCACACCCAACTTAACTACCATATATTAAAGTAGGGATTACCACAGCACTATAAATTTTTTATCATTTTAAACTCATTCTGCATTCTTGTACTTAATAAATATAGAAGTCTATGCGCTACAGCATCTACTTACCATCAGGTGGACTGTATGCTCGTTTGTCACCATATTCTATTTAAAAAAAAAAACACCTGAACTACGAAGCAAAACTATTTTTTCTCTATAGAATAAGAGTAACAAACAGCCCACCTGATGGTAAGTGGATGCTGTGGCCCATATACATTAGACATCTACATCCGATCCTCGATTAAGAATTAAAATGCAGATGTGTTGTAACCCCTGAGGACTAAGATGGGATACCTTAAGAAACAAAATACCAGAGTAAAATAGCAGCGTCTATTTTACGCTGGTATTCTGTAAGAGCGTGGTTCTTCTCCGGTCAAGCCAACGCCCAATTCTTAACATCTTATCAAATCTATTACAATATAGCTGCAATATGACTCTACCACAAAAATGGTCTAGGTACGTATTATTATGTTTTCCGTGTGTAGCAACGCTGTTGGCCCAAGACGCGAACACACGACCTACGAATACGGAATGACATTATAAAACCCCATGCATTCTAATGTATTTTAAATTACTCAAGCATTTTATTTGTCGTTGCCCTTATTTCTCGACAGACGTACAAAATAAAACAACGTAAAACTCGTTACCAACGTCACTAAATGATCTATGACAGAATAGGCTCTCAATCAACGATATATATTATGTATAATTGCCGACATAAGTCGTGAGCACACTTTTTATTGGTCGATACGACGTTGGCCACGCTGACGTTCAACGTGATTGGTTCATCAGTCGATTCTCGTCGTCTATTGGTTTCGAACGTATCATTCGGCTTCCGTACACTTCAGAGCAATAATTTTAGTGATAACTTTTTTAATTTGTTTATTTTCGTTAATTGTTTTTGTTATACCGTTGTTAATTGTTGTTTGTGTATTCCTTGTTATTAATTGTTTTTGTTATTTCTTGTTTTTAATTATTTTTGTTGTTATAATTTGAGTGTTCAGATTTTGGTCTAAATATGCATAGAAGAAAGAATTCCGAGTTAAATAGACAATCCCGACAAATGGTCTATTCAGTGTCAGACTGCTGACGTCTGTTTACTAACTACTACTACTACTACTAATGTCTCAGTAGCTACTGTACGGCGCACCGCAACACCAGATTTTATGGAAGGCATATTACCTCTTCCTTTTTCTTAATAAAATAATCGATTCAAACCAACAGGTATACATTAAATACTTTATAGTAGATAATAAAATAACGGACACGAATTTCTGCAACATTACTGTATCAAAGTAAAAGTTGATGTGTTCGAGTAAACATTTTCATAAAAGTCGGCGAAAATGTTCAATTGCGAAATGAAATAATAAAGGTACCCAATTATTTTGCCCGACGGTGTACCTACCTCCCACCACAGTTTATCTGTGCTCACGACTCGTGTCGGCAACTATACTACACACTGGATTTCGCATCCCGAACACTCACTATGTTCAACTTAACTGTACTGCAATCCGTACACCTTACGTTAGTGTCATTCATTGTGGTTTCGATATTCGTGCAGAGTGGAGCGGCACTAATACGAAAATTCAAATTAGTTTGAACTTGGACGTAAATAATAATTCAGTATAGTGAGGTAACTAAAATTATTTGTCGTTCAAGTGAAAAAATAGGTGACGTGATACCACAACAGAAAAAATATTTTTTCATTTAAATGCCACGCCATCTACAATCATAGACTAAAACATTAAGATGATAAAATATTTTAATAAACAAAGACTTGAAGTGATGTTTTTAGAAAGATTTTGAAATTTTTTAATTGTTTTGTAATCAGTTTATATTTTCGAATAGGTATTTATTTTATTTTATTTCAGTTTAGAATAAAATATTATAAATAGTTATATTTCTAAATAAATGTAATAAATAATTGTAATAATAAATGTATGTTTTTATATTTTATACAGTTACCTTTTAAAATAATCATAAAATATCATTAAAATCATTAAAATAAAATATTAAATAAAAAAAACATAAACACTCACGCCTGTCACCCAGAGGGGTAGGCAGAGACTACAGACTTCCATTTGGCACGATCCTACACACCTCTCTCGCCTCCTTCACATCCATATACCTACGCAACATCTCCAAGGTACTACTAATTTGGCCCGTTTTTATAAATCGTCAATTTGGTCGTAACCAACATCCCTTCCACTCTCATTCACTTCTGCAACATAAATTTTCTTTGTCACTCTTTCCTCATTCATTCTTTCCACATGACCAAATCACCGAAGCATTCCTTTCTTAAACCACACTCTTCTCTTATTACACAATTTCTTACCCTGTCATTCAGATTCAGCCCTAACATACTCCTTAAAGACCGCATTTCTACTGCGTTCATTCTACTCTCGTGCTTCTTCTGCCACACCCAACTTTCACTACCATACGTCAAAGTAGGGACCAACACAGCATTGTGAATTGCCATACGTGCCTTTTTCGACACATTTTGACTCAATTAATTCACAATAGAGTTAAGGGCCCCATTTACTCTATTTCCTGCATTCACTCATCGTTCTATATCCTTATCACATCTCCCATCCCTGCTAAATACGCAACCCATGTACTTGCTCGATCAACTCCCCTTCTATTCTTATTTCACATATCGTCTTACTTTCTTCTCTTTCAAAAACCATAACTTTCGTCTTACTTGCGTTCACTTTCATACCTCTTTCTTTTAATGATCTGTTCATTAATGTAACCATTTGCAACTCGGCCGCCGACGACGCAAGAATAACTTGATCATCGGCGTACAAAAGGCATTTGACGGTTAACTCACCCATTCTTAATCCGCATTCTTCAACTTTCAAATTTTGCAAACAACTGTTCATAAATAGGTTGAACAGCCACGGGGAAGCCACACAGACCTGTCTGACACCTTTATGGATGCCAAACCAGTCCGAGTAGATCCCGTTGATCCTAACACAAGCACTGGAGTCCCTATAAAGAGACTCCAATGCCTGTATCAAGCCAGCGCTCAACCTAAATGAGTTCAGTGTTTGCCATAGCACATCCCTATCCACTCTGTCATAGGCCTTTTCCAAGTCCATGAACGCACAAAAAACCTTTTGGTTTTTGGCCAAAAACTTCCACGCGATCATGCGCATGGAAAAGACTTGATCTGTACATCCCATTCCCTTTCTAATCCGCAGCTTGCACATAATAATAATATTATAGTAATTAGCACATATGCAAAATAAATGAAAATCAAAAAAAATTGTACTCGATAATTATAATTAACAATATAATCTAAATAAACAATTTTTACCTACGTATAATCTATGATGACAAAAACCGCCTGCGCAGGCCCAATGCGCGAGCGTAACGCGAGACATAGAGTAGTGCAGATTTTTTGTTTGAAATCATTGAAGTAATATGTACTTACGTACTAGAATAGCTATCTCAAACAAAAAATGTACGCTACTCTGTGTTCGCGTGGTTGGTTTTTTATCATAGAATAAACATAGGTAGAACGATCCATAGGTAATAGTAGATTGTATTGTTAAATAGGTAAATTATATCGAGAACAATAATTAAATTTTGTCATTTATTTTGTACATTATATTTGCCTTTTTAATATAATATTACATAATATTATATCACAATTACATTTTAATGATATTTTTATCTGAATTTTTTAAAAGGTATCTATGTCAAATATAAAAAACATACTAAATATATGTATAACAAAACTTATCAACATTACATTTAAATTACAAATATATTTATTTAAATTAGAACAAGAATCGTTCATAAATGCTGGGCACGCGAGAGTTAAAAATGGACGAATTTATTCCACTTTGAATTTGAAGTGGAAACCTAAAAATAAAATAAAAGAATAATAAGCAGATTTAAACATGAAAAATTTAGACTAATTATAATAATTTATATATGTTTCTACAAAAAAATGTGTATAATAATATATTCGTCCTACACTTAAGTACCTACAGAAATGTCGCATCTGAACATATTAATTTCATAGTCTATATTCCATGACACGAGATGGCGTCTTAGGAATAATTTGTTTTATTATTAATCTATAATACTTTTTATTGATTAAGTATCTTATTAACCAATGAAAAGTAATTCCTTGGTTTTTACTGACATTTCATACACACGACGGCATATTTTTATCAAGAGATTTTTTTTAAATCAACACAACACGTGACAACTCTACAAGCGCCTAGCCAGTGACTGATTAAAGTGCGGTGTATGCACCGCAATTGAGTGGGACAGAGTAGCTGAATGCAGTGTCGCCTCTAGTACGTAGTACATAATAGCTCAATGTTTGAAATAGCTCGTCTCTAGTACGAAGTACATATAATTCAATGCTCTCAATAGTCATTATCATAAAGACGATTTAAATTCTCTCCAGGTTCCATCAGTTAGACATATGTTTTAATCACCGTAAGTCTACCGTAACACTCGCAGAATACAAATTTTTTACAAATACCGATTACTTAAGAAGAGGAGCAATATTAAATATAAAAAAAATTTAAAAAAAATGTTTGCACTTCTGCGAACGTTAGTTATATCCGCTTGCAAGTCTACAAAGCAATACTTTAAAATAAAACTCAGTTAATAAATTTAGAGCAATAATACTATGGTAAAGAAAGTGTTGACCGTGAAGTGGCGGTGTAAGACTATCTATATTTTCCCGTTAGTGTCATATCCACTCGTGCTCGAGAGATGCGCCATATTGGCCAAAATGTCGGGGTCATTTTGGCCAATATGGCGCATCTGTCGAGCACTTTCCGAAGTACTTAGTATATAACAAGTATACTAAGTATATATGTATATATATACTAATATATTAAGTCATATATCAATCGTTATATAGCTATAATTATGCATACAGATATGTATGTTATTATATTATATATATATATATATATATATGTATATATATATATGTTATATATATATATCATATAAATGTTACAAATAGTTTGCTATCACTCGCGATGCGCATAAGACGCCAGAATATGGCGTTTGTACAGACGAGGGGATAAGGAGATGGGCAACAGCGGCTTCCTAATAAGTACCTACTAAAAAATAAAAAGCTATGGTTTACCAACGGCGCGGCGGTCACCAACGCGCATTTCAAGCGTGGCAAATTTATACCACAATCTATGGGGATGCACATCAATACAGTGGACTTGTGCTGCACTGTAACGAGCTAATGAGTGTTTTTGAATGAATAATTTTTTTTAATAAGTTTAAAATAATATCACCAATAATAATGGTTCTCTTTACTTGGTCCTTCCAAATAAATCGTGAGCACTGTCGTTCACATTTCAATAAGTTTTATATATTTAACGCTTTATCAATTTATCATTACATATTATATTTTTGTGTGGTAGAGCCACGCTGCAGCTATATTATGTTTGTATGTTTTTGTAGCACGAATGGGTCGGCTCGACCGGGGAAGGACCATGCTCTCACAGAATGCCAACTTGAAATAGCATCTTAATACTGCTGTGTTTCGTATGGTGAGTATAGAGATCCGGAGGCCCTTTTTTACTGGACTCGAGGCATTCCATCTTAGTCCTCAAAGGTGACAACGCATTTGCATTTTGATCCTTAGTTGAGAGGATAAATGTGGTTGTTTATGGGCCACAGTATCCACTTACCACCAGGGGGACTATGTGCTCGTTTGTCACCCAATTGTATAAAAATATCCTAGACAACATACAACACATATTATCGATGTATGAGAAAACATTTTTTGATTGAACATTCTCTACTAAGGCAATATACAGAAGAACGAGTAATTTGATTTGAAGGTCGGATCGTTTAAAACAGATTACCCGTCATCTTAATGTCTTACACATAGTTACTATATTACTATAAACATATATCAAGGTGTTTTTGTTAATACCTACATATATACGTGGTAGAGTCATGCTGCAGCTATAGACATTCTACCTACGGGCCACAGCAATCGCTTACCATCAGGTGGTCTGTGTACCCGTTTGACACCCTATACTATAAAAAAAACATGACCCTATTTTAGTTGTATTTCCATGTTGATATGGTATAAGGATTGATCCATCTCATGTCCAATCGATGTCGCAAGGCGACAAACACTATCTTGCGGGAAATGTCTGAATGTCAAGAATACACAGATCGGTTATGAGGAGTATCAGAGGACCGTCCAGAGGAGGTGATGAAGAGAAATCCTCTCTGACAACATGGGAGCGTCTCTACAGCAGTTGTTACTAACGGATTACTTATTACTTCATATAAATATTAAAAGATATACCTAAGTACCAAACTATTAACTACCGCGTGACTAAAAGGTTTCAACACTTTGATTACAGCGTCACGAGTACAAAATGTTATTCTTGTGTGCAATTTTAGCAGACTTCAAAAGAAGGTTAACAATAGAACTGTATGTTTCTTTTTGCTTTTATTTGTATATATGTTACGTCACGATTATTTTGTCAATTTTTAACCGAATTTAACAATATTTTTTATAGAATAAGGATGACAAACGGGCAAACAGTCCACCATATAATAAGTAGAAAGTAGATGCTGTAGAAATCTACATTTATCCTCGATTAAGAATCAAAATATAGATGCTTTATCACCCCTGAGGACTAAGACTAGACTAGGACCAGAATGCCTCGTTTCCAATAAAAGGGGTCTCCGGTTCTCTACAATTACCATACGAAACAGTATAGCATTAAGCTGCTATTTTACGCTGGTATTCTGTGAGAGCGTGGTCCTACCCCGGTCGAGTCAACCCATTTATGCTACAACTATAATATAGGTGCAGCATGGCTCTATCACGTTTAAGATGGCTCTGGGCTATCGCCGGACTGATCCGAGTGAATACCTACATAATTTCTAGTAAAACTTCAAAATCGCCGTCATAAGGTGTAAAATTGCGTAGCGCCCGCGACGATTAAGACCGCTTAGAAATTGTCAGAATCTTAAATTATTTAAATAAATTATTGATTTAAGTAATCAAAATAATGAGCAAGCAAATTACGAATATTGATGTTATGAATATATTGGAGTGATTCTCAAGCATATAGATTAAGTAATTTCGTTGTAATTTCAACTATAATGATTTTAGAGGTGTTTTCGCAAATAATTACGATCGAGTCAAAATTATACAATCGTGTTTTTGAACAAGCAATTTCAAGATAAAGACATGAATTTACCTATATCAAAATTTCAGTTTCGTTGGTGGTGTCATAGTCCTATGCTATTCGATGAAAGGAGGTGCCTTTTTTCGCGGTGTCGCCTTAAGTAGAGTATACTTCAGGGCTGGTCCTATTAAATTTGGAGAAAAAATTTCATACCTAACAACTACTAACGAACTATTTAGATGACACTCACGTTATGATAAACCGTAGTTCACTCAAAAGGGTTAACATTAAATTTAAAAAAAAATATGTACAAACCGACTACAAGCAATAATTATCTAAAGCGAATAAAACAATTTCACATTCTGAAGGGGGAAGGGCTTTAATACAATTTGTCTTATCAACTTATCACCGACTTCAGAATGTGAAATCATTTTATTTCCTGTTTGAACTTAGTTTATGGTTTTTCCTTTTTATTTAAAAGTTAATTTAAAAAAAAAAGAAACGAATTTTGAATTTAACCGTAAATTTACATTCGATGCACGGTTAGTTCTTGCTAACTTCTCATTAAAGGAAGTTACGGTAATGAGTCCGATAGTTCAATTTTCAACCGAGAAAGGTTTTGAGGGTTTTTGGCACGTTTTAAGATCCTGTACCTATTCTACTATTTATATGGAAGTCCGTGTGTGGGTGTTGTTAGTACGTTAATGATCATTTTCGTCTCTCATACCTCGCAAACAAAATTTTAGGCCAACCTCAGAAAAAGGAGGTGCCCAATTCGACTATTCTTATTATTAACGATTTTTCGTTAATTGTAAATAGATTTTTATGATTCTTTTAGTCAATATGTTATACTTAAGGGGTGGTAAAATATGAATATGGAGAAAGTATTCCACCCTAATACCCTAATGTCAAAATGCTCGAACGCTACTCAATTTTAAGACGTCGTTAAGTATCGTGGTGTCACAGTCACTTTGACTTAAAGTGATAAAGACAGCACGAGACTTAAGAGGATACCTTGAAAATGAATCGTTGTTTTAGGGGCGTGGCTTAGCCCTTTGTCGGTGAAGCTCACGGACGATTTAGGGAGTGTCAAAATGAAAGTGATGCAATAACTTCATGTACGCAAATTATGAGATAGCCATACCGATCGATCACGCGTTCGGAAATAAACTACGTAAACGCCAAACAACATTTTTATGTTTTTTAACTAAACTTCGCTATAACTACTGTTTAAAAATAATTCCACGAACTTACTCCTAAAACTATTGTGGTGGCATGGAGAGATGGAACTAATTAGAGCCCATTGTACAATTTTTTTCTATCGAGAAAATGACATGTTATCGTGTTTTCCTTCGAAGATCATATATCAAAAATCATATACCAAAAATTTTGTTCGTAATCTATAAAAATTAAAGAAATATGTGATATTTCATATCGAAAATTTTGTGATTTTTCAATAGAAAAATCACCAAATTTTCGACGTATCATCTTAACGCGCGTTAAAATTGAGTATCGTTTGAGTATTTGGCCATAAGGGTGGCAAAAGGGATGTAAATTTAATCTTTTTTTGTTGTTAAGACGTTGCGATATTCCATATTCCACTTAACGAGGTAAAAATAAATTTTATTCTATACACTATATTTTAACACCATGTGAAATTATTTTATTTCAAATTCCTTGAAGTCTATTTTTACTTTTTATTTAAAGTCAATTTTTATTCGACGTTTACTATGTCATAGTGAAAACCAGATTGAGTTTTTCATAAAAATCGAAATTTTAGTTTATTTTCAACATTAAAATCGATCTTACAATTGGTAAACAAATCGGAAGTTGATATGACCGATCGGCACCCATACCGATTTCTTAATATCACTGAGTGCTTCTGTGTATGATCAAACAAATATATCAAGTACACTTGTTTTGATATTCCTGCTCACTTGCGTTATTATACGGAAGTTGTGGCACCTATCAAGAAGGTAAAAAGTAAAACACTGTCAATACTTACTGGGTGATAATGCTTCAGGAACGAGTGCATCCTCTCCACCTCCTCGGACGTAAGGGTCTTGAGAATGAACAAGCGGTCATAGCTCTGGTAAAACTTGGCGCCCGACTTGCCGGACGAGTCGTCCGGAATCGGCTGAGATCTGTCGACAATACCATACTTAATTTCATAATCTGTGGTTTGTAGAAATAATATTTCTACTCTATATATTATGTTATATTATTGTGATTAGCATTGATAGATAATATGTTAGCCTAAACCTTTACCACCAAAAGCTTTTCTCTTACTTTCTCCCCATAAGTTGAGTAAATGAGCAAGTTCAGACCAGTTATTGTGATGATGAACTAAAAGCTATTTGATGTTTCCATACTTTAAGTATTTGATGTTGAAATGATCGATTATACATACACTCAGGGAAACCAAACAAAATATTAATATCTGGGTTTTCAAACATAAAGAACAAGGGTAGGAGAAACTAAACACTAACACAGGGACACTTTTGTTTATTTTTAAATAACAATGACTTATTCGGTTAGTGGAAATACAGTTCTATTTTCACACACACATTAACAGTTAACCGCTATTAAAAACAGATGATTTTGGTTCGTGTTTAATCTGTATATTGTTGTAAATGTTATAATTATGTGGATACTTCCTAAAATGTAATATTATTATTTTAGAAGTAAGGGTGACTGAGAAACGAGCACAGATATCACCTGTTAATCGGATGCTGCGGCCCATAGACGCCTACATCAATCTTAAAATGCAGAAGCGTTTAATAATACGAAACATCACCAATTTCTGCCATTTTACGCTTTTTTTAAAAGAATAAAGGTCACAACCAAGCACATTTCATCTGATTGTAAGTGAATTATATGGCTCATAGACATCTACATAATCCTCGATTAAGAATTAAAATAAAATGCAAATGTGTTGTCGCCCCTGAGGATTAAGATGGAATGCCTCGTTTCCAGTAATTCTCCTGTTCTCTACAGTCACCACACGAATCACAGCGGCATTAAGTTGCTATTTCAAGCTGAAATTCTGTGAAAGCATGATCTTTAGTTTTTGTGGTTCTTCCTCAAATCGGCGGAAATCGAACACAAGTCTGCTAACGTACTGTGATATTTACAGCGAGCGCTGAGATTCTGAGCTACCGTGGCTATTAAAAATGATAATAAACGTTTCTTCAGCAAATTAAGCGTTAATTACCAATTACTACCAGTTAGAAATAGTTCGCGCTAAGCCCAATTGAGGTCACACATTACAATATGTAGTGAGTTTTAAGATCTATCTAAATGTAACACATTCATGGAGCCGTAGAGGCGCCATCTTTAAGTAAAAATAATTCAAAGTAAGCGCTCTAGTACGATACATTCTGTAATTTCATTCTATTCAAATTATATAATGAATAGTGATCTAATTTTCAAGTGACATTGTAGTTTTACTACCGAAATAAAAAAAAGAATCGGCTTAAAAAATATGTTCAAAATTAGAGGAATCGTCATTTTAGTTAGAGATGAAAACCATAACGAACAAGCTAGTGATTTTTTTTAAATATCTTTATCTGTATCTGAACAAATGTTACGTAACTATGGAATCTATAATATGGTATATGCCGTATTATGCCCCTGCAGACGCAACGATTGGATATGGCTTAGGTGCATATGGACTCACATTCCCAACATATCTTAACAAAGTAAAGACCATACAGATAAGATTCTTAAAGATATTAGTTGATCCTAAAACGAAAAATGCTCTGGATAAAAATTATGAAATGTTATTTAAAATTTGCAAAATTATTGCCATAGACATGAAAGTAAAATCCATTATCATATTAGAACAGCATGGTATGGTAACATTTAAGATACCTAGGACACATATAATGCCGAAGCACCAAATTACTCAAAGGAGGAAATATCTCATACCTAGGACTGAAAATTACTTTGGACGGCGTACAAGGCAATGGATAACTCCAACTTTGTGTAATGAGGTAGCGGATATATGACGACAGCATAACTAAGTCGCAGCTTAAACCCATCTTGAGGAAACATTATCTGTCGTTGTGTCCATAGTGGTAAAAGTTACTTTAATTATTTTTGTGTTAATTTAAGTATTTATAAGTACCAGATATTGTTATTAAGGAGTGTAAAACGATAAACTGTTGCGTTGCCGACAAACTGGCTCACAGTTTGGCAAAATTTAAAATATTAATAATTTACACTCTTTATAAGAATAAATTTAAAAAAAATGTAATAAATTTAAGTTTTATGGCAAAAAAATATTTTATTTTATTTTTATTTATTTTATATCTAAAACAATGCTACCGGGATTTTAGAATTTTAAAATATTTTTCGTGAATTTGATTTTTTTTCCTGAATTGTCGGGTTCATATACACACAATCACACCTGAAAAATCCAACAAAAAGGCCTGAGACACGTCATAGGATTAAAAATGCTGATGCGTGATCACCCCTGAGGTTACGTTTTTTTTTATAGGAGTGGGGGCAAACGAGCATGCGGCTCACCTGATGGGAAGTGACTACCGCCGCACATGAACAATTCAAGAAACCTACACGTAACATAAGAAACTCTAAAACTTCTGCTTTATAAACATGCCAATCAGGCGGACTCCACCACGTATAGCATCCTCGACGGAACCCATGCAATCACCATATCATGGTGGCTCCGATCCCAACATTTCTACCTATAGGGATAACTCTGATCTAGGAGATTTTTCCGCTAACATGAGTACGCGTGAAACTAAACGGGAACAGGATCAAGACTTTAAAGATGAGCTACAGGCATTTAAAGTAGACATCCTTAGTACCCTGACCTCTTGGAGGGATTCTCAAGGTAATAACGTGGAGACAATTCTCACGTCTATAAACCAGCTTCGTAACGAATATAAAGATTTGCGCACAAGCTTGAAATTTATGACCAGTAAAAATATGATTACTTATACCGCACTAGATAAAGAAGAACGAGACCAACTAAAATATATCCGCGAACTCGAAAATAAGATAGAATCCATGGAAAGAACTCAAAAATGTTCCACTATAGAGATTCGGAATATACTTAAACAACAAAAGACGGAAAGACGGAAACCGCGGGTGATTTATTTAACTATATCATCATCATCATCATTACAGCCCTTCACAAGTCCACTGCTGAACATAGGCCTCCCCCAAGTAATGCCACAAAGCACGGTCCTGAGCCACCTGCATCCATCGACTTCCTGCATGTCTTACCAGGTCGTCACTCCATCTAGTGGGGGGTCGCCCTACACTACGCCTACCGGTACGAGGCTGCCACTCGAGAACCTTTCTTCCCCATCGGTTATCGGTTCTTCGAGCTATATGGCCGGCCCATTGCCACTTCAGCTTACTAATCCGTTGGGCTATGTCGGTCACTCTGGTTTTACTGCGGATATCCTCATTTCTGAGTCTATCACGCAGAGAAACTCCGAGCATAGCCCTCTCCATAGCTCGCTGAGCGACCTTAAGCGTCCTCATACGGCCAGCAGTGAAGGACCACGTCTCAGATCCGTAAGTCATCACTGGCAACACGCACTGGTTGTACAATCTAGTTTTTAGAGATTGAGGTATACCTGACGAAAAGATATGCCGTAATTTCCCGAACGCTGCCCAGCCGAGTTGAATCCGTCGATTGACCTCTCGGTCGAAGTTGGACTTACCTAGTCGGACTATTTGTCCCAGGTAAACGTATTCGTCAACAACTTCGAGCATAGTGCTCCCAACAACTACCGGCATAGGTGTGACATGGACATTGAACATGATCTTTGTTTTGTCCATGTTCATCTTAAGACCTATCCGTTGGGAGGCACTATTGAGGTCATTGAGCATAGTGCTTAAGTCCTCCAGCGATTCTGCCATAAGGACTATATCGTCGGCAAATCGAAGGTGAGTGATGTACTCGCCATTGATGTCAATACCGTATCCTTTCCAGTCCAGTAGCTTGAAAACGTCTTCCAATGCAGCGGTGAAGAGTTTCGGGGATATAACGTCACCCTGTCTTACACCTCTCTGCAGTTGGATAGGTTTCGAGCTCTGGTTCTGTACTCGGATAGCCATCGTAGCCCTACTGTACAAACACTTCAGCACTTCGATATACCGACAGTCAACTTGGCACCGCTGAAGGGACTGTAGCACCGCCCAAATTTCGACGGAATCAAAGGCTTTCTCATAGTCCACATACGCCAGGCAAAGTGGCAGATTGTACTCTTCAGTCTTCTGTACAATCTGCCGCAGGGTATGTATGTGGTCTATGGTACTGAAGCCTTTTCGGAAACCGGCTTGTTCGGGAGGCTGGAAGTCGTCAAGTCTGCGTGCGAGACGATTCGTAATGACTCTCGAAAACAGCACGTAGACGCGGCTCAGAAGGGAAATCGGTCTGTAGTTCTTTAAGAGAGCGTTGTCGCCTTTCTTAAAGAACAAGACCACCGCACTTCTGCTCCACGCCTCTGGAGTAGTGCCACCATGGAGGACGGAATTGAAGAGCTTCTGAAGGACTTCAAGTACCGGTGTTCCACCCGCTTTCAGAAGCTCCGCTGTAATTCCATCCTCGCCTGGGGCCCTGCCGTTTTTAAGGTGCTGGAGAGCCATTCTAATCTCGCTTAGACTGACGTCCGGGATATCATCGGAATAGTGTCGGATAAGACTTGCTCTTGGATCGTTACTCACACTTGCGTGTGGCTCCAACGATGATGTGTACAGCTGCCCATAGAACCTCTCAATCTCACTCAAAATCTCAGGTGTCCCGGAAACGATGTTGCCACACTCAGTCTTCAGCCTTGACAGTTGGCTCTTTCTGGCAGACAGATCTCTGGCAAAGACTTTGGAGCCCTGGTTCCGCTCGATCGCTTCTTTAATACGAGAAGTATTAAAGTTGCGTAAGTCTCGCCGTATGCATTTGGAGATCTGTCTGTTCAGTTGCCTGTATGCTGTCAAATCTGTTGACGATTGCAGCCTCATCTCCCGTCTAACAGCCATGAGATTAAGAGTGTGATCGGAGAGTTTTTGTGTTCTTCTGCGGCGGGTCTTACAGAACTTAGCTCCGACCGCATGGACAGTTTCCACGAGCTTGTCGTTCATATCGTCCACTGCATTGCAATCTTCTAGGCACTGGAAGCGGTTACGTAACTCGAGCTGAAAGGTTTCGGGATTCTGGATTAGAGCACGAGGGGGACGGAGCGTTGACTTCATTAGACGAGACCTCTCCAACTTAACGTTTAGGTTCAGTGTGCCTCTAACCATTCGGTGATCGCTGCCAGTTTTCACCCTTGCGATCACTGAGACATCACTGAACAGTTGACGTCTGGTCGTCATAATGAAGTCAATCTCATTTTTTGTCGAACCGTCGGGGCTCGACCAGGTCCACTTCCTGTGGGGCCGCTTCTGGAAGAAAGAGTTCATCATAAAGAGTCCCTCTTTCTCCATAAAGTCGGCCAGCTGCTGGCCCCTTCGGTTCCGTTGCCCTACTCCAAATTTCCCTACCTTCAGCTCACCGCTTTCTCTTGTGCCCAGTTTTGCGTTGAAGTCTCCCATCAACACCGTGTAGTAGGTTCTGGAGGAATGTATGGCTCTGGAAATATCCTCATACATTTCCTCCACCTCCTCATCGGGATGTGCCGAGGTTGGTGCGTAAACCTGAATGACCTTCAGCGAATACCGTTTGGTGATTCTGAGTATCAGGTACGCGACCCTCGTCGACACACTCCCAATCTTTACAACGTTGTTGACGAGAGATTTGTGGACGATAAATCCGACACCTCCTTGGGACAGATGGTCGCCCTCCCGGTGATAGAACAAGTTGCCGGACTCGAGGATTGCCGTGTCCTCCCCCTCTCTTCGGACCTCGGATAATCCAATAATATGCCAGCGCAACTTGTCTACCTCTTCTTCCAGCTCCAGTATCTTCTCGTCAGTCCTCAGGGTGCGTGCGTTATATGTTGCCAGGTCGAGTCGTCGTAGGTGGCAACCGAACCTCCACCGGAGATTCTTAGCACCCCCTGCCCCGCCGTTACCATGGTCGCCACCGTAGCCAGGAATAGCGGGGCCGCCGGGGACTGGGGGCCGTCTGTTTGTGTATTTGTTCATTGGGGGGTATTTGCCATAGTTGCCACGCTTGGCGAGCGGGTTGGCAACCGCAGTTTTTTATTACGTCACAGTTGTCATCAGGAAGACGCTGCTGCCCATCTCCTGCCTGTCTCCCTCTGTCGCCTCTTACGACACCCACGGGAAGATATGGGGTAGTGGATATTCTTAACCGCCACTACACGGCCACGGCCATTTAACTATATATATATATATATATATATATATATATATATATATATATATATATATATATATGAAAAGCCGGCAACGCACCTGCAATTCCCCCCGGTTTTACAGTTATTCACGGGCGGCGGTAGTCACTTACCATCAGGTGCGCCGCATGCTTGTTTGCCCACTCTCCTACACAAAAAACTGCAACACCAGGGGAATAACAGATGTGTCAATGCTTCGATACCATCATAAACAGTCTTCGTATATCTTCACTAACCATACGATACTGCAGCATTACAATTCTATTTATTTATTCCCGGTAGGCTATAAAAACGTGGTCCTTCTCTGATAGAGTCGAGCCGGCATTACACTCCGGCCATACACTTGTAGTGTGATTATGCGACCAAGCAAACAATGAATTATATTAAACAAATATTCTTGTAAATTATTCCAAAAGGTATATTTTTTTCAAGTCGGATAACGATTGTCCACAAAGCTCAGAGAACTCTCTCTGAGATCGCAATTTCAAGAAAAAGATTTCGTTTTATTACAGAACAAGAATTACAAAGGAGCACACAGCCCACCTAATGGTAAGTGGATACAGTAATCCGTAGACATATATATCAATCCACTATTAATAACCATGATGCGTAGCCATCCCTGATGACTAAGATGGAATGCTACGTATCCAGTAAAAAAGGTCTTCCGTTCTCTACACACACCACACGAAACACAGCAGCATTAAGCTGCTATTTCACGCTGGTCTTCCGAGAGCGTAGCCCCTTCCCCGGTCCAGCCGACTCATTCGAGCTACAATCATAATATAGCTAGAGCATTTCTCAACCACGTATTAATAAAAATATAAGTTACATAGAGCTTTTACATAGCCAGTTATTATGTAGTTGATTACTAGCCGAACACCACTCTTTAACAGACGAAGAATTCTGTCAAGCATTATGCCCGGTTTACATTATTCCAGTCCAGCGATCGGATCGAGCGCTGAATTGCTTACTGGAAAAATGTAAACCGGCACTGGAATGCACTGAATCCAGTAAGCATTCCAGTCCAGTAACTGGATTAGCGGTCTACTTTTGAATCCAGTGCGACCAATTCAGTGCAACTGGAATAATGTAGACGGCCAATCCAGTACCATTCCAGTGCTGTCATTGTAGTGTTCACATTTCAACGGCTTCTAAATAACTGAAATAATGTAGACGTTACAGATCCAGTCCAGCACTGGACTGGATTCGCACTAGATCACTGAACAGGAAGAATAATCATAATATAGCTAGAGCATTTCTCAACCACGTATTAATAAAAATATAAGTTAAATAGAGCTTTTACATAGCCGGTTATTATGTAGTTGATTACTAGCCGAACACCACTCTTAAACAGACGAATAATTCTGTTTAGCATTATGCCCGGTTTACATTATTCCAGTCCAGCGATCGAATCCAGCGCTGAATTGCTTACTGGAAAAATGTAAACCGGCACTGGAATGCACTGAATCCAGTAAGCATTCCGTCCAAAACATAGCGGTCTACTTTTGAATCCAGTGCGACCAATTCAGTGCAACTGGAATAATGTAGACGGCCAATCCAGTACCATTCCAGTGCTGTCATTCGGCTTCTAAATAACTGAAATAATGTAGACGTTACAGATCCAGTCCAGCACCGGACTGGATTCGCACTAGATCACTGGACTGGAATAATGTAAATCGGGCATTAGACAAAAAGGGTTTTACGTTATCCATGGTATTATGTATTAATAAAACATTCTTGTAAATTATTTCAAAAGGAATAACTAACTATTTCAGTTCAAGCTCCACAGGTATGGAGTGTAAAAGTAAGGAGTACCAACTCCCATAGTAGAATAGTTGAGAAAGTGGTCGTCTGTAAGCAGTAAATAACAGTTCAAAAACTCTCCACAACAGCGCTGGAGTAGCTATTGGGATGAAATGAACTTAGCAGTTTCGACGGTTTGAAGTGCGCTGCTAAACCGCTCAGTAGCTCTAAAATAATTTTATTTAGTGAATATAACCTCGAGAAAGTCGTCTATCCCACTAATATTTTTCGGTGCGTTCTTTAAAATTTACCTCGCAGCTATATAGTGGCGCCACCTTATCTAAAGGTTTTTATGGACACTTTTTAATAGACAGTCTGTACTCCTTACTTCTACACTCCATATGCAGGCTTACATTTTTGTTCGAGTCGGTTCGGTTCGGTTATCGATTGTTCACAAAGCTCACAGGACAAAGACGCACTCCGAGATTGTTTCAGTTCAGAGGAAAAAAATTTAAAATATAGGTTAAAGGCTAATAAAGTATAATAAGGGTTTAACATAACCGGTAAATATGTAATTACAAGTTTTTATTTTTGATGTGGCGACCCATTAGAGTGGCCCCTCTACTTGATTTTACGATAAACATCCACACTCAAAATTTAAATCACGATGCCTTCCAATCTTGTAGTTACCGCTACTATTTTTGATGTAAATAAAATTTAAGCAAGTAATTAATAATTAAAACAAAAAGTTAATAATTTATACTTAGGTATAACTTCTAAAAATACATGTATCCTATAACCCTAAAGTTGACCTTTAAAAACCTTTTTAAAATAAGAATACACTGCATAAAATCCATATATAATACAAACAAAAATAGCCCGATGATATAGTGAAGGACGAGGTTAGGTCAAACTCGTCGTTAATAAGTTCGAAGTGGTATTTTATTATGTGCATAATATTTTAAAAGGTAAAAATACAATGTTGTCCGTAATCTATAGCGAAATAATCGTCAAAGTGGCAAAATAGCCATCATTGCATTGTAAAAAAAACAACAACAATGAAATGACAGTCACAATGTCACAGCTTCGACGTTATCTCGCTAAAAGGTATTAAAAAAACATACCTAAACGCTCACGCCTGTTACTGAGAGGGGTGGGCAGATAATACGAATTTACATACGGCTCGATCATGACACACCTCACTCGCCCCTTTCACGTCAACATATCTATGGATACATGCACATCGATATAACTTGCTCGTTTAACTTCCCTCTAGGCCGTTCCGTGCACGCCCTGCCGCCGACTTCTGCAGCATAAATTTGCTTTGTCCTGTTTATCTCATTCATTCTTTCTACGTGTCCAAAATTTTATTTAAATTATTTGCAGATAACGTTAATAAAGTCATACAAGGTCTTCTTGTATCACAAATTCGTTAAGAGATCACAAGTATTTACAGAATTTGTTTTTAGTGACGCTTCAATTTTGTCAATGCATTTAGTGAATTGATACTTTTTTTTGTCGATCGCAACAAACGCATTGCTTAACTAAGATTGACTCTATCCGGCCATTATAATAATATAATCACAAGTATTTACAGAATTTGTTTTTAGTGACGCTTCAATTTTGTCAATGCATTTAGTGGATTGATATTTTTTGTCGTTCGCAACAAACGCATTGCTTAACTAAGATTGACTCTATCCGGCCATTATAATAATATAATCACAAGTATTTACAGAATTTGTTTTTAGTGACACTACAATTTTGTCAATGCATTTAGTGGATTGAGATTTTTTTTGTCGATCGCAACAAACGCATTGCTTAACTAAGATTGACTCTATCCGGCCATTATAATAATATAATCACAAGTATTTACAGAATTTGTTTTTAGTGTTGCTACAATTTTTTCAATGCATTTAATGGATTGATATTTTTTGTCAATCGCAACAAACGCATTGCTTAACTAAGATTGACTCTATCCGGCCATTATAATAATATAATCACAAGTATTTACAGAATTTGTTTTTAGTGACGCTTCAATTTTGTCAATGCATTTAGTGGATTGATATTTTTTTGTCAATCGCAACAAACGCATTGCTTAACTAAGATTGACTCTATCCGGCCATTATAATAATATAATCACAAGTATTTACAGAATTTGTTTTTAGTGACGCTTCAATTTTGTCAATGCATTTATTGGATTGATTTTTTTTGTCAATCGCAACAAACGCATTGCTTAACTAAGATTGACTCTATCCGGCCATTATAATAATATAATCACAAGTATTTACAAAATTTGTTTTTAGTGACGCTTCAATTTTGTCAATGCATTTAGTGGATTGATATTTTTTGTCGATCGCAACAAACGCATTGCTTAAGTAAGATTGACTCTATCCGGCCATTATAATAATATAATCACAAGTATTTACAGAATTTGTTTTTAGTGACGCTTCAAGTTTGTCAATGCATTTAGTGGATTGATATTTTTTTTTGTCGATCGCAACAAACGCATTGCTTAACTAAGATTAACTCTATCCGGCCATTATAATAATATAATCACAAGTATTTACAGAATTTGTTTTTAGTGACAATACAATTTTGTCAATGCATTTAGTGGATTGATATTTTTTTTGTCGATCGCAACAAACGCATTGCTTAACTAAGATTGACTCTATCCGGCCATTATAATAATATAATCACAAGTATTTACAGAATATGTTTTTAGTGACGCTACAATTTTGTCAATGCATTTAGTGGATTGATATTTTTTTTGTCAATCGCAACAAACGCATTGCTTAACTAAGATTGACTCTATCCGGCCATTATAATAATATAAATACAAACGTGTGCGGATAAGTAATGTAAACAAACCAATTTAATTTCACCAGGAGATATCAATCATTTATGTATAAACAAACGTGTGACTTAAACGTGAGCTTGGTGGCAATGGACCCTTTTCTTGAAAACAAAAATAAAGGAAGGAGATGTCCTCTCCCGAGGACGCGCCAGCTGACGCTGGTAGGACTACGGATATTTGCGAAAACATTCCCGAGGCACTGCAGACAAGTAGCGCAGGTGGAACACAGTGAGATTTTAGTTGGTGCGAGTCCGACATAGCACAACCTCGCCCCGCATTAGAACAAGCGTAATATTATCCAGTGCACAGATTATCACTAATATTTTCTTCAAATGCTAAGGTGGGTTCTACGCTAGAGGAGCCGTGCAGGAGCTGAGCACAAAGCTAAGCTGCTCTACTCGCGGTGTCAAGTGTGGACGTACAACAGTGCCTACAGCATGCAAATCCCCTAGTGCTCGTCAAAAAACCGACAACAGGCGGAGCACAGTCGAGCTCGCTCGACTCGAAACTTCTAGACTTCGAAACGCTCGAAACGCGTTCGTTCGAGGCTTGTAAGTCGATCCAAACTACATGAATTTGTGCTCAGCTCATGCTACGCTCATGCTTGGCTCGTCTAGCGTAGACCCACCTCTACAGTGTTCGTTATATTATTCTAATCCATAGTCAAATCAAAAAATGAACTAAATCAGTAAAAACCACTTTTTCGATTGCCACATTAACTAAAAAGTTAAGCTTGAATTTTCGAAAAACATTAATAATTGCTGAAAGTGGTTTATGGAACCTAATGAGTATTTTAAAAGCCTAGATAGGTTTATGTATGATACTCAATATGTATTGAAATACAAAAAATAACTTACAGTACTTAAATAAAGTTAAAAAGTTATGATATATTCTTATTTCTTATCTCAAAATTGACAACTATACTGCATGACCTTTTTTACCGTCTGGAAAAAAATAGGGTGTAACATGTGAACAAAGCAGAAGCCTATGGCACTGATATTTTACACAAAATAAAAACAAACATTTTGAATTAAATAAATAAATAAATAAATTAAAATCTATCGAAATTCAAATCATATCCACCCTACTTTACGAACGGCAATAAAACAATAAATTTAGTAGGCATCTGACCTTGTTACTTCGTAGGGTCACAGGTTAGGGTGGATATGATTCGAATTTCGATAGATTATAATTTATTTATTTATTTAATTAAAAAAAGTTACACTATTTTTTACAGACGGTAAAAAAGATCATCCAGTATAGGCCAAAATACATTTATATATCATCATATTACAGTTGTATATCTAATTTCACCAAAACAAGTTACCGTGATACCTAGAACTTTGTGTAATTAATAAGGAAACTAATAATCTTTGTATGACAGCGGAACCTAAAAACGAAAACAGTTTACATCTCTACTAGAGATGAAACGGATAACCGGTAACTATCCGGTATTCGGCCTATCCGGCCGGATACCGGATTTAAAAAAAAACACAAAATATCAAATTTAGTTAAGTACCTCATTTATATCACAACAAATATAAATCAGTAATCATAAAATTTTCATTTTAAAACTCACAAAATTAGTACTAGTACTGCGCTAAGGCACAGAATAAAATAGTAGTACATTGCTAAGGGCTAATTATGGTGAATAAATACTAATTTCTCTGCATTGAAAGGTAACAAGCGGTTTCGTCTGTCTTCATAAACAAAGCCACTTTTCGCTGTACACACTCCTGCAGGGTACTGAAAGATAGATTTTGGCAAACGTTGATAAACTTGGGTATCGTGTAGCAATACCTGTGCACGAAATATGCGGGTCACGATCGCGAACAGTTTGCAGTGACTTCACTTTTCGCCTCTTGCGATGCACCAAACGGCAATGTTCGGCAGAATATCCGACGGTCGCATATCCGGCTATCCGGCGATAAGACTGGCTAATATACTGTATCTGATATCCGGCCAAACAGCTATCCGTTTCATCCATAATCTCTACCCTTACATTTTCGTTCGGCACAAAATGCCGCTTAAATCGACAATTGTGTTTCAAAGTGCAAGTGGTGATAATTTGCAATAGTGTGAGTAGTGTTAGAACTTTAAAAAGAAGAAAAGAGAAGGAAAAAGTCATTTACAAATTTAAAATGGAACAGAGATGGGATAAGGGAATCACATGTATAATAATTGGTGAATAAAAATTAAGGCATTTACCCTATATAATTCAAGGCAGACGTTAAAAAAGTACAGACATACTACCCTTTGTGAATTTTAAGTGTTACAATTAACGGCGAAATTGCAGCCAGTGACTGTGGAATATGCAAATGATGCGTTTTGCCGTGTCAGTTCAGAAGGCACACTACATACTGTTATTAATAAAAAAGGTAAAAAAAACTCGTACAGCTGCTAAAAACTCCGCTGACCTCAGGCGTTTAATCGTCAAGCCACACTTAACGAGTGCACTCGCATCGTGGAATATTCCCTCTTGGTGAGTTTCGTTTTTCATGTTGGCAAAACAGGATGGTGCGGTTTCAGACCGCCGCAGTTTACTGGTAATCCTCTTCATTGTCCGCGAACACAGGTAGTTATCTGGCTTTCTAAACCTAAGGACCATAGGATGGGGTAGGAAAAGGGATACCAGCTCGAAATAATGTTGAAAATAAAAATCGATATAAATACATGTAATATAAAAGTAACCATAAACAAGAAAGAAGTAAGTTTTCTCTAACAATAAAGTGTCCAATTATTTATAATAATTTAAAGCCAAGTACATATTCCTTACCTTGTGAGAGACTCCTTATAGTCAAGGTCGTCGATCCCAAATCTCTCTCGAAGATTCCTGAATACCAGTGGACAGTATTCTTTTACTTTAAAATGGGATGGCATGTTTTCTCTGTAAAAGATATTTTTTTATTTACCTTGCACATTTCTTATTTATAGCTATTTACATAAATAAGTAGTATGAAATATAAATCTTTTTTTTTTAATATTCTGATCCTTTCAGCTGGCTTGTTCCTAGATCCTTTGCAGTGTTAGTGACAAATTAATAAAGATTAACCTTATTTTATTTCTATTTAATTTGTCTTCTGGGTTATCTGGAAATGATTGCTATGTAGCAATAAGAGGGCCTTTTGTTTATCCCTCATTATTTGTTTATTTTTGTTATATTTGTATTTTCTTTGTGTACAATATAGAGTATTATATTGTGATAAACTAATTTTGGGTTATAAATATATGATGTGGCCTATAGACACCAATATCTATCATTGATTAACATAAATATAATAGGACTCATTTGGTATTGTAAATGAGGCAATTTACTGGGAGACCTACATTCAACAGTGGACTTTTGATATAATGATATTGATGATTGAAGGCTTGGACATCTTCCTCAAACACCGTAAGTCTTTTCATCAGAAGTCTGGCCCATTTCATTTGGCTTCCTCATATGGTTCAGGACACATTTCTCTATAACACACTCCAATTTATTAGAATAACATGAAATTCATCCTGCAAGGCTCAAATCCAGTTCGCGTTCATATAGATCTCCTGACTTAGCATTTCCTTTACTTCCTCTATATAGATGTAGTATTGACAGTCTTTAAAATATCAGTTGCATGATGTGGGTAGGTTGAGTGCTCAAGGGTGTGTTACACTTTCGCTATTGATGTTAGGGTTTAAATTTTCTATATACTGTGTCTTAGCAATGACCTTTAGAGGCTTTATTCTTGTAGTTCTTTAAAGTTCACTTTTTTCTTCTGGATAATTCTTTCTTGAGTTTGAATTTTTTTAAGCTTTGTATCAAACTGCTATGCTGGGGGTGACAAATGCCTTATTTATATCCTATTAAGAACCTTTACTGATTTCTCGATATGTTACTCATTTGCTATACAACATTATGTTAGAAAAGGAGAGCAAACAAGCATTTGGCTCACCTGATGGTAAGTGACTACCGCCACCCGTGAAGAACTGTAACACAAGGGGAATTGCAGGTATTGCTGGCCTTATAGAAAGGAGTAATCTCCCTTCTCAAAGGTCCCTAAGTTGTATCAGTCTGTAAAAATCGCCAGCGGTAGACAATTACATAGAGAAGAAAACTCCTAGTAAAATGCACAGTAGTAACCACTAAGCATCCAGATGGTGAAGATTGTGAAGTTTTCTCGAAGATAATGTATGTTTGTGAAATTTGGTGGCATGAATTAATCTGAACAATTCCTCAGAGCACTTCCTGTGGTATAGGTATGCAAAGGGCAAAGGGTTGCAACATCTTTATGCAGTGCCAGTGAATCAAGCTGATCAGAAAGAATAGTCATCGACGATTTAAAACGCTTTTCGCTGGATGCTGTCAAGTGGAAGGAGATGGTACTGGGGTACTCCTGCCCAGAGAGGAGAACAGTATTCTATATGAGGGCGAACTTGCGCTTTGTAAAGTTGCAAGCGATGTTCGGGCATGAAATACTCTCACTCTGCCGAGCATGTCAAGCTTTTTAGACGCCAATTTGGCCTTCCCTTCCAAGTGACTACGGAACTTAACACTATTCGATATGTCGATGCGGAGAATTCCGATGCTAGCTGAGGCAGCAAGGGGAGTGCCTTGAAACTGAGGAGGTACAACAAAGGCTGCTCACCAATGTCATTTTTCGACATTTTAAAAAATGGGTGCGTTTGGCAGAAAAAAGCGCTAGCAAGCGTTTGTAAGCAAAATGGCGATCGTAAGCGGTAAGCGCTGTCAAATCGTAAGTAGCTATTTTCCTCCAGGACACGATGTTAGTTTTAACCGGGGAATCTAACCTAATTTAAATATATGTTTGTAAAGTATTCATATTAAAAACTTACCAATCATGAGTTTTTAATAGCATGTATATGTTTATTCATGTCATTATATTACTTAAAACTAATATTGCACAAAACAACTTATAAACTCTACTTCAAAACAAACAAATTAAATAAGCAAAATGGCGGATTGTGTCAGCGCTACTGAAGTAGCAATCGTGTCCTGGCCGAAAACTATTTTAGCGCTTATAAGCGCTTGCTAGCGCTTTTTTCTGCCAAACGCACCCATTGTAAACCTTACTCTAATATAAGGTCTTTCCTCCTTTTGCTTTTATCACCGCCTGCATACGCCTATTAAGGCAACGGATCAGCATTTTTAAGTCTTCTTGAGGTGTCTGTTCCTATTCTTCTGTTAAGGCGGCTTCCAGTTGATCCATCATCTCAGGAACTGGATTTCGGACTCTAACACTTTTTTTATCTGGTCCCTGAGATACTCGATGGGATTTAAGCCTGTACTATTAGCTGGCCACTTTATAACTGGAATTCCGAATTGTGCGGTCTTCCGTTATCATAAATGAGTTGAAAATCTTCCCCAATATACTCAGCGTAAGGCATCACATGAGGTTGCAAAATGTATGTAATATAACTTTCAGCATTAACCGCACGATTGCGAAAGAAAACCAACTCAGTACATCCTGTTAAAGATATGCCACCCCAAAACATTGTAGAGCCTCCACCAAACTGGACTGTTTCTCTTATGCAACACTGAGCATTCTCCTGATCTTTGCATAATGTTAGGACGTCCATGAGAGCCTACAAGGGTCATTCGGCTTTATCGCTGAAGAGAACTGTCTTCCATTGTCCAAAATTCCATTGCACATGTTGCCTAGCAAATACTAACCTTGCTTGCCAATGAGATTCAGTGAGTTTTGGTCCCCTCGCTGGCTTGTGTGGTGTCAGGTTTTGCTCCAAAAGTCATCTTCTCATCGTATTCTCACTTACAGACACTCCACGAGTTTTCCTTAGCCCGAACATCAACAGCAGAAAGATGCCGATAACCCCAAGAAGTCAAGGCAATAAAACGGTAATCCATCAGGCTTATGAGACATCCTCTTCCAAACCCTGGTCTCCGGCAGTACTCTCCCGCCTCTAAGTATAGTTTATAAGCTCAACGCACTGCTGATCGACTCAAATTTAATATCTTTGCCACATTCCGCTGACTTGGCCCTTCACAAACGAGGTGCTACCACTTGAGAGGCTTTTGCTTCAGCGGTATCCATATTTTATGGTTAAAAATAACAATATGTCTACTCCAACAAAGACTAAGTCTAAGAAAAGATTAAGTCACTACGATGCACAGAACCAAGAATATTATGCATCAAAAGTCAAGTCAAAAAAATTAAACTAACCTTGCACCCTATGCACAAGTTGACAATTTTATCAGTGCACTTAAAATGTTACAAATACCCACAACAGGCACTTGTATTCCTCTAAAACAATGTCAAGTGGGTACTCAGATGTTAATTTATAATGCATAAGCAAAAACCTACGAGGGTGGATTGAAAAGTACTCGGCCTAACCAAGAAAATAAACACATACTAAATCAGTTATATTTTTATTTTTCTACATAATCACCATCAAGTTCAATACACTTTTGCCACCTCCCCTTCCAAGCATTTAGACCGTTGAAAAAAAATGATTCTTCCTTAGAGTCAAAATATGCGTCTACAGCTGCTTTGACCTCGTCGTTTGTTGAAAATCTTTGACCTCCCAAGTGCTTTTTTAGGTTAGGGAACAGAAAGAAGTCTGATGGTGCCAGATCAGGTGAATACGGCGGATGCGGTAACAGTTCAAAGCCACAGTTGTGAATTTCAGCCATTGACTGTACTGACGTGTGAACACGGGCGTTATCTTGATGAAACAGGACTTTTCTTCTGAGCATTCCTCGACGTTTTTCTTTTATTTCCTCTCGTAAATGACGTAGTAAGGTGCAGTAGTAATCAGAGTTTATAGTCTGACCCCTTTCAAGATAATCAATCATAATCACACCTTTCCAGTCCCAGAATACTGAAGCCATCACCTTATTTGCCGACAAAATCGACTTAGCCTTTTTAGGGGGTGGTGAACCAGGTCTTCTCCACTGTTTTGATTGTTGTTTTGTTTCCGGTGTACAGTAATGAACCCATGTTTCGTCCATAGTAACAAAACGATTCAAAAAATCATCTGCATCGACTTCAAATAACTCCAAACAGTCGCGTGAAATAGTCAATCGCGTCCTTTTTTGTTCAACTGAAAGCAGTTGCGGAACCCACCTCGCAGACACCTTGTGGAAACCCAACTCGTTGACAATGATGTTTTGAGTTCGTTCATAAGAGATGCCTATAATCTCGGCTATCTCTCTAATTTTTAATCTGCAGTCTCCCATTATTAAATCAAGTACTTTTTTAATATTTTCTTCAGTAGTTGACGTCGAAGGCCTTCCAGAGCGGGGTTCATCTTTCACACTCTCTCTACCACGCTTAAATTCTGCTATCCATTTTTTGACGGATGAATATGACAGAGCACAATCGCCTAATGTACTGACCATGTCATCATGGATGGCTTTTGATGATAGCCCCTTCTTATGGAGGTACTTAATGACGGCACGCTGCTCGATTTGCTCCATTCGCGGAAATTATGTCCGATTACTTTGTTAATAAATTTATAAAATCACAACTAATTATCGCACACGTTTCGAACTTCACACAATGAACTAGTCTGAACTGAACTAAATAATGTGGGTAGATTTGATTTTTAGAATTGAATGGATCTGTGTTAGGCCGAGTACTTTTCAATCCACCCTCGTACAAATATGCCAACACATACTTAAGATAAGAACTTTGTTACTCAAAATTAAGGGATGTGTCGAGTTTTTTGGTATGAAATTAATTCACCTTTCATAACATCCTACTAAAATCTTTCGGTAACTTAAAGAATGATAATCTGAAATCATCCACACAACAATTATAGAAGGAATAACTTTTGCCATTATAATTTATCAAGTAGATTGATAATATTATACAAAACATATATAATTTTTAAATTACAATAAAACTTTTTGAATCATTTTATCTTACAATTAAATATACTAACACTAAACAAAAACTGCTTCAACAAGTATTTATAAAAAAATATTTACATAAACAGTGTTAAATAACATTAACATTTAATTGCCTATGAAGAGCTAACCCTGACGTATGTGGCCCGGGCCATCTCGCAATAGTAGATAATTATTACACACAGGTAGCATGATTGACAGAGCCCTGCCACCACTACGTGAATGGATAAATAATGAATGTAATCTATATATTTATATATATAAACAAAACAGAAGTGTCCATCTGTAATATAAAAAGAACTGCCTTATATTGAAGCTGAGGGGGTTTTTTGCATGAGATTAAAACATGCATAACTATTCTTAAAATTTTTACCTGTCCATCTCATGCTAACTAATAGTTTTATTCCTTGTAGCACAATAACAATACACTATCTATGATAAAAGTGAAAAATAAATGTTTCTTACTTATTAAACAAGTGATTGTCGACTTTAAGCTTTGAATATGCTCGAAAATCATCTGGCAGTAGCATAACTGGTATGGTAACATGGCTCAGTTCATTAATCTGCAAAAAGGAAATATTAAAATTTAAACAATAAAAAAAATATGCAATAATATATTCATACGTAGCTAGGGGTCACAAATTATATTGGCATTACAAGACTCTTAGTCAACCGCGGTGATAATGATAACTATTTATACCCCCACAAGGGTAGAATGAGACTTGAATAAGTGCCAGATATATACAATACATAGCATTCAAACAAGATTATAACATATTTAATACGCTAAATATCATAATTTCAATCTAGCTACGACAATGAAGATATTTCATCTTGCTTGGATCCTACAAGTATCATTGCACTAGAAGCGATTAGTTACTATTTGCTGGTATGTAATATATTATGAAATGTAGCAATTACCGTATGATTAACTCCCCACATAAAAACGGACAGTAACGGTTCATTAGCACGAAACAATTTCACTTTTTGATGCTTAACACGAATATGTTTCTTCTTTAGCTTGCTCAATCCTGTGCTGGGTACGGACATTTTGGATTTAGTTAATAGTCAGTGCAAAATCACTTATTATTATATACAACACACAATCGTGTTTAAACCATTTTTAGACGGCAAAACAACAAACCAACACAAAATTAAATCTTTAAGTATATTTTAACACAGAAAACACCCATCAATAATGAACGGCTTTTTGACAGCAAATATTATTTTTAATTTTTATTATATGACCATGGACAAAGAGTAGGGATGTTCGATAATTATCGATGTTAAAAATTAAAACATCGATGTTGACACATGTCAAACATCGAAACATCCATGTCAATGAACCCATTATCGATAAATAAGAACTGCTGAACAATGAGAACCCGCGAAATCAATACCAACTAAATCTTGCATCTCCTATTAAAGGTTTCAAATTTTGAATAATTCAGAATTGATTAAAACTACTTTTACGGATTTTATCGCGTTTATTTTATTATTATTTTTAATTCCCGACGTTTCGGGCGCTTCATAGATTACTGTATATATACTAGAGATAGATGTGCGACTCAAATTTAATTTTAGTTAAAGTTCGGGTTTTGCCTAATAGATGGCGTTAAAATATTGGTGCTTAGGGCTCGCCCTTTATTTGCACTTTAATATTTTTATTTTATATACAACCACTAATTACATTGCGCAAGTGCTACAATAGAAATATGCATACATTGCGCAAGTGCTACAATAAACAATAGTTGTTTATGTTTCTTGTGGTAATGGAGAAGATAACCATTTTTTGTTTTATATACCAAACTCTTCTACAAAAATTACGAGAATAACTGTGTTTTTAATTTTTTTTTATCTTCAAAACTGACCGAGATATAAAGGCGCAAAGTTAACATTTTCGGTCTAAACCGCGGACCGAGAGCGACACCGTTGATGACGTCTCGATTTCCATCTTTGTGCGAGCGACCCGACGCGCACTTTGGAAATCCAATCATTTACTCAAATGTGCCCATCGTTCGCGGATCTACTTGCTATCTACTCTCTATATCTATCTATTAAATATTGTGCTGTGCCTCAATGTAAAAAAACGGCCACAAAAACACCTGAAAAGTTGTTTTTTAATGTGCCTAGAACTAGAAACTCTACCATCAGAAAAAATGGACAAATGCTATGAGAAGACCACATATTTAGGACCAAACACGGTAGCATTTTGTTGTGAGGATCATTTAGATGTAAGTAAGTATTCAAACAGTAATAACCTACACATGATAGCTCTTAGTTATTGCTAGTAAATGCTTTCTATTAGGCATGTAGGTACCACCTACTTGAGTCGCAGTTTTTAAGGTAACTAACGATTCATTGTACCTTTCGACGCATAATGATTATAATTTCAAGACGAAACAATACCTAATACCTACATATTTAACTAAAACTACTTCAGTGTAAATAAACATCAAAACTTGGGTAAAGTACTTACCTATGTAATGTAAATAAGTCAATGACCTGTCGTGAGTTCGTAAGTTTAGATACTAACCTATGTTTGCAGCAAATTTTAAAATGTTTATAATACATATAAAGGTTAAGATATGGAATATGTTAACAAATGTTTTTATATTTTTACGATATTTCGAGCAAAAACTAAACACATCGCAGAGGTGTTCAACCTTTATACTTTGCGGGCCGCAAATAATGGAAGAAGTTTGATTATGAAGTGGAGCACTTAAATTTTTTTTTCGTGTGTCCTATTTTTATGTATTACATAGTTTATAAGATACGATATTTTAAATATTGATGGAATATAAATTACGAGGTTCCTTATTTTTTTATAGACTATATAAATTTGTATTTTGTTCTAGGTCGAAAACGATATGGAAAACTACGTGAAGTGCAAACTAGTTGGTGGTCCCCTCAAACTTAAAAAAGATATTTTGCCTCACAAGTTTGCTTGTCAAAATCAGTATACAGAAAAACCACAAAGATGTTTACTTACTGATTTCTTAAATTTACGCGAACACTACACATTGAATAAAACTAAATTTACGGATTTTATCCCGTTTATTTCACTACTTTTACTTATTTTTAATTTCCGACTTTTCGGGTGCTTTACAGCAACCATGGTCACGGGGGGGGGGGACTGAGATGTTTGACGTCCCAATGTCATTGTTAGCCCGGCTACATTCAGTTTTTGAATATTAATTTTTGGTCCGATTTACGCAAAACGAACTTACAGTATCTTGAAGTCTTGCAGTGCTATGCTTGGGTTTGGGTTTAATTTTGTTAATTATAGGATCCAAGCAGATGGCAGCACCCAACCATCTTCTCTATTGAAATTAGGATGTTTTTTTAATTTCAATAGCCTCGCGTATCATCCTTGGTAGGAATCGGTGTTCTTTTGCGAGGACTTGCGGTTTATCAAATCTGATGTAATGGTGGGGACGATCTTGAACATGTTCACTGCAAGATAATGTAAGTTCGTTTTGCGTAAATCGGCCCGAAAATTAATATTTAAAAACTGAAGGTAGCCGGGCTAACAATGACATTGGGACGTCAAACATCTCAGTCCCCCCCCTTGACCATGGTTGCTGTAAAGCACCCGAAACGTCGGGAATTAAAAATAAGTAAAAGTAGTGAAATAAACGCGATAAAATCCGTAAATTTAGTTTTATTCAAAGATGTTTACTATCAAAACTAAATGCCAAATCTAGGTCAGAAACAGTTGCACATGCGATTGCCACTACTTCACAGGAAATTGAGCATAGATATGTTGTCGTTCCTGTTACTACTCTAGATGATAATATTGACATTGATCCCTTGCCTGAAGAATATATAACTACGATTTTAATCATAATAATAATGCGACCCTTTTTCTATTAATATTGAAAACATCTGATTTTTAGATAAAATCATTTTTTTACACACCGAAGGTATATTTGTAGTAAATTTCTTTATAAACAACAGGAATTTTTTTTAACCATAAAAACCACAAAAAGGTCAGGGTGCACTTAAGAAGAATAAGAAAACAAAACTAGTTAGAAGCAGATAGTAAGTAGGTAGGTAAGGAATGATTACGTATTTTTGTTATAGCTATTCTTATCATTAGCAAATGAAACCCAGAAGTATTAATGTAATAATGGTTACCTAGGTTATAAAAATATTATCTTATTCTTATGCGTATTTCAGTCGCGTCAAAATCTTTGTTTCTTAGAAAATATTCCGCCACCATCATTTTACGGACTATTGGAAGTTTGTCAGATTGACCCTTTTGAAACCCTACGTCCATCATTAAATACTTAAAAACACCAGAGCGCACGAGGGCAGACAACTCACCCGCGAAATATTACTACATACGTATGATCGGCGCGCTGGAACGGTATGGCGGCGCGGCCACATGGAATCGATGACGTCACGCGCTACTCGCGGGCACGGGCGAGATTTTAAAAATCTACGTAAACTTTCCACGCTTATAACTTCGGTAATAGTGCACCGATCGATGTAAAATAAAAACTAGAATTATGTGTTTGGTATAGACTTTTTACCTACGTACTTAAAAGTCTAATATTGTAACCTTGTTATCTTCTCCATTGTAAGTTCCTATACCAAAAAATAAAAATGTCGATGAGTTTGGGCTCCACGGTCTTTCATGCAAGAAAAGTGCAGGTAGGTTTTCCCGTCACGGTTCTTTGAACGAAGTCATCCAAAGGGCTCTTGTCTCCATAAATATCCCCTCGCTTTTAGAGCCTTGCGGGATATTTAGAGACGATGGCAAGAGACCCGACGGTATGACTTTGGAGAGAGGTAAAGCCCTAGTGTGGGATAATAATAATAATAATATTCCACAACTATCACACAACGCCATCTAGTCCCAAGCTAAGCAGAGCTTGTGTTATGGGTACTAGACAACTGATAAACATACTTATATATTTCTAAATACATAAATATTATAGATAAATTACACCCAGACACAGAACAAATGATCGTGCTCATCACACAAACATTTGTCCTGGGTGGGAATCGAACCCACAACTTCCGGCATAGCAATCAGGGTCACTAACCACCAGATCAACAAGCCTGTCCAAAAAAAGGGATGCTACTTGCGTTGACACTTTGGCAGCCTCTCATCTCAAGGGTACCTCTTTTAGAGCCGGGGCGGCATCAGAGGCAGCCGAATTTAGTAAATGGCGCAAATATGAGTCTTTGAGAAATGACTACATATTTGGCGCAAATATGTAGTATATTTCTCAAACACTCATATATGTGCCATTTGCAGTAGAGACTATCAGTCCGTGGGGTCCACGTGCAGTGAAGTTCCTAAAAGAACTGTATCCACGGCTGGTTGCCGCTGCTGGTGATAAGAGGGCTGGTTCTTTCCTCGCTCAAAGGCTAAGTATAGGTATTCAGCGAGTCACTAATCAGCTGGTGATCCTCAAGGTACTTCATGAGCTGGCAGTTTACAATGGACTCCATTGTTTTGGAGAACAACAAGGTGATGCCGATAGGCTGGTAGTTGGACGGGTCTGAGCGGTCGCCTTTTTTAGGTATCGGGTGGACGAAAGCCGTCTTCCGTGATCTTGGGACTACGCCTAGGGAGTAGGAGTACCGAAAAAGACGCGTTAAAACCGCTGCCAACTCTGGAGCACACGTCCTCAGCACAATCGGGGGATTCCGTCAGGCCCACATAACTTGTGGATGTCCAGGGAAAGGAGTGCTTTGCGAACCGAGCACTGTATGAACTGCACTTCCGGCATGGAGCATTCACACCGCGGGATGGTCGGCGGCGTACTCACCCCATCATCGAGAGTCGAGTTGGACGCAAAGAAAGAGCCTAGCAGATCGGCTTTCTCCTTTGCGGTATGGGCCAGTGAGTCATCCTTCCTGTGCAGAGATGGATGAGATGGCTGACCGAAATTCCCCTAGACAGCCTTGGCGAGAAATCGGAATGCACGGGTTCCAGAAGGAAGGCGAATTAGTTTCTCGCCAATTCTACCTATGTGCTCTGACTTTGCTTTGGCAATGACTCTTTTAAAGGACCTGGAGGCGGAATTATACTTCTTTTTTTAGAGCGCTGATGTTTACATCCCGGGATGTTGATGCGTCAGTCATCCAGGCTTGGTAGCACTCCTGCTTATAGCATGATGATATTTTAAAGGAGCGACCAAACCATGGCTGCGATTTGCCTCTGATGGGCACCACAGAGGAAGGAATAAAAAGTTCCATACCCTGAAGTACCACATCAGCGATAGAATCCGCAACAACGTTGGGATCATCCGGCGAGAAGCAAACTCGCCCCCAAGGGTAGGATGCAAAGAAAGACCGCATCCTATCCCAATCGACTGACCTGTAGTGCCAAACACGGCGGCAGCCTGCAGAATGCAACTGCGATTTCAGCGTGGCACCACACTCCGGACAAGACAATGGGCCGAGGAGCCTAAAGGGGCGTCGACGGAAATCTGATATCTGTCCGGGTAAGAGGTCAGCAGAAGGTCCAATAGGGGAAGTGCATGATCTTCCACATCTTGAATTCGTGTAGGCGAACTAATCAGTTGTGTCAGACCATATGCAGAGGCAAAATCATGAACTCCCCGCATGATCGGTTAAACGTGAACCAAGCCATTAGGCGTGATGGGCGTTAAAGTCGCCGAGGATCACGATCTCTGCGGAGGGGATCTGCTGTAGAAACGAATCTGTAGCCATTTAGATGTGGTCGAAGAGTCGGTCAGTTTCGGCATTACCGCTATGAGACCTATAGAGACACCCGTAGACGCGCGGATGGTCGTCGCTGTCTACGCGTAGCCAAAGGATGGACAGGTCCGAACCTTCAAGACTGCCGAGGCGTCGAGAACAGATGTCCTCTCTGACGTAAACGCAAACTCCAGCCCGAGGCACAAAGGAGTGTTCCAGTTTGTACCCTAGGTAGGAGAGGTATGAGACATCAGCCGCGGAAAGAAGAAAGAGCGGAGCCAGCCTCGCCGTCTCGAAATGGTAGTAGACGGCGTTTAGGTTAGAGTGAAGTCCCCTGATATTGCAGAAATTCACGGATAGTGTGGCAGGGGTCGCCTTGGTCTTGTTGCTCTGTTTGCCCCGAGCATAATGTAACCCTACAATGAACCTAACAAAAATGTTATAGTCAACCAAATATAAGAAATACCTTTTGACGTTTTACATTTATCATTCTTCAACTTTGGACAAGCTTAGTCACACGTTTTAAAACAACCTTTTAGACAACTCCGAAGAATTATGAAGTATCTATATTTCATTACAACTTTCATAGTTTTTTATCACTATAGTCTACAAAATTCTTGAAATACATTTTGAAAGAGAACAGGAGAACGATCACTACATACTAAAGCATAGCCCGCCTGTCCTCGAAAATTGTAGAATTTATAGCGGCACTGACGTTGGTGAGTAGTGACTGCGAAGTTAGCTGTTTATGAGTACAAGTAGATGAAGTTAGTTGAATAATGTAAAAATTTTCTCCGCGGCATTGGTGAGAAAATTTTCATGCTTCGTAATTTTGTAATTTTTGACAAATAAACATCATTAAAAAATGGAGAAATATTTTATTGTGCGTAGATGTGCAAGTGGTTTAGCATCTGATCGGAAAAATAGACTGAAAATGACTTTTATTGACCGAACTTAGCGATCGAAGTGCCTCACTTATGGTGTCCATATTTCTGGGACACTATTTTCTACGACGATCGTTCTCCTATTCTCTAGCCTTCGAAAAAATGGGAACATACAATATTCGATTCTTGAAAAAATCGATATCGATTATTTAGAGTTGGTAATCATTTACAGTTTGGTTTGAATAATACCAGAATAAATTAAAAACTGATAATTTAAAACACAAGATTTATAAGTTTTTTCGTATTTGTTGTTACTGCACATTTCTAGAGGCATAGTTATAAAAAATTAAGATTCAACTAGATTTAAAATAAATTTATTCAATCACTTTCAGTACAACTTGTTGAGCTGTCGTTGTTTAGATTAATTATTATTTGAAATTCAATACTGCAGTCAACATTAATGTCTCTTTCAAAGTCATCCATAATCATTTTTTTGTTTTTTCTAACACTTGCCCAATCATTCTTTGTGACATGGGCATGTGCTTCAACGAATATAGAAGAAACAGTCCAAAAAGTTAAAGCTGTGTCACAAAATAAGAAGATAAACACAAAATCACGAAATTACGCAAAGCTCTCGAAATGGCGGGAGATTGAAATTACGTAGTGGTTTTTTCAGCGCGGCCAGTATATGTTTTTTTATTTGCCTAAACAAATTTACGTTGACAAAGTAAAAAAAATAAACTTGTTTTATTCGTGATTCATGTAATTTAAGAAATTTTGAAAATAAAAATTTAATTAAACAAATAAAACATTAAAAAAATTAGTGATTCGATTATTTGTGTATTTTTGTCGATTATTCGCATAACAATGAATTTTAATCATCCAAACACTACGGTAAGGTACATAGCGATTAGCGACATATCATTGAAACGAAGTCAAGTAAAAATGTTGATACTGGTTATTTTTTAATATTTTGTTTTATTTTAACTTTCAAGACCGAACGTTGAGCTCTCTCAATTTTTATCATGACTGATCATGATATCAAACCAGAAAGAAATACAATACGTTAGCAGAGACTGACATAGGACATAATAGATGGTCATTAATGTGGTCAGGGTGCAGGGTTTTTCAGCCATCTCATGATGTAAACTATGTTACGAATTCTTTCTGCCAATGCCGATATATGCGCCTTGAAGTTAAGGTTGTGATCAATTAATAGCTTCAGGTATTTAATGGATTCCACTTTCCGAATTTTTTCAGAAATACACAAATTATTTTTAGTCTTGCAAAGATGCAATCTTATGTGTCTGTCAGTAGATAGTGTTGACGAACGGGTCTTATGAAAGCAAATATATTTAGTTTGAGAGTTAACAGGTTTGAGTTTAACCAATGAGAAACCTGTGAAACACCGCGTTCCGCCACAGAAATGGTATCATCCCATCTTTTTCCACTGTATAAAAGGACCGTATCATCAGCATAACATATTATTTCTGAATGTTTTGGGTTGAACTGATGTACGTCGTTCATGTATATGATGAAGAGAGTGGGACCGAGAATATTTCCCTGAGGTACACCATAATAAGTGCCCACTCTCACGCATTAATACCGTTTCTGTAAATAGTTTTGGAACCAATCTAAAACTAATCCTCTAATTCCTAAATTTTCATGCTTTTTAGACGTTTTGTCGCTCCTGTTTTGCCGCTTGAATAACGGTTTGAAGTGGATTTTGATTCCTAAAAGTGATGCGATTTTGTGAATTAAGTGTGTGAACTATTAGGGATAACGACGAGACAAGTGCTTTGATGTCGATATAAAACTCAAGTTATTTTGATCGTTTTAGCGCCTTATGAACTTGAGTGGCTGTCGCTATTAACTGTCCGCTGGGTTGAGCTGTCGTCAAAATCTCCCGAAGTCTTTGCAATGTGACGCATCAACATATAGAGCGATTTACACTTCGACAAGTACAGTAGCGAGTTTAGTTACAGGGCAGTTGACAGCAAACGGTTAAGTGGGTAGTAGCGTTCAAATGTCTTCGTGGCGAGTTTAGTTAAGGACATTAGGTCATAGAGTTCGTTGGAGTATGACGTTTCAAGACTACAGAATTTTTCCGGTTTTCGTTTAAGATGTTTCTAGGATTACGTCAAAAATTAAATGATCCAGTCAAAGAAGTATTAATGGTTGTTGTTAAAGAAGTTTTTAAGAATTTTCGTGAGTGCAGCATCTCAAGCAGGTTTAATTTTACAATTTGAACTTCTACTACTATTATATAAACATTCGTGTTCTAAATACTCCTGTACAAATTTATACGTGATATCTTCCGTCCATTTTATTATTAAAGCTCAATATAAAACGTATAAATATTCAATAAATGGTATCGTACAAACTTAGTGGCGAGTTTATTTATAAAAGTATTGTTGCGCACCTAGGTTGACTTTAGGTACCTGGCACTAGCGCCATCTAGTGTCGGGGAAAATAGCGAGGAGGGCTTCCTAGAAAATGTCAATCTTGACTTGCGACCAACAGCGCAATCTAGTATCGAACAGAAGAATTAAGCTTTCTAGAAGCCCCACACTCGAACTTTCTACGTCTGGTCGGTCTATATTCTGGACGGTCGGTATAAATGTGTATTTAAACCCACTGCATGCCGCGATCGGGACAGTATGGAATTTGGCGAGACATGCGAAGTTTCGGAGCAAAATAGTGTCTTTTAAGTTTTAATTAGTGTAAAGTGAATTAAAGTGTTAATTTTGGTAATTCAATCGGCAGTTTTTATTGTCACGAACCTCCAGCTCGTAACAGTATAATTGTACGTTTAGGCACGCAAACGTTGCGTCCTGTCAACTTATGCACTGAACCAAACTCACTCGTTTACAGGAACGGCGAGTTTAGTTGCGGGTGGCGGGAGACGCCCGGGAGGGCAGCACTTCGCTCGCCGAAAAAAATAGCTCAGCCGGCTATCCCGTTCAACTTAATCGTTAACTTGCTACTTAACTTTGCCGTTCAAACGAGGTTCATATTTAACTCGCTCGCAGGTTCGCAAGTTAACTCGCTACTGTACTTGTCGAAATGCAAATCGGTCTTATTCTGAAGAAAAAATATAAAAACGAAGAATTAGAAAGAAATGTCAGGCTCAGAAGAGCTAGAACCCAGATCCGTAAATCCAGTTAATAAAAAAAATGAATATTCTCTCTGGTGCTGTCACTTCTGTGAATATAAGTGATAAGTGAATTTTTTAGAGTATTTTCGTTTTTCATAGGTTTATTAAAAGAGAAAATAAATTTTTAAAAGAATGATTGTACCTAGTCCATTTGTATATTGGGCTCAAACAGACAAGTGTATTACATTAAAAATTGACTTAAAGAATGTCGTCAACCCTGACGTAAATATTAGTGATAATAGTATTAAATTTTCTGGTAAAGGCATAGGAGCCCATGGAGAAACCCAATATGGATTCAATTTGGATCTATTTTCTTCACTTAAGTCGGTAATTATATTACTAATAAATATTGTAATTTTAATAATTATAATTTAGTTATTATTTTTGGGTTTATGAAGTTGAAAATAAATCCTCAGAGAAAGTACATTTATAAACATATTAAGTAAAGTATTGGTTTTCATAAACATTTAAATCCTATTCGAAAGTAAAATTAATAATTAATAACATACCTAATAATATTTTAATGTTCTACACATATTTAACTTACTGATTTTATAATTATGATGACATATCACATGTTTCAAGCTATAGCGGCACATCAAAGTACTTTTCACGAGATACAATAATTTTTTAAATATCAACCTTTTCCATATGTGTTGTGTATGTCTATGTGTGTAAGGGTGTGTAGGCTGCGTCCCCCACCGAACGGTCGCTGTCTCATTAAACCAGTGTGCAATTAACTAGCTTGTCTGACGTATCGCCCTTGTCACTCCCTAAGTATATCAATATACAACAATATGCTCTTCTTTTGTATTATTTTCAATAGTTACAGAGTACATTGAGATATTGAGCTTCATTAATCCTATACCTTTAAACGAGCAATTCTTATATATATATATATATATAATCGGAATATCGGAAACGGCTCCAACGATTTTCATAAAATTTTGTGTGCAGGGAGTTTCGGGGGCAATAAATCGACCTAGCTAGGATTTATTTTTAGAAAATGTCTTTTTGTCCGTGTTTTTAGGCAATGAAAAACTGCTACAATATCGTTAGAATAAGAAGGTAAATTTTGACAGTTTATTAATGATTACGAATAGCTTAATTAGTATATAGGGTGGTCCCAAAATCGTAATACCATGGTTCGAGCCCAGACAGACGGCCGGTTTTTTTCAAGTTTTTTTTCAAGTTCCTTTTTTATTTGAGAAAATCTATTTTTTCGAGCCCTTTTTTAGTATTTTTTAAAAACACGAAAATTTAAATTAAACTAATTGCACTCATGATTTTTTATTCAAATAACCAGTTCAGTTTTTTCTATTGTGTCGCTAAGATCAAAAAATATTATTCGTATTTCATCAGTATGTAATTTGTATCTAAATATAATTTCCAAAACACACGAATAAAAAAAAAACGAGCGAAAAATACTGAGAAAAGCTCGGTCAACCGGACAACCCATATATCGCAAAAAACTGTGTATACCAGTTTAAAACTATTTTTACTATGTTTATTCATTTTCTGCTCTATACGATTATTTGTGTTTAATACGTATTTAAGGCTACCAATGTTACTGCGTTAACTGCTCTACACGACATTTATCACCAGAATACATAATAAACTCGCAATACTTAATTTCTTAAACCCACGTAATAAATGTAAACTGCTCAACACGAAAAAGATGAAACTACTAAAATAAATGCAAGCAGGAAAAATCTCAAAGAATTGCGCAGCGAAAAGGTTAATAATATAATATGTGTACAATAATTTAAAAAAAATTGTTGATAGAACGATGATGGCAATCAAGCCCCAACAGTTCGGGTATTTGAGAACCGTGTGGAATTGGTTCTACAGAAGCAGAACGCTTCTTGGTGGCCCCGGCTTACAGCTCAACCACAGAAACCAGCATGGCTAAAGGTATATTGTAAACAACAAATATATTACCAATATCTTTTATTTTATTTTAACAAATATTATGACAAAGCTTATGTTCAGCAGTGGATTTGTTACAGGCTGAAGATTTTTAAGAGAAATTTTGAAATTGAATTGTATAGTAATTGGTATTCATCATTGTCATTATTATTGACAGCCTTTTTAAGCCACTGGCTTTTTGTTAGAATCACCAAATATTGTCTTTTTCTAGAATTTTCCGACTGGTATGTACGTTATGTTATAGTTCATTCATTCTAAAAATTTAATACTCCATTACATGAGCAATGAAACTTTGTCAATGTAATGACACACATGGCACTATTGTGAAAAATAAATTTGAGTTTATATGCAATTGGGGTAGAATTTAAACTTGAAAATATTTTAAATCAGTTTTATTGATGTTCATATTTTGAACAAGAAATAACTTCTTTTTAGGGGAAGAAGTATATAAATGAACTCTGCCTAATATGATAAACCTAACAAAAATCAACACAGGAATTTATGTTGATCGATCTTTGGCTCTTTTATAGTCATAAAATTCAGCAGTCTTAGTTCTATTCCGCAGTATGCATTATGAGAACTATAATAACTTTGGTTAAAAGGTAAAACTCATTAAATGGCATAATTGACTAATGGAGATAATTAAGGATTAGTATTTTTTATATATTATGCATTGAAATTTTCTGTAAACATGTAATTTTAAGTAGCTCTGTAAATAAGGAAAGTGTAATTAATTAATTTTTCCGCTTTCAGTTCAGGTCAGAGATTATCAGACTTATTTCTTTAAAAATCAATCATTTTTCAGCGCTAAAAAAAATTCCTGATCGCTAAATGTTCATGGAGGACTTTATGCACTTGTCTCATACCAATGTCTAAGCTTGCTGAATCTGCTGATAAGTCATTCTTTTGTCAGTCTCTATCATACGCCGCACAACACTGATGTTATCTTCAGTCTTTGCCGTAGAAGGCCATTCCTCATGCAGATCATTGTTGAGATTAGTGCAACCACGTTTTAACTTCTCTATGTGGTAGAGCCAGTGGCGAAACTAGGGCTCCAAACTAGGGCAAGCCTAAGATATAGTTTTGTTGTTTTTAGCAGTTTTATAAAAATACACCAATCTTGATCTGTCTCCACTCTTCAATTTCATATTCAGTGCTGTTGAGGACATGTTTAACAAAGCACACAGAAGGCATACTACTGCTAGATAGATAAATAATAATAATAATATATTTGTGGAACCCAACCAGATGAGAAAACTATATAGATACCCCAAAATAATAATAATACCCCAAAGTAATAAAACATTTATTCATTACCACTAATAAAGATACAGTGATCAGTACAGACAGAAATAACCAAAATTACATAGTGTAGTTATGAATGGGCTCTAGCTCAGCATAAATGTTGCAGTTGCCTACAATGCTGTTATTCTGCCAGCGCCCAAATCAAGAGTACAGTATGCGCGCATCCTTCATTTTCATATATGTAGAGTACACATCGTGGTTTCCCAAGTATTAGCCAGTTCAAATTAGTAATTAAAAAATATTTTTAATTATCATACTTTTTTTCCATAAAATTTATATTTTTAATATTTTTAAATTTATATTTATAAGATTGTATGACATATCAGCAATTGCATACCTTCGGTGGCTTTGTGGCCGTTTGGGTTTGCTTGAGCGAAAGAAAAAGATATTTTCATACAATACTATGCATGAACAAAGTACAAACTATGTATAAAATTTAAAAAAGAACTAATATTATTTATATTTTAAATTGAATGGTCTTTCTTTCTTAAGGAAAGATTTGATTATGTTTTTTTTTAAATTTTAGTAAATTTTAAAATATAAGGTATCTAAATGAAATTACGAATCAACCATCGCCCTTCTAAACCACGCCAACGCCCCCCATTTTTTTCTAGGCCCCTTAACGCCCCCCTCTAGGTCTCCAACGCCCACAAGGGGGCTTTATCGCCCACTTTGAGAAAGACTTCTTTAGGTGATACAGAGGAGATAATGATAACAAATTTAATTATGTACTTTTAAAAAAAATATTAATTTAGTATAATATGAAATAAGATAAGTCTATTTTACAATCAATTTTATTATCATCATTAAATATCATAATAATCAATTTTCATCGTAAGTTTCATTTTTATCTGGTTCTAGCAAATGCACTGGTCCTATAAGTTCAGTTGAGGGTAAGCTATTGTACCACAAATGTAGCTCTTCTGGTATGTGGCCACCAGTTTGACTAAGTCTGCTTTCTTAGCCTTAGAAATTGGCAGTAGATTAGAATAAGCGGGGTTCAACAATACGGGAGTAGTAATTGTTCTGCGACCTCTGCCAACTACATTCTCCCTTTTGTAGTCCGAAGAATGATCATACTGACAGTACCATGTATCAGTTGATCCTTTTTCAACTTTTAAGGATTTAATCTTGAGCCATAAGACTGTAATGTCGGGAGGTTCGGGGAATAAATAATGCGTCTACTGGTCTTGAATGTAGGTTTATTACTGCCCGAATGTTTATTAAGCTATCATATATATATATATATATATATATATATATATATATATATATATATATATATATATATATATATATATATATATAGCTACATGAGCATACACTACACACACACTACACGCCCATCGGCAAAAAGAAAAAAAATTTAATTACAAAAATGTTTTTTTCAATGAATTACTACTTAGTGTAAAATGTAATGTAATATAATGTAATGTATTACTACTTGGTATAAAACTCATGTAGCTATATATATATATATATATATATATATATATATATATATATATATATATATATATATATATATATATATATATATATTAGAGATGGGCCGACTATGGTATTTGCCGACTAGCCGACTAGCCGACTAATCGGTTTTCAAATCGCCGATCAGTCGGCCGACTAGTCGGCGTAGCTTTTCGGAGGTATTCGGGCTATGTCGTCACCCGTCATCACTCGGCACCCTTAAGCATGCATAAGAGCCATCGTGCGGCCACCGAGCAAATTGTGATTTGTAGTGTAATGTAAGCTTTGAGCTTTGACGTGTTTTGTTTTCTTTTTAATCGTTTTGTGTATATTCGCTCTGCTGGTGTCGCCTAGTTAAAATAAATAAAAGAACTGTGTGTGGGGTCTTAAAATGTCGAAAAAGAAATCGCGAGTGTGGACATTCTTCGATGATGTTGAAGGAGAACCGACAAAAGTGAAATGTAACCAGTGCCAGGGAATAATTTCACGCGGTGGTCAAGGTAGAAAAGCGAATACTACAAGTATGACTAATCACATAAAATATAAGCACAACGGGGTGATGCCTCAATTGGCAGGTTCTATTAAAAGTAGTTCGAATGAAGTCCATTTGTCTTCACGTTTTCAATCGCAACCTGAGCCCTTTTCACCGACGCCAGTTCCGTCAACTTCAGCGAGAGGCGAAGTTTACATACAACAAACTATTCAAGATAGTGTAATGGTCCAGTGGTCGCTTCAGGACTCCCGATCAAGAGAAATAAGTGTTGCTATAGGAGAGATGATTGCCTTGGATAACCAACCTCTATCAATTGTGGAAAACAGTGGTTTTATCAGTCTAATGAAGAAACTTAAACCAAAATATGTACTTCCTAGTAGAAAGTATTTGTCAGAAAATATCATTCCCAACATTTATGAGAAAACTAAAACTGAAATACGATACGGAGTGCTCAGCGCTACCGCGCTATCCGTAACTACAGATTTGTGGACAAATACAAACAATAAGGAAAGTTTTTTAAGCTTTACAGCACACTGGTTGGATAACGATATGAAATTTCGTCACGCAGTACTCCAGATGAAACATTTTCCTATGTCTCACGATGCACATAGTATAAAAGTGTGTCTCGAAGAAATTCCTGCCTCATGGAATATAAGTGCAGCCAAAATACACGCTGTTGTGCGAGATAATGGGAGGAACATTACGAAGGCTATCGATGAATCGATTTTCAAAGCAGTTCCATGTTTTATTCATACTATGCAATTGGCAATCCACGACTCGCTTAAAATTGACTATATAGCACAAATTCTTCAAAAATCGAGGCGTATCGTTACGCATTTCAATCACTCAGCACCAGCTCAACAAAAACTAAGTGCTATTCAAAAAGAGCTTAATTTACCTTTACATCTTCTTGTTCAAGATGTTTCCACAAGGTGGAACTCTTCTTATTACATGATGTTTCGTCTGTTAGAGCAAAAACGATCCGTTTCTTTGTATGTGACAGAAAATGCAGTTAATTTTGAGAATTTATCGACCGAGGAGTGGAAGTTACTCGAAAAATGCATTACGCTACTAAAACCGTTTGAAGAGGTGACGAAAATAATTAGTTCAAGTTGCTCCTCGATATCTGAAGTTATTCCTCACCTAAAAATACTGGAAAAATATCTGGAAAACTATACAGACGAAGACGGAAATGAGCAATTAATGGAAATGAAAACTGCATTGCAAAAGGGCTTGAAAACTAGATTCAGAAATTTGGAACAGAATAAATTGTTTTACTTGCAACTTTGCTCGATCCAAGGTACAAACTACAGTTTTTTGATAATGAAAATATAGTATCAGTAAGATCACAGTTTTTGCTGGAAGCCTTGAAGAATGGTATGAGTGATGATGATGACAGCGACCTAAATAACGATGAGACCAATATCCAAAATCCTAACTCCGAAATGACAGCTCATCGCAACTTTTGGGGAGTTTACCAAGAAATGGTTACGCGAAAAGTGCACAATATTGACGACGAAACATCTAGTTCAGCTCACGAACTTCATTCTTACTGCACATTGCCAGTTTTACAGCGAACTGGAGATCCATTTAAGTAGTGGCATGAGAACAGTTCTAGATATCCTGAAATGGCTCGTATAGCTAAAGTATATCTGTGTTGTCCCGCCAGCACAGTTTATAGCGAGCGTCTCTTTTCGGAAGCTGGCAATGTATATGAGACAAAAAGGAACCGCTTACTTCCAGATCGCGCCGAAACATTGACATTTTTGCATCATAACTTGCCACTAATTAAAAACAAAACCATCTTGTCATAATGCCAATTTATTATAATAGGTATTGTACAATGATTCCATCACAATATTTTTTATATTTTATTATTCTTGAATATAGACTAACTAAACTTAAAGTAATACTATGGCTCTATGATACCTTGAAAATGTTATTAAGGTACCTACATATATTATTTTGTTTTATTTGTTATGTATGTGTCCTTGAGTGAAGATATTTAATTACTGACTGATTCTTAAATTCCTTATAATATGGTAACAGATTAATAATTAATATAATAAAGTGCAGCTAGGTAATTATCATAAAAACTGCTATCACAGCAGATTCATGAAAAAAGTAAAATAAAAAACAATTATTAGGAATAAATGTTGGTTTAATTTTTTGCTAACCACCGATTATAATCGGCATATTTTGCCGATTAGTCGCCGACTATTCACCGACTGTAAATGATGCCGACTAGTCGGCCCATCTCTATATATATATATATATATATATATATATATATATATATATATATATATATATATATATATATATATATATATATATATATATAGCTACATGATCATACACTACACGCCCATCGGCAAAAAGAAAAAAATTTAATTACAAAAATTTTTTTTCAATGAATTACTACTTGGTGTAAAAATCAAAAAATTGTACATTATTTTAAAATATTAAAATTCGTATACCTACTATATTATATTTATAACATAATAAAATAAAAATAAAATATCGTAAACACCGTAATTTAATAAAATATAACTTTCTATCTCTGTATTTAAATTTTTTAAACAATCATCAAATTCCTTACGTAATTGTATTGAATCTTTAAGTTTTTGTTGTGAAATAATTTTAGTTCGCCTATCATTACTGCATAACTTTTAAAATTTTCATATTATATAACTATTAATTCACTAGACTGAAAATACAGTTTTTAAAACAAAATTATAGTTATCAAAAATGTTATAAGGTGTTTACAATTTTTTTTATATTCTTAAACTTAAACTATATTATTCATTTTAAATCTTAACAAATCTATAAGAAGCTAATGCCATTGAAATAGTATCCTTACTTTTAAGTGGACAAACTTCAGCATACTTATTTAAATCACACTGTGAGTGTTTGAGGATATAAATATTACTAGCACTATGCTTACATAAGGGCCCTACTAAATCTAAATAAACTCTATGAAAAGTGGAATATCCCATAAATCGGTTATAACCATTGGTTCCGTTATATATTTATTTAAGTGTTTATATCGCAAACACTTGTCTCATCGATTTACATAATTAGTAGGATGTTACTAATTATGTATATTATATAGTCTAACTCTGGTCCAAAGAACCTTTTCTTTGTATTGTTTATTATTCGCCTATACGCGCGTGACCGTTAGTTGGCAAAAAATGATAGTCGTTTAATATTACATGTTTTGTCACACGGCGGTTCTAGTGCAACATAATCATAATTATTTAACATAACAACAGGGATCAAATACAACTTACAATCACGGCCGCGTAAGCGGTTTGTGACACCTTTGTTTTAATTTCTAAGTATGTTCATGGGAATGTTTTTTTTTCGATTATGTTGTATGTAGTTTTAACCATGCATTAAAATGATATCGTAAATAAAATGAATTTAACTTTCCCAATACCTAGTTTGTACCTCTAAATATAGATTGTTACATTCAATTTTAAATTCATTTTGTAAAAGTATTATACTTTTACATAGGTACATTAACAAAAAATAATTAATTAAGTTATTTATAATTTCGAAAGTACATTTTTTCATGACATGAAATTTATATAAAAAAAGTACACTCTCAACACTCTAGGTACACAGCTCAAGTTTGTTTTACGAAATATTTATTAACATTTAAAAGACAAGTTTATTTCAAACAGATAACATAATTTTAGGTTCCGTTGTCTTTTATAAAGAAAAAACGTAAAAAGAATACTATTACATATTATTATTACATATCATTATTAGTGTATCGATAGACTCTGGACTTTATTTTATAAGCAAAATATAAACCAAATATAGTTTAAAATGTACAAATTTTACATAAAAAACATATAACAGAAAGAAATACAAGTGGAGTTATTGTAAATGTGAATTAATGTGTCTAAATATGAAAAAAAAAATCTCGTAAATTCGTATACAAATGTGGTTAAACAATTACGCGCACAATACATACACACACAACACATTTTCGCGTAGTTGTGTAAATCGATCCCTATATTTATTACATGTGTAACTTGTTAGTCGCATTTTAGGTAGCATTAATAGTTCTAATACAGAAATGCAAAATAACTACAAACTTTTTGATTTGCTCGGAGATCTCCTTATTATCCTGTATTTTATTAATAGGCCCGTTTTCCATAATTCTTGTACGTACTTTCTTTCATTTCTTCTAAATATTTTTGACCTTTAGCTAGCTCTCTTTCTCTCTATTCACTTATATATTTATTTATTTATTAGATACCGGGAATCGGAGTATTAATTCATTTCATTTATATTTTATTTCGTGATATTTATCACGCGGGTACTTTATAAATATGGGGCCCCCATTTATTTGGGTAATATATTACATTTTCGTAACATTCATTTCACTTTATTGGTACATAAACTTTTTTTCTATATCAAAGTAAAATTTATCTTGGGTTGTGCGCACAACCTTGAGGTCTATGTTTTTTTAAGTCACTTTAAAAGGACTCCAACAATTGTCACAGAGGAAAACTAAGTTCGCACCATGATCCAACGAAGGATGTGACCTCAATGTACCATTAATAAGGGTAACAAATTTAAGATTTCTCTGGTCCCTAACAGTATTAATATGAGTAAACTCAGTTACATCACTTGTACTGAAGGCGTTGTTCCCTAGTACCCGTTACTCCGATTTCATCGTCCAATCACGGAAACATACCCTGCTCGAGGACTATATGCTATATCAGTGATGAACGTTCCCGTATCTCTCCATCATTTATTTCTCATGGTCATCTTTTTTATTATCTTCGTAAATCTTTGTCTGTATCGGATACTTTTATATTCATTCAATCTCATTCCATCTCCCTTTCAACTAAGCATATCGGTTTATTAACATAACCAGAGTTTGGGCCCTAAACATTGGCTAAGGTAATATCCGATAGCCTAATTCTTTTATTCCAATAACTAACAAAATTTTGATATTAAAATTGCATAGTTTTTAATAATTTTTAAACATCACATAAATCATTCTACATATACAACATATATTACAACATTTAAAATCCATACTTATTATATTCCTTTCTTTGCCGTAGTCTGTCTTCAACTTTCACACATCCATACCAAAACCTCAACATTCTTCAAGAGAGAAAAAAATTAACACAACCATAGTTGTTCATCGGTTGATCTAGCCGATTACAAATACTCGTAGTTAAGTTAATATTTATTAACTTAACTACGAGTATTTGTAATCGGCTATTATATTTGAACACAACCTTAGTGTCATCACATCTATCAATACCATACCATTCTCATACAGTTTTGTACACGTACACGTATGGTTGCGTACTAATTGGAGAGTATCAATAAAACTTCAGGAGCCCGATATACGTGTGTTTATTATGATACACAAATTGATACTGCTTAAATATTGATTAAACATAATGTAGGCACAGTACACCCCCCTTTATAAAAAAATAATAGCTATATGCTATAAAATTAAATGTATTTATTTTATCCCCTTTATAAAAAAACAAATGTAGAAAAAAAAATTGTTACATGAAAAATATTACTATCTATAATGCCGTATGACGCACTATTCTTTTTTTACTTTTACCACACTATCACTTTATCACTACACTATAACGTGCTGTGGGGGGCGGCTGTCGAAGCCCGGCACCTCGCGCCGCCCGCGCGCAGCTCCAGCCGCGGCAGCTCCATCAGCTCCCGCCGCAGGTACCTGGCGTACCCCGTCTTACAGTAGCGCCACACTACGTACAGTATGGCCAGCAGGATGCATGTAATTATTATGAGGAGGTATGTCTCCTGCCGCACATGCACCGGTAAGTGAGTCTCGCTCTGCGCCGTGGCGGCGCTATTCCCGGCGCCGCTCTGCGCGATGATCACCTCTTCAACTTTTTTGCTCTGCGGTGTACCCATCTTAGCAGTTAATTGACTGTCACACACACGTATTTACACAGCGAAACGAACAACAGGTTTAATTACTCGTCCGAATCTCGACACCTTGCTATTACTGCTTACGTTCGGAGTTCCCTTATTAGGAGCATCTGTGCATTCTTGTGATATGATCGTATACGCTGGCTTTAGCCGATCGATGCTTACAACTTTCGGCGTATCCGATTGCATAATTTTAAAATATTTCTCTGTCTTGTTAATTACTTTGAAGGGACCCATGTATGGTTGAGTAAGTGGTTTGGACACCTTGTCAACCCGTACAAATACATGTGTGCAGTCTTTTAAGTCAGGGTGTATGAAAATTTTTCCATGATGTAACTCTTTTCTTGGAACGGAAGCCAAATGCGATATTTTTCTACGCAGCTCTTGCACAAATAAAATATTGTCGGAGGTTTCTAGCCTTAGCGGCTGAAAAAAATCTCCAGGCAATCGTAGTGCTTCTCCTAATACCATCTCTGCAGCGCTGGTTTGCGTATCGTCTCTCAGACATGCTCTTAATCCCAATAAGACTGTTGGTAACTCCGAAACCCATTGGTCAGTGTTGCCTCTGCACATAAGCGCAGCCTTCAAGGATCGATGCCATCTCTCCACGATGCCATTCGACTGGGGGTGATAAGCCGTTGTTCTAAATTTTCTGATACCCATCCTCTTGGCTAAGTGCCTAAACAATTGCGATAAGAAAGTAGAGCCTTGATCTGTAGTTAAATTTAAAGGACATCCGAATCGTGATATCCACCCAGAGTACATGATATCCGCTACTGTCTCGGCTGTGATATCCTTAACTGGGTAGGCTTCCGGCCATCCAGTTTTCCTATCCACCATTGTCACAACATATCGACGGCCTTGACAATATGTAAGTGGTCCAACTATATCCATATGTAGATGATCAAATCGGTCGCTATTTACAAAATGTCCATGGGGTGACATCGTATGTCTTTGTATTTTTTATTTTTGGCAGCCTACACAACCTTTGACCCATTCAGTCACGTCTTTGTTCATGCCATGCCATATATATCTATCTTGCATAATTTTTCTCGTTGCACGCGTGCCCGGGTGACTAATTCCGTGCACCGCGTTGAAAGCTGATACGCGAAATTCCTTAGGCAAATATGGGCGTGCTCGGTTCAAAGACATATCGCAATGAATTGCTTTGTTACAATTTGGTACTAATATTTTCTTAAAAGATAATGACTTTGATTTCATTAGATTATGCAGCTCAAAATCATTATTCTGTGCTTCGGCTAACTTTTCATAATCTAGCGGTGATGGTATGTCAATTTCTGATATTCTTGATAAACAGTCAGCAACAGTATTTTCCAAGTCTGAAATATGCCTTATTTCTGTACAAAATTGCATTATGAAGTCAAGTTTCCGTATTCTGCGTGGTGTGTCATTTTTACTAATTGTGTTTTTACGTAACGAGTAAACTATTGGTTAATGATCGGTATATACTATAAGAGGTCTGCCTTCAATAAAAGGTCGAAAATGCTTAATAGCAATATAAATGGCCAACAACTCTCTATCATACGTTGAGTAACGTTGTTGTGTTTCACTCAATTTCGATGAAAAAAATCCTAATGGTTTCCATGCCTCGCCTTCTTTTTGCTGCAACGCAGCACCTGCACATGTGCTGGAGCAGTCCGTCATGAGAGCAATCGGTGCATCCGGCGACGGGAATGACAGTGTAACTGCGCTTTTAAGGCTTTGTTTACACTGTTCAAACGCCTCAATACTTTCATCCGTCCATGGAATCGAACTCTTGTCTTTCTTTTTACAATTATGGAGAAATACGTTTAATTTCGCTTGGATTCCGGCGGCCTTCAGTAAATATCTTCTATAAAAGTTGATCATTCCGAGAAAACGACGAAGTTCTTCCACTTTCTTTGGCCTTGGATATTCAGAAATGACCTTGACTTGATCGTCCAATGGCTTCATGCCTTCCTTTGACATCCGGAATCCCAAAAAATCTATTTCAGTCTTGCCAAATTCGCACTTTGCTAAATTTATTGTAATACCATATTTATCCAATCTCTGTAATACCTCTCTTATGTGTTGCCTATGCTCATTTTTCGTTGATGACGCTATAATAACGTCGTCAATATATATAAATACAAAGTTAAGATTCCGTAACACTTCGTCTTGCATGAAACGTTGAAATGTTTGCGCCGCCGTACGGAACCCGAAACCAAGGCGTAAAAATTCAAACAAACCGAATGGCGTTGTTATAGCCGTCTTCGGAATGTCGTCCTTATGTATAGGAATGTTATGGTAGGCCCGTTGAATATCAATTTTCGTAAATATACTTTTCTCGTGCAATAAATAACTACAATCTTGGATGCGCGGTATCGGATATCGATCCGGCTTGCTGATCGCGTTCAATGCTCGATAATCGCCGCACGGTCTTAGCTCGCCGTTCTTTTTCGTAACGACATGAAGAGGACTCGCCCAGTTGCTCTTAGAGGGTCTACATATTCCCATCTCTTGCATGCGTTGGAACTCAGCTTTAACCTTATAGTATTTATCGGGTGGTAAAGGCCTTGGACGTGCGAATACAGCGGGGCCCGAAGTCTCTATACGATGTACCACCGAGTGACAAGGAAGCTCCTTAAAACACATTGGCTTCGTTACGTTGGGAAATTCGCCTAATATATCGCTATATTCATTCATACAGTCAATTGTTCTCACGGACGGTTCATTTTGCACAGTCACAGACGCAATAATTTTTAGACTAGTCACTGAGTCGATAAGTTTTTTATTGTTCACATCCACTAATAGTTTATAATGGGCTAAGAAATCAGCACCGAGTATTGGTTGCTTGACGTCTGCCACCACAAATGACCAACGCAATGGTCGTCGTAACTTAAAGTCTAAGTCCAATGTTTTAACACCAAAAGTCTTAATTTCACTCCCGTTCGCAGCGTACAGTTTATAGTCTTCACATTTTGCACTTGATACGCGATTTTTATTCACCGGCAGCACTGAAATGTTCGCACCAGTGTCCACTAAAAATCGGAGTCCACTGCTATTGTCCGTGATACATAATCGGGGAACAGGAGCTATGGTGCAAATCTCCACCTGCGATTGCACCAGATCTAGTTTTCCTTCTTGTCTGTTTTAGGACAGGCGCACGGTTCTACACATTTCGTAGCTCTATGGTGATATTTATAATATAACTACACAGCCAGTCCGGACTATCAGGTGAGCGCCGTGTCGTATTACGAGTACGGCCGCGTGAGTTAGATCGCGATCTGGAGCGATATTGATAATTATTTCTACGATAATCACGATGTCTATCTCTCTCCAAATCCCTGATTTTTAGACTTAATTTGGCAATCTCCGCCAGAATTAACGCAGTCTCTGTGTTCGTACTACTTTGTGTAGCTTGCACTTCTGTCACTTGTAAGGGTCGCGCAGTCTCCACAACCTTGTCCGCGATTGCTGATAAATGCTCCAGGTCTTTTACTTCACACACTGCTAATACACTTCTCACAGACGACGGCAGATGACCTTGCCACATTATCCGAAGTGTTTCGTCGGGTATCTTTTCTCGAGCCAATTCCCTCATCCGCCTAAGGAGTTGAGAGGGTTTTTGATCTCCCAACTCCATCTCACTCAAAAGTTTTTGAAACTGTCGAATCTCGGACTCTTCGTAGACCTTTAACAATCGCTCTTTCAAAGTATCGAATTTCCTTCCCTCGGGCGGCTTGATAAGAATGTCGCTGACTTGCTTGATTACATCTTTCCCCAATTTAGTGACTACCATGTTGTATCTCGCTTCATCGCTCATCTTCTGCGGTGCAAGGACAGCTTCGCACTGGATGAACCAGAGCCGCGGCTGATCGGCCCAAAATTCGGGTATTCTCGAGGAAACACTAACAACTGCTACTTCTGCTGACCCGCTAGTACTTGCTTTATTTTGGCCGTCTTGCTGCGAAGTCATTGTGGTTCTTCTTTCCTTTGTCAGGTTAGTGAAACGCAAGTGATTCTCGAACGTGTTCGCGTAACTTGAGATCGGGGTCACCACTGTACACGTACACGTATGGTTGCGTACTAATTGGAGAGTATCAATAAAACTTCAGGAGCCCGATATACGTGTGTTTATTATGATACACAAATTGATACTGCTTAAATATTGATTAAACATAATGTAGGCACAGTTTCCTTTCTATACTTTGACTTAAGACTTTTTTTTATTCTATTCTTTCTTTTACTCTTTTGTGCAAATAGTTCATACTTTTAAGGCACAAACAATTATTTTTCCATACTACATAAACTTTATGTTTTGACATCATTAATCCTATTTCGCATTTTTTTTCTGTTATATAAGTTGTTTAACATTTGTCTTAGCTTTAATAGTTCATAAGTCATTAGAGTTTAGAGCCATTACCTAAATTCAATAATCATATTATCTTAAAAAAAAAGTATCGAACTACTATACAGTTTTGTATTACAAAATAATAGTTTATTTTATCAAATCTTTTTTATCAATTGAATACTGGATTTTAATCGCAGATAAAGTAAATGAAAAAGTATAAAGTCAATATTTTGAAGGCAAGTCAGGAGACAATAGTAGTATTTTAATGCATCATTTGCCTTATATGCAAAAGATCACGTCAGCATTGTTTAGAATTTGATGCGCAATGTTAATACAAAGAAAACATGATATTACATTTCGATGAATTCTTAAATAATATCTGTATAAAATATTGCAATTTTCATTATTAATAAAATATATCAGTTAATATTCTTTTGAGTTATTAAGTTAAGCTGCGTTTTAAATTAATATTATTCATGGATCAATTTATCTTTTACAAAATTTATTCGTTGAGTTGTCGTTTATCTGATAGCAATATAATGAAGTTTTTTTTTATTTATTATATTTTTTTTACTATATATTATTATTTTTTTTACCTATTTTTTTTTCTCATTCATTATGTTAAATATTTTAGAACAAAATAGATAATTAAAATAATCACGCCATAATAATAAGGATATGAGATCATAGATGAATATACAAGTAGCACTTGCTTTCTATTGAGAGTGTTCCGTCTATTAAATGAACAAAATGAGTAAACAAAATTGGTAAAACATTTCTAAATATGATTGGTGACTAAAGTTATTATATTTTTAATTTTATGAAATTAGAATTTTAAAAGAGATACATATTTAAAATCACTCACCTTAAAAATATAATAATATTATTTGCATTTTATACAGTAATTGTTTTGCAGATACATCAAGCATATTTTTCACATTATAGTCTCCATTAAATTTTTTTTTATGTTTCTTGAATATAACATACTTCCCGTTTCCTTGTAGATGGAATACACAAAAAAATGCAGCCCTCCTAAAAACTGGCCACTCGATTAAATTCTTGATAATTTTATGTTTTGATAAATATCTCCTTTTTGTTTTGCTTGGTTGTTACGAGTTTTCGAAAATTGTGTATATATCTTTGTAATGTATAATTTCCTATTTGAACACCATTGCGTATTTCAATTTAGATCTTCTCAACCAATATTCTTCTTATCCGGAGTGAAAAAGTTATTTCTCTCATCTTCTTTTATCCTTTTTGATGCCTCTTTGCCTTTTCATTTTATACTTATAATGTTTTAATTTTATTTTATAAATATTTATTCGAAATGATATAACTTTTTGATGACTGGCACTACACGACTTCAATTAATTTCCTCAATCCGTGAATGTGTCATAATTTTTAATTAACAATTTCTTAATAAATATATTATAATTTTACTATCGGTGACCAGCCGGTGCACGCGGCGAGCGGAGTCGCGCGGGCATCGACTGGCAGGGTCGCCATCTAATGTCGGGAGGTATATTACTGCTACTATATATATGTAGGTTTATTACTGCCCGAATGTTTATTAAGTTATCATGTATATGAAATAAGATAAGTCAATTTTACAATCAATTTTATTATCATCATTAAATATCATAATAATCAATTTTCATCGTAAGTTTCATTTTTATCTGGTTCTAGCAAATGCACTGGTCCTATAAGTTCAGTTGAGGGTAAGCTATTGTACCACAAATGTAGCTCTTCTGGTATGTGGCCACCAGTTTGACTAAGTCTGCTTTCTTAGCCTTAGAAATTGGCAGTAGATTAGAATAAGCGGGGTTCAACAATACGGGAGTAGTAATTGTTGTGCGACCTCTGCCAACTACATTCTCCCTTTTGTAGTCCGAAGAATGATCATACTGACAGTACCATGTATCAGTTGATCCTTTTTCAACTTTTAAGGATTTAATCTTGAGCCATAAGACTGTAATGTCGGGAGGTTCGGGGAATAAATAATGCGTCTACTGGTCTTGTATGTAGGTTTATTACTGCCTGAATGTTTATTAAGCTATCATATATATATATATATATATATATATATATATATATATATATATATATTTATAGCTACTTGAGCATGCACTACACACACACTACAAGACAGTATTATCTTCTTCATCTTTGGTTCTATTTTTTATTGTAGATGAAGCCAATAACTAGTAATTTATAAAAATCGGTATATTTTAAAAGGTGTACTTTATATGCTTCATTGGTTTTATTTTTATCTCTGGGATCTTGCTGATTGGAATATATTTTCCAGTCTTTCATTGTAAATTCACTTTTGTGTTTCTTTGCTCAATCGATCGGAGTGCATTGAGTCGCACTCCATCTGTAAGTGTCCACATCCTAAGAACTTCAGCTCAATTTGGTTTAAGTGATTTATTTTTCCTACTGCATACAACAACACTGCTGTCACTTGTTGGTTGTGGTTTTATTACTAATGCAGACAGCAACTGCAAAAAATTAAACAAAATGGAACTTATTTCATTGCTGCCCCGCTTTCCATTTAGCTCATTAGCCAATTATAACAGTGACCTTCTCCACTTCCCACATAAATTGATAGATTATAAACACACATTTTCCTTGAATACTAAAACAGGGAAATATCAGAGTAAGGCAACTGCTAAATACTTTGCAGATCGAATATGGCTGTTAAAAATGTAGGATCTTCACTTGCTTTAATCTTATCTTTGGTTTTTCCTTCCTAACATTTGGTTTTTCTTATAAAATGTAAAGAATAATAAGTTAGCGAAAATTGTACATTGAACAGGTAGCATATTTATCCTTTTTTGGTTTAAAAACTGAAATATTTAGTAGTTACAAAATATGTGCCTGTAAACATACATTGCCTTACGGGTCTGACATTCCTTTCCAAACAAAATGTACTTATTCAGAATAGACAGGCCACAAGATTTCAAGATACCGCTTTTTACAATCTTTTCTAATGCAGTGATATAGTGAGTTTTATCTAAAAAGGATAATTATGTATGTGCACTTAGAACCTTTCTCCAGAATACAGTTTTGTTATGAAGCACGCTGCACACTTGTGATTTTTTCTGGTCGTAGATTTCTTCTTCATAGTATCAAAAATGAAAAAAAAAACGCATTTTTTGTCCAAAGTGTCACTTATTAATGAGTTTAACCTTTTAACCTTTACCATTTTATTATATATAAAATTTATTTTAGTAGTATAATTCGTTTCTTCGTGTTTTTTTTGAGGGATCAAAAAGATACCGATATAAAGAGCAAAACTATGTATATTTTGTTCTCCCTGAACAGGTTCTTGGTAAGTAATGGAATGGGGGAAAAGAGTGTTGATGCATCAGATCTTCTCTAAGAATGCCTTCGTCACCAGATTCTACAAGCCTATCACAAACCCGTTATTAAAATGATGTGTCCATTTAAATTTACAAGTATTTTCAATATGACAATTAGAAATATTGTCATATTGAAGCCTCCGGCCACCTTCACTCACCAGATGAAATGCAGAAGCAGAGCTTCTACTTCACCTTGGTCTTCTGTGAGGTGGTGGTACCAAACCGGATCGAGCCGGCCCATACGTGCAACAGCAAAAGCTGCCGCGTGGCTCTACTGTTATTTTTAGTTCATTTTATTTCTGAAATAAAATCGAAAATTTTCAAAATGTTGATATGGAATAATTTATAAATATTAAATGAAACAGTTGAATATAGTTTGAGTTAACTATGAAATACTATCGTTAGATATAAAATATTGGTAAACAGTTATATTTATATGAATATCTTCATTGCCTGCTATTGGTGAAAATGTTTTTATCTCTCCTGCTGATGATTGTGTATTCTAATCTGGCACTTGTTAATCGTTGATATCTATTTTATAGATAATACTTACCTTTATATATTGTAATTAAAATACTTTCACAGATAAATTTTGATCTCTGGAAATCTGAGGATGGTCAGGATAGTGACGACGAAGCAAGGGATGTTATGAGAGACTATCCAGGAATGTATGATAGACTGCACCAGGAAGAAATGGGCTATAGAAAAGGTATAATCCTGTAGAAACAGATGCTGTGGTGTAGACAAGACGTTGTGTAAGGAATTCATAAAATAATTTTGTCGTGTAGGTAGCATAACGGTCGAGTGGGAAAATACACCATTATCCTTGCAAAATTTAACTTAAATTCAAAAAATTCTTAACTTTTATGACCTTTTGTCTAGATGTGAGCCCCTCGGCACTCATAGGTGACATTTCGCTATCCCATGTTTTATTATCTCATTTCTATTGTCTTACTATTGTGTCTGAAAACCGGACAGTGAAAGTGATAAAAATATTCCACATGTCAATTATATGAGAGCTTTGTGGCCAAATACTTAAACGCTACACTCACACTCGTGCTGTCTATATCACTTTAAGTCACTTTGACTTAAAGTGATATAGACAGCACGAGACTTAACAGCATTTTATAATTGAGTAGCATTTGAGTATTTCGGCATTGGTAGGTTGGAAAATGTGCTTCCTCAAAAATTTCAAATGTAAAAGAGTAGTGTCCGATCCCTGCCGACACTTTTGTAATCTATAATTACAATTTTAAGTGCTTAATTACCACCACCAAGCATGCGGGTGACAAATGTGCCGAGTTAACTGTTCCATAAATTTTTCAGAAACTAGGAGGCCTATGCCGGCCGTGGGATTTATTTAGCTTGTAACTTTACTTTATTATATTTCAGAAGACTTAAAAAAAGTATACCTCGTAATCTACAATCTATTCCAATTCATCGGGTTCGTGTACGTGCTCGCGGTGATGGGAGTACGCTACGCTAAGTTAGAATACGAGTCTGTTTCGGACACGTACGAGCACGTGGGGCCCGCGATGAAGTTCCTTCAGCTGATGCAGTATCTGGAAGTAATGCATCCTATGTTTGGATACACCAAGGTTTGTGTGTAGAATGTAATAACTTTATAAAGATGGATGATGGCGTGATATAATCCATCACCACTTGTTGCCCGTAGACATTTTACTTTCGATAGGTAGCGACTAGCGATATAACCATCTAGTATTAATATGCTTTTGAAATACGCAATTATATTTTTATTCATGGCAGTTACTGTTTTCAGGCAAATACTAAATAAGGTTTCATACTTATCTGAACAAACTTCAAGTCATTGGTACTGGGAAATAATGACAGCATTTTCTTAGTCACTTAGTAGAATTGACAACATTTGCACTGGACCATAGTACCCGTCTAGTAGTATACGCAAAGATTTAAATACTTAGATGCGCCCTTACCGTAGTATGACCCCTCCTAAATGTGTTTATTCTCATATGAGTGAGCTCACTCATTCGCAATCAGTGCTCATTTGTGCGCGGTGACAGCCAGATGTTGCACATTGGAACTAACGCGCTGTGTGTGCATTTCGAAAGGGCAATAATAATTCTAGAAACACAACGTGTAACATTTCATTCGTAAGTATCTATATTTTATTAAATATTGAATTTATTTTATTCCGATGTCAGAAAATGGCACGAAATAATTACGGGCAAACGGAAACTGTGCGACAGAGAAAGTAGTATACACAATTTGTGTAAGATAATAAGAGATGACACTATTGTCTCAGTACTCTTCTAATAACCAATTTAGTTAGATACTCGGATGTACCAAGGAAGCGGTTTACAAAGGGATCATCTATAAATAGACGTAAAGAGATGGAAATGTCGTGGTAGACAGAGAAAGTAGGATGCACAATTTCCATAAGATGACACTATTGAATTAGTGTGCGCGCGTCAGCATCTTGCAAACGCACACATTCAAATATAATGCAACTGTTTTTCAAGGTGAAGGCGCATCTAACAATTTAAATGTGAGTATACGTAAACAGAAGTTTGACCGACTGTGCTGAAGTTTAAGGAATAAACCAACAACAGTTCATGGTTGCCTAGGCCTTTATCCATAAATGCCATTTGAGGTATATCAGACGATTCGACAGGTTTCAGGCGACATGAAAAATTATTCGCACAAATTTTTTCCCGACGCAAATCTATTTTTCAATAAAATTATATTTTAATTTACCTCGTAAAAATATAGCGATAAATCTGGAATCGGAATATTCGTATTTTTACTTGTAAATAATCTTATTATCAAAATAAGATATAACTGCCCGGTTATATTTTAAACTAAAAAAAACTCACATGCAAAAACTTTTTTCTTAAATATTTCTGCCTGATCTGTCATTTAATATATATATATATATATATATACACACCTCGAAACATTAAAATTCAAGAACAATAATTGAAATGGCTTATAAAATTTTAGGGTGGAGTCCTTGTGCCATTCCTTCAAGTAAGCGGGCGGGCGTTCGTTCTGTTCGCAATGATCGAAGCCGAACCACGCATACAGACGAAACCGGTTGTCTTCTATCTCTTTCTAATATGGAGTCTCATTGAAATCGTCAGGTAATGTTGACAAAAGGTTGAAGTAAACAATATCCTCCTTTTTCTTACGGGGGGAAATCCTCATGGACTGCCTCTGCCTGGGGAAAGGCGGAGGGGTGTGCCGGACTCTTACCGGCTAAAACCACCCCGGTGTCTCCTCGCACGTGCGCGCGAGGGGCCGCGGGAATCCAAATTCTTCCGCAGCCCCACACTACTGCTGGCCCGGTCTGTACGGGCCTCGTCTCCTGCACGGGGTAGTGAGGTGTTCAACTACCCCGTGTATTACCTCAGAGGCGCGCGCCGACACCCACGCGTGCCTCCGCCTCGGGTCCATCGAATAGGGGGGCGGGGGCTTCCCCTGGTCCCTCGCCCCTGGACTCATTCATGGGGGCTGGAAAAGGGCGTTGTCCGCCCTTCTGCGCCCGGTGTGCCTTCTGCGGCCAGGGAAGGGAGTCGAGATCTCCCTCTCCCGTTCCGCAGTTTCCTTCTGCGACATCACGTCCTCACAGAAGGACACCACTGCATCCCACGATTTTGCGCTATCGACCATCCTCCGCACCAAGGCCGACAGCGACAGATCGCCTCGTACTTCATTTGTGAGGACACGGCGCTGCTCCTCCCAAGCCACACACTCGGCGAGCGTGTGTTGCGCCGTGTCCTCCCCGCAATGGACGCAGTGGTGGCACCGAGCGTCCGGCTCCCTGTCTATGCGGCACAGGTACTTGCCAAAGCAGCCGTGCCTCGACAGCACCTGCGTCACCCTAAACGACAGGGAGCCGTGCCTTCTCCCGAGCTAGTCGTTGAGTACTCCCGAACTGCGCCACCACCAGGCTCCCTCGGCGCACCGGCCTCGAGCCCCGTCCCCGCTCTTCCTCGCGCCATCGATATAATGACGCGAGTACTTTCGCCTCTAGGTCCCAGGGAGGGGATCCGGCCAGGACGCAAGCCGCTTCGTAGGAAATCGTGCGATACCCGTGGATGACTCTGACGGCCATCGCCCTCTGCGGTTTGCGCAGAATGGCGAGAGTGCTGGCCGTCATATCCATCGCCCATACAGGGGCCCCATACAGGGCCATGGACCGCACGATTCCCACGTACAACCGCCTACAGGCGGCGCTCGGGCCCCCCAAGTTGGGAAGCAGCGTTGAAAGTGCGCCAGCTGCACGCATCAGCTTGGGCGTCAGCCGCCGGAAGTGGGGCCCAAATTCCCATCGGCTGTCGAGCACCAATCCCAAGTACTTCATCGTGGACTCGACAGCTATCCGGGCCCCGCTGACCACGATGTGCGATCCCGGCGGCGGCGCGCGTCGAAGGCCATGAAACACCATGGCCTCCGACTTGTTAAGGGCCACCTCCAGGCCCAGGCACCGGATGCGGTTCACCACTTGTGAAACCGTAGCCGTAGCAACCAACGCTGCTTCCCTGTGCGAGCTCCCCCGGGCAGTGACGAGCGTGTCGTCTGCATAACAGGTCAAGTCAGCGCCCAACGGGAGCTCACCTCTCAGCACCCAGTCGTAGCCGATATTCCACAGGAGCGGTCCCAAGACTGATCCCTGCGGAACACCGCACGACATGACGCGCCGACCAGCGCTGTCACGTCCCCAATACGTGACGCATATCTCCTCAAGGTAAGCCCCTATTGTGCGGCGGAGGTAGAGAGGCACGCGATGGTAATTAAGCGCCTCCCGAATACAACTCCAGGGTAGGGTTTTGAAGGCGTTGGAGATGTCTAATGACACCGCCAGCACCACCCCACCCGGGGATACTGTCTCCTCCGCCAGGGCCTTCACGCGTGTAATAGCGTCTATGGTGGAGCGCCCGCGACAAAAACCAAACTGGTTCTCGTCCAGGTCCGGCCCCACTCTGCACAAGTGGCTGACGAGGCGATCTGCGATGATACGCTCAAGAAGTTTGCGCGCCTCGTCGAGCAGCACTATGGGCCGGTACGCGGACGGTGAGTCCGCGGGGCGCCCCTCCTTCCTGAGTAGGACCAGCCTTCCCTCCTTCCACACACTGGGAAGCTGACCCTGCTCGAGACATGCCGTGAAGAGCCCCTTCAGCTGGGGCTCCAGCTCCATCAGAGCCAGGACGAGAGCTCGACCAGGAACTCCGTTGGGTCCGGGCGCTGTGTTCTTGGCCCGGAGTCGCGCCATGGCCGCTCTCATCTCTGCTTGCGTCACCTTGGGGACATCGGTGCTCTCCTCCTCTGGAGAGTCTGTGGCTGAGGGCGAAGCCATCGCCGGGGGAACGTGTCCCACTCGTTCAGGGAAGAGAACCGATACCACCGTCTCTAGCAACTGGGGTTGCATTGTTTGCGTTAGTGGAGGCGCCCAGGAACGCAACTTGCCCCGTACCCAACGGTAGGGGCGCCCCCACGGATCCCGATCTAGGGACCCCAGCAGCTCCTCCCTGGCACGCGACTTCGAGTCGCCGATGGCAAGCCACAGAGTCTCCTTAGACGCGCGGTACACCTCGTACAGCGTGTCCTCCTTGGCGGAATCCCGTCGACGCCGTCTCCGGTATCGGGTGTACCGGCGACGGGCCGCAACGCACGCTATGCGCAATTGCGCAATCTCGGCGGTCCACCAGTACACCTGGTGCCTTGCGGACCGTTGGCGGACACGGGGCATGGACGCGTCGCAGATCTGCGTCATCGCCCCGCGAAACCATAGCGCCACTGCTTCGACGTCGACGGGGCCGTCCGTTGCCGACTCCCTTGTCGTTCGCGAGCGCATCGGGCCATTTCAGACACTTCGTCGGCTGCGACGGCTTTGCTCAGTTCCCTCTTTGGCGGCGTTGAGCTCCGCCTTTGAACTCCCCAGCGAGGCACAGCTTTCACCGCCATCGCCAGGGTCCTCTGTAGTGACCCCCATGTCACTCTCTGCTTCACTAGCCGCCGAGGTATTGGAGCACACGAATCGTCCGTGTTTTTTTGCCCAATTTTTTTTCCCAGAAGTGTGGAGGAAGTAACGGTCCATCCGAGCAGAGCTACCTTTGCCCGGATAAGCCTATTCATAACCCATCAAAGTTGTCGGCCGGTACCCTGACGGGGGGCAACGCTAGCGACTGAACATTTACCCATCAGCCATGCAGCTCCTCACGGCGTGCCACGCTTGAGCTTCGGGTGATTTTTATAGAGGTTATCATCCTCGTGACTCCAGGCGGTTAAGCCAAGAGCCATCGGTCCCTCAGGCGCCGCGAGACATGATCCACGACACGCCAAAGGGATTCCGAGGTTCGAACGGTGGCAGAGTCGATACGGGTTCTTCCCATGCCTGCCCAGAGACCGGGTGAGGGAACTCTGAGCCCATTCAATTCCCGCGATGACGGGTTGCCCGGCTTCGGCAAAAGCCGAGTGCACCTGGCATCTCACCGCGCATGTCACATCGTCTATTCCTCTCAGTGGAGAGGATACGGGAAGCAACTAGTAGGTACTTGATTCCATTCGGAACCAAAGGTACGCCCAAACCCAGCCACTTTTGATCCGCGACGGTTTCCCGCTACCACTCATATCTGAGTGGCATTCCCCTATCCGCCACCTGGGGATGCGCCCGATAAGAGGACTGGCAACTCCACACGGGAAAATATCCTCCTATCCCAACTTATTTAATTTGAGAGAAATAATCCATCTATTTCACCTATTATAAACCAATACTTGACGAAGTGCCAGTCCCACGTGATGGTAAGTTGATCACAATCTTAACGTGCGCTTTAACATCTTCGGTTACATCAGTAACCGAAGATGGAAAGCGCACTGATAAATCTTACCTTGAAGTCAAATACATTGCAAATTATTCCACTCCTTTGCTGTGCGTATTACAAACTTCTGGTTGTCCGATCGTGTTAGGGAGAGGGAAAAATTTAGACATATAAACTCCGCGCACTTTCCAAAATGCATTCTGTGGAATACTGGGAGGCTGGCTACTTTGCGCCTTCTGACACTTCACTTGCCTCAATCGTCTGCAAACAGCACAGTGTACGAGATGTCATCATTGATTTCAGTGTTATCACTTGAAAATATTATTCGAAAATTCATTGGGCGAATTGAAAAAAAATAGACTAATTTTGAAATACGCTTGCTAATTTTATATACAATGAAAATTATGCCTCCTGATCTGTGTGATAATATTGCCAAAAAACATTTTCAGGTACCCTTTCTACATATCCCAAATATACAAAAAGGAGATCTACATATTAACATGGCTGCGGTACACAATGTGGATACCATTGTATCCTCTGGGTATCTTATGTGAATCTATAGTCATCTTACGGAATGTTCCATACTTCGAGGAGACACAGAGGTTCACCGTATCATTGCCAAACGAATGGAACTTCGCTTTCCATTTCCCTTCATTCCTGAGGATATATTTATTGGTCCTTACATTCCCAGGCATGTTCTTCGTTATGAGCCACATGCACAAACTGAGGACTGTTAAACTGAAGCCAAAGGTTGTCATTAAGAAGTCAAAGTAGACCTATAGGATAATGTATGCGAGTAATAAAGGTTGGGTGAATGTAAATTACGGGTCACAGAGTCCTGGAAATACTTGGGCAAATAATCCGATGGATTTAGTCCTTTTTGAATGGTGGCAGGGTTAAGTAAGTTTACAGTGATTTACTTTTTTTTTGACGGTTTATGATCTTTTTGTGGAACTTATAAATTAAAAAATATTACCGTTATGTTACTATTCAAAATAGTATGATACAATTTCTATTGATAAATCGACTTTTAAAAATAAAAAGCATAATATCTTGGTTTTTAGTACTTGTTAAAATATTTTGTTCACCATAAATTTATTTTACATTGTGTTTTGATGATATATTAGTTTGATTTTTTTATAATAAAATTTAGACTTTCCTAATGTCATATCCTGTAGCTGGCTTGGATACTGACATCCTTGTATATTCTACGTACTCGTGAGAGTACTGTCTACATAATATTATAAATCGTAATGACTGCGCTAGTTTAATAAAGAAAAAGAAAACTCGAAACAAAATATTGAATTTCAAGATTTTTTTTCCTATATTTGACTTTTTTTAAATTGATTGTCGACATGTTTGTATTAGATAATTATCTGCTCCTTTGGAGAAATTTTAAACTTTTTTAGTTACAATAAATTTTGTGTTAGAAGCTTAGAAGGCGTCAAACATGAACATCTATTAAAAAAATTAAAGTGTGGCAAATATATATGTTTGCATACTTGGGGACAAAGATAGAATGTCTTTGCCAGTGACCATGATCTCCAGTTCTTATTGCATTTAAAGTTTATACATTGTAGAAATTATCCTAAAAGCAATCTTGTCATTTCCAGGAGGAAAATTTATATATAACCTACTAATATATATTTAACTTTAAGTCTTTTTAAATAAATAATGTTCTAAGATGAAACCACAGACCAACAAAGATAGACCGAAAATTACGTAGGTTACCATGCTCAACCCATCTAGTATCCATCTAATGAAATTCATTCATTCATTACAGCCATTCACAAGTCCATTGCTGAACACAGGCCTCCCTCAAGGGATGCCGGATTGCACGATCCTGAGCCACCTATATCCGTCGACTTCCTGCATGTCTTACTAAGTTGTATGTATCTCTATCTAGTGGAGGGGTCCCCATCAGTTGTCGGTTCTTCGAGCTATATGGCCTGCCCATTGCTACTTTAGCTTACTAATCCATTGGGCCATGTCGGTCACTATGGTTCTACTGCGTATATTCTCATTTCTGAGTTCATCACGCAGAGAAACTCCGAGCATAGCCCTCTCCATAGCTCTCTGAGCAACCTTGAGCGTCCTCAACGGCCGGCAGTGAAGGACCACGTCTCACATCCATAGGTCATCACTTGCAACATGCACTGGTTGTACATTGTTTTGAGTTTTTGAATGTTTGGTTTTGTTTAAAATTACGTTATAATTATACTGGCTCTCTATATCCTTCTGACCGAAATACAGCATTGCAGGCACTTGTATGTGGCGGCAGTAACAGGTAAGAGGTACCCTCTTACGTATCCCATCTAGTATGTAATATTATTCTAATTCTATATTTCTTTGTTACTCTAAAGATGTACCAAAAATCAGTATGTGAATATATAAGATTTTCCCAGCTATTAGCAGCTTCTATAATGCTAATTTTTGTTGTGTAATTAATTGACCAAATAATTTTATTATCATTATCATCATTACAATCATTGCAACCCATTACAAGTCTACCACTACTGAACATAGACCTCCTCTAAGAAATGGCACAATATCAACTGCATCCATGGGCTTCCTGCATATCTTAACAGGGCCTCAACTTCGCTTAGCGATATAAGGCTGCCACTAGAGAACCTTTCTTTCGCATTGGTTGTTGGTTCTTCGAGATATATTCATACTTCAGCTTACAGACCCGTTGTCCTGTTTTGTTTACTTTGGTTCCACTGGAGTACCATTACAAAGTCTATCACACAGAGAAACAGCGTAGTACTCTTCATAGCTTTATGAATTTTTTTGTTTATTGTAAAATATTTTGTGTGTAATATATAAACACTGTATATATGTGAATTCAAAGCTTATAATAATGGAATTATATTATTATTATTGCTATAAATTGTAATCATCATGAGCAAAGATTGTTTTTTTTTTCATGTTTCCACAGAAACAAAATTTAAGGTGTTAATTTTAATTCCTATATTTGTATATTACTTAAGTGGTGATTCTGTTTGGTTTTTTACTTTTGCAACAAACATACTTAATGGGTGATGAATAAAGTCTGTTGAAATATTTAAGGTTTTTTTTTATTTACAATCACCTACCATCTATTTCCTCCTCTACCTTATCAGTTCATAAACAGTTACAATGCTGCATATGAGTTTCTCCCATAATCGCCGCCTCGTTTAGCAGGTGGATTTGCGATAGTAGTATTATTTGTCTTTCCACTTTTGAAGTTGCTACCAGTATCACTGGTTTGGGTATTGTATACAGATTGTACTGATATTTATATAAACAATATACATGCATTTGATAAAACAACCAAGAATTAATAAGAGAACACAGACATAAAATAATCTATAATCTGATTATATGTTATGATCTATCTGGTTGTTCGAGTGATGCGATGCTGAAAAGGACATTGGCTGTGTTTAGCTGAAAAAAGCGCTAGGAAGCGCTTACTAGCCTTGAAAAACAAACTATACACTTTACGGCCAGAACACGTTTGCTTACATCAGTAGCGCTGACACAATCTGCCATTTTGTTTATTTATTTTGGTTGTTTTGAAGTAGTTTATAAGTTGTTATATACAATTAGTTTCAAGTAATATTAAAATAAATAATGATGTCAGTCCAAATATATTATTCATGCTTTTACCAATCATTTTAATATGAATACTTTACAAACATATATTTAAATTAGATTAGGTTCCTTGGTTAAAGCTAACTTAGCATCCATGAAGAAAATAACTATTTACCATTTGACAGCGCTTACCACTTAGCAATCGCTATTTTGCTTACAAGCGCTTTTTTCTGCTAAACAAAGCCATTGACTCAACATATTACTGTTGCACGGTATCATACAAAAACTTATTCAACATTAACCTAAGGGGAGGTACAAAAACAGGAGGTCAGGATGAGTGAAAGTATTACTCTTACATGGCCACCACACGGGAAACATCCATATGTACCAAAATCGTTAGTATTTCATGAGGACTGTCTGAGTGATTGTGTTATTTTGGAATAATACTTGAAAACTGTGTTCACATGTTGAAAACGGAGTCCAGAACTTTTAGGGAGTTCCAATCTTACCTGTAAACGATAGGCTTTGCTCAGTGGCATTCTCAGTACGAAGTGTCGGTACTGCATCCATTAACATAAATGTAAGTGGCCTTGGATTTAAAGAGGATCAACCTGCATATTATTTTTACTGCTATGTATAATTTAATGTATGTTGCGTGAACTTGTTGTCAGATTCATTAAGACCGACATTAACACTATGCCTATGAACTTTTTCTGATGATTAAAAAACTAGCAATATGTTAACAACCCATTGCCTTTGTATCCCTAATGTGATTTTTAGTGTTGAACTTAGTGTATCTGGCATAGCATCATCTTTATAAAATTGGTTTCCAATATCAGTGCATTGCATTCTTATTATTTACAAGTACCTTGTGGCACTATAATATCCCTTTCGCAGTTGATAGCTTCAAACTATTAGCAGTTGATGCAGTGTCAAACACCATCAATAGCATATTTCAGTTTTTACAATAAGTATTTGGTTGAAACACCAATCATGAAATAGAGATGAACAAAACTGTAGGGCACTTTAAATTTGTACAGGTTTGTCGTGATTGAGCGACAAATATTAAAATTTATAAAAAATGTTTAAAATAATTGTAATATTCTATCTTTTTCGTCAGCTCATAAAAGTCTACTGATGGATGTGGGTCTTTCCCATTGTAGAAACAATTTACTTTGTCATGCTTGACAGAAAGAATAACAATCACAGTATGTGACATTGATATTAGGAATATAATTATTTAATATGGCTCAAAAGATTGATAATAATACATCATTATTTATGTAACATAAATTTAATCATTATTAATTCAAAGCAACTACGTAAATTATGTTCACTGCAAACTATCTGTAGCACACTTTCGGCCCGTTAAACAATGCTCTGGTTATATAGTTACACCATATTCATTTAGAACAAGTTCACTCCATCTAGCAAATTTCAACAAAAAATATTAATTGAATAACAGGCCCTTATTTTGATGTTTAAGAGCGTAGCTTGATGTATGCCCTCTTAAACCACTCAGTAGGAGATGAGTGAGCATAGTATTCGTGGAAGATTGGTTCTACAAGTGTATCTGGAGGCACCAGCTTGTATATACGCTCACCATAGTAAGTTCCAACCTGAAATAAAAAAATAGTATTTGTTATAGTGATTCAAAATAAATATTTCTCCATCATTTATTATAAATCCTGCATTAAGAAAGTGGAAATTAAAATACAGGTATAAAGAGTTTTTTTTCCTAATAAATCTCAAAACAGCACTTGCAAGCAGTGCATCCAGTTCAAGGACAAGCTTGTGAATTTACTGATAACAAAAAATTCATCCAAAAATACTGAATCTGAACTTCATAAAGTAGTGGTGGGAAACAGCATTACCAATGAAACATTGCTGACTGCACACAACATGATTGATCTGTATGATATAAAAAAAGGCTGGTGCATTCTTGGAGATGCCTACGTCCAGTGTGTATAAAGCTAATAATGTATTAAGATGTAAGATAGTTTAGGTTGAAAATTTTATTCTCAATTTTGGTAAAATCATGAAGGCATTTCTTTTTCAATTTCATAGTATACTAGCCACCTGCAGGAAAGTTAAAAATTACTTCATTTAAAAAAATCTCAGCTGAAGTGTTAGTCCAACAACCAAGACAACATAATGAGTTAATTAATTGCATAGCTAAGTTTCAGGTCCATCCCACAGAAATCATGTAATTTTAAGGGATGAAACTTTTAGCTCATAAACTATCTATATATTAATTAATAGCCACATTTCTACGTGAAAGAAAGAGAAACCAACACACTTTCGCCTTAACAATATTAGTAGGGATAATTTAAAAATGAAGCTGTATACCTCCCAGCCAGGCACATCACGCATCAGTTCGGCTTCCGCGTCGCGGTTTCTTCTAAGTTGTTTCAGATATTCCCTGTCTCTTTCAGCCAGCAACATAGGGTAAATGGCCATTTTTGCAGATCGCATTTCAATTTCATGTTTTTTCACCTTTTTACAAGTTAAATTATACAAGTAAATAGCCCCAATAGTCATACCAATGTAACCAGCGAAGAGAGTGTAACCTTAAAAATTTCATATTCTTATAAAAAGCTTTACTCTAGAAGATAAAAGTAATTTACGTATTATGTAGGGAGCTATGTAAATGTTAGTTTAATTACATATTGTCATAAAATTTTGATAACATAACCTAAAAAACCTATTACATAATATGATGGAAAATATACAATAAATAAAACTTTCATAATACTCACCACTAAAGTATGCTTTAGCGGGCACTCGTTTAAAAGGAATTGGTTTGTAGCCTCCCGGAGGAGGCAAATCTTGTTTTCTAGCTATCTGACAAGCTTCGGCCATTTTCACTATTTGACAATGACAAATTGACAAATAACATCTGTTTGACGGCTTGACTTTTTCATTTTTATTATTTCTTTTTGGCTTGGATGCTTGTCTTTAAAGGCATATATTCATTTCATTCGGGATCACAGAGTACATTATATATGAGGGGTATAGAATCAAAGGCAGCTATATCCAGAACAAGTCGTTTTTAAACTGTGAATGCCATCTTAATCTTCATACTATTTTGAATAAATTTACAAAATTGTTTAGCATCTAAATCAGCTAAATCCCAGCCAAAATTCACGTTAAAGAAACGGTTCTTAACCAAAGGTAGCTAAATCCACACAGTTTGGAAACAAACACAGCTAAAATTGCGGCTGGCCAATCACAGATCTACATTGTCGAAATAACAAGATGGCGGATCTCATACAAAACTTTTTTGTGTGATTTTTATCGAAATTAAATAGGATTTCGCATCTATTTCTTATTAAAAACGAGTGGAACGACAAATAAAAAGTGCAATGGAAGTGCCTGTAGCAGAAGCATTGCCAGGGAAAGGAAAAAAGCGTAAAAGACAGCCGGAGAAATGGAAGGCGAACAAAGCGAAAACAGGCCATTCTTTCATGCCGCCTGATCGAGTTTCCGGCAATATTGAATAAAGTATCCGAAAAATGGAGGTCATCACTTCTCCAGAAGAGTACGTCGATGTAATCAGTCAACACTCTACAGTTCCGAAACTACGATATATACCTGTGCTTGACTGGAAACCTTCTATTCACAGTATCGTAAAAACACCGGCTCAAATCCACTTCAAAATTTCTCAGTGTAAAAGATTTATTATTCGAAAATCCAACCAAAAGTGTGTTGGTACGTGGTGAATTGTATAATTATATAATTCTGACATGGGACACCCCAAAAGTTTGTATAAAACAGGCAAAAAAGCTGAAGGTATATGTAACAATAATTCCTTCTGGCATAGAAGTGAATCCACTAAAGTTGCGAGATGTCAGAAACCTTCTTCAAAAACACTATGGTGACTCTTGGAAAGATCTTGCACATTTAAGATATTTCCACGCCGTGTTGAATACTCTAGACGAAGATGAGCTTCGGCTATTAGAAGAAAGAGGAGTTGAAGAAGAAAACGATACTGTACGAGGTTTTTGTGAGGTTCAAGAAGAAGATAATTTGAGTGTATAAAAATTTAAATAATTAAGATTTAATTATAAAAATAATACTTTTTCATAAATATCATTTTATTTAAATGTTCAAAACACTTCAAAATGCATGTATTTTGGTTATGTTATACATTTGAATTTACATACTTTATACACATATCTTTTTAACGTTGACTATAGCTACGATATGACAAAATTTTTAGAAAAAGTTAAAATATACATCACTAATCTTGTGACGTCATCACCAAAAACTTGCAAACAAAAATAGCTATATCCAATACAATCAGAATCAAAAACAGCTAAATCCTTTGGTTGGTATCGAATGCAGCGAAGTGATTTTAAAATTACCGCTAAAAAGTAATTTTATCATTGGATTGACTGATGTGTGTGTGTTCAGTGGTACCACCATTCCAAATACTTTTTTTCGTTTTTTTTTCATCGTGTTGCCACAGTAAAAATAAAATAATTTTTTTTTCTGTTTTACGAAAAAAATACCCAGGTGGATATAGCTGCCTTTGATTCTATACGCCTCATATACCTGGAATACGGGATCTACGTTTTTATAGATTTTCTCTTCACTATGCTGTGTTGATGCGTCACTTTGCGAAGTTCTTGCATAATTTCGATGACAGCTCTACCCAGTGGATAGTCGATGACTACAAATCACCTAAGTTCATAATGCGCCTAAGCAATCTAAATAACTTGAGATTTATATCAACATCGAAGCACTTGTTCCGTCGTTTTCTCTAATAGTTCACATGCGCAGACACTTAATACACAAAATCGCATCACTTTTACATTTCAAAATCCACTTCAAACCCTTATTTAAACACTAAAAGAAGGGCAACAATCCGTCGACGTTCAAGTTCTCGTTAAAACTTCATTTTTATTTTTTATTTCTGTCAATTCACTCCCCAGATATAGAAAGTGTGAGTCACAATTCATTTACCGCAATCTGTGTGAAAACCAAGCATGTCACGTTTTTCTACCTATTAGGATGTCACTGGTGCCATTTAGTGATTCAAAACTACTTGGTTATGCGGTTTGCATCCTTTTTACTCGCTTCACCACAAGTTGTGGTCCACAACTACCAAAAAGTCGATTACGAACGTATTACACGTTTTTCTCCCTTAAAAATATTATCTATCATAATAATATTCATTTACGACAGTCTATCAAAAGTTCACTGCTGAACATGGTTTTTTCCATAGATTGCCTCGTAGGCGGAATATTTGCCATAGATGTCTCTCTTAGCAAGTGGCTTGGTGACCGATATTATTTATTATTTTGAGTTGTTATCTGGAAGATACTGTCGCCCATCTCCTCTTTCATTTCTGTCTATCGCCTTTTCGATACTCACGAGATGCTATGGGGTCTTAGAGCCTCTAAGTTTAAGAAAAACAAATTCTACAAACCTCACTAGGTTGTCTTGACTGTCTAAGTTTTTTTGCGACACGTATATTTGCAGTGTAATAATAAACATAATCATCATTACTTGAATTCTAAAATATTTCATTTGATCGCTCGAATAAATATTAAGTCTAGTCCTACTTTTGTAGACGTAAACAGTGTTATGTTTAACGTATATTATTATGATTTAGATATCTTTGTTTGAAAGATGAATAACGATCCAAGAGCAAGTCTTATCCAACACTATTCCGATGATATCCCGGACGTCAGTCTGAGCGAGATTAGAATGGCTCTTCAGCACCTTAAAAACGGCAGAGCCCAAGGCGACGATGGAATTACAGAGGAGCTTCTGAAAGCGGGTGGAACAAAAGTACTTAAAGTCCTTCAGAAGCTCTTCAATTCCGTCTTCCATGGTGGAACTACTCCGGAAGCGTGGAGCAGAAGTGCGATGGTCTTGTTCTTCAGGAAAGGTGACAAAGCTCTCTTAAAGAACTACAGACCGATTTCCCTTCTGAGCCACGTCTACGTTCTGTTTTCGAGAGTCATTACGAATCATCTCGCACGCAGATACAACGACGTCCAGCCTCCCGAATAAGCTGGTTTCCGAAAAGGCTTCAGTACTATGTACCATATACATACTCTGCGGCAGATTGTACAGAAGACCGAAGAGTACAATCTGCCACTTTACCTGACGTATGTGGTCTATGAGAAAGACTTTGATTCCGTCGAAATTTGGGCGGTGCTACAGTCCCTTCAGCGGTGCCAAGTTGTCTGTCGGTATATCAAAGTGCTGAAGTATTTGTACAGTAGGGCTACGATGGCTGTCCGAGTACAGAACCAGAGTTAGAAACCTATCCAACTGCAGAGAGGTGTAAGACAGGGTGACGTTATATCCCCGAAACTCTTTACCGCTGCATTGGAAGACGTTTTCAAGTTACTGGACTGGAAAGGATACGGTATTAACATCAATGGCGAGTACATCATTCACCTTCGATTGGCTGACGATATAGTCCTTATGGCAGAATCGCTGGAGGACCTAAGCACTATATGCTCAATGACCTCAATGGTGTCTCCCAACGGACAGTTGGGACAAAACAAAGATCATGTTCAATGTCCATGACAACATGGACAAAACAAAGATCATGTTCAATGTCCATGTCACTCACACCTATGCCGGTAGTTGTTGGGAGCACTATGCTCGAAGTTGTTGACGAGAACGTTTACCTGGGACAAATCGTCCGACAAGGTAAGTCTAACTTCGACCGAGAGTTCGGATCTGAGACGTGGTCCTTCACTGCTGGCCGTATGAGGACGCTCAAGGTCATTCAGCGAGCTATGGAGAGAACTACGCTCCGGGTTTCTCTGCGTGATAAACTCAGAAATGAGGATATCCGCACTCGAAACAGAGTAACCGACATAGCCCAACGGATTATTAAGCTGAAGTGGTAATGGGCCGGCAATATAGCTCGAAGTACCGATAACCGATGGGGAAAAAGGGTTCTCGAGTGGCAGCCTCGTACCGCTAGGCGTAGTGTAGGGCGACCCCCCACTAGATGGTGTGACGACCTGGTAAGACATGCAGGAAGTCAATAGATGCAGGTGGCTCAGGACCGTGCTTTGTGGCATTACTTGGGGGAGGCCTATGTTCAGCAGTGGACTTGTGAAAGGCTGTAGTGAGTGAGTGAGTGAGTTTGAAAGGTGACATGATCGAGAATGTTCTTAGCTATGATTCAAGAAAATCTTTTCGGCTGTTTGAAGATCATCAGTTCTTTTTTTTTCGTGGATTTTAAAATTTTTAAATTTAAGTTATCTTTATATTTTTGAATTCCTCTACGGTTCGCCGGTGGCCCGTATTGCTCTATGCAAAATATTTACGTAGAAATCGATTATTCATAATACTTTAACAACCAAAGAGTATATAATCACCACGTTTTAATAGCTACCATAGCAACTAAAGTATTATTGCCTAATGTTAATTTAGTAATTTGTGATTTGTTTGATGTTTTTTATACAGAAAAAATGAATAATGCAGAAAATAGTAAAGAAGTACAGGCAGATTTTCCGGATAGTAATTACGAAGAAACACAAGAGAAAATAAGACCTCTAGAGAAGGTAAAACTTTATCCAAAAGCACCAATAGAACCTTCAGCTTATGGAAAAGGTAAAAATTATAGCCGCCCTTGGATACTTCAAGATGGTCGTAAAATCTCCATGCAAGGCAGTGAAATGCGCGACTGTTTTAAAATACCTAAGAAACCAAACTTCGGTGAAGGTAATTTTGAAAAGACACATTGTTGGGACGCAAAGGATGTGGTTAATGATAACCACATCCTTTGCGTTCCAACAATGCAGATATTAAAATGAGAGCATATAATAACAACACTGGCCTATAGACTAAAGATAGATATTTTTTGTGATAGAGCCATACTGTAACTATATTAGTCGTATAGTTGTAGCACGAATGGGTTGCCTCGACCGAGGAAAGACCACGCTCTCACAGAATACCAGCGTCGGCTTAACGCTGCTGTGTTTCTTATGGTGAATGTAGAGAACCGGAAACCCTTTTTACTGGAAAGAAGGCATTCCATCTTAGTCCTCACGGGTGATAACGCATTTGCATTTTGATTCGTAATCGAGGATAGATGTAGATGTATAGAGAGGCCACAACAACCACTTCCAGGTGGACTGTGTGCTCGTTTGTCACCCCTATTCTATAAAAAAAAGACTAGACCTATGCCTATGACGAGTATTCGTCACTAGTAAAAAGGTTTTCGGTTCTCGTTTCTCGTCACTCACCACACGAACTTCAACAGCCTCATGCTCTCTTATTACGCTGCTATTTTGTGCAAACGTAGTTGTTCCCTGTTTGTACTTACTTATTCGTGCTTAGGGATTGCTACTAAAGTGTAGATCGATTTCCGTAAAAATGTCAATCATCCGCACTTGAGCGGACGAGACGTATTATCGTTGATATGAAAATGTTTTTTGTTTCTTACATTATACTACTATTTCACGCTGTTATGCATAGATAAGTAAATATGTAGCAAGCTACTGATACTTCTTCGTTTGAGCTGACCTATTCACGCTGCAGCTTGGCTATATTACTTAGATGAAAATGTGAAAAATTAATTACCTGTTGTAGAGCAATTTGGTATTATTCACAGTAATATTATTTTCGCACGTTATAAAATTATATTGGATTAACGTTATTAGATGGTAGTGATTGTGATAGATTTTTTTCTAAAACCTAATAATATTTCATACAAGAAAATATTTGAATGTATAATTGAATGATGTTGCTTTAATGTAAAATATTTCCTCTGTTTTGTGCAAATTTAACACAGTCGAGAAAGTATATATATAATATGTAACGTAATTAACGCACACCCTCAGATACCCAATTAGTATATTATGTTATAATCATAATACATACACTGAATTTTTGTTAAACATTTTTATGCACTGATTATTTATCAAATTTTTATATTAAAGATTTTTATATCAAAGTTTTATATTAAAGAGGTATTCTAAATCATTCGGCAAGTGTGTCGCTCGTGCAAGGTTATATCGATTAATTTAAGAATAATCTGTCAAATCGGTAATAACTCAGCGGCCGTACTATAGTTATACTTATTCCGGAAGAATGTTGTGGTCACAGTACAAATATACGAACGCAAAGACTTTAACGTGCTTGAAATAAAGTTCATTGTTCTCTTCTTTTTATTGAATGACAGAATTAGTAGGTACCTAATAATACAAATGATAGGAATCGATTCAGTAAACGATTCTGAACAAACTACTTTCTCAAAGTGCATGTATGTTACATGTTGTATATATATATATATATATATATATATATATATACATGTAAGGGCGGATATTTCAATCCCTAGATACATAAACAGACAATTACTTGACTACCGGAGGAAGAACTATAACTGTCCAATTGAGAATCAGATAACCGCTCATTTGATGACAGAAGATGCTAACACTTTTTACATTTACGTGATATATAAATTAATTTCGCATTTATTGTGAAGTAAAACTGTAATTGTTATGAATATTTCAATAAAAAAGGAGGGGGACGATAGAGAAAGCATTTTCAGGTGGGAGGGACCTATGTAATATAATAATACATTTTGCCTCTGCAGAAGATTTAATTTTAATTTTCACTTTTAAATTCTTCATTATCGGACATTTTTCGTAATTCCACATGAAAAAGGCTCTATGTTTTCCCCATACAGATTTCGTATCTTTGTTCATCACTCTATCGATTTCATCTGAAGATTAAAACGTTCTTTTTAACTTCACGCTATGAAAATCTATGATTTTCAAAAAATCGGGAAGTTATTGATTTCAAAAATCGAGGTTTCATCAGATCTTGACGTTTTAAAGTCCTATTAAGCTATTCAGACTATTCCTACGAGGATGTTACTGTCTGTGTATAGCCTATTCGAGCTTAAAAATTCAAAAGTTATATAAAAAAAAAACGATTATTTAGAATTTTTTAAACACCTATAACTTTTGAACGTGTTGTTCGATTTTAACTAACTTGACGGTATTCTACGCAGTTTTTATTAAAAACTTTTTAAAGTAAGTATAAAAAGTGTATTTAAAGTCTGGAGCTGATAAGTCAAATATTTTGTTATCTATATTAAGTTATCTTGAAAATAATATTTTTTTGTTTATATGTTTTGAATATCTTTAAACGCCTAGACCGATTTACTTCGAAATCTAATCAGGTCGGGTTATTCTGTTAATCCACCCTAAGAAATCCACCCTAAGGTGGATACTCGGAAACACGTGTTCGTTTATTCACCCTAGACGGGGTGGTCAATCGGAATTCACTTTTTGATTATTGTTCTGCCTTTCCATCCTAAGTACAGTTCAACCGAAAATATATTCATACTTTAACATTTTATTCGATTCATTTTTAATAATCATAAACTTGAACAATAAACATAGTAATAAAATATAGTTCGATGGTTTTAAATGCAATATGTACATATTTCATTACTAGCGTGTATACAGACACCCCGAACCAAAAGTATGCTTCATTTTGGTAAGAGTTAGAACTAAGTTTAATGCAGCGCTAAAATAATAGTTACGTCGTCTAACCAAAGTATTAAAACATACAGCGCTAGTTTGCATTAGGGATTAGTTTTCTCGCAACCAAAACGTCATAAGCGCCAGGAATTTCATGGTGTTTTTTCAACGTAGTGTACAAAAAGTCGCTCGCTAGATTTAACATTTTGCCCGATTCTCGTTAGCATTGTAACAACGTGAAATTTTTTAAATCAAAAAGTTTTAAACTTTTTTATTGTCTAATTATCGATGCAATGTTAAACCATCACTTTTTTTGATATATTGGGGTGTTTACTGCAGTCTTTAAGAACACGACCAAGCATTTTGAAGTTGGTATTTATGCGAAGCGAACACGACTCGTCTGTGCGGGCGGTGGACACTCACTAAACAGTTGCGGTGCCTTGTACCGCAAAGCGTGGTGCAAAATCATGCAAGACGTTGTCTTCTCTAGTACGAAGTACCTCAATGTTTAAACTAAATTCAACTTACTTGTTTTAAATAATAATGAGTAATTTATAAATTCTGCTACATGTCCAGGAAAATGACCAACACTAATTTCATTATTGAGTAGACGTAATTGTATATCCTTGATAAATTCGTCTCTTTTAATGTATATTATTAATCATTTTCTAAATTTTTTTGTTACTACAGACGTGTTAGCAAAAAAACTGGGCGTTTTTTTTTTGGATGCAATCCAAAAACTTTACTAAAGGATGTTTATCTTTAACTTCATTTGAAATAGGTACTTTTATGCCAGGATTCTAATGAATTTGTTGTTCTGTGAGGCACGAATGAATTCCAAACAGCCACATCATTTTCGTACTTGAGCCATGTCTTGTCATTATATTTCACAAACGCCATCATATTATCGTCATTATTAAAAAAAAGATTTTACAATTAGCCATCATTTTTCTATAAACGACTGTACAAAGGCGAGGGAGAAAATCAGAAGAAAAATGATATACGAATTCCGATTATCCACCCTTGGGAGTACAATCTGCCGCTTTGCCTGGCGTATGTGGACTATGAGAAAGCCTTAGATTCCGTCGAAATTCGGGCGGTGCTACAGTCCCTTCAGCGATGCCAAGTTGACTGTCGGTATATCGAGGTGCTGAAGTGTTTGTACAGTAGGGCTACAATGGCTATCCGAGTACAGAACCAGAGCTCGAAACCTATCCAACTGCGGAGAGGAGTAAGACAGGGTGACGTTATATCCCCGAAACTCCTCACCGCTGCATTGGAAGACGTTTTCAAGCTACTAGACTGGAAAGGATACGGTATTAACATCAATGGCGAGTACATCACTCACCTTCGAATTGCCGATGATATAGTCCTTATTGCGGAATCGCTGGAGGACTTAAGCACTATGCTCAATGACCTCAATAGTGCCTCCCAACGGACAAAACAAAGATCATTTTTAATGTCCATGTCACACCTATGTCGGTAGTTGTTGGGAGCACTATGCTCAAAGTTGTTGACGAGTACGTTTACCTGGGACAAATAGTCCGACTAGGTAAGTCCAACTTCGACCGAGAGGCCAATCGACGGATTCAACTCGGCTGGGCAGCGTTCGGGAAATTACGACATATCTTCTCGTCAGGTATACCTAGCATAGCATAAACACTCACGCCTGTCACCCAGAGGGGTAGGCAGAGACCACGGACTTCCATTTGACACGATCCTGACATACCTCTTTCGCCTCCTTTACATCCATATATCTACACATACATGCTCGTCGGTTAAGGGTACTTTTAACGTGGCCCATTTTCAAAATATCGCCAATTTGGTGGATAAACTTTTTTCTAGGGCGTCCCTTCCCGACTCTGCCGTTCACATCTGCCATATAAATTTGTTTTTTTCTTTTTTTTTTTTTTTATAGAAGAGGGGGCAAACGAGCATGTGGCTCACCTGATGTTAAGTGACTACCGCCGCCCATGATCAACCGCAACACCAGGGGAATTGCAGGTGCGTTGCCGGCCCTTTAGAAAGGAGTAAGCTCTTTTCTTGAAGGTCCCCAGGTCGTATCGGTCCGGAAAAATCACCGGTGGTAAATTATTCCACACAGAGGTTGTACGCGGAAGAAAACTCCTTTTGAAACGTACAGTGGTGGACCGCCAAGCATCCAGATGGTGTGGATGGTATCGGGACGTTTGCCGTGTAGTGCGTTCACGAAATTTGGCGGCTGGGATTAATCCGAACAATTCCTCAGAGCACTCCCCGTGATAGATGCGATAAAATACGCAAAGAGATGCAACATCTCTTCGCAGCGCCAGTGAATCGAGCAGATCGGAAAGCACTCGGTCGTCGACGATTCGAGCCGCTCTGCGCTGGATGCGGTCAAGTGGAAGGAGCTGGTACTGGGGAGCCCCAGCCCAGAGATGGGAACAGTATCACTCTTTCCTCATTCATTCTTTCTACATGACCAAACCACCGAAACATTCTTTTCTTAATCCTGGTCACATCATCTTGCATACCACATTTATCTCTTATCATGCAATTTCTCACCCTGTCATTCAGATTCAACCCCATACTCTTTAAAGACCGCATTTCTATAGCATTTATTCTACTTTCGTGCTTCTTCTGCCACACCCAGCTTTCACTACCATACATTAAAGTAGGGACTAACACAGCATTATGAGTTACCATACGTGCCTTTTTTGATACATTCTGGTTCTTCACAATAGAGTATAGTGCCACATTCACTCTATTCCCTGCATCTCACCTCAATCTCTAAAAATTATATTGTACAACCAGTGCGTGTTGCCAGTGATGACTTACGGATCTGAGACGTGGTCCTTCACTGCTGGCCGTATGAGGACGCTCAAGGTCGCTCAGCGAGCTATGGAGAGGGCTATGCTCGGAGTTTCTCTGCGTGATAGACTCAGAAATGAGGATATCCGCAGTAAAACCAGAGTGGCTGACATAGCCCAACGGATTAGTAAGCTAAAGTGGCAATGGGCCGGCCATATAGCTCGAAGAACCGATAACCGATGGGGAAGAAAGATTCTCGAGTGGCAGCCTCGTACCGGTAGGCGTAGTGTAGGGCGACCACCCACTAGATGGAGTGACGACGTGGTAAGATATGCAGGAAGTCGATGGATGCAGGTGGCTCAGGACCGTGCTTTGTGGCATTACTTGGGGGAGGCCTATGTTCAGCAGTGGACTTGTGAAGGGCTGTAATGATGATGATGAATGATGATGACCCTTGGGAGATCAATGTCCAGCACATAGAATACTATAATACCTTCATAGAATATGTTTAAAAGAAATTTCTGTAGTATTTTCTGAATTTTTTTTAAGATTTTAGAAAAAAAATATCTCTTATTCATGGTGGAAGTCTTTTTCCCTGCAGGCGGCCGTAAGGTAAATTATTACCTTTTACCTATTTTCAGTGGATTAAGTCATGTAAAGGCCCCTAACCAATGGGAGTGTCAGGCACCCGGCACCTCTCCCTTTTTTGAACTTCCTCTATCACGTTAAAACATTTTTCTAAGCACTAGATCCATAAGTACCTAGTTGCTAACTTTTATTTAGGTAAATCCGCCTGTGAGTTTTCTACCACCAAAACATCAAATAAATATAAAAGATAATTACTATTTTAGTCAAAAATTTACAGATTTAAAAAATTGCTCTTTTTTCAGTGGCAATTAATAAGACGATGCATAGCCTATATACGTCTCACAGCTGTGTACATAGGTCCTATAATTTTTAAGAGGGTTTTAGAGCAAGGAAGAGCTCGCCGCGCTGCTACAATATCAATCGGTGGGCTATGTACTAAGTAAAAGAAAAATTTTGTTGGTTTTAAAGGTATACGCAAGCGAATGCTGACAAATTTTTTTTGGGAGCAAATGCTGGATGAAGTAATTGAGGAATTAGCTACCTCGCAACCTACAAGTGAATTTTGCACCGAATACGATACGCATTATGTGAAAGATCAGTTTGAACCACGCAGCTTAGAAGTGACTGCTGATAAAAATGTAAGTGTAATCTTTTACTTACCATACTCATTGAGAAAATCACATTAGCATAATTAATTCTACGACGACATTGATATATATATATATATATATATATATATATATATATATATATATATATTCCTATATCTATTATACGTCGTTGTTACGATTAAACTGGTATTATTTTAACAGTTTCCCTGTCCACGAAACAGACATAATAAATAAATAATCGAAATGTTTATATATGAATTTATGATTCATGGGTCAGGGAAAGGGATAAAGAAAAATTCTGATATTTTGTTGCAATTGCTAATATCCGATGTCAAAATGTAAAAATCTGATCAAGTCATGGTCGGAGAGTTAGCGTTGAATTTTGGGAAGGTCCTTTTAGCAAGATAAAATTGTGGAAAAATATAATTTCATCAATTGGCGAATCCAGTCCCGCGAGGCTGGGAGAGTATTTGCGGTTATTTCGTTACTGCGCAGAATATAACAATTGCGGAAAATTCAAAAATCTTTTTTGAAAACTTGATTTTTTTAAATATTTTAATGTGGTTTTTATATAATTCAAAAAAGTAATCCCTGACGTTTTAGTCGGTCCTCTCCAAAAATATTTTATTGAAATTTAAAAAAAAAATACTTTTTAAATCTCAAATTTTTATCACGTATTTATTGAGTAATTTTAATAATACCTGCAAATCGCCAGACAAATTTAGCGGTTTTTAACAATTCTCAGACGTGAATAAAGTTTATAAACACACACTATCTGTTAGATAATTTTGTGAATAGATATAGATTTAATTTTTTTCGACAGATGCACTTAAAATATCCATTGTATGGAACGGGTTCGAGTGCAGTCACTTTTTACAGCGAAACGATTAAAAAGACCGGTCCTGTAAGTAATAGTGTAACAAACTTGAATTAGTTGTAAAAATTTTGGTTGTTACTAAGCGCTTAATAATTTTGTTTTATAGGGTGAAATATTAGAAAAATTTAGAAGATGTCAATACTTTACTAAGCCCATGGAAGAACGTTTGGACGACGGCTGGGTTTTGTAACTCGCGTGAAACCTAAAAAGCGACCAAGTAATGTCGAACCTTTTCCATTGTTAGACGTTTTTCGTATTTATGTAAAATAAACAGTAAAAGGCTTTAAATCTTTTATTAAACAACATTTTACAAAAGCTATTACAGATTTTGTTAATACATACATGTACCGATTTTTCAATACTCTGATAGCTAGGTATATCATGTTAAATATATAAATTGTAATCTGACTGAATATACAAGTGAAACAAGAACACATGGAACACTATTTTGTTCAAATCACTGTAATTTTTAATTTACTTATTGTATTTTGTATCCTATGTTTAAATTTATATGACGTTTAAAAAAATAGACTTTAAGTCATCTTACGAGTAGGTAGTTTAGAAAGAGACAATCGGATATGATTTTATAAGTTTGTGTCTGAAACCGTCTCTTATTTTCTAAAGCGGGGTAGTCTTTACAGAGTTGTAAAACAATTACAGTTGATTAGAACTAAAAAAAAAACAAAAAAAATAAAATAAGAAGTTCACATGACACGTGCATGACAGTGATAATGGACTACGGAGCCTAATATCCGATAGTGGCCGATATACTCTTTCTAAATTGTATGACCACGTGCTTTTCAAAAGATTTAAAAAATAAAAATAACAATTCAAACAAATATAAAATCCGTAATACATGAGTTCAACAACGTGTCGTTTATTTTTTTTAAACACCGCGACGAGATTTAAAACAACAAGTCGTCGTCATCCCAATAATGAGGGTAGCAGACGAGATTGCCGTCTCCCGCCGAGTCTGTGGTGGAATAAAGACCTTCTGGGTTTGGGCACATAATACTGGTCAAACGATCTATGCTCATCGAAGAATTATTGGTTGAGATTCCTGTAATAGCGAAATATTTTTAAACTGTTTACACTTCATACACTAGAATTCATTACTTTGGTTCTATTGATGGATTCAGAAATAATTTTGCCAAGAGAAAATTGAGAAAATTCTTTATGGATAAGTGACTTTTATCTATTTATAAGTATTTATTATCTTATACAATGACTATTTAATGTCAACCAATGCTTTCAAGTGGACAGGTCATTTATTGTATCATATTACAAGCAGTGGCGAAGCTAGGGCTCCAATCTAGGGCAAGCCTAAGATAAAGTTTTGTTGTTTTTAGAAGTTTTATAAAAATACACCAATCTTGATCTGTCTCCACTCTTTAGCTTCATATTCAGTGCTGTCAAGGACGTGTTTAACAAAGCACACAGAAGGCATACTACCGCTAGATAGATTGTATGACATATGCAATTGCATACCTCGGTGGCTTTGAAAAGAGCCGTTTGGGTTTGCTTGAGCGAAAGAAAAAGATATTTACATACAATACAATACATGAACAAAAGAAAAGCATGAACAAAGTACAAACAAACTATGTAAATTTTTTACTCATATGATAATATAAGTATTGAGTTATTAAAACTTTAAATACGCCTAGAATAATTAAACTTTAATAGTAAAGAGTCCTGTACCTACCTATTAAAGTATGAAATGTTTATTGAATTAAAATTTCATTTTTGAAAATTTTAACTTTTCCTTGCCGATTAGCACTTTAACACACTTATATTCATCACAAGGAACACTATTATCCTCCCATTTTCACTAAAAATCTTTGAAAAAACATAAATTTTTAATAGACACGTGAAGTGAACTTACAAACGCATCGCGCGTACTACCTCCTACCTCCTAACGCACTCCTAACCAACTTCAGGACAAAGCACGGCTTTTGGTTCCATAGTAATTGCTATATAAACATTTCGTAGTTATATTTCATTATAGAACATTTTGCCACAGGTTAGAAAGGGTGCGATCGTCTTCTCGAAAGCCCAGTAAAAAGCCAAAGCGTTCATTAATTTTGACAGTCCAGTGTATTTCGAATTGAAAGCAAACTGCCAAGTGTTGACGTTACATATTATATGCTACGAGGTCATGCCCTGCCTAGAAAAGAGGAGCGCGCAGGAAATTTGAAATAATTTGAAACAGTTTACGAGTTATTTTATTAGTTGATATTATTGATTGAGCAGTTTTATAGAGCAAGCCTGGCTTCTGGGCTTTTGTGGAGGCTTCGCCACCGATTACAAGCATAAGAACAATGATCTTGTAACCTATTTGCCCGCAAAATGCACATGGGCGATGTTATAGAGAAACCATTACTGGTGCGAGGATACCGAATTATCAGCCATCACTTACAAACCAACCTGTCCAATATTGTCAGGGTCGCTAAACTCCCGTGAGCCTACATTAGCCCGCGAGCACAAACAGCTTGACTATTAACAACATATGAATAATAAAAATTGTACGTAATATAAATCAATAGTACATAAAACGATATGAGCTAGACAACATCATCACAAACATTCCTACGAAGTCACAGTAGTAAACATCTAGTACAGCGTTTGGCGCTGCGATCGTTCATCTGTATGCCAAGTCTTTTTTTATAGAAGAGGGGGCCAAACGAGCATACGGTTCCCCTGATGTTAAGTGACTACTGCCGTCCATGCACAACCACAACACCTGGGAAATTGCTGGTGCATTGCCGGCCCTTTAGAAAGGAGTAAGCTTTTCTTGAAGGTCCCCAAAGTCTGACTCTCCATATCCGAAGAAGCGCATGTCTAGTGTACTTTTAAGGGTTGATGCAGAGAATAACCCTTGATTTAGCATTTAAGGCTGCAATACACTACTCGCGAAGTTCCTCGCCTGAAGTATTCGCCAAAGTCAGCCGAGGTACGATGGGCCTCTATACACACTCACTCAACTTCGTGGGGAACTAGTCACTCACACGCTACGCGAGAAGGAGGACGTACAAGTGGCAGCTGCGTTTGATTTGTGCACTGTTGCGTATTTTAACTTTGTGCGTATATTTGGATGCAAATAAATTAAAGAAGGTCCCATATTACCATTTCCCCCTGGAGCATAGCTGCAGTTATACTAGTAGTATAGTTGTAGCACGGATGGGTCGGCTCGACCGGGGGAGGACCACGCTCTCACAGAAAACCAACGTAAAATAGTAGCGGTGCAGGGAAAACCGGAGACCCTTTTTCTGAAAAAGAGGCATTCCATCTTAATCCTCACGGGTGAAAACGCATCTGCATTTCGATTCGTAATCGAGGATAGATGTAGATGCCTATAGGCCGCAGGAACCACTTACAATCAGATGGACTGTGTGCTCGTTTGTCACCCTACGCTATAGAAAAAAAACTAATTGTAATGAAACTATACAAACAAACTATTTAAAAAAGTAAATAGTATTTGACCCACTAAGGCGAACCCAAAACGAATCAATAGTTAAAAATAAAAAGAGGATAGATGTAGATGTCTACGGGCCACAGCAACCTCTTACCATCAGGTGGACTGTGTGCTCGGTTGTCACCCTGTTCTATAAAAAAAATAGAGCAACTCCAAAAACAATAATTTTTGCTCTTGTGACCAATTCATTTTTAACTTAAGATCCAAATTCGATCGAATTAAAACGTTTTTAAATGAAACAGCACAAAGTTAACTTTATAGAAGTAAGCCGAGTAATGTACAGGGTCACTTCGTGCCCGAAACTTCGTTCCTTTGACTCGGGCGGAAAAAACCGACAACGATCGGAAGTCACCCAAGGCGAGGCGAGGTTGCCCGAACTGAAGCGAAGTATCCCTGTATATTTTTTTATAGGATAGAGTGACAAACGAGCACACAGTCCACCTGATGGTAAGTGGTTGCTGTGGCCCATAGACATCTACATCTATCCTCGATTGAGAATCAAAGCGCAGATGCGTTGTCACCCTTGAGGACTTAGATGGAATGCCTCGTTTCCAGTTAAAAAGGATCTCCGGATCTCTACACTCACCATACGAAACACAACAGCCTTTGCTGCTATTTAACGCTGGTATTCTGTCCTTCCGCGGTCCAGCTGATCCATTCGTGCTACAACTATACTACTAATATAACTGCAACATGGCTCTACCACGTACAAAATCGTCTTTGCTCAACTTCGTTCAACTTTTCGAGCAATGCCTCGCATATCATAAGCACCCCCTCCCCAATACCCCTAATTCTGATACAACTCTCTCTTTCACATTCATATACATTCCTACGCCTACATGCTCGTCGGTTAAGGGATCAAGGTCAAGGATACTCTTAATTTAGCCCGTCTTCAATACACTAATAATTTTGTCGATAAACTTTCGTTTCGGGCTCTAGGGCGTCGCTTACCGACTTTGCCACGCACTTCTCTGCAGCATTTTGTCTTGTCACTCTTTAGTCATTCATTCTTTCTATCTCTTTCTTCATATCCCCGAAGCTTTTAAAAAGAGTGTGGAAAGTGGCGACTATGCGAAAGAAATGCAGAAAGGTCTCATGACTCATGAGTTGCAATCTCTCGCAATAAAGTCTTATTAGAGATGGGAACAGCGTCAAGTGCAAGACGTCTGGTGTTGCCAATAAATGTAACGATTACGGTAAATCCTTTGTGTAGTGGAAGAAATAGCCTTTGTCCATCAATGGACTGTCGATAATGATGATGAAGTGGAGGATAATATACAGAATTTTGTTTGCGATGAGAAGTTTTAAATTATAAAATATACCTTTTATAAAAGAATTATATATTGTTCGAAATTAAGCCATTTATAACAGCAATGCTATCTTGAATCTTCGATAAGTGAGTTGTGTCTGAGCAGTATGATCCAATGGCCTTGCGAAGTTGTGTTTATACATATTATCTTATCGTATCTACCGCAGGGAGCGCTCCAAGTTGTTCGGATTAATCCCACCATCGCACGATCGCACACTGCACTTTTCCTTATATATTTACTAAACTCTTTGACTGCACTAATCTCGAATGTCGGCAACACACTAACGTGCGTTTGTCCGGGAATTTTCTGACACGCATGGCCATATTGTAGCATTAAATATTGCTATTGTTACGAGCCTAAGTCGACAGCACTAGCGCCATCTAGTGTCAGAGACGAGAGTGAGGAGAGCTTTCCAGAAAATGACATCACTAATCTTTCAACCTTGCCGTGTAGTGGCGGTTGAGAATATCCACTACCCCATATCTTCCCGTGGGTGTCGTAAGAGGCGACAGAGGGAGACAGGCAGGAGATGGGCAGCAGCATCTTCCTGATAACAACTGTGTTATAATAAAAAACTGCGGTTGCCAACCGCTCGCCAAGCGTGGCAACTATGGCAAATATCCCCCCATGAATAACGACGCAAAAAAACGGCCCCCAGTCCCCGGCGGCCCCGGTATTCCTGGCTACGGTGGCGACCATGGTAACGGCGGGGCAGGGGGGATGCTAAGAATCTCTGGTGGTGGTTCGGTTGCCACCTACGACGACTCGACCTGGCAACATATAACGCACGCACTCTGAGGACTGACGAGAAGGTACTGGAGCTGGAAGAAGAGGAAGACAAGTTGCGCTGGCATATTATTGCATTATCCGAGGTCCGAAGAGAGGGGGAGGATACGGCAATCCTCGAATCCGGCAACTTGTTCTACCACCGGGAGGGCGTCCATCTGTCCCAAGGAGGTGTCGGATTTATTGTCCACAAGTCTCTCGTCAACAACGTTGTAAGGATTGGGAGTGTGTCGACGAGGGTCGCGTACCTGATACTCAGAATCACCAAACGGTATTCGCTGAAGGTCATACAGTTTACGCGCCAACCTTGGCACATCCCGATGAGAGGTGGAGGAAATGTATGAGGATATTTCCAGAGCCATGCATTCCTCCAAAACCCACTACACGGTGTTGATGGGAGACTTCAACGCAAAACTAGGCACAAGAGAAAGCAGTGAGCTGAAGGTGGGGAAATTTGGAGTAGGGCAACGGAACTTAAGGGGCCAGCAGCTGGTCGACTTTATGGAGAAAGAGGGACTCTTTATGATGAACTCTTTCTTCCAGAAGCGGCCCCACAGGAAGTGGACCGGGGCGAGCCCCGACGGTTCGACAAAAAATGAGATTGACTTCATTATGACGACCAGACGCCAACTGTTCAGTGATGTCTCAGTGATCGCAAGGGCAGCGAATGGTTAGAGGCACACTGAACCTAAACGTTAAGTTGGAGAGGTCTCGTCTAATGAAGTCAACGCTCCGTCCCCCTCGTGCTCTAATCCAGAGTCCCGAGACTTTTCAGCTCGAGTTACAAAACCGCTTTCAGTGCCTAGAGGATTGCAATGCAGTGGACGATATGAATGACAAGCTCGTGGAAACTGTCCATGCGGTCGGAGCTAAGTTCTGCAAGGTCCGCCGCAGAAGAACACAAAAACTCTCCGATCACACCCTTAATCTCATGGCTGTTAGACGGGAGATGAGGCTGCAATCGTCAACAGATTTGACAGCATACAGGCAACTGAACAGACAGATCTCCAAATGCATGCGGCAAGACTTAAGCAACTTTAATACTGCTCGTATTAAAGAAGCGATCGAGCGGAACCAGGGCTCTAAAGTCTTTGCCAGAGATCTGTCTGCCAGAAAGAGCCAACTGTCAAGGCTGAAGACTGAGTGTGGCAACATCGTTTCCGGGACACCTGAGATTCTGAGTGAGATTGAGAGGTTCTATGGGCAGCTGTACACATCATCGTTGGAGCCACACGCAAGTGTGAGTAACGATCCAAGAGCAAGTCTTATCCGACACTATTCCGATGATATCCCGGACGTTAGTCTGAGCGACATTAGAATGGCTCTCCTGCACCTTAAAAACGGCAAGGCCCCGGGCGAGAATGGAATTACAGCGGAGCTTTTGAAAGCGGGTGGAACTCCGGTACTTGAAGTCCATCAGAAGCTCTTCAATTCCGTCCTCCATGGTGGCAATACTCCGGAGGCGTGGAGCAGAAGCGCGGTGGTCTTGTTCTTTAAGAAAGGCGACAACGCTCTCTTGAAGAACTACAGACCGATTTCCCTTCTGAGCCGCGTCTACGTGCTGTTTTCGAGAGTCATTACGAATCGTCTCGCACGCAGACTCGACGACTTCCAGCCTCCCGAACAAGCCGGTTTCCGAAAAGGCTTCAGTACCATAGACCATATACATACCCTTCGGCAAATTGTACAGAAGTCCGAAGAGTACAATCTGCCACTTTGCCTGGCGTATGTGGACTATGAGAAAGCCTTTGATTCCGTCGAAATTTGGGCGGTGCTACAGTCTCTTCAGCGGTGCCTAGTTGACTGTCGGTATATCGAAGTGCTGAAGTGTTTGTACAGTAGGGCTACGATGGCTATCCGAGTACAGAACCAGAGTACGAAACCTATCCAACTGCAGAGAGGTGTAAGACAGGGTGATGTTATATCCCCGAAACTCTTCACCGCTGCGTTGGAGGACGTTTTCAAGCTATTGGACTGGAAAGGATACGGTATTAACATCAATGGCGAGTACATCACTCACCTTCGATATGCCGACGATATAGTCCTTATGGCAGAATCGCTGGAGGACCTTATCACTATGCTCAATGACCTCAATGGTGTCTCCCAAAGGATAGGTCTTAAGATGAACATGGACAAAACAAAGATCATGTTTAATGTCCATGTCACACCTATGCCGGTAATTGTTGGGAGCACTATGCTCGAAGTTGTTGACGAGTACGTTTACCTGGGACAAATCGTCCGACTAGGTAAGTCCAACTTCGACCGAGAGGTCAATCGCCGGATTCAACTCGGCTGGGCAGCGTTCGGGAAATTACGACACATCTTCTCGTCAGGCCTCAATGTCTGAAAACTAAAGTGTATAACCAGTGCGTGTTGTCAGTGATGACTTACGGATCTGAGACGTGGTCCTTCACCGCTGGCCGTATGAGGACGCTCAAGGTCGCTCAGCGAGCTATGGAGAGGGCTATGCTCGGAGTTTCACTGCGTGATAGACTCAGAAATGAGGATATCCGCAGTAAAACCAGAGTGACCGACATAGCCCAACGGATTAGTAAGCTGAAGTGGCAATGGGCCGGCCATATAGCTCGAAGAACCGATAACCGATTGGGGAAGAAAGGTTCTCGAGTGGCAGCCTCGTACCGGTAGGCGTAGTGTAGGGCGACCCCCACTAGATGGAGTGACGACCTAGTAAGACATGCAGGAAGTCGATGGATGCAGGTGGCTCAGGACCGTGCTTTGTGGCATTACTTGGGGGAGGCCTATGTACAGCAGTGGACTTGTGAAGGCTGTAACGATGATGAATGATGATGAATCTTTCAACCGACAGCGCCATCTAGTCCCGAACCGAAGAACTAAACTTCTAGAAGTTGGAACTCGAACTCTCGGTACCTTGCGCGTGTTTACTTGAATATTCTGGATATTTCGGTGCTAATTTATATTTATAGGCGCTGCAAGATGCGATCGGTGAAGTATTAAATTTGGCGAGACAAGCGAAGCTTCGGAGCGGAATAAAGTGAATCAGTGTGATTAATTATTAGTGTTTTAAGTTTAAATTTGTGTAAAGAAAATTAAAGTGTTAATTTAGGTAATTTTATCGGCAATTTTTATTGTCACGAACCTCAAGCTCGTAACACTATTGAGTTTAACGGACCGTTAGACCTTCTAGAAAAGCGTCTACTCCTTACTAGGCCGGCAACGCTTCTACAATTCCTCTGGTGTTGCGGATGTTCATGAGCGATGGTGATCACTTGCCATCAAGTTCGTATACCTCCTCTTCATAAAAATATAATATTAAAAAAATAAGGTACCAGAAGATGAATCGGGATCGCCGTAAGCATTCCGTTTCAAGTTAAGTAAGTTTTTTATTCGATTCTTTTTCGCTTTTACCATTTTTAAGCGATGGAACTCTTCTCTTTCCTAAATAGGAAAAAAATGTAAGATTATTGAATAGAAAAACAAAATTATTTGAACACTTGTTTGTTGAACACACCTGTTCTCCCATTTCCATCATGATATAATTTTCAGTATTGCGTAACTTTGGCATGATAACTTTCTCAATGCCGTTGACTTTACTGGAATTAGATTTAGATAATAACAATAACTTTATTGTACAGGGCGAAAAAAGTTTTCATATAGCTCACACAGTCATTTTTGTAGAATACGATATAACTATCTCGTTTACGTTGGACGTGGTAGAGCCACGCTGCAGCTATATTATGGTTGTAGTACGAATGAGTCAGCTCGACTGTGGTAGGACCACGCTCTCACATAATAGTGTCCGGAGACCTTTTTTACTGGAAACGAGGTATTCCATCCTGTTCCTCAGAGGTGACAACGCATCTGCATTTTGAAATGTAGGTTTCTTTGAGCAACATCATATGTTACCATTGGGTGGGCTGTGTGCTCGTTTGTCACTGCATCTTATTCTATAAAAAATTACGTAAAATACCTTTGCCCGGTGACGGGCAGGAGCGTCCAAATTGCGAGACGTCTTTTTATTTTTTATAGGATAAGGGTGACAAACGAGCACACAGTCCACCTGATGGTAAGTGGATGCTGTGGCCCAGAGACATCTACATTTATCCTCGATTAAGAATCAAAACGCAGATGCGTTGTCACCCCTGAGGACTAAGGTAGAATGCCTCGTTTCCAGTGAAAAAGGGTCTTCGGATCTCAACACTCACCATACACAAATCACCACCCATACGAAACACAGCAGCATTAGGCTGCTGTTTTACGCTGGTACTCTGTGAGAGCGTGGTCCTGCCCCGGTCGAGCCGACCCATTGGTGCTACAACCATAATATAGCTGCATCGTGGCTCTACCACGTATTTATAATTACGTGACGCTTAAGGTATATCTTTCCTGCGACGGGAGAGAGCATGCCCGGCAGTAGACCCTTACGAACCGATAAAATAGAAGAATAATTTAACAGTGACTTAAATTGTTTAACCCATCAAAATCAGTATTTGGTACTTGTAGATATAAAGTTGAGTCGTACTTGGCTTCATACTTAATAAAATATTTGTAAATTACAGAATTTACAGCAATACCTTTGATTAGAGATGGCATTTAGATTTTAGAAGATTCAGACCAACTCATATAATTGCCTGCCAAGCGTACCAACTATAGAAAATATCTCTATCAGGGAAATGGCAGAAGCCTATTACAGATAATTTATAATATAGACTTACGTTCAGCAGTGATTTTTGACAGGTTGTAATGAATGAATTTAATACTTGGTATGTGCGGGGATTATACACGCGTCTCCCATCGCTGCAACCACGAAGTAACATTCGTTATGTTGGCGAGGCGAGATAAACATCTCGTTAAATCTTTCATCGTTTCGAATGTATCCAATCCATCCATCGTAAACCAATTTCTTTTAAGTGAGTGGTTAAGGTTCGAAGTCGAAAGTCTTATCAGGGGTCACACCACCGCGTTCATTCCCGAACCCAACGAGGTGTGGTAAGGAGGAAAGGGGATCAGTTATTGATTGATCACTGTTACGGCGTGAGATGAAGAATGCGGCCGTACGTTTCAGGTAGGTTGATCAATAAGTTTTTGGAAACACAATGAAACTCTAGGATAAGTAAGTATATATAAATTGAATTTATTATTGAACGTAAACGCTTTTAGCTAACACACCTATTCAAGGCGTTTTGCAAGTTTGTTATTTCCATAATGATTTCTTATATTTACGCGAACACTATACATAGATTACAACTACTTTTACGAATTTTATCGCGTTTTATTTATATTAATTTTAATACCCGACGTTTCGGGTGCTTTCCAGCAGCCATGGTCACGGGGGACGGGGGTTATTTCCTTTAGAAAGCACACATCACCTCATCGTCGCCATCGTATTTTATACCACGCAAGTGTGCAACTGGATTGGTTTTCAAGTGAGTAAAAAGGTGAAAATCATTTGGAGCTAGGGCCGGAGAATATGGTGAGTGCTGCATCAACTAAAACCCAGCAGTTCGGATGGCAGCGCCTGCAACATCATATCGATGGGCAATGGCATTATCATGGTGAAAAAGCACTCCGGCACGCAATTTTCTTCGACGTTTATTCTTTAGTTTTTCGCGTAGTTTTTTTGATTAATTATGAGTAATATTCCCCGGTTCTTATCACTCCTTTATTTAAATAGTCGATCATTATTATAGGTACCTTCCGCATCCCAGAAGACAGTGGCAATTATTTTTCCAGCGAACCCAGACACCTTAAATCTCTTGGCTGGCGAGGAAGACGGTCTTTTCCACACCTTGTTTTGGTTTTTCGTCTACGGGTCAAAATGTTGTACCCGCGTTTCATCTACGGTTACGAAATGAGCGCAAAAATAATTTGGATCTTCTTTAGTTATTGCTAAATTTAGCTTTGAAATGTCAACTCTTCATTTCTAAAAAAAAATCTACAACTTAGAATCTCACCAAATAAATTATCTATTTTAGTTTTATTCAAGATCCTGTCAATACGTTCTGTCCGTTTTTCGCATCAGTAAGCCACTGTAGAATAAGACAGAGCATTGTCTGACAAAGCAGACTGCAAAAACACTTTTTATAAACAAATTTTCCAGGCCTAAATATTTAATAACCGCACGAATTTCCCGCCAAATTTGTAGTTTGAAAAAAAATTTTCCAGGCCTAAATATTTAATAACCGCACGAATTTCCCGCCAAATTTGTAGTTTGAAAAAAAAATTGGGTATAGTTATTTAGTTTTTTCTGGCCTTGGCTACTAACGAATTTAAGATTCGAAAAAAGTACAACGCATTTCTATAACTCATTGATAAGTGTCCTATTCCGAAAACTCATTGATCAACCTAGTATAAAGTAATAATATACTAGTGTCCCGCAACTTAATTATTTATTCTTTTTGGATCCTTCGTTTAACTTTATTTGATACCTAATATTTTTTGAAGTGAAAACTTCTTTAGCGGCGTTGTACACTTTTTTTTTGTAATGGGTAAAAAATGTTAAACTCGCATCAGGACACGTGACCTGATCGAAAATGTTATAGTACTTTTATACTGATAATTTAAGCAATTCGTGCAAAATTATTCCTTAATCATTCCAAAATATCAAAAATACACAACGTTAATATTCAAGTTTTCACTTCTGCCGGCACTCCCGGAGTGCAACCCGTCGTTTTTTTAATTCATATCCTGTCCTACACTTTTGAAATCAATTTAAAGTAAGCCCCTGAATCTGTCTGGGTTAGTACATTGATGCGTAATAGGTATTATAAGCCTAATAGGTAGTGGATGCATAGTAGTCATAACAGCTAGACTTCTTGTACCTACCTATAATTATTTATTAATAATGAAGTACAGATTAAAACCTGGATATCTAAATGTGTTTACAAGACTAATTTCTAAATACACTATTTCCGAAATTCCTATCAATTTGGAAAGATCAACGGAGATATCGGAAATAATCCATTAATTCAAATATCTTTATTCGTTTGAAAATCAAAATCTATCATTTTACTAACCGTAAAGTGGACTTAATTGCCTCGTCTAGTAATAGACAAGTGTTTCTCAAGGAGGCAAATTTAACAAGAATACGCACAACCTCTCTAAAGGCTTTCTTAGCTTCACTTGTCCGATGTCCACCGCCCCCTAACCCAGCGTATTGCAATGCGTCGCTTGCTGTCGAATCTTCTACTGCTTGTAAAGACACTGTAGCAACACCAGAAATATTCTCTGGAACTCTTAGAACGCGGACTTGTGCCTAAAGTTTACATTATTACATAAAGTTAAAGTCGAAGTTACAGCCTGCATACGTCCCACAGCGGGGCACAGGCCTCCTCTCATTTCTGAGAAGATTTTTAGGGCAAGGAAATGTCCGCCGCGCTGCCCCAATGCGTGTTGGTGGACTTAACATATCTTCGAAATAACTTTTTTTTTTCTTTAATAGCTCAGACACGTTTCTTAAAGATATCCCTTCACCGCCGAGCACGTGGTAAATTAGCACTTAAAATTACAATTAACAATTTTAATGGCGCCGACGGAAATCGAACCCGGGTTGCTCGCGTACTGTAAAATTTACAGAGAACGCTTATCCCCTGAGCTACTCCGGCTCATAATAATACATAATTAAATAATATAAGGTATTTTAATTTAAGAAAAAACTGTAAACAAGGAATTTTTCTGGTAGAAAGTGTGGTAATAGAAACTTTTTTTATGTACTATAGATTATTATTCCATCGTTCATCATTCCATCTTAGTCTTCAGAGGTGACAACGTGATATTTTCATTCTTATCTGAGAATAACTTATATTCTTTGGGCTTCTGTATCCATTTACCATTATGTGGACTGTGTCCACTTCTGTGGCCCTTACAACAAAATATGCTATCATCCTTACGAATATCAGCCTGATTTCGAATCGGATACTAACGGAGGTGCGAAACTTTTCCTGTTAACTGAGTCGTGAGGTACGTTGATAGTGGTATGAATTAACTTTATTAGAAGATTAATTAATTAACTTTGTATCTACAGATATGTAATATTATGATATTAAATATATATTTTTAAAGAATCCTGATGTATTATTATCACCCATAAGAAAGTTAGAAGTTAAACATTATTAGAAAATTATCATTCCTAGATGTCTGGTGTCGACAGCCTGAACCACTAGGAGAAAACGGTTGTTTTGTATGGCGGGTGTAGAGAACTTAAGACCCTTTTGGAAATGATGCATTTTATAATAATAATATAATAATTAATAATAATAATTATGTTTATTTCTCCTCACAAATACCGACCATACATAATAAAAACTTATATCTATTTAAATACAGGTATGTTCATATCATAGCCTAGAATCTGGGAAGAGCTGGTGTTTGAGATAGGCAATAAAATGCCTGTATTACAAATTACCAGGTCTCCACCCCATGAGATATAAATAAGACCATTATTTGTAATTGAGCGCTACATATTATATTGTAGATCGTAGGATCATAATGTATTATTTCCATATAAGTGACAATTTAATTTAGATGTAAAACAAAAATTGTACTAAGAAAAAAAAATACAAAGTAACAGTGGTTTCGTAACCTCATATATTGTGTGTGCGTGTGCGTGCGTGCGTGTGTGTGTGTGTGTGTGAGGTGTGTGTGTGTGTGTGTGTGTGTATTTGCACTTGTGTGTATTTGCACTTGTGTGTTTATGTGAACATTTTTTATTTATAGAGTAAGTCTTCTGTACGGTTATAATCCAATTTTTTTAACCACTCCGCTACAATAAATTTGCATTTAGATTTTGTAAGGGATATTGATAGTTCCTTATTCAATTTGTTATACAGGTTACTACTTTGGTAACAGAAAAATCGATGTGTAAGGCTAGTTCTGTAAAAAGTAATATTGCAGACTTTAGCCTTGCGGCGCTGATTCCTAAATATCTCTGGTTCATATTGTAACTGGGAATGTTTTTTAAGGACGGTATATAAAATGTAGAGCTGTCGTACAGTCAGGACTTTCCATTTTTGATAGAGATCAAACGTTGGATAATCGAATGGTAGGAACGAGCTCATTTTTAAAAGTGCTCTTTGGGCTCGTTCAATTTTCAGTATATATGTTTTACAGGCACCACCCCATGAAGTGATACAGTACATTAGTTGCGACTGGCAAAGAGCGAAGTAAACTGATTTTATTATTTTTCCTGACCCACATGTCTCAAGGCCTTAAGTATTACCATTAATTTGCGTATTCTTGCCGTTAGAAGGTCAATGTGATTAGTGAAAACTTAATTTATTGTCAATCATTATGCCCTATTTATCTTAGTACTCAGGGCAGATGTAATATGTCTATCGCTAAAAGTTGGTACTATATGTATTCTTTTGTTACCATTACTATTACATGAAGAACCAAGTGTACAAAATATGTACGTCACTGAATGAATAAAGAGTAAAAATCAATGCAAAAACTTACCTGCCCTACATTTTCGAGCACTAATGCATTAGACTCCCCATTGGTAAATTTAATAGCTGCCAATGATATATAAGCCTCTTTCAAAGTGTGGCCCAACACAGCTTGTGTGGCGGACAGTTCTATTGCCGCTTGTCTGCCTCTGATACGAAGTGCTTCGGTTTTTCGCTTTAATAGCTGGTACCCTCGATTAACTTTTTCCTGGCGCTGTTTTATTTCTCTAAGCATGAACAACGACGCTGTAACAGGGTAGCGATTTTCAATATTCATTGCGATTCGATTAATTTGCAGTGATGTCGTGACGCTTTTTTAATGACTTAAGAAATGACAGTTGTGATTTTTTGAAGACAGTAAATGGTAATTATTAAAGAGATTTTTTTAAACTACGTTTCAAAATTAGGGATTAGGGCCTGGTTCAAATGAGGTATCTAGAAATGGATCAACAATGTGATTGTGTACCTAACACTCACTTTTTATTTTTATAATAGGAACTAACAATAAGCACCAGAAACATAAACAAATATTAATTAAAAGCACTTGTGCAATGTAATTAAAGGTTGTTTATAAAAAAGAAATTCTAAAATGCAAATGAACGGCGAGCTTGCTTCTACAGGGCGCCATCATTTTTTTTAATATCTCTGATTTAATATATATATATATATATATATATATATATATATATATATATATATATTAAATATATATTAGAGATGGACCGAATATTCGTTTTATATTCGGTATTCGGCATATTCGGCTAAATCACCGAACATTCGTTTTCATAGTATCCAATGTATTGAAATGTACGAATTGAGTATTGCGATGTCTTTTACTGTTGAAAGTATATTTAATTTGGGTTAAATCTGCTTACTCTAGAGTGCCTCAAATGCATAAATCTGTACATCTATGTTTTTGAGGCACTGTAGATTTATTTCCGATTATAGCAAATAGAAACTTGATAAAATGTTTTTGGAATCAAACAAAGAAACATTACATTACATTTCGCTTTACTTTCTCGTCAGTTTCTCTAAAATAAGTCCAAATAGTAAATCTCCTGCCGCTAATTTTTATCATATAATTATCAATTTTCACTGAGAATAAAACAACGAAATACTTTTTTTATTACAAGAATAGTTAAAACATAAGCATGTGCCGGCAATTTCCTCAGTACTAGATGATGCAATAACTTTCAGGTGTAGCGGGGAGCGAGAGGCAGGGTCCGGCGCTAATCCCGCGCGCTTTACGGTAACAAGTTTCAAAACAAATTGGTTAGGTCCCGAGGTTATCCTGCCGAATAATGTTCGGCCGAATATTCGGTACGGTAAAAGTTTTACCGAACATTCGGCCGAATATTCGTATTCGGTGACATTAATATCCATATATAGGCCATATATATATATATATATATATATATATATATATATATATACAGGGTTAATTCGCAATAAACGGCCAAATTTGCAAAGAAGGTTCAGAATAAGTAATATAGGCAAATGGTGAAAAAATTATTTAAAAAACATCTGAAAACATTCTGGCCTTTTTATCTTTTTTATTCAAAAAGCGTGGTAATGCATTAATTTAACTGATTTTGCGCACGGACACATTCGTAAGGGTCGATCGGTAGGCAAAAACGTTGCTGTCCATAAATCACATTCAATTTGAGATAATTTCAAATAAAAGTAGAAGCCTTATTTACTCGTATTTTCAAAAACTGTAATAACGGTCTAACATTATTTATATATTTTGAAGTTTAAAATTTGGCTACTATTTAAAAAATAACCCTGTATAGTAAGTAGTCTGTACTCTGTACTATGCTAACACTGACGAGAAGTTCTCATTTGACTACGATTCTCATTCTCAATGAGAACCTGAAAATCGTGGTGAAATTTGTTTTACGTTTAACGTTTAGTTTCTTCGTATTATTGAATATACGTGTATAGATTAGAAACCAATGTCGTTTTCATATTAATATCATATTTCTTACAAAACGTTATCTAAATGAATAAACATAAGGAGTATGATTTCGACCCGCTAGTCTACCCACCGATACTGTATCGTTAGAGCTTATCAAAAGTCTACTGATGAACATATTAAGCTTCCCCAAAAGTCGTGCTATATGCCACGGGACCATCTAGGGCGTGGGACATTTTCACATGTCCCACTCCACGGGCGAGTCGATTACCGACATAGTGCTCGATAGTCAAAAAGCGGTATTATCTAAATGCAAATTAATGCAACTGCAAATATATGCTAATCACAGCAACTGCAAATGTATACAAAGCACTGCAACTGTATGCAAAAAGCAACACTGCTTATCACGATGTACACTGGTCAGCTTCAAGTAGGTACTATTGTTTGTCTTTCATAGCGAAATAATTACAATAAACAATATCACTATTACCGAGCCGGAATTACCCCGCACGTCACTTGTTCTTCTACCCTCTATCACCAACATATAACAATACAACATACACAGGAGTTATGGCGGGAACGTGACCGTCGACGGATTGTCGCTCCTGTTTTCTCGTGAATAATAGTTTGAAATGGATTTTGATTCATAAAACGATTGCGATTTCGTGAATTAACTGTCTGCACGTGTGAACTATTAGAGAAAACGACGAAACAAGTGCTTTGATGTTGATATAAACCTCAAGTTGTTTTGATTGCTTGGGCGCCTTAAGAATCAGAGTGGCTATCATCATTAACTGTCCGCTGGGTTGAACTGTCGTCAAAATCTCCCAAAAACTTCGCAATGTGACGCATCAGCATATTGTGAAGAAAAAATATATAAAAAAGAAGATAACGAAAGAAATGATAGGTTCAGAAGGGCTTGAACCCAGAGCCGTAAAGCCAGTTAAATTAAAAAAAAACAACATACACATAACACAAACAATGTAATATATTAGGTATAATCGCACGATCCGATCTTACACAAATAAAATTGATTTCGCTGTATAATTAGCATTCATTATCTATGTTGGGAGTGAGGGTAGAAAACTATTAAGTGTTAAAACTCCTCCCACTCGTTCAAGCAGTTTAAAGTGCTACTTAAGCAACTTTAATCCGTCATTCCACGAGTCTTATAGTCTCATAATCATTTTCGTCAGTGGCACAAGCTAAGGTAATGTTACGGACTTACGGAGAGCTGCCCTATGTCGCATGGTGACGGGCGGTATTGCTGTTGGTTTGCGTACTGAATTTGGATGATATATTATTTCTAATGCGTCCCATGAATATGTTACAATGTAAAGTCACATTACTAATAAGTTTAATCATCTATGAAAATAGTTTTGAAAGTAATTTCTAACATATACGTTTAAGTTTCTTTTTACGTGGTATATGTAGAGAAACTATGACGTAACAAAAAAACAGATTCGGGCGAACATTTGTAGTTGGACGATTGTGTAGTGTATTTGTGGCGGTAAAGTGAACATATTTGGGCGATAATTTTTGAAGTGCTTCTTTATTAGCATCTTTGCGATTTGAAAGTCTATGAAATTAAAAAGTCGTGGGAGAAAATGAGATAGGATCGAGCATTATAGCTCGATGCTCGCGAGTAAAAAGTCAGAAACGCCGCCAAAACGGCGTCGCTTACGCGTTTTGTTCAACAGAGTACGAAGGTGTCGTGTGCCTATGGAATAAACAAGCAGTGAAGAACGGCCAAACCGCAACTTCGTAATGGGTAAAATAGATATAAATCTTTTTGTAATTAGTGAGTACTATATAATATAACTTATATCGAAAAGAGTACCTATAAACATTCCAAGGGAAATTAATATACTCGTCGTAAAAATTAGTGGCTGTCCCGTACTTTTAAAGTATCTACTTTAACAATGTCGAAGACGAAGGTCTAAGAAGAAGAAGGTCGGATTAAAATATATCGTTTAAATAAAATGAGTCCAAGTAATACCAATTTGAATAAAAAAGAACCATCAAAACCGGTAGTAGGTAGTCTCGTGCGTTTCCCATCTGTATGGTTCACTTTTCATAATCTATAATTTTCATATAGAAATGGCAGCCACGTGGCAGCGGCAGAAAACAGTAAAAAAAACAAATACAATTAACCATATTGAAAAAGAAACATTCATTAAAAATTCATTTCATAAATTTAGGCCATCTAGTGTGTCATTTTACATACCACCTTGGATGTCAATCAGTTGTTCTATAAAGTGACTACCTAGAATGAAGAGGTGGCGCTATTATAATTTTACTCAAAAGAAAATATAATATCAATGTGTCTATTTATTTACAATTATAGTATTTATTTACTAAGAAATTAAATTTTCTTATATTTTATGTCGAATTTGTAGTTTAAATTATAATAGTAAATAAATCATTTGCCGTAAAGTATTTGTATATTTCATTTCATTTAAAGGTTTCACTTCGGTCACGTGTAAGCTGCATGTTTTTTTATAGGAGGGGAAAACTAGCATTCGGCTATTAAATGATGGTAAGTGATGACCATCATTTAATAGCCGATGGGGAAGAAAGGTTCTCGAGTGGCAGCCTCGTACCGGTAGGCGTAGTGTAGGGCGACCCCCCACTAGATGGAGTGACGACCTGGTAAGATATGCAGGAAGTCGATGGATGCAGGTGGCTCAGGACCGCGCTTTGTGGCATTACTTGGGGGAGGCCTATGTTCAGCAGTGGACTTGTGAAGAGCTGTAACGATGATGATGATGATGAAGTAATTACCGCTGCCCATGAACAACTGCAACACCAGGGGAATGGCAGATGTGTTGCCGGCCTTTTAGAAAGGAGTAGGCTCTTTTCTTGAAGTAAGTCGTATCGGTCCGGAAAAATCTCTGGTGGTAGTCGATTTCACAAGAAAGTTGTGCGAGGAAGAAAACTCCTTTTAAATCTCACAGTGGTGGGACCGCCAGTCATCCAGATGGTATAAATGGTATCGCGAGTTTTGTTGCGATGTGCGGTTGTGAAATTATGCGACTGGAATTAGCCCGAACAATTCCTCAGAACACTCCCCGTGGTGAAGGCGATAAAATACGCAAAGGAATGCAACAGCTCTTCGCAGTAACCTATGGCAGTAACAGTGAGTCAAGCCGATCGGAAAGAGCTCGGTCGCCGACGATTCGAACAGCCCGAAATGTAAGGAGCTGACACTGTGGAGCCGCAGCCCAGAGATGGGAACAGTATTCCATGTGCGGCCGAACCTGCGCCTTGTAAAAATGCAGGCGGTGTGCCGGCATGAAATACTGTCCCTTTTTAGATTGGCCTTTTTTTCCAAGTGACCACGAAACTGAACGTCACTCGATATGTCGACGCCGAGGATTCCGATACTGGCTCAGGCAACAAGGGGAGTGCCTTGAAACTGAGGAGACACGATAAAGAGGTTCTTTTTAGCGGTAAACGCGCAAACTTATGTCTTTTGGGGATTGAACTAGACTAGGATTTAGTGGGCTTCTATGAGAGACTTTATTCAATAAAGTCTCGACTTCAGACACAAGTTTGTTCTGGTACTCGGCGACGTTTTCCCGAGAAATATTGGCACGGCAGGTGTACAAAGCACTGGTGATCCCATTACACAATTTCTAGGGAAGTCCATAGGAAAGAAGCTTCGTAAGAAGCGCTGTGTGCCAAACCCGATCGAAGTCCTTCACTGTTTAACTAACGGCCAACGCCTCCATCTTGGACTCTACTGCCTCCGTCCATTTATGAGTAAGTTAACCCAGAAGATCACCAGCCGGGCGGCCGTGACGGAAAACGTACTGGCGGTCACTAAACTCAAGGTTCTGCGTGAGCAGCCAGCTCATTATTAATGGACTCCATTATTTTAAAGAACAAGAAGGTGATGGCGACAGGCCTATAGTTGGATGAACCAGAGCGGTTACCTTTTTTAGGGTGTGCACGAAAGCCGTCTTCCATAATTTCGGGATTACGCCTAGGAAGTAAAAGTACCGGAAAAGACGCGTTAAATCCGGTGCCAGCTCCAAGGCACACATCTTCAGCACAATAGGAGGGACGCTATCAGGACCACACGATTTGTTGACGTCCAGGGAAAGGAGTGCCCTGCGCTTGGGTAAACAGCACATCCTACATCGAACACTCACACCGAGGGATGGTCGGCGGTGTGTTCGTTCCGTCATCAAGGGTCGAGTTGGACGCATAGAGAGAGCCGTCTGAAGAGAGGTCAGCAGAAAGTCCAACAGGGAAGGTACATGATCTTCCACATCTTTTTTTTTTATAGAAGAAGGGGCAAACGAGCAGCTCACCAGATGTTAAGTGACTACCGCCGCCCATGATCAACCGCAACACCAGGAGAATTGTGGGTGCGTTGCCGGCCCTTTAGAAAGGAGTAAGCTCTTTTCTTGAAGGTCCCCAGGTCGTATCGGTCCGGAAAAATCGCCGGTGGTAAACTATTCCGCAGAGAGGTTGTACGTGGAAAAAAACTCCTTGTGAAACGTACAGTGGTGGACCGCCAAGCATCCAGATGGTGTGGATGGTATCGGGACGTTTGACGTGTAGTGCGTTCACGAAATTTGGCGGCTGGGATTAATCCGAACAATTCCTCAGAGCACTCCCCGTGATAGATGCGATAAAATACGCAAAGAGATGCAACATCTCTTCGCAGCGCCAGTGAATCGAGCCGATCGGAAAGCACTCGGTCGTCGACGATTCGAGCCGCTCTGCGCTGGATGCGGTCAAGTGGAAGAAGCTGGTACTGGGGAGCCCCAGCCCAGAGATGGGAACAGTATTCCATGTGCGGCCGAACCTGCGCCTTGTAAAGTTGCAGGCGGTGTGCCGGCATGAAATACTGTCCCGCTCTGCTGAGCACGCCAAGCTTTTTAGAGGCCAATTTGGCCTTCCCTTCCAAGTGACCACGAAACTGCACGTCACTCGATATGTCGACGCCGAGGATTCCGATACTGGCTGAGGCAACAAGGGGAGTGCCTTGAAACAGAGGGGATACAACAAAGGGGTTCTTTTTAGCGGTTAACGCGCAAACTTGTGTCTTCTGGGGGTTAAACTGGACTAGATTTAGTCGCCCCCAATCCGAGACTCTGTCCAGCAGAGACTCGACTTCAGACACAAGTTTGTCCCGGCACTCGGAGACGTTTTCCCGAGAAATATTGGCTCGGCCGGTGTAAAGAGCATCACCAGTGCTGTCATCTGCATAGCAATGAATGTTACGGGTACGCAACATGTCATTGATATGCAGAAGAAACAGCGTTGGCGATAGCACACAGCCCTGTGGAACACCAGCATTAATAGGCTTGCAATCGGAGCTTGCACCGTCTACAACGACCTTGATGCTCCGATCTGCAAGAAAGCTGGTGATCCAATCGCACAATTTCTCGGGAAGCCCATAGGAAGGGAGCTTCGAAAGAAGCGCTTTGTGCCAAACCCGATCGAAGGCCTTCGCAATGTCCAAACTAACGGCCAATGCCTCCCCCTTGAACTCTACTGCCTCCGCCCATCTGTGAGTTAGGTAGACCAGAAGATCACCAGCTGACCGACCACGGCGAAAACCGTATTTGCGGTCACTAATCAGCTGGTGATCTTCAAGGTACCTCATGAGCTGGCAGTTTACAATGGACTCCATTGTTTTGGAGAACAAGGAGGTGATGGCTATTGGCCGGTAGTTGGACGGGTCAGAGCGGTCGCCTTTTTTAGGGATCGGGTGGACGTAAGCCGTCTTCCATGATTTTGGGACTACGCCTAGGGAGTAGGAGTACCGGAAAAGACGCGTTAAAACCGGTGCCAACTCTGGAGCACACGTCCTCAGCACAATTGGGGGGACATCCACAAGTCGAGTGGGCCTGACGGAGGCCCACTCGACTTGTGGATGTCCAGGGAGAGGAGTGCTTTGCGAACCGAGCGCTGTGTGAAGTGCACTTCCGGCATGGAGCACTCACACCGCGGGATGGTCGGCGGAGTACTCCCCCCGTCATCGAGAGTCGAGTTAGACGCAAAGAAAGAGCCTAGAAGATCGGCTTTCTCCTTTGCGGTATGGGCCAGTGAGTCGTCCTCCCTGTGCAGAGATGGAAGAGATGGCTGACAGAAATTCCCCTGGACAGCCTTGGCGAGAGACCAGAATGCACGCGTTCCAGAAGGAAGGCGAACTAGTTTCTCGCCAATTCTGCCTATGTGCTCTGACTTTGCCTTGGCAATGACTCTTTTGAAGGACCTAGAGGCGGAATTATACATCTTTTTTTAGAGCGCTGGTGTTTACATCCCGGGACGCTGATGCATCAGCCCAGGCTTGGTAGCACTCCTGCTTATAGCATGATGCTATTTTACAGGAGCGACCAAACCATGGCTGAGACTTGCCTCCAATGGGCACCACAGAGGAAGGAATAAAAAGTTCCAGACCCTGAAGTACCACATCAGCAACAGAGTCCGTAACAACGTTGGGATCATCTGGCGAGAAGCAAACCCGCCCCCAAGGGTAGGATGCAAAGAAAGACCGCATCCCATCCCAATCGGCTGACCTATAGTGCCAAACACGGCGGCAGCCTGCAGAATGCAACCGCGATTTCAGCGTGAGTGGCACCACACTCCGGACCAGACAATGGTCCGAGGAGCCTAAAGGGGCGTCGACGGAAATCTGATATCCGTCCGGGTGAGAGGTCAGCAGAAGGTCCAACAGGGAAGGTGCATGATCCTCCACATCTGGAATCCGCGTAGGCGAAGTAACCAGTTGTGTCAGACCATATGCCAAGGCAAAATCATGAACAGATCTCCCTGCATGATCGGTTAAACGTGAACCAAGCCATTCGGCGTGATGGGCGTTAAAGTCGCCGAGGATCACGATCTCTGCGGAGGGGATCTGCTGTAGCAACGAATCTGCAGCCATTTGGACGTGGTCGAATAGTCGGTCTGTTTCGGCATTACCGCTATGGGACCTATAGAGGCACCCGTAGACGCGCGGATGGTCGTCGCTGTCTACGCGTAGCCAAAGGATGGACAGGTCCGAACCTTCAAGTCTGCCGAGGCGTCGAGAGCAGATGTCCTCTCTGACGTAAACGCAAACTCCAGCCCGAGGCACAAAGGAGTGTTCCAGTTTGTACCCCGGGTAGGAGAGATACGAGACATCAGCCGGAGAGGACACCTGCGTCTCGGTCAGAAAGAGCAGAGCCGGCCTCGCCGTCTCGAGATGGTAGTGGACGGCGTTTAGGTTAGAGTGAAGTCCCCTGATATTGCAGAAATTCACGGACAGCGTGGCAGGGGTCGCCTTGGTCTTGTTGCTCCGTTTGCTCCGAGCAGTTGTAGTCTTGAGCGGAATTTTGCCCCCCCCCCCCCCAGAATACGCGGGGCAGCCTGAGCACCCACGCTCAGAAGTGGAGAAACATGGTCGTGGATGCTCAGCGAGGGATTCTCCAGGGGTGCTGGTATCCTCCTGGGGTAGTCGATCATTATTTAATTCCGCTACAATGTTGATGGGGGGGGATTTGGGCCTCCGGCCACCTGCACTCACCAGACGAAACGCGGAAGCAGAGCTTCCACTTCACGCCGGTATTCTGTGAGGTCGTGGTACCACCCCGGTTTGAGCCGGCCCATACGTGCAACAGCAAAGCTGCCGCGTGGCTCTACCACTGTTGATCCATGATACCATCTGTGATACGCGTAGGCGAGGTAACCAGTTGTATCAGACCATATGCCAAATCAAAGTCATAAACAGATCTACCCGCATGATCGGTTAAACGAGAACCAAGCCATTCAGCGTGGTGGGCATTAAAATCACCAAGCATCACGATCTCTGCGGATGGGTCCTGTTGTAGCACGGAGTCTGCAGCCATTTGGACGTGGTCAATGAAACGGTCTGTGTCGGCATTACCGCTATGGGACCTATACAGGCACCCATAGACGCGGGGGTGGTCATCGCTGTCTACGCGCAGCCATAAGACGGACAGGTCCTTACCTTCAAAGCTGTCGAGACGTCGAAGACAGATGTCGATGTACTTTGACGTACACGCAAACTCCAGTCTGAGGCACAAAGGAGTGTTCTGATTTGTACCCCGGGTAGCAGAGATACAAAGTATCAGCCTGTGTCTCGGTTAGAAAGGGCAAGACCAACTTCGCCGTTTCCGGATGGTAGGGGACGGCGTTAGGGTTTAGCGTGGCAGGGGGCGCCTTTGACTTATTGCTCTGTTTGCCCAGAGCAGGTTTAGTCTCGAGCGGAATTTTAACCCCCCTCCCCCCCCCAAATACACGGGGCAGCATGAGCACCCACGCTTAGAAAGAGTAAGGTAACTTGGGTGTGGATGCTCAGCGAGGGATTCTCCGTCACCGGGGGTGCTGATACCCTCCTGGGGTAATGCTTTATTTAATTCCGCTACCATGTTAAAGGAAGAGGGGGGAATTGGACCTCCGGCCACCTGAACTCACCAGACGAAACGCAGAAGCAGAGCTTCTACTTTACGCTAATCTTCTGTGAGGTCCTGGTACCACCCCGGTTCGAGATGGCCCAAACGTGCAATAGCAAAGGCTGCCGTGTGGGTGTACCACTGTTAAAATACCATTAACGTATGGGTACAAGAAGTCCAGAAGTGTATGAGTTTAGCTGCACTAAATACCGCTGCGACAGATATTTTATAGGAGAAAAGGTTTATAATATCATCAACATCATCATTATAGTCCTTCACAAGTCTACTGCTGAACATAGGTCTCCCCAAGTAATGCCACAAAGCAAGGTCCTGAGCCACCTACATCCATCGACTTCCTGCATGTCTTACCAGGTCGTCACTCCATCTAGTGGGGGGTCGCCCTACACTTCGCCTACCGGTACGAGGCGGCTACTCGAGAACCCTTCTTCAACCCAACGGTTGTCGGTTCTTCGAGCTATATGGCCGGCCCATTGCCACTTCAGCTTACTAATCCGTTGGGCTATGTCGGTCACCCTGGTTTTAATGCGGATATCCTCATTTCTGAGTTTTATCACGCAGAGAAACTCCGAGCATAGCCCTCTCCATAGCTCGCTGAGCGACTTTGAGCGTCCTCATACGGCCAGCAGTGAAGGACCACGTCTCGATTCCGTAATTCATCACTGGCAACACGCACTGGTTGTACAACTTAGTTTTCAGGGATTTTGAGGTTTACCTGACGAGAAGATGTGTCGTAATTTCCCGAACGCTAGCTAGCCGAGTTGAATCCGTCGATTGACCTCTCGGTCGAAGTTGGACTTAACTAGTGGGACTATATGTCTCAGGTAAACGTACTCGTCAACGACTTCGAGCTTAGTGCTCCCAACAACTACCGGCATAGGTGTGACATGGACATTAAACATGATCTTTGTTTTGTCCATGTTCATCTTAAGACCTATCCGTTGGGAGGCACTATTGAGTTCATTGAGCACAGTGCTCAAGTCCTCCAGCGATTCTGCCATAAGGACTATATCGTCGGCAAATCGAAGGTGAGTGATGTACTCGCCATTGATATTAATACCGTATCCTTTCCAGTCCAGTAGCTTGAAAACGTCTTCCAATGCAGCGGTGAAGAGTTTCGGGGAAATAACGTCACCCTGTCTTACACCTCTCTGCAGTTGGATAGGTTTCTTACTCTGGTTCTGTACTCGGATAGCCATCGTAGCCCTACTGTACAAACACTTCAGGACTTCGATATACCGACAGTCAACTTGGCACCGCTGAAGAGACTGTAGCACCGCCCAAATTTCGACGGAATCAAAGGCTTTCTCATAGTCCACATACGCCAGGCAAAGTGGTAGATTGTACTCTTGAGACTTCTGTACAATTTGCCGAAGGACATGTATGTATGATCTATGGTACTAAAGCCTTTTAGGAAACCGGCTTGTTCGGGAGGCTGGAAGTAGTCGAGTCTGCGTGCGAGACGATTCGTAATGACTCTAGAAAACAGCACGTAGACGCGGCTCAGAAGCGATATCGGTCTGTAGTTCTTCAAGAGGGCGTTGTCACCTTTCTTGAAGAACAAGACCACCGCACTTCTTCTTAACGCTTCCGGAGTAGTGCCATCATGGAGAACGGAATCAAAGAGCCTCTGAAGGACTTTCTCCATAAAGTCAGCCAGGTACTGGCCCCTACGGTTCCGTTGCCCTACTCCAAATTTCCCTAACTTCAGCTCACCGCTTTCTCTAGTGCCTAGTTTTGCGTTGAAATCTCCCATCAACACCGTGTAGTGGGTTTTGGAGGAATTAATGGCTCTAGTAATATCCTCATACATTTCCTCCACCTCTTCATCGGGATAGGCCGAGGTTGGTGCGTAAACCTGTATGACCTTCAGCGAATACCGTTTGGTGATTCTGAGTATCAGGTACGCGACACTCGTCGACATACTCTCATTCTTTACAACATTGTTGACGAGAGACTTGTGGACGATAAATCCGACACCTCCTTGGGACAGATGGTCGCCCTCCCGGTGATAGAACAAGTTGCCATACTCGAGGATTACCGTGTCCTCCCCCTCTCTTCGGACCTCGGGTAATCCAATAATATGCCAGCGCAACTTGTCTACCTCTTCTACCAGCTCCAGTATCTTCTCGTCAGTCCTCAGGGTGCGTGCGTTATATGTTGCCAGGTCGAGTCGTCGTAGGTGGCAACCGAACCTCCACCGGAGATTCTTAGCACCCCCTATTATTTTTAGTTTATAATATACAAGTGGCAAAATTAAAACTTATGTACAACTAACTAACTTCAATATTAATAAAGTGAGAACATCATCAATGTTCTTATTTTATTTATTTCTATTGAAGAAAGTAAGATTTGGATCAAATTTTTATGAAACCACACGAGAAGCACCAGCTTTCAAATAAAAAAGAAACATTAAAATCGGTTCCCCTAGAAAAAAGTTCCGAGTTAACACATATAAAAAAATATACAGTCGAATTGAGTACCTGCTCCTTTTTGAAGTTGATTAAAAATAAAAAGACTTGTTTGCGGTGATAGACATTTTTGTAAACATTTCTTTATACATTTTATAAATGTAATATATTTATCTATATTTATCAGCAGTCTTTCTTACTTTAATCTTACAATATACATAATTGTTATTAACAGAAATTCTACTTATGAGAACATAAACATATATTAGCGTAATACAACGTCGCAAAATGTTCATTCGATTGTTCTTAGTAAGTGTCAGTCACATATACAATAACCTCAAAGGTTTTATTAACAAAATATTGTTCCTTTTATTGACGTCATTACGGCTTATATACAGAGCGAGAATTATACATCACTGGAACACCATTTCTACCAAAATACTTTTCTTCCTCCAGGGATTTTGGTGTTAGATGATATAATTACATATTCATTAACTTTATTCCAGGATAATTTCATGTTCAAGAAAAGTGTCAAAGTCTCAACTGTCTTGCCAGTAATTGTAATTCCCCGAAGGCGGAGGTACTGGCATTGGGGGCCCATTAGAGGGTACGGACCCAGCGCCGCCGTAGGGAGAGCTTTGTGGTGAACCGTATCGAGGTCTAAACCACGGCCTGCTATTATACTGATATTGGTTATTGGCGTAAGCCGCCAAATTTTGTCCAGTGGCATTAGGATACAGGTTCTGCGAATTTTGGTTTGGTGGATATGGCACATTGGACAAATTGGGTAAATTTGCATTGGAATACGACTGGCTTGGCCCAGGTGTGGTTGAAGGCGAAAAGTTAGATTGAGATGTGTTTTGAGAGCTGGGCGCATTTGAGCCCCCGTAGTTTTGGTTGGTTTGTGAATTAGATCCATTCCCAGGATTATAACTTGCCGGAGGTTGCGACGTGTTTGTTTGGCCAACATTGTAATTTGGGGTTTGGGCACTGCTTCCGTTAGTGGCGTTATAGTTTTGGTTAACCGATTGACTCCCAGGTGCGAATCCAGCCGTTTGAGAAGGAGTACCATCAGTTGAGAAATTTTGTTGCCCGGGGTTCTGCACGCCAGTAGTACTCGATAGCGCGTAACTGTTATCCTGTGACGAAGACGAAATGTAACTAGTTTGATTTGAAGCCCCATTTGAATTATCGCTGTCGACCCCAGCACTTAATTGGGCGTTGCCATTAGTTGGTGTTGCAGGATTGGATGGATTTGTTGATAAAGAATACTGAACAGTAGGATTGCTGCCTGGTACGGACAAATTGCCGGAGTTTGCTTGCACCATATATTGCGGGGGCATTCCCGTGTATTGAGAAGTAGGTGTGATGAACGTCGAGTTTTGTGGTACAATCTGTTGCACAGGCGGCTGCTGAGACACTGGGTTAGTTTGTTGGGGATTTGTCATCGGTGAAGACGGTGGTGGTGCCTGCACTATCGGAATAGTTCCAGATACAGATAAATTTTGATTCGTGAGCTGTTGTCCCGCTAATGCAGCGTTCAACTGCTGAGCTGACAGCTGCGTATTCAAATTAATGCCAGTCGGCATGTAGTGCGAATTCGGCGGCATGTTCATTGGCATCAATGGCATGTTGTATTGTACTCCACCTGGCATACCTAGTTGGTTATGCTGCATTACTGTGACGTTCTGCCCTGGCTGCAGCATTTGCTGCCCAATTAAGCCCGGAGGCAACGATCCCTGGACTAAATTCGGATGGTTTGCAGGAATCATATAGACCTGGCTATTCGGTTGCCCAATGACGGTCGACATTTGACCAAGGTTTAATGGATTTTGTAGCACAGTCATGCCTTGAGGCACGGTTATCATTTGAACGTTTTGTGCAGTGTTTTGCATTTTGTTCGTTGAGAGATCTTGTTTTTGGCCGTCTTTCGACGCCTGTATCTGAATAGCGTTGCGGTCTATTTGCTTTATGTACATGCCGGTGCCATCTTGTGCAATTCCCGATGCGGAGACACTGTTGAATACATAAATAGATCATTACATATTTAAAAAGTATACATTAAATACTCCATAAATGTTTCATAATGAGGTAATCATTGTAGTTATAAGTTAATGTAGTTATAATACCGCACAATACTAATCTTTATAAAAGATTAGAGATTTTATATGCATAGTGCATATATATAGAGATTTTATACGCATAGTGTTTATACTCATAAATTTCTGAACATAAAATTCATAAGCCTTAATTCCATAGTGAAATTAGAAGGATGTCTTCCATTCATCTATCCAAAATGTTATAGTTTAACACAAGTCTACGGGTGAACATAGGGCTCCTCCGTAGCTTGCCCAATAGGGGGGATATTTGCCATAGTTGCCACGCTTGGCAAGCGGGTTGGCAACCGCAGTTTTTTTATTATATTAACTTGTTATCAAGAAAATGTTGCTGTCCATCTCTTGCTTCACATACCTCTGCCGTCCCTGACGATACCCAAGGGACGTCAGTGGATATACCTTGGGGCACTCCTGTGAGGCAATCTGTGAGAGAGGCCTTAGTTCAGCAGTGGACTTTTTGGATCTAATCGATAGATGGATGGATGGTGGATGGTTTAAGCAAAAAAATCTTACTTAGTTTGCTGTCCTGAAGAGACATGAATGATTGTGCCATGTGGTGGATTGATTTTCATTCCCATACTGACAACGGTGCTGTCTCTAGCTGTGAAATGAAATGAAAATATATGATTGAACTATATATAAGTTGATGAAATGACGTTTTGCAAATGTCACACAGACATAATTAGAATAACAGAGTGAGGTCTTCGGTAATACGATCGCGGTAATACTTATGAAGAAATCCTTTAAACATAGAAAAGTAAATAAATAATGACGAAGACATTCTAAAACGAAAAAACACAGGGCACATCTGCAAAAAAAAATTTGTAAGTATCGATGATCAAGTAGTGTTTTGTAGGTATCGATGATGCAGGAACCTAAAACGTAGAATAAAGAAATTAGTTTGGCGAGATGTAAATTACGCCTTTAGTTTATTATATTGGGTGAACAATTTAAATGGTGCTACTTGCTGCAGGTACTGGCATCTGTAAGAAATTAGTAAAATATTCTATTAAGAAAGAATAATTTAGTTTTCCGGCTTTTCTGTAAACAGAAATCTTAAGTAAGAAACCGAACTGAAATGCTAAAAAAAAATGTGTTTTAATATGTAATCAAAATGTTACCACTACTGCAGATGACGTTCATATCACCTAAAAACAAAATAATGCATTAAACTAGTGGTAAAAATTAAAATTTTTGTTTAAATAAAAATGTTGTTGTAGTGGAAGTCAATTAAATACGTATTATTAAGGAAAACTAAAAAACCACTGGTCAGATCTTGATCAAATTTATATGCAATCACATGAGAAGCACCAGCTTTCAAAATCGGTTCGGTCGAATTGAAAATCTCCTTTTTTTTGAAGTCGGTCGTAAATCCAAGTCTTAGAACGCCTGTTACAACTTTCGCTAACTTTTAATTCTCGAAATATAGGCTCGTTCTAGACGTTTCTACTGATTTTAACGGATGTCGCAACTGACAGCAGGTGCTGTTGACTTTTTTCTTTCCCTGTTTAGATGCTAATGTAAAAATTGATGCTTAATGTTAAGAAAGTTAACCAATTGCAACCAGGCTTAGCGTAGCGACGTTTGATTTTATGAATGACGCGGCAAATGCACCTATATCAGGAGATATATCACACAACTGGGTCATTTTTCGTTTAATTTTCACATAAGTTACGTTATTTTGCTAAATAAAACATACTTCTTTTCTACTAGGCTCTTGCATTTTTATATATTTGAGAAATAGTATAAATTTTCTGTTACAAAAATAAATCTATAGTTTTGTGATGAAATGAAATCGTCTAATCAATATAGCTATAATAAAGCGAGTGAAACCATTTTTACGCCTATTGCTAATTAAACGTTTTCATGGACGCAAAATGCTATTAAAAGTTTGCGCTATTTAAACACGACGACAACAAATACAAATAAAATAATTATTAACTATTCTCCTGAGAACACAACATTTTGATAATACGCATTTGCAATTCCACAAGTATAGTAAAATATTGGGATCAAAATGTTTATAAAAATATTGAGATGAAAATTGGCAACACCAAGAACCTGTAATATATATATATATATATAATGACTTTTCCAACCGACTTTGGGATAGACACAAAATAATAATACACAGGACGAAAATTTTCTCTTGCCTTTTGCCCTTTCTTCCTTACTTTTCAGCTGTTAAAAAAAATAAACATAAACACATGAAGCCATTTAAAATAAGATGTTGGGTGTTTTGGCGGGATCTTGAACGGCGGCGAATTGCTGCTCCTGTATTATTTTTAAGTAATGTATAGAAGTAGTTTTAATAGGTAAAAGTGGTGCGGTTTTGTGAAATAAATATGTGCGCATGTGAACAATTAGTGGAAACGATAAAACAGGTGCTCCAATGGTGATGTGAATCTCAAGATAAGCGGTCTGCTTAGGCACCCATCGTCATCGACTGTGGCTGCCGGCTTTAGCAGCTGTTAAAATCTACAAATAACTTCGCAATGTGTCGCATCAACATATTGTGAACTAGTTTTGACCAAAAACAATATAAAGGATATTTTTAATATACTTGACACTGACTAAAGTACAAACGTACGTCCATTACCAAAGAAAAATTAAATAAAAATCAAATAACAAGTAATAATGTAATAAGTAGTAATAATCAAGTAATTTAAACTCGATAATTATATTTCAATTTTATAGAATATCTGCAAAATTATATAAATTGATAAATAAATGTATATTTTATAATAATTATACAATTCAGTAGTGCTGATAAAATATAGGTATCAATTATTGAATTGATCATTCTAGTCAGAGTGTGAGCGTAAACACCTGTAATGATATTTATTTAATCTTTACTGTAAGACACCTGGGCAGACCTTATGGAATAAGTACTCTACAACCCTGAAGTTACCCTAAAGTATAAATTAATTATAAAAAAAAATCTCAGGATCCTCTAAGCTACATCTTAAAAGTAAATATTATTAATGAAATATGCAAAATGTAGACAAAAACTAAAAATATATACATCATATAATTAAATAGCAATATAATATAATATGGCTATATATAAATAATATGTCTAAAGTAGTGCAAATGTAGTTATTTCCAACTCTTACAACACTGATAAAAATATAACTATTTTAAGGTTTAAAACACAGGTATGCTCTCGATAGACAATAATATATTAGTCGCAAATGTAAAGAAATATAAAACTTGACAACTGCTTACTAAACTGGCGTAACGGAAACTCTGTCATAATACTGTTATCCAAAGACTCCAATGTAAAAGAAAACTATTACTTATAATAATAATAATTGAAGCAAGATCTGGCTAATGCATTATACTACCTAAAAATGTGTATATGAAAATACATAGAATATTCCGTCTTTTTACAAAACATGGTATATTGATAGTCTCGGGTTTCTACGTCTATCTTATTGATAGTCAGGGTAAATTATGGTTGAAGTATAGTCCGGGCATCGCGAACAGTTTCTGTCAAACTCAATACATAACAATTTAGTTTGTATATATTTCCACGGGACATGTTTCGTGAAACAAACCTGAGACTAATTATAAGTCACTTTTTGTAATAAGGTCGATCATGTATTAAGAAAATTAAATAAAGTTATAATAAAAGTAATATCTAATATTAGACTCAATATAATAAATACAATCAGTCCTTTGAGGTAAGCTGGATAAAATTAGGTAAATATGAAACGAAGGACGAGTTAGAAGCTAGTTAAGTCACAGTAGCAAAATAGATAAAGCAAAAATATCTTGCAACACTTCATATCTGAGAAAAGACGAGTGGATAATAATTTATATGAGTGATTTCTCAAGAATCCAGGGTTTGGTTGTAAATTAGAACATTCTCTGTGGATCCTCTCTGATACAAAGTGAGACAAAGTTTCAGCTGTAAATCTTCAATGTACCTGCTGTGTTGGTCCAGGATCGCGAGTCTCTCGTTGAACTTTTGTCCTGGCTTACATGCGACCTGCATCATCACATCATTTAAATATACACACAAAGACAAACAATTTTATAATTTTGATTAAAAAAAATATTTTTATGTAAAATTTTTCCATGAATAATAAATATAATTTAAGGCACTAAAATACACATATGTGACCATTTTAACTTCCACAAAACAAAAAAGAAGAAAACCTTTCTCAAGTAAAAAATGTTAACGCATTTGCTGCTGAGGTTAGTCAAATATTAAAAAAAATATGAAAAATGATAGTCTGACATGGTCTAAACTGATACACCGGGAATAATTTTGAGTTTGTATATTAAGGGGTTTATTTGTAGGTGGGCAGTGGTCTTAATTTTTGATTTTAAGAATTTTTCATTTTAACATTTCACAACTCTATAAACACCAATTGCTTCTAATTAATGTAATTTAATTATTACTTAGTACATGCAATCCGTTTTATATTGAAATAGGCTGAAAGAAAGTTTTAAGTTATTAATCAGTAATAGTGTAACTTGCTTACCCTGCAGGTGCAATAGGTCTCAATTGCAGTTGACTAGGGGTACCATCAGAAAGTCTCTTTTGTCCCCGAGATTCTTGATTTAAATTTTTTGTAGGTGTAGATGAGTTCTGAAATCCAAATAAATCTCTCATCAAAAACTTTAGTTTTGGTAAATATTCGAAAGATTATTATTATACAATAATAAAATTTATACGTATATATATATAACTATTCATAATCTAGCGATGTTATATCGAAAGAAATGGCCAGTAAAAAGACAGCATATAATATAATAATAATATAATAAATAATATATAATATATACAATAGCATCTTTAACTTAGCTTTTGCAGTTGTAAATAATGTGTTAATTATTGACATGTTACAACAAATGTTAAAAAATATCGTATTGCGCAAGTGAAACCTTTTTGCCCACAACTACGTCATACAATTATGCAGTAAAAACTATTATGTGTAGGTACTAGTAAATGAGACGCGCGGGTATAGTTGGTATTGTATGATATTGCTCACACACAATTTCATACAAAACCCACCGGAATTTATGACAAAACTATGCGCCTGGCACAGTTTTGGGCCAAAGATCTTAATTATCTCAGCAAATATTCTAGATAAAAAATAATCGTATTTTTGATACTTGTAACAAAAATCGACGGTTTGTCATTGTCATCGATTGGTTTGTCACATGTTGATGGTATGTCATTGCTTTAAAAAAATTACTTTGTTTTGTCTTTTTGGTTTGATCGTAAGTAAATACAGGCAAATACAATTATCTGTAATATTTTTATTGTTTAAACACCATAACATATCATTCATGTTTCCTCCCTTCAACAAGACGGAACACGCTTCACTATGGTAACATATACAGGACTAAAAAGTTTCACTTTAATCCCGAAACATTAACATAACTGTTTTTGTCTTTTACATCTATTAAATATATTTTCAATTTAATACCTGGATCTTTTCCCATTCACCAAGTAAAGAAATTAGAAACTTGACTAAAAATAAATGTAGCTAATATCAATGTTAGTAACAATATGACGAAGGTGAAACTAGAATTCCATTAAAGTGATGAAAAGATAAATGCTAATATAAAAGAAAACAAAAATGGAAAGCGCACAATCTGTGATGGGGTAAAAAAATTAAAACTGTGAATAATGATATAAATGTGTGAGGTATGAGTTATGAGAGAAGATTTGAAGTAAAAAAAAAAGATTAAATTGGAAAAGGACAGTATAAATTAAAGATGGTAAGATGGTTATAATAAGGTAACAGCGGAAATACCAATAGCAACAAAAACGGAAAGCTAGTGATAGTCCATGAAGAACAAAAAGAAATAACTGAGAAGTAGTAACAGCATGAATAAGAGAAATAAATAAAGGAATTAGTATGAACAAACTGCAACAAATGCTCACAGATATAATTTGTGGAGAAGACGCTTGTCCAGTCGAAATAATATTTATGAGAGAGGCACTGCTTACTATGGGCTGTTGGAAAAGTCATATAAATTTAAGGACACTTTGAATTACTAAACAATATTAATGTTTTATTAACATACTAATAATTGAAATAAGTAAATCAGCAACTTGCATTTATTTAACATAAGGCACCAAATTATCTTAAGGAAAGAATCTCTATATAATAACACCGTCTGACATACCTTTTGATTAAATTGCATTATAGTACCAGTTGTCTGCAATTGGTGCAACTGTGCTGCTGATAATGGAAGGGAAGTTTGTTGGAAACCACTTGCTGGAGCTATCTGTAAAAGATAACCACACAAGATATTGTTATTCTATTTTATTAAAAATGTTTCTCAAAAACGAACAAGGTAAAATTTACAGTGTTTTTCCTTTGGCAATGAAAACTATGAGCAAATAAAGTTAATTTTAATAATAATAATGTCCTGCAGACCGAATTTCGGTCACGGCTGCTCAATGGAGACTAGCCATCGTCGCAGAACGGGATTATAGTGCCCAAGTGTATGCACAAGCACAAGTGCACTCTCTATTCCCTCACTCTCATAATCCGATGGGACCGTACACCGACACGACCGGAAAGGATCAGGAGCAGGACCAACAGCTTTACATGATTTCCGAGGCAAGGGGTGAGACACGGCCAACTTCTGGACTCCTGGCAGCTACTGAGAATTTATTGACAGAAAAACTCAATATTTTTTTTTGTGTTTGGTTTTTTGGCTAGACCCGGGATTCGAACCCAGGACCTCATAATCAGCAGTTGCACTACTACAACCACTTAACCAATGAGGCAGTTAAGTTAATTTTACAATCTATATGAGCTATAATAGTTTATTGCTGGGCATTTTACAATAGTTATCAACCTTGGACAGCATGTTGGCAAACACTGTTTTTAATTATGTTGAGTGGTTACACATTTGATGAAATGAATGAAAGTTTGAAATGAACGTTTATTGTTTTCCAACATTTTCTTAAAATTAGTACGAGTTTGAGGACTTCTTTTAAGTATAAAGGACTTCTTTTAAGTTTAAAAATACTTGTAGTAGAAGGCCCTCGCCCTCCCTTAACTAAGTACATTTAACATAAGAGAAACAGCGGGTGTGTGTGTGCGTGCGTGTGCGTGTGTATGGGTGCTTGCGTGTGCGTGTGTGCGTGCGTGTACGTGTGTATGTGGGTGCGTGCGTGTGTGCGTGCGGTGCGTGCGTGTGCGCGCGCGCGCGCGTGTGTGTGTGTGTGTGTGTGTGTGTACGTGTGTATGTATGAGAAAAAGACAGTGAGTGATTGCGTTTATAGGATAAATTCTAATAAAGCTTCAGTTCGATCGTAATTAAGTGTCTTAAGCCATTGCATTATTTTTTTCTTACAATCGTATGTCTTTAACAGATATATTTGCAATATTTTATTAATTTGATTATATAAGTGTTCTGATATATAATTTCTTCCTTTACTATCGTAGGTAGGATTAAAGGACAAAGACTTACGTTTTTTTAACAAAGTGAGTAATATGTACAACTGCCTCACCGAAATCAGCCCACAAGATGAATACAAAATGCTAGTGGAGAACCTATATGGCTTAAAATGTATAACTTTCAATAAACATCTTTGAGCTCTCTCAACTTCAATAAATTTACTTTTATAAGTACCCCTCCCCCCCAAATAGGTATACAATATATTATAATAGATTGAGCAAGCGCTACATAAATTTGATTTAAAAGATCTGGACAAGCAACATATCTTAAAGTTTTAAATATCCAAGTGAGTTTTCGAATTCTACTAGACACTAATTCGACATGTTTGTACCAGGAAAGTCGTTGATCCACCTAACGCCCAGATACTTTATGTATGAAACTTTTTCAATAGATGTACACGTACAGTTACCGCTGGAAGGATTGTAACATTTATGTATTTTGAGTCTAAAATCATCCTTTGGCTGTGATCGGCTAGTTATAGAAAAACATATGAATTGAGTTTTATTAACATTCAAAGTAAGTAAGTTATTATCAAGCCAACGAGCAACCATAGCTAATTGTTTTTCCGCTATCAATTGCACTTCTTCCCAAGTGTCTCCCCAAAATAATATCGCAGTGTCATCTGCGTATGAGAAAACTCTTCCTCTATTCACACTCATACTACACAGATTATTAATATACACTAAGAATAACGTAGGGCCGAGTACGCTTCCCTGCGGTACACCATAATTAACATTTGTATAGCTACTACTGTATTGACCTATTCTTACAATCTGTGTCCTGTCAGAGAGGTAATCCTTTAAAACTTTTAGAGGTATATCTCTGATACCAATCTGTTCTAATTTATTAACAAGAATGGGGATTGATACAGTATCAAAGACCTTTTTTTAGATCTAGGAAGACAGCAAGACATTTTCTGCCGTTATCCAAGGTACTTACAATTTGACAACTCAACGCGGCAACTGCATCTTCCGTAGAGCATCCCTTTCTAAAGCCAAATTGAGAGTCTGCTAATATTTTAAAAGAGAGATACTGTATAAGTCTATTGTTAATTAACTTTTCCAAAATCTTTGAGAACACAGGCATCAAGGAGATTGGCCGATAATTACCAACTTCTTTCTTACCTCCACTTTTGTATATCGGTATTACAATAGATTGCTTCAGCAGCTTCGGAAAGACACCCTTTTCAAAGCATATATTAACAAAATGGCAGAAGATGGGGACAAGTAGTTGTTTAGCCATCTTGAGAAATCCGGTTGAAATATTGTCCCAGCCAGGGGCGGAATCTGATGTGAGACCTGCAATAATAGTGTTGATCTCTTCCGGATAGGTTTCCATCAAAACAAAGGAAAACTGTGCCTTTACAGATACAGTTTTATGTGCTTCATCAATATGGCAAAAAGATAAACAATTATTAGGATCGTTAGTACTTATTTTCTCGGCAACATTTTTACCCACACTAGCAAAGTACTCGTTTATTTTATCAATCAAATCAACTGGTGAGGATTTCGAACTTAACAGGTCTAAACTATTGACACTTAATTGTTTTGTATGGGTTATATTCTTTATGTGCTTCCAGAGAGTTTTACTTGATTTGGATGATATTGCTAAAAGTTTCCTTTCATATTCCCGTTTAAGTTTCTTGATTAATTTAGTAACATAGTTGCGATACCTTTTGTATGTAATTTTTAATACTTCATTATAAGGATTCAATCTTAGCTTCTTTTGCATACTATTCCTATTTCGTATACATTTTAAAATACCTGTTGTTATCCATGGTTTAATTTATCGCTTGTTACTAGAAATATTTACAATTTTTGTATTTTCTTCAATTGATTCTTTTATTTTATAAATTTATTGATGTATTATATATTCTGGATTATCACTAAAAAGAAGGTTAGACAGGTTTTTTTGAGCTAGACTGGCAAGTGCTTTATAATAGTCAGTGTTGTGTTTAATTTTAACATTAATTACATTTTGTCTAATATTGCTTAATTTGAGTAATATCATCATAGCATGGTCTGTGATAGAAGTGTTCAATACAGCAATCTCAGCAGAAATAGTTTGATTTAATTTTAGTATGAAATGATCCAAGCAGCTGTTGTCTCTTGTAGGGATATGATGTGCCGGTAAAAGCCCATACATAGAAAGCATATTTAAGTATTCCGAACTATTAGTCATTTCTTACCTTTGTTCTGTAAGTCTAGGTGTAATATTTATATTGATATCTCCTGTTATTACAATATTTGAATGCTATTTTAATGAATCCAGGTGTTCACTAAGAGAACTGATGAATTGTTCTGCTTTGGGATTCGATGGTGACCTATATATTCCCAGTATTACTAAGTTTTGTAGGTAGATTTGTATGCAAGATCCATGCATGAGTCAACTTAATTTCTTTGACTTGAGATGAAATATTTTTTTAATATAGACCACTACTCCATCATTTTGATTAACATGATGATGAGTAATATAGTAATTATAGTTACCTGGACGCGGAATAGGTTTGGTAGATTGAATCCTACATTCTGTTAGTATTAATACGTCGGCATTAACCCGTAGAGAAGTTAAAGTCAGTTGAAAATCGTCATAGTTGGAATAAATACTTCCTATTATTTACAATTGTGAAATCTGTTGTTGTAAATTTTAAATATTTGTTTAAATTTTCTACACCACATTGATATGCGGAAGCTATCTCTATATTGTCCAATTCTTGTAAATTATTGAAAATATTTTTATCCATTGACATTATTGTTAAAGACAGACGGCAAAGGTTGAATGTTACAAATATACATAATACTGTGAGATACGTGTGGTGCAATGTCTGTTATATGTATTTTTATATGTAAATGAAGTGTGTTTACGAAATTTGTGATTTTACATTTATGATTGTAGCTTATACTTACATTCGATTTACTAAAAATATTGTACATTGTAACTTTTTGTAAACTAAACAATTACAAAAATGCTTGCGGTACGAACTTAGTAACACGTTAAATAATTTTAAGTACATAATAAACCCTTTAATATAGAACACTTATACAGATTTATTGCCGTATGAATTATAAATTGATGCTAAAAATACTGTGATAAATGTATTTAGTTTTTTTATATATGTTTGTGTATTACGTGTGTGAATTAAGAGTTCAGTTTTATTTGTTGAAGGGACCTAAAACGAAATGTATCAAATTCGTCACTCCTAATGTTAAACATGTCAATACTAATGTAATTTTAAATGGGCAGGAACTGAGTCTTGTTGATACCACCATTTTTCTTGGAATCACACTGGACGCAAAGCAGACTTAGTTCTGCAGCATATGCTGTAAAAAAGATTAGAACTCTTACCAGTGTTGAAACAGCTAGAATAGTTTACTTTAGTTATTTCCATAGCATTATGTCGTATGGTATTTTGCTATGGGGGCCCGCGCCTGACACTGAAATTATATTTATTTTGCAGTAGAGGGCCATTAGAGCAATATATAATTTAAAACCCAAAAGAGTCACTGAGACAAAAATTTAAGGAAATCAATATATTAACTCTGGCCTCTCAATACATTTATGAAAATGTAATGTACGTACACAAAAATAAAAGTAGTTTTGCGAAAATAAGTGATATTCATTCTGTAATACTAGGAGCAGACACAAGCTGTAGTAGTACCAGTTACTCGACTCCACCGAGTCAGTAATTCACTCTTGGGGCGATGTATACGCTTTTACAACAAAATCTCATAAAATATACAAAATTTGTCATACACAAAGTTCAAAAATGTTATTAAATTAAGTTTGTATAAAAAGAGTTATTATAATATTAAGGAATTCATGGATGATAATAACCCCTGGGAAGGGTGATCGCTACCAAGCTATTTCTAATTTGTCTTGTGTTCTTAATTGTAAACATGATTGTAAGCTATTATTGGAAAAAAATAGTCCCGCTGGGTTTCTTGTTGGTTCTTCCCAGGACAGAGGTTTTTTTGCGAACCAGTGGTACATTAAAACAGTGACTTTCAATAATTATTGTTATAATCTACATTGAATAAAAAAGTTTCTGTTTCTGTTGTGTATTAAAGATAATTTAAAGCTAAAATACAGTAGGGTCGATGCGCCGGTAAGCCGGCCGGGTCTAGATTTCGGCCTTTGGAACGAGCTGATGCAGTAAATTTGATTTAATAACAATTTTAATTATTATCGTAAGAAATACAGTTTAATGCATTTATAAATAGTTTCACTATATCTGGTAGCATTAATTAATCAGGTAAACACAACACGCGATTTATAATAAATAGTTTAGTTTGACGCCGACACTGAAGCTATCAAAACGGGTAAGATCGAGCAAAAAAAATAGTGGCGAGCGTTCCATTCAAAAGTAAGTTTCGTGCTGTATTTAATATAATTACTTAATATTGTGCTTATATTTCACTGTATAAATAACCTAATATAGTTATTTGACACTGATTATTATAATAATTTATTGATAAAGTTAATAAATTAAGTGGCCGAAAAGTGACACATAAAATTGTCCCATTATTTGGTTGTCGGCCATGCGGCCGAAAAGTAGCCTGAGTTTAGCCTAAATACTTTGTCTCTTTCGTTTATTTGGTTACGTACTATAACTCATCTTTCTTCCTATATTGAATCGTAGCGTGCGTAGACACTAACTTTCAGTTTTCGGCCAGCAAGAACTGCAATTTGAACAGTTAGTGATGAAACAAAATACCCATTTCAGTCGTGGCCGAAAACTGGATTGACTCTAAAATATATACAATTTAGTTGTCGGCCAACTTAAAATTGTATGAAAGAATACGGCGGCGGAAAATGGAATGCTGTCTTAGTTTACGTTTACGGCCATTTCATCTTATCATATCAAATATTTTATTCACATTGCGTTTTAGGAAGAAGATTCAATAAGAAATTGTTTTTTCTTCAGATGGCTCCTCTTGGTTAGAGATGAGAATGGTTAGATATGGTAACAGATTTTGTTAAACTAAAATACTTATGAGGAAGTACAAAATACTCGTAAATTAAAATATTTGATTGCTATATTTAAAAGATATTATTATTAGATTATGATTCAAAGAGAAATAATTAATCATGGTTATTATTTTATATCTAAAACACACCCAAAAAAAAAAAAATAACGTCACGGTTAAAAAATCGCAATCACCGATTGAGAAAACTAAATACACCGATTTCCCAAACCGTTTTGCCATTTTCTGATTTTACAAAAACACTTTTAAGTTTATAGTACCTCTTCTAATACAGTGGCCGAAAACTAAAATTTGGGGCCGAAAACTAGCGTTTTGCATATTTTTCACATCAAAATAAATCAAAATTTATTTTGATGTGAAAAATATGAAAACGCTCTAAAAATAATCTATTTTTTTATAATAAATTATAAAAAAATAGATTTCTTTTGTAGCAATTTAGTATCAATGAGTTATCAAAATGAAAACTACATTATATAAGCTATAAATTAACATTAACAACAATAGGTCAACATAATCGCTATTATTTTTTATAGTACGTTAAAGTTGACAACTCCACTAAAAAGCCGAAAACCAGCGCAACGACCTTACATTGTCTTTGTATATACGACAGTGTATTACGTGTGTAAATTAAGAGTTTAGTTTTGCTGTATGAGAGGTACTTAAAGCTAAAAATACTGTAAAAAATTTATAAGTACTTACCTATTGTTTTTGTAAATATGACAATGTATTAAGTGTGTGAATTGAGAGTCTGTATTAATTTTGACTATTTACAAGGATGCTTAATACTAACATTGCAATGCTTAATCATTATATATTTCTGACTAATACACACAGTTACAAAAGACATAACTATACCTAGAAAAAGTCACGTTTGCAATAGACCCTGTACTTGAGCCTCATTTAAGATCGTAATAATAGGAGAATCGTGTTTTCTGACATAGACTTTGCCATAGGCAGTCCAGCAATATTTATACCCCCTTGACTTTGAAAGGTCTCTGGCTAAAAAATATAAGCGGGAAGCCCTTGTCGTTAAATGTTCAGCTATGTAAATTGGTGTATCCCCAGCAGAGCGTAGGCCCAGGTGTTTGGCGCAGAGCTTCATCTTACTATTTTTGTTGTAATTCTTACACAATTTTAATAATTCCGTTTTCATGAGGGTGGATGTACTTTCAACAATAATGGGAGTATTCATACTTTTATCTTTTTTGGGACGAGTTCTATAAATATCTTTTATGTCAGACTTGGCTAGATTGCAGCCTACTTCGTTAGCAAGGCATACGACCATATTTAACAGCCTTTCCTTTGTTTCCTCTTTTTGTCTAGGCACATTTTTTATCTCTAAGCTAGATTTTCTGGAGTCTCTTTGAAGATCTTCAATTGTGTTTTCTAACAGAGTAATGTGTCTTTTGATATGAGCTTCGTTTTATTTTAAACATGTAAATTAATAACAATTTGTCTTTGGGTGTTGATTTCATAAAAATTACTAAAGATATTTCATGAGAGGCCTGTGTTCAGCAGTAGACTTGTCAAGGGCCGTAATGATGATGATGATATTTCATAGTATGAAACTTCACAATCCATAAGATACAGTTGAGTCTTAGATATATAATAATTTATGTTAACATATTATGATTTATGGACCTTTGTGACATTATATACTTTATATATCTATAGACTTGATAGTAAAATGTTACCTTTATCAGTTATTATCTAACTTCTCTGTACTTAAATCCTTGTACTATGTGTGGGAGAAGACTCTGACATTTAAGATACAGGCTCTGCCTAGTTTAGATAAAGTTTAGATGTCATGTCAGATAATTGTAAATTTAGTTATGATGTTTGTTGTTATTGTGTGTACTTAATCTTAAGGATGCAATAATAATTATATTATTATTATTTTTATACACGTAAGTACCGTGTACACTGCCGGCCAAAAGTTTAAGACCACCTTAATTAAAGTAGGAAAATTAAATAAAACTCCAATAAAATATTAATTTTTTTAAATAAACTGTTAAATCATCCAATAAAACACTTTTTGATAATCAATATAATTGAAAAGCGTACAGAAATATTAACAGTCCATGCTAAAAAAGTTTTCAGTTATATCTCAAACTCTGACAACTATATGTACAACCAGTGTTGTTGCCAGTGATGACTTACGGATCTGAGACGTGGTCCTTCACTGCTGGCCGTATGAGGATGCTCAAGGTCGCTCAGCGAGCTATGGAGAGGGCTATGCTCGAAGTTTTTCTGCGTGATAGACTCAGAAATGATGTTATCCGCAGTAAAACCAGGGTAACCGACATAGCCCAACGGATTAGTAAGCTGTGGCAATGGGCCGGCCATATAGCTCGAAGAACAGATAACCGATGGGGAAGAAAGGTTCTCGAGACGAAGGCACTGGTAGGCGTAGTGTAGGGCGACCCCCCACTAGATGGAGTGACGTCTCGGTAAGACATGCAGGAAATCGATGGATGCAGGTGGCTCAGGACCATGCTTTGTGGCATTACTTGAGGGAGGCCTATGTTCAGCAGTGGACTTGTGAAGGTGTGTAATGATGATGATGCTAAAAAAGGCTATAGTTAGCTAAACTGATTTTTCATCAAAAAATCTTCCTTTGCATTTTAAGACTTTACACAAGTCTCGGCATACGGGCAATCAATTTGTTGATAGTGTCTTATGATATATTGCTCCAAATTTTTGACAACAAGCATTCCACATTTCTTCTCGCGAGGATGGACTACAATTACGGACGTTCCTATCAAGCTCTTCCTGCAAAAGGTCAATGGGATTGAGATCCAGGCTCTGAGTAGGCCAAACCACGTTTTTTAACACCCTTTGTGCCTTTTTCAATATTTGGAAGAGAATCCAAATATTCTCTGCATAATTTTGAGCTATGCTTAGGATCATTGTCGGAACGGCATTTTGTTCTAAAATTATTTTGTACTCTTCCTTTTTCATACGTCTGTTAATTTTGATCAAATCGCCAGTTCCTTGGCTAGAAAAGCAACCCCAGACCATAACTGAGCCACCACCATGCTTGATTATTGGGTGTAGTCGCATATACAAGTCTGGCATCATCTTTTCTTGGTCACTGCGTCATATGTAAATTCTTCATTTTGAACCAAATGACTCAAACTTGGATTCATCAGTTCGAAGAACTTTTTTTAAAATCTTCTTCAGTCCAGTCTCGATTGGCAAGGGCCCATTGCATCCGTTTTTTTCTTGTTTTGTGACACGACACGACCATACAATTTCGCATCTCTCAGTCACAGTTTTATTGTAGTCAATGATAAAGGTTTGACTCGGGTTTTTTTTTACTTAAACGCGGATTTCCGGGGCTGTTAAGCATCTATTTCGCTTGGTGGTAACAACAATCCACAAGTTTAGACTAATTGAGATTATTTGTGAACAAAACCATGTAAATTCAGGTAATAATAAGTCAGGAACACATGTTTTTAGAAGCTAAATAATCCTAATTATTAACCAATGGGAAACAAAAGCAAAGTAATCAGTTATTAGCCCATCTTAAAAATATTATTACGACTCTACCACCTGGCTCTAAGGCAGCATTTGTGGATGTTTGAAAACAATACATGTTTATTGTCCAATAACATGAAAGTGAATAAAAGAATGACTTCTTTAGATATTTGATATCTATCTATCTAATCTAATACCCTTAAACGAGCAATTCTCGGAAACAGCTCCAACGATTTTCATAAAATTTAGTGTCCAGGGGGTTTTGGGGGCAATAAATCGATCTAGCTAGGATTCATTTTTAGAAAATGTTGTTTTATCCGTGTTTTCTGGCAATGAAAAACTGCTACAATATCATTAGAATACGAAAGTAAATTTTGCCAATCACTTAACGGTTATAACAGCTCAGATGGGATATCAGGCGGTCCTGAAATCATAGAACGCCGGTTCGAATCCAAGTGTCTCCGGTCTGTCTGTTGTTCCTTTTTTTTTTTCAAGTTCTCTTTTTTTTTGGGAGAAAATCTATTATTTGGAGCACTTTTTTTAAAATATTTGTGTTCAAACACTAAAAATAATGACTGAGAAGATTGAAAAATTTTATTCATATTTCACCAGTATGTAATTTGTACCTAAATATAATTTACAAAAAAAAACACGATTTTCAAAAAAAAATAACGAGCTTCGGACATCTAGGTACTCAACAGAATATGCAGGTGTACATTAGGGTGGAGCGCCATTGTATGAAAAAAATGTTTTTCATATTTTAAATTCTAATTGCGCGGGATTAGTGCTTTATGAGGTTAATATTTCCAATATGGACCATCGATTTCAAAGCCCATATTTTTTTTGTAGATAGTACTCACTAAAAGAAAGCGTTTTGCAAAGTTTTAGGTTGCGGAAACTTACGGTTCATTAGATATATTTTTTTAAACTTTTCATACAAATTGGCAAATAACACGCAATTACAAAATAAATTTGACAAATGATTGACGTCAAACGTCAATTAGTGTAGGGTTCCGAATATTTTGAAAGTATCAATACGTACTCGATACCAAGTATCGTATCAAAAGTATCAATACTACTTGATATCGAGTACTTTTCGTTTTGGGCTAAGATAAATAATAAATAAGAGTTAACTAGAGGTTATAAATAAAACTCAATAATATAATTAGAATACTTACGATGTAATTTAATAAAAAAGTGAAACAAAATTCAATCATATGTTTTAAAAGTCAAAGCATCAATATGCCTTAAAATCTTTCTTTATCTCGAATTTTGGCATTTTCTTATGGGATTCCAATTTGGCTTTTATGGCCCCCATTTATGATGAATCCTTACATTGAGAAATGGCTGCTTCTGTCGTCAACTTCACAGTTTGCTCAACAGTCTGGGTATGACATGGGAGATGTAAAAACAAAAGTTCACCCTCACCACCAGATTGGACTTATTCCTGAATTTCTTGGTCACTTAAATATTTCAAGATCGGCCATTCAGTAATGGTGTGTTGCCAATTTATCATATCAATGTAGGTTGTTGCGATGAAATTAATATCAGGCATCTCGAATAGCCTTGGTGCAGGGGATTGCTATATACCCTATGCTTTTAATATACACCAGGCTGCCAATTCACAAATGTGCTTTTTATCAATTGCAAATAGCATAATTCCCAGGATGTGCGAAGTAGCTATTGCGTTGAATGACGAAATCGATCACATCTTTCAATGATTCTGGCAGAGGCTAATATAAATTTAAATAGATGTTAAGCTCCATCTTTACATATAGTTTAATTTTAATTGAGAACCAAGTTGGAGTGTAACCTTTTACAACAAATGTAGCCATAGCAATCAAATTCTCTGATGGTTTCTCTGCTACTACATACAAATGTAGGATTCAATTAGCATGTGTGAGTATTAGAAAAGTGTAGAAAAGAATGAGGAACACACCTGGAGACCTGTTTACTAGATTTTCTGGAAAAGAACTTTAATTGTACCGCATAGACGATCTCGTGCAAGTACTTTTGATCTGTGCTCAAATCTGGGGCATTTTTGGGTGTGATTATGCTTTTATGGATTGGAATTTCTAATTGACATTAGTTCACAAATTTCCAGTATCTTTTCCAACTAACCACATGGGTCCTGAAGTGCTTCCAATAATATGTAAAAACAAATGCCTTAATGGCAGCTCATTTATATGCAGTAAACAAATAATCCGTTGGAGGGGCCTTTATAGCCTTTTGCAAGGAGTTGTACTTATTACTACTTTACACTTTTCAGAATTTACATTAGTCCCATCACAACCTATTGCTACAAGATGTTCTAGGGAAATACTTTCCTTTGCTAAGAACCCTGTGATTGCTGATTCTACTGCTTTCGCCGAATCAGTTCTAGGTACTACATAACCCATGTACATAGAACCCGGCTCCTGAATTAGGAAATGTGCTCTTTAACAGTCATTGTTCTGTAATATTTATTACCTTTTCACGAAAATTATCCATTTTTTCTGAAGAGAGCTTCTTAATAGACTTGAGTTAATTTTTACATTTTAAGTGGTAGGCATTTAACATTTGTATAACTCGTGATCTAGTAAGGAATAGACACAGTTTGCCAGATATTTTCAATTGTAGGTGCCACAATATCTCCTATTTGTGAAAATATTGACTCTTTCAGTTTCCAGTTGCAAGATTAGTTGATATCTGGCCCACTCGTAGTACTTCATCACATCTTCACACATAGGTAAGGTGTTCTCTTTAATAATTTGGATATCACCAAAAAAGGGACACTTTAATGCACCAAAGATTCTTTCCATGCTTCAAACAACCAAGAAATATTGTGAAATAGATAAAAGTGCGGCCTTTCATATTGAAAAGCAATAGCATACTGGCAGTGACATGATAAATTACTTCCCGCACGGGTGCCAAAATTACTTCCCATGCATGCCATAATGCTTGACTGAAGTAAGTTTATGTAAAAAATTGGTTTTTTATTGATTTATAATAAAAATAAACTATATTTTAAAGTAAAAAATAAAACAAAATGTAATAATTTAATGAATAATAGCATATTTACATAGCGTCAATCCTGTGTCGAAAATCATCTTTTTATAAAATTTCAATGACCTTGCAGAGGCAGATAGTCTGAATCAATCTAAATAATATTTTGCATGATTTAATTTGATTGCTAGAGGCACCTTTTGCGTACTATTAGATTATGATAAGGTGAAAAAAAATTTCCACTCCACCCTAGTGCACATTTCTTTTATTTATCTTATGGGATTTCATTAAAATTTATAGATAATATGTGTAATTATGTGTCTTAAACTTTTGGCCGGCAATGTAGTTGTGGATGACCATGTACAGCTGTGTAAGGAAAACCATACTCCAACCCTATGGGTGCAGCTGTGTAAGGAAATCCATACTCCAAACCCTATGGTTGAAACAAATGGGCAGCAGCATCTTACTTAATATTAAAAACTCCAGTTGCCAAGTCACTTGGAGGAGCTATGGAGAGATTTATGTTCAGCAGTGTGCTTATATTTGCTGTAATAGATGAATGAATGAAGAAAAAAGTGAAATAGTAGTGTCATAAAAATGTCAACTTACTGAAACAAATTGTTGAGGTTGTAAATTTGTTAGTCCTGCTTGATTTGAAGTTAGTTCCTGAAATTGTTGATATGGAATGAGCATTGTCTGTGATCCAGGTACAGTCCATTGCACTGTGTCAGCTCCTTGTATATGATACTTTACTTCTTTGTCACCTTTGTCCGTACTATACAGTATTTTCTGAGAACTTGTGCTCTGCGCAGCACACACAACTGGTGTTGATGTAGCTGAGCTCACAGTGGTACAGTCTCCTGTAGCTAAGCTTGCTTGAGGAAATGTAAGTCCATTTGGTAATATCATAGACATAGATGAAGGAACACCACTAAGTCTTAATTGAGTCACATTCACTGGCTGCATATTGGATATGTCCACAATTTGTGTGTGCCCAAAATTTGGTTGTTGAATTGTATTTAACTGTTGAGCAATTGGCAGTGAGGTAAAGTTGGTATTTGAAACTTGCATTCCCGGTTGTACTATAGGAATTAACTGCCCATTTTCCTGATTTAATACATACTGCTGTTGTGGTAGAAGTTGTAAAACGGTGGGTTGCCGAACAGTCATTAGAGGTGTACTTGCAGGGGCCATACTGACAACTGGAGGGATGACAGTTTGGTGTGAGCTAGTCGCTAATGACGAAGGGGTTGATAGCGATACAGTAACAGCAGGCGGTGGAATAGGCGGCGGAGCAGCTGTCGTAGTCAATGTTGGTGGTGGAACATTCAAGGCCGGTGGAGGCCCTCCAGCCTGTGCTGCACTCCACTGCGCTAGCTCTGCTCGTATAGTCTCTATCAAATTTTGAGCTAATGACCGCGCTGCCGCAAGAGCTTCTGATCTAGTGTGATGAAGTGCCAAATGCAATGGCTCGAATTTGTCACTTTTTAAAACGGCAACAACACCAGTCTCCGATCGAATATACTCTAAGTTGGTGCCATTCTGAAAATAAACATAAATAATGATAGTATATTTAATAAGATAGAAATAACAACTTAAAAATAAGGCAAACACGTACTGGTCCCAGCAAACGGCCTTTTATATCAAATGCGGCCGGCGCATTGTCCAAGCCTATATAAACTTTATCTATGAGCCCTCCTGACATAATTTAAAGAATTTATATCAATAAATTCGCACTTTTTATGTTATTCTTAAGAAATGCATCTTTTCCTAAAAAGCGTGTTTTGACACTTTGAGAAAAGTTCTGAAACCAAAATCCGAAAACCAAAGATAACGTAAATAGACCATAAAACAAAATAAAAAACTATTATTATGCTGTCGCCTTCATACATAGACAGAGAAACCTATAGAAAAATTGACGCCTTCTTTCGCATTCGCACACGAAAAAGATAGATTTATGCATACGTCTTGCATAGGAGTGAGACAGAGCGGTGTGATTGTTTGTCCCTTTCTCCGTGCCGGTTTTTTTATTTAGCAAACTACACTTTGCTAAACAACTTTGACAGTTCGTAGCGATCTAATGAGTTTACAATCGCGTTACTGCTCGCAGGGCACGAGCAGATATTTATGGTAACCTCGGTCCAGGCACAAGCCGTGGCGGTGCTTGCTCGGCCTGTGTCTGCGGAGACTGCACTTTCTCTAACGACTTGCGGTGGGCTTCGTCCGCACTGATCGCGATCATCCAACACTTCGCCCACTGATCTTTGTGTACATCCGATTTCAGATAGGTCTCATTTGCCACTGGTGCAGCGTGCATATCCCGCCGCAGTGCGTTCAGTCGGCCACGTAACCGCCGCTCCTGCAGCGCTACCGCCGGCGACACGCCCGTCGTCTTGTGCTCACAGAAGGAATTTGTTAAGAGCCGTGTTAATATCCTCACCCTCGTACAGAGCTCTTTTAATTGCCTCTTTGACTGTTTTTACGCCCCACCGTTTCCGTGGTCGATAAGGGCCGTGGTAGTAGACATAATATTTAATCTTTTATTTTTACAATATGTTTTCCACTCCTGGGAGAAAAACGGTGTTATCAGTTACGTGATATAAAATATTTCTTATAAATTAATCGTGGAATCTGCATTCGTATTACCTATTGAAATTGCTTCAATCCACTTAGAGTGTGCGTCTACTACAATTAAATGCCGCAGGCCTTGCCTGCAAAATCAGCAAGCACGCTCTATAAGCATGCGGCCCGTTCTCCGTCGATCGAATGAATTCTATCGCGAAATCATACGCGGCTAGCCACACTGCCCACTTCTGCAAACGACTAGCCGCCGTTTGTGGGATACCTTCCTTACCCCTAATAAGTCAGCGGTTGGTGGTCTGTACGCAAAATTAAACGTCTTCCAAATAAATACTGATGATGTTTAGTTACTCCGAATAGGATGGCAAGCACTTCCTTGTTGAGCTGTAATTGCGCTCAGATGCATTGAGTGTGCGAGACACGCAGCTGATGGGACGCTCGCTGTCGTCTGGGTAACAGTGTGTCAGCACAGCTCCCAGTCCGTACGCGCTACTATCAACCGATTTAACGAGCTCACGCCCTTCGTCGTAATGCGCCAACACTAGCTCCTTTGGGAAAGATCGTTTCGCCTCCACAAACGTTTTCTCACAATTAGAGTCCCATTTCCAGCTGATATTTTTTTTAAATAAATTGTGTAAAGGTTGTGATAAAGTGCTCAAATTGGAAATAAATCGCCTGGAATAATTTAGCATTACCAAAAAACTTAGTTTAGTTGTAAGTTCAGTTACATTATCCGGCTTAGGCGCACTGGAAATGGCCTCAAATTTTTCAGGGTCTGTCCGCAAGCCATTCTTAATGATAAAACCCAAATAATTTCTAACACTGTCTTGCAATAATTTAGATATGCTAAGTTTAACGGTAAGCCCCATGCGCCGTAACCGTTCGAGTACAGCTCTTAAATTTTCAAATGTTCTACATTATTCGATCCCGTAACACCAAATATCATCCAAGAACACAACACACCCCGCCACCCCTCGCAGTCTCCTCCATTAACTTACGAAATTTCTCCGGTATACTCAACATACCGTAAGGAGTACGTCGGTACGCAAAAGTACCCATGTGTGGTAATAGCGGTATTGGGTTGGGAATCGTCTGATAGAATGCACTGCTAGTACGCGTGCCTTAAATCTATGTTTGTGAATTTTTCCCCTCCCCTAAGATTTGCAAATAATGCCTCAATGCGCGGTAGCGGATAATAATCTCTTTTTAACTTAGTTATTGTAGTACTAAATTGTGATCTTATAATCACTACAAATGTGTATATCACAATTTCTTTTTACCACGGGGACTATTGGGGTGCCGTAATCAGAGTAATCTAAGCGATAGATGCAGTTATTAAGACTTAAGTAATTCTAAAAGAAAAACGACGGGTTGCACTTCAGGAGTGCTGGCAGAAGCGAAAACTTGAATATCAACGTTGTGCATTTTTGATATTTTGGAATGGTTAGGGAATAATTTTGCACGAATTGCTTTATCAGTACAAAAGTACTATCATTTATGTGGTAGAATACAATATTTATTCATTGCGCTATCGTACACAAACATGACAATTTATATTTCATTTTCGCCGCGCCGTAGAAAGAGAGGGGGATACTTCCTCACCTACGCCACACCGGCTGTCTACTCTCCATCCGTCTTACGAATTTGCAATCAAGTCACGTGTCCTGACGCGAGTTTAACATTTTTTACCCATTACAAAAAAAGTGTACAACGCCGCTAAAGAAGTTTTCGTCTTACGAATTTTCGATCAGGTCACGTGTCCTGACGCGAGTTTAACATTTTTTACCCATTACAAAAAAGTGTACAACGCCGCTAAAGAAGTTTTCACTTCAATAAAATTTTTCTCGTCTAACAGCACTTAGTCATTAGTATAATGATGACCAAATTGACAAACAAACGAACTCCTGGTGCTTATCATCAGTGCATCGGTTGTGCCTCGACTTTAGATGAATGTTAGGTTGAGTTGAAAGTTGGGTTGAGTGTCCTCCCAACCGAACTTTTCTCACAGCGGCCAGTATCCACGGTGACTAGCCTATCAGCACGGTTCAGAAAAATATAGTGTCCGAATGTATGCGAATGTACAGATGCACTCCTTATTCCGTCACAATCATCAAATCGCAATCCGCCACGGTCCAAGAGAGCTTAGGGACAGGACCAATAATTTACACATAATTTAATAGCTTCTAATGTCAAAGCCTTAATTCTCCGACACACTGTCTTTTTTGACTACGACATTAGTTTAGTAATAAAAGCGTACGATTTATTTGCATTTATAACATTGTAAAAGTGATATAAAATACATTATTAAACAAAAACACTAAAATTTTGTAGGCCTTAACCACCGACCATGTATTTAAGAAAAACCAAATTAAAAAGAAACATCTTCCCGACCTTCTGCGACGCAAACATATCGATGGTGTTTTCCGTTTCTTCTTGCACTGAGCAAAGCTAGGTCCAAAGAGTAAAGTAACTGTCCTATACAGGAAGCTAGGTCGCATAACCTTTCTTAACCCATTGTGGCCCTTAAATATGAAAATATTAATTTACTGAAATCGTGATCAGAACATGCGATGGATACTGTAATTGTGAGCATAATTTGAATGGAAATGTGCACATTCGGAAATACGCTTTCGTTCCCATACTGCACAATAAATTGAAGTATATCGTAAAGAACACTTGCCTCAATTCTTGTTTCAATAGTTTGATCATTGTCTTCTGTCATATTTTGGAGAAGGACCAATATATTTTCAGGATATTAGGATCAGACAATGGTCCGAAGACCCAAGAGGTAGACCGGACAAGAGGTCAGCAGAAGGGTCGACAGGGAATGTGCGTGATCCAGATAAAGTAACTAGTTGTAAGAGAGTCTGCCACTGCTTCCCGCATGATCCGTGAAAATCCGTGAAGATCCGTGAAGAGTGAACCGAGCCATTCAGCGTGGTGGGCGTTAAATAATGGCATGGCAAGGGCATGGATAACGATATCTGCGGATGAGTTCTATTATAGCACGGAGTCTGTAGGCATTTGGACGTAGTTGATGAGTCGGTCTGTGTCGGCATTACCATTGTAAGCGAAAAGACGGATTGGTACCGTTATTCAATAAAAATATAGTGGCAAGAAAAGATATCCTCTCTGACGTACAGGCAAACTCTAGACCTGGGTACAAAGGACTGTTCCAATTATCAGCCGGAGGACACCTGCATCTCGAACAGAAAGAAAAAAGCCAGCTTCACCGTCTACAGATGGAAATGGACGGCGTTAAAGTTCGAGTGAAGCGCCCTAATGTTGCAGAAATTTTCAGCTCAGGAAATGTATATGTAATGTGTAGGAAATGTGGATACACAGTGAGGGATTCTTCATTACCAGGGGAGCTAGTATACTCTTGGGGTAGTCTCTTACCTAATTCGACTACCATGTTCAATGCCGAAGCTAGGGCTCCAAACTAGGGCAAGCCCAAGATATCTTGATCTGTCTCCACTCTTCAGTTTCATATTCAGTGCTGTCGAGGACGTACTTAACAAAGCACACAGAAGGCATACTACTGCTAGATAGATTGTTTGACATATTAGCAGTTGCATACCTTCGGTGGCTTTGAAAAAAGTCGTTTGGTTTTGCTTAAGAGAAAAAAAATATTTACATACAATACAATACATGAACAAAGTACAAACTATTGTTGCGCGCTATAATTTGCGCGCAGTATATGGCGGCTGATTATTAGCGCCACATGGTATCAAGCTGCAGAAATAGGAGCGTCAATATCTTTCTAGAACTCTCCCACTAGCGCCATCATGTATCGAATAGAAGAACTAAGCTTTCTAGAAAACTCCACACTCGAATTTGCTACATCTAGTCAGTTGGGAACGGTATTTGCTGGAAAATTCTAGATGTTTCGGTGGAAAAGGTCTATACAAAGGCGTTTAGGGCCGCGACCGGGGCAGCATTGAATTGCCGACAAAAGCGAAGACTTCGGAGCGAAATATAGTGAATTAAGTGTTAAGTGTGATTAATTATTGGTGTGTTTTAAGTTTTAATTGGTGTCGGTAATTAAAGTGTCAATTTTGGTAATTCCATCGGCAGTTTTTATTGTCACGAACCCCAAGTTCGTAACAATTGGTGTCAGGAGTGGGATCAAATCATGCCGATTTACCGAAGGACGACACGGAGGGTGTCCGTACTCGAAGTCAACGCCAGCAGGAGACGGACCAGAGAAGATTTGAAGGTGCAACGCCGCAGAAGTCGGAGGGCCAGCTGCCGGCCACGGAGGCCGGCCCGTCAACAGCTCCTACATCTGCAGCACCTGACTAAGGTGCTCTGATGATGATGCTGCAGGAACAGGGCCTCCGACAGGAGGAACAGGCCCGTCGGTTGGAAGAGCAGCTGCAGCGCGGACAAGAAGAACAGGCCCGCCGTTTGGAAGAGCAGCTCAAACGCGACAAGGAAGAGCAGATGCTCCTCATCAAGAACCTTCACGTTACCTTCGGGAAAGAGGTAAGAGAGGTGAAGGATAGGGTTGCTCAATATGACAACCGCCTATCGGAAGCTGAAAACCGAATCGACCAAGTGAACAACGTGATGGTCGACATGAAGAAAACGCTGGACGACCTCAAACTTGGGGATGGAATTATAGCTCCCATAGTAGCTAGGACGCCTTCGCTATATGGATTCAAAGTGTTCGACGGGACTTCTTCATGGCCGGCCTACATAATCCAGTTTGGGGCTATAATAGAGGCGAACGACTGGAATAAAAATCAGACCATGACTGCACTCACCTTAGGCCTGCCTGTTCCTTACCTTCCTTACCTTAACTGTTCTGGAAGCTCTCGGTAAGAAAAGCGCTTTTGAGCAGCTCCTTGAGGCATTGGAGGCGAGATATGGCGACGCTCACCTGGAACACGTCTTTCGTGCGCAGCTCAAAGATCGCGTGCAACGCAGCAACGAAACCATATGTCTTGGAAATTCGAACTACCAAAGGATTGAAGGGAACCTGGTGCAGACATTCATCGATGGCATCCGCGACCTTGAGGTCAGGGCCGCTGTGAGGCTCGGGCACCACGAGACGCTTAAGGACGCCTTGACCCATACACTAGAGGTGGAAGCCGTGTGGCAGGATCTTCACTTCCATCGCGTAAGGGAGGTTGTAGCAGCTACAGTTCGCGACCGCAATAAAGGATACAGCCCTGTATCCTTTATTGCGGTGCTATGGCTGTGGGGAAAGAGGCCATCTTCGATCCAGCTGCCCTAAGCGAACTGTAGAAAGGGAAGGTGATCGGTTTCGAGAGGGTAGTGCGGCTAACAGCACCGCCCAGCAGCAGCAGGGAAACGAGTAAAAGCCAGGACTGCGGGCGGGTGCTGGATGACGTTAAAAGAGCCCCAAAGATTTGGATCTACAAAGCCACGATGGGAACAGCCTAATCATCAAGGGTGAGATCAATGGAATGTCGTGTAAACTGACCATAGACACTGGAGCTTCTCGCACGGTTGACAGTTTCCAACTTATAAGACAGTTCCTTGGGGACTCCACAGACAACCAAGAACGCATTAATTTGGTAACAGCCACCGGTCAGCACATACCCGTCCGTGGAGAGAAGGAGATGGAGTTAAAACTAGGCAACATGGTCTACCTGCTTGCAGAGCAGGTAATGTCATCGTGGCTTATATAATGAACGAATGGGGAACAATTGTTGTGAGATTGAAGCAAGGTGTTTTGAAATGTGGACAGGAGGAACTTTTTATGGAAGGGGCGTTACCAGGGAACGTGTACAGCATTAAGAAGATTGTTCTTCCGCCGAGATCGGAAACGATTGTGCCGGTTAGTCTTGCTCGTAACCCTGGGCAAGCTAACCGTTGTGTACTCGTGGAAAGCGTAAACAATGACCTTCCATGGAAAGTAGCTCGAACCTTGGTCAGAACCACTGACATCTCAGGAGTACGTGTGCTGAACCTTTGTGACCAGGAACAGATTATAGAAAAAGGCACACTCGTTGGTACTTGTGATGAAGTGGATTGGTTGCGTCGGTGCCAATATCTATCGAGTGGGACCCCCAGCAAGGATGCACACATGAGAGTCATCATCATCCATAAACCGTATGTTTAAGGAACACCTTCAAAACCTGGAACGCGTGCTCATGAAGATTCAGAGTGCCAACCTCAAGTTGAGTTCGAAGAAATACTCACTATTCAACCGGCAAGTTAAGTTTTTGGGGTATGTAGTGTCGGAAGAAGGTCCGCACGGATCCAGAGACAATCGCCGCTGTCAAGGTTTGGCCGGTTCCAAAAGACAAGACGTAGGTTAGAGTATTTTTGGGTTTGTGCTCCTATTATCGGCGATTTGTGAAGAACTTTGCAGATATAGCCAAACCTCTGCACAAGCTAACCGAGGAGAAGCGGCATTTCTGCTGGGATGAAAGTTGCGATATCGCATTCCAGGAGCTCAGAGACCGTCTATGCAAAACACCTATATTGGAGTACCCTGATGCAGGCAAGGAATTTATAGTTGACACAGACGTAAGTGATACAGGACTCGGCAGTGTCTTGTCTCAACGGAATGGTGATCGAGAGGTTGTGATAGCGTACTGCAGCAAGTCGTTGTCAAAACCTTAAAGGAACTATTGTGTCACAAGACGCGAATTGCTAGCTGTGGTAAAGTCGTTGCAGCATTTTAGCAAATATCTTCTGGTGCGGAAATTTCACTTATGAACTGACCATGCTGCATTAAAATGGCTATTGCAGTTCAAAAATCGAGAAGGACAAGTTGCAAGGTGGATAGAACTACTGCAGGAATACGAATTTGTAATCGAACATCGAAGCGGGAAATCTCAAGGCAACGTAGATGCATTGTCAAGAAGACCTTGTCCTGAAGATTGCAAGCATTGTACTAGGCAAGAGGGTAAGGGAGTGGTATCTGTGAGGATGCTCAGGACAGACCACCTCAGCAACGAGCGGAAGGACAACTTACAACATGCACAGCAGGAAGATCCAGGAAGGCCAGTGCTCCTAAGCCCAAGTGGAGCGACGTCTCAGCGATGAGTTCGACCACTAAAAGCTATTGGGCTCAATGGCACTGGTTGCTGCTTCAGGATGGAGTTCTGTGCCGTAAATGAGAAAATGGTCGGGGAGACAGCTGTCATTTGCAAATGGTTGTCCTAAAGTTAAAGTATATGTCCTATACCTAAATATAAAGTAAAGATGGGTCTGGGTCCACCGACGAAACGATGTCGAGGACTGGTGTCGCAAATGTACAAGTGGTGCGGCTGTAAAGGGACCTCACACTCGTAGTAGAGGCGCATTGAAGTTGTACAATGTTGGTCCACCATGAGAGAGAATAGCCATTGACATGGCGGGGCCGTTTCCGGATAGTGAAAGTGGTAACAAGTATTTCATGGTTGTAATGGATTACTTCACTAAGTGGCCAGATGTCTTGGCCATTCCAATTCAAGAAGATTCAACAGTTGCATATAAACTAGTTCATGGAGTCTTCTGGCGTTTTGGACCTACCTTTAGAGATTCACAGCGACCGGGATCCATTCATATTGTTCATTAATTTTGACAGTCCATAGCGTGTTCGCTTTGAGACAGAGAGAACACGAATCAGTGTATTTCGAATTAAACAGTTTACGAGTTATTTTATTAGTTGATATTATTGATTGAGCAGTTTAATAGGGCAACCACCTACCATGTTATGTAAGGGGAATAAAGGCTGGGAGAAGGATGGTGCTTACCAGACGAATAACATAAGTAAACATTCTACTTCACGCTCATATTCTGTGAGGTCGAGGTACCTCCTCGAATCAAGCCGGCCTCTTTTACTACCAGAGAAACGCATTTTTTGAGTTTTTCGTAGCGTAATGAAGGACTCTCGACTTGTTGACGTCCAGGGTGAGAAGTGCTTTGCACACTTAATTAAATTTTTATTTTCTTTCTCACTACGACTTCTCAATGTTTTGTAGATTCGCATTTTATCTTAAAAAAAATTTGACATCTAGCACTAGACAAAAGTTTTTGTGTAGTGCTAGATGTCAAATTGTATGTACGAAGTCGTGCTTAGCGACCAGACTTATCACGCCGTTATACCATTCGCAGTTTATTGAATAATTGAAGAAATTATAGTGTAATGTTTAATTATTATTTATAGAGGAATAATACAAAATAAACATAAAATTAGTAAACCATTTTTATTTCTACAAAACATGATATGCCATATCTATATTATTACACGTTTTATGAAAAAATATATAACAGTGTTAACCGTTATTATGATACATTTTTATTTATACATTAAGAGCTGTATTACATGATTGATTCAAAGAGTATAATATAATGATTACGTCGTAGTTTTAGATCGCCTTTGTTAAAGTTTGGTAGAACCGGCGACGGCGAAAGGTACCAGTCATGTGTGTGAACTATCAAATTTTTCTACATTTAATTCTGTTTATTTTTCCTTATTCGCATAATAACACATTAAGTTAGACTAAATACGCAATATTGCTGTTAATAGAGAGTTAAACATCATGTTGTAATATTTACTTCTGGTTCTAGAATATTTTTACGGGATACATGAAAAATATTTTTCATTTTTAACAGTATACATATATCTGATTTCTTTTTCTAGGTTATGTGTTCTTAAATACAATAAAGTTACACAGTCGTAGCTAACAGTAAACGCATATATCTGATTAAGCATATTTTAATATCACTAATTGAAACAACGAGCTCAAGAGTTTCGTCATCGTGCGTTTTTAAAAATAACTCCGACGAAAGTTTGGCTGTAACAGATATTTACAAAATAGGTTATAATAGAGTGAAATAGCTTATGAAACAGTGGAAGTTTTCACAAACTTTCTATGTCTTAGAATCGCCTAAATTACAAAATCTTACAATAAATGTAATACGACTCTTAATGAACTATTGTGTAACAAAATATACTTTGTCATGTTCTACCTTTTAGTCATTATTTCACAGATCTATAAAGGCTATATTAAAATAGTTATTCCCATTAGGTTAATATTTGAGATAACAAAAGAAGGGATAGACAGAACAGCTGTATTTTGGTGGGAATACAACAATAATCATCAACAAGTTAATAACACCCAACGAGGAATGATCCCCCTAAATAAAATCCGTCATACAAACATTTAACTGGAAAAGAAATTTAAACGATGTATGGAATATACTCAGACCAATAAGTCTTTACTGGTCTGAAGTTAGAATGTTATTAAACTATGTACATTGTTTTTTTTTATTAATTAATGTATTTTATTGAGTATCTATCAAAAACTACTTTGCGGGACCAATAAAAATATTTACGAATGAAATAATATATGGTACTATCACAGTTTAAAGAGAGTCTAACAGCTGTTGTGAAACGATTGTACTTGTGTAGAGCAACGACCGGACCCTTGCGGGGGATGGGGGGACGGGGGGACGGCGCGACCTTGTCCCAGCGCACGCCACTCAGTCTGCTGTACAATACATCTGGTTGGCGCGAGCATGTTTTATAGTACATATTTAACTAATTTAAGTGCTGTTTTCGAAAAATATAATTTCTTTAATGGTGAATTACTGTCATTGTTATATGTAAAGTTACTAAGTAAAGTTCAATTCAAATGACGGCCATGCTTATATTTCCCATATTTTATTTTTTTGATAAAATTGTTCATCTGAATGCGAGTACACTACATAATTAAATTAAACAATCTAAAACTGAAAACATCTATGAAAAGAAAGTGTTACAAAATATCTGACAGTGAAACACTTGTCAATTGTATTCTACATGTAGTATAATAAAAAAAATGATCTTGTTTGATAAATGTTTTTAACTTATAAGTAAGTAATGGGTCCGCCATCTAACTTTTTTTTTCAACTAGTGCTTATTTCGTGAATGGCAACACTTAGCTCATGTCTAATTTGACAGATAATTAGTTTTATCCTTCCGCTGAACGAATATGGTTGTGTATACGCTTGAACAACGCTGGGAAATATTGCGACATTACTTTGAAAATCATGGTAATGTTGCAGAATGTGTGCGAAAATTGCGTACGGATTTTGGAAGAAATGAAGCACCGTCAGCTCCGTATGTTCGTTACTTTGTGAAAAAAGTGAAAGAAACTGGCATTCCTCATCGATAAACCAACGCGTGAAAAGCCAAAAACAGTGCGTACACCCGAGAATATTGCTGCTGTGGCCGAAAGTGTGCGTGAAACGCCATCAACATCAGTTCACCGTCGTTCTCAATAATTGGACATTTCGGAGACATCATTGAGACGAATTTTGCGTAAAGACCTTGGTATGACGCCGTACAAAATCCAATTGGTTCAGGAGTTGAAGCCAACTGACCATCCAATGCGTTTTCGCTTCGCTAAGTGGGCTTGTGATCGACTTGCAGAAAATGCGGATTTTGCCAAAAAAATCATCTTTTCAGATGAAGCTCATTTCGAACTTGGCGGGTATGTAAACAAGCAGAATTGTCGCATTTGGGGTACAGAAAACCCGCACGCATTCAACGAAAAGCCGGTGCACCCAAAACGAGTCACTGTTTGGTGCGGATTTTGGTCCAGAGGCATAATTGGGCCATTTTTCTTCGAAAATGAGCAAGGTGTGGCCGTTACAGTCAATGGCGATCGTTATCGGGCCATGTTGAACGAATTTTTGTTCACAGAAATTGAAGAGGAGTATATTGGCAACATTTGGTTTCAACAGGACGGCGCAACGTGCCACACAGCGACGCTACACTTGATGTTTTGCGCCCTGTTTTTGAAAATCGCATTATCAGCCGCAGAGCTGATGTCGTTTGGCCACCTCGGAGCTGCGATTTGACACCGTTGGACTATTATTTGTGGGGTGCCGTCAAAGATAAGTGTTACGCCGACAAGCCAGAGACAATTGACGCTTTAAAGGACAATATTCGTAAAGCCATTGGTGAAATACAGCTGCACACAATCTATAATGTACTCAAAAATTGGACGGATCGTGTAGGCTACTGCATGGCCAGCCGAGGCAGCCATTTGAATGAAATTATTTTCCATCATTAACCGGAAGGATTGTACTTTCAAATAAAAAAGAAATTTGAAAAAAATATTTAGTAGTTTTTTTTAATAGCATTTTTTTTTAAAAAAGTTATTTGGCGGACCCTTTACATAATATGTTAATAAATGACAATGAGTATAATATCCAAAATTATTTTATTCCCAATTTCGTTACAAAACGTTTCCGAACTATATACTGTCTTTAAACTGTGGTACTATTAACCAAATTTGTACGTGTGCCATAACATCTTATTAAGGTTGACGGGACCTTGACTGATAATATTAAGGCCCTCTTGTAGTACGTTATCGTAGTAATTGTCGACCGAATTAGTACCAATGTGGGGAAATATTTAGAAAAAAAAACAACGTACTTTAAAGATGTTTCGACGGGCACTGGCCAGGATGATCACGAGCGCCCGAAGTAAACGCGATCAAAGGGTCGAATTTTTACGGGCTGCATGGCTTACAGACGGCACGGCATGGCAAGGCATACTTAGGCATGCCGAAAGATCCTGTCGCATCACGCGGCAAAGCAAGTCAAGACGAGCTCGTGTATCTGGCGCTCGCGCGAGTCACTGAGATTGTTGCCGCGACGGGCTAGATTCAACCTTGTATCAATTACTTAGCATTCACATGCCTTTAAAAACATAAAGTAACCAGCTGCGGCACGTAACATCATCCCATGGTATGCCGTGACACGTCGCAGCATGCCGCGGTGTCACGCGAGACTATATGTGTTGAAATAAAGGAATGCCACTGCTAAGATCATTAAAATAACGTCGAAAAAAATTTTTTTCACAAAAAAAATCCTTTACCACGCCGTGCCATGCCGTGCTGTCCGCCAGCTCAGGCTCTAAAAATGTGTTGTCAATATGACATAAAAATAACAAACATTTGATGTAACTTTTATACGGATTTACCACGGAATCTCTGCAAAGTAAACGTTTTTATTATTTACAGACCACTGTTGAAGGTTAAGAATTATTATGTTTGTATTCCTCATTGAGAGTATTATTGAAAACCTTAGTTCTTCAACGCACGCTTATAATAAAAAGTAACTAAAGCTATTCTAACAATATAGGACTAGAAGATCAATATTATAATTTTTTTCCTTTATTTCCATTTTATTACTTTTCTTACAGTAAGCAAATTAAGGACGGAGATTGTACTCCAAGCTCATTTGACTTTAGGGTTTATTATGAATATAGTAAAACACTATAAAATATCCTTAATGTAAGTGCAATAACGGTTGTTACCCTGACCATAAGGTTCTTTTTACAATCATCTAATAATTATAAATGAGAAATATGACAATCTTTTAACCGCTGCCTTTTGTGAGGTAGAGGGCATGAAACGATTAATAAAAATATATGTTTCTTGATTTAAAAAAATACACTTTACTGTGTTATTCTATTGTAAGTTTCAAACATTACTTATTATACATTAGAAATTAGTTTTTAAAAATTACATACCTACCTATAAAAATGTTGTTACATTTATTGAAATTCACGCGCATAATATTTATCAATACATTTTTTATACTTCAATACTGTTTGGCAAATATATATATATATATATACCACGACGCTGTAATGAAGAGCGTTGCCCATTAGTAAATTTTCATACAGGTTAAGTGGGGTTACATGATTATACGGGGTTGAATTTAGGGACGCAATATTGTAAAATAAGAATATGTTGTTTTCAATGATGTGTTTGCATTATAAATATAATTTAAAAACCACATTAAATATAACGATGTTTTACCGAGTAATAAAATCTGTAGTATGATAGCAGATTTTTAAGTTTTGTACAGCGCATTCTTTTGCGGAAAACTAAAACTAAATACTTCGAAACTAAAGTAACTAATTAAACTAAATTTTTCGAAAACCCGTCTGATGAATGGCAAATAAAATTATTAAAATATCAACTATTGCATCAGTACCCAATATAGTCACTTAACGTTTTTATTATTGATTCATCTTATAGTATTTAAAAAAAAAAGGTTTAGCTAAGTTGACTTCCTACAATCGAAAACGCAAATAAGAGCTATATATATAAATAAATGTTAATAACATATTTTAAGGGCAAGTCAAGTGATTTGCATATGACAACACACTTTCTTTTTTGTCTATCTTTCCGGGTGGAATTTAGTAACTGATTTTAAAATAACTTTCCGATGAGCTGGAATCTTGAATTTTGAATATACCTAACTTAAATTCGAACGACAAAGCAAGAATATGATAAAAAACGAGGTATATTAAAAAATTCAAAATTAAAAAAAAAACACTTTTTTTTCTATTAATGTTAACGATTGTAGAAAGTAAACTTGGCTCGACCAGCAGGACGAATAACTCCGACAGGTGGACCATCATATTATATGAAGTCAGTAAATAGAATCATAATACACCTATTCAAGGCAACAGACAGCTCTTTGTATATTGCTCCGTACTTTAATTTTATACTCAATTTTACTTTGGATGAAATATTTTTTTACAAGATGTCTTTCTTATAATTGAATCTCGCAAATTATGCTATTATAATTATTATTAATTCAAAAATTATGGTATACAGGTTTAAAGATGTAACATTTCAACTTATGACGAACACTAAATACTATTTTAGGTATTTTTTTAAATACAACAATGAGAATACTGTAATTATGCTTATTCTGATACCATATAAGTTTAGTGACATACGTTTTTATTGCACTGCTTTGGAAAATATAACCAGATGTTAATTTTTTTATTTTCAGCTAAATGAAAACTTGACTACCGAAACTACACATTATTTGATTTCAACATTGCTACAGGTCTGTATTAGTTAAAATATTTTACCCTTTAACTCCTTGAACACATTAGTTACACAGAACATTAAATCTGGGACTAAATATGGTACAAACAGTTACAATGTGCCGTATACACATATTTAAATTTAAGTATTCATAGATAAAGGCCATAAAATAATATCGATGTATAAACATAATATAGTAATTACATTACGAACTTTGAAAGCCTACACTATTATATAGCATTTTTCCTAATTTTAATTATGTGTAGGACTAACATACTATGCTTAAATATCTGCTGTAATATACATAACTATTATAAACTTGACCCTCAAATTTTTTTTTTTCCAAAAATATCAAAAGAAGCCACATTTATTGGCACTCGTTACTACTATAATAAGTCACATAATGATTGATTGTAAGGAACAGTAATAAAAACATTTGGAGTTGTATAACAACATTATGAAAATGATCTTTTTATTATTATTATTATTATTATATCACATTAAAATGGTGAAAAACATAACAAACTCTAACGTAAAAATTAAGTAACTGTGTTTCACATTTTGTAAGTCGCTATGTCTATAACAAAATAATCATAGTTCAAAAATATTTGCATTTTAATACTATATTAATCTTACGCTAGGCAAAAATTAACCATGATTTTCTTGTATTAGTTCTTTCTAAATATTTAAAAAAAGCTACCTCAAGATTTAAAAACCATTGCTTAGATTAAATATGACAAATGTTTAAAAATTTATCGATTTTTCATTTGAAGTTTAAATATGCCATAAAGACAATTCGATAGTTAATTCGTCAAGTTATTAAGTTTTACTTAATATTAAGAAAATTTGACACTCAAGTAACATCGGAGGAAGATTTGAATGCATCATTGCTGAAACTAGTTCAGAAATCCGACAGTAATGCTACTGGTTGTTAAAGCAATTATTAAAAATACATTTCTGATTGAATTGTATACCAAATGGGTTGATGACACTATCATTAATAAATTACTACACCATATAACTCGGATATTGTTGCTTTTGATAGCATAACTTGGTTAATTTCCTAAAGTTCAATTAAAAATTTGCATTAAAATAACACAAATTGTTAGTGACTGCTTAAAAACTGTTACAACTTTGTGATATTCCATACTTTTTGTATATATAGAACAGATTCTGTTTTGATTAATCAAAAAGCATTTAATAGGGCAGATAAATAAAAAATATATTTTGTTGATACATGTCACTTTTACATCCTGACGAATCGAATATAAAAAAAAATTGTTGGCACATGTCAACTTTACATTCTGTCAAATCCTTTCTAATGTGTGAGTAGTAAAGAATGCCATAGTTAAAATCTACGTTCACTTAGATGAGATTTTACAACTACTAATAGAAGCAAACTCAAACTGTGTTATGTAGGTCTAGGTAATTTATAGGATGGATTTCGAAGAGAGTGCGCATGCATTACATGCCATAATTCCTTCGCTCCCTTCGCACCATCGGATTAACGGGTGATCGGCGGACCTTCACCTCTTTGATATCGATGTTTCACGCATTTGAACTATATTGTTTGTTTCGTCTTTTATAATGCGTAAGATATAGTGAGTGGAATAATTTGCCGGCGTCTGTCTTACAGTCCGATTACAATCTGAGCGTCTTCAAGGCAACAGTGAATTATTATTATTATTATTGAGAGTTTTGGCGGGACTTGGCCGTAGACGGATTGTCGCTCCTGTTTTGTCGCTTGAATAATGATTTGAATTGGATTTTGATTCGTAAAAGTGATGCGATTTTGTGAATTAAGTGTCCGCGCGTATGAACTGTTAGAGAAAACGCCGTAACAAGTGCTTTGGTGTCGGTATAAACCTCAAATTATTTTGATCGCTTGGGCGCCTTATGGACTTGAGTGGCTGTCGTCATCAACTGTCCGCTGAGTTGAGCTGTCGTTAAAATCTCCCAAGGGCTTCTCAATGTGAAATCAGCATATTTAGAAATAAAAAAATATAAAAATGAAGATTCCGAAAGAAATGATAGGCTCAGAAGGGCTAGAACCCAGAGCCGTAAAGTCAGTTAATAAAAAAAAGGTTTTTATTACGCTGAGACAGTATCATCTACCATTTAAGGTTTCACCATAACTTACCATCATGTGGAAATGAAGTCAAGTAGTGGTAATGTGGTAAGAAAGTAGTAAGTATAAAAGTATAGTAATTTATTAGTGATGGTATCAATTGTAACTACTATTTATTGCATCTGTGGGGGCTTATCATACAATATATGAAATCACGATAGTTCGAATAAAGGATTTCAAAATAGTTACTTTTAATCTACAGTAAAAGTAAGATGATAAAATTTTGTAAAGAAACTAAATATTTAAGTTAATTTTTTACATGGTAAAGCCAAGCTGCAACTATATTATAGTTGTAGTACCAATGGGTCAGCTCGACCGGGGTAGGACCACGTTCTCAAAAAATATCAGCGTAAAATAGCAGCTCACGAAACGACGCATTCCATCTTAGTCCTCACGGGTGACAACACATCTGCATTTTGATTCTTAATCGAGGATAGATGTAGATGTCTATGGGCCACAGCATCCACTTACCAGCAGGTGGACTGTGTGCTCGTTTGTCATCCTATTCTATAAATATTCTATTGTATAAAACCACTTTCATGACTCAACCTTTACTAGCTAGCAACTTCGCTTTTATATTTCGTAGGTATAGTTTCTGACCCTATCGAGATTATCAAGTGAAATTTGATTTCTCTGCATAATATGTAAAACTTTCTAAAACAAAGTAATGATCTCTGTGGTTAAACTACTTAATGTATTTTATTGGTTTTTTATACAATAAAAAAACTATACATTTAGTCGTATTAGTTATTGTATCTAACCTAGCGCCATCCTGTATACGTATATTAAGGGTATGTTCCGAAATGTTTCCAGTATACTGACGAATTTCAATGACGTCATTAATTGACGGCATATTCCATCATATTCGATATAACGAATCACCAGAATGGCGTCGATTTATAACGTCATTTGCATTGGCCAGTGTACTGGGTTGTATTTCGGAACATACCCTAAAACTACAAATTAAATTTTTCAGTATACTGTATGCTCGGACCAACAAGGACGGACGCTGCGTACGTCTCAAGCAATGCACTCATCTTTTCTTTCAAAGTCCACAGCTGTACATATACACATACAGGGTATGGTCCGAAACGTTTTCAGTATACTGCCGAATACAAATGACGTCATCAATTGACACTATATTGTACTGGCGTGCCGCCGCCATATTGTGTCGGATATCCGGCCATAATAAAACAATTTTTTATTGTGTGTACGCTGAATGAAGCATGCCAGAATTTGTTTTTATTTATTCAAATACAAAAAATTATAGAATAATTGCTGGTATCTCCATTAGGAGGATATAATGATTTTTGGAGCACAAAATGATAAAATAATCGCCAACACTTTTCCAATATGGCGCAAATGTATGACGTCATATACTGTCCTATGTTTTGGAACGAATCACCAGTATAGCGTCGATTCATGACGTCATTTGCATTGGACAGTATACTGGGTTCTATTTTGGAACATACCCACAGCTAAAACCATATTATTCGTCGTAAATATTTTTAAATGCGTACATCTAGTGACAGTGTAAGAATGTACATTACTTTGTATCCTACCGTGGGATTCGTAAGAGGCGAGAATGAAACAAAAACAAATGCGGTTGCAAAGTGTGGCACTAATGGCAAATATATTGTCGTTTAAGGCAATTTATCGGGAAGACTTGAGAAATGTGTTTAGCAAAGAACTTTTAATAGGTAACGTTAACCGCGTACGTGTAAGTACGTTCTTATAACAAGTCTGAATTTCTGCCACGCACGTCCACACTGTGGAATTTATTGTGGCTAGCAGTTCTTCCGGACCGATACGAGAAACGTTCAATTCAAAAAAGAGCAACGCTCTCGCCGCTAGTGTAATTAGATGATTATTTACTATTAGGCGAGTCGTATGGTTTTTTGCCCTTTTACTTCCACAAAAAAAGTCGAGCATAGCACCCCGTGTTTCTTTGTTGCTCTGATACTGTATGCGTCAAAATATCGATAGTATTTATATTACGTGGTGGAACCACGCTACAGCTATATTGTGGTTGAAGTATTAATCTGTTAGCTCAGCTGGGGTAAAAACACATCTCTCACATAATAACCGTAAAATATCAGCGTAATGGTGCTGTGTTACGTTTGGTGAGTGTAGAAAATCGAAGGCCTTCTTAATTGAGAATAAATTTAGATGTTTATAAGCTACATCGTCCACTTACCATCAGGTAGACTGTGTTATTTTATAAAAAGTCTCTTTGGTTAAAGTACTACATATATTTTAAAGGTTTTCATGTACAATAAAAATTTGTATACATTTAGTTGTATTAATTATTGTAAGTAACTTAGCGCCAACCTGTATGTATATTAAAACTTTAAGTTCAATTATTTAGTATACTGTATGCTCGATGCTTATCTTGTTGAATGTTTATAACTTATAAGTATGTATATAATGTTAATATATTCAAAATTATTTTATCCCTAATTTTGTGATAACCCTCGTATATTTGCGGAGGGTAGGTGCGAGGGTAAATACCTACACGGGTGACATCAATGGCGTTTTTAAACTATAACAGTTACACTGGCTGGTTTCCAGGTACAATAATAGGACATTAGCAATGAGCTATATGGGTGACGGGATAGTGAACGTGTTGAGTTGTGTCTGAGGCTATGTGTATAGAGAGGGTAGAGTTGTAGTGCGGTCAGCGCAGCGCGGCGCACCTGGAGCAGTAGTCGTCGTTGTCGGGGCTGCCGTAGTACAGGCAGAGCGGCGCGCGGCACGGGCGCGGCGAGGCCGGCCGGTCGTCGTAGAACGTGGACCGGCTGAGGTGCAGCGTGCGGTCCGGCGCGGGCCGGCCCGACTTAACCGTGTGCCCGCGCACGTTCTGGTGCGCCGCGCGGTCTGCCTCCGCGTAGAACTGCGACCGGCCCGTGCCGTACCGCGGCTGCGATACTTGCGCGCGCTCTTTGCGGTTCTTTTCCGCTGTGTAGCTGTAATGTGTTTATTTATTTATTTATTGTTTTTTGTACATCACAAAACAGAAACATCAAGTACAGTTAAAACTAACTTAGAATATGTACAATAGGCGGTCTTATCACTCTGAAAGTGATTTCTTCCAGACAACCTGTGCGTAAAGAAATGATGCAAACAAAAGTTAAAATAGAGGGGGGCATACAAAATAATAATAAAAATATAATAATACATACAAATAAAGCAAAAGCAGAAGAAGCACGAGAGTAGAATGAACGCAGAAGAAATGCGGTCGTTAAGGAGTATGTTAGGGCTGAATCTGAATGACAGGGTAAGAAATTGTGTGATAAGAGAAGAGTGTGGTTTGCAAGATGATGTTGTGACCAGGATTAAGAAAGGAATGCTTCGGTGGCTTGGTCATGTGGAAAGAATGAATGAGGAAAGAGTGACAAAGAAAATTTATGTTGCAGAAGTGAATGGCAGAGTCGGAAAGGGACGTCCTAGGCGAAAATTTATCGACCAAATTGGCGATTTATTGAAAACGGGCCAAATTGGGAGTACCCTTAACCGACGAGCATGTATGCGTAGGTGTATGGATGTGAAGGAGGCGAGAGAGGTGTGTCAGGATCGTGCCAAATGGAAGTCTGTAGTCTCTGCCTACCCCTCTGGGTGACAGGCGTGAGTCTTTATGTATGTATATGTATGTATACAAATAAAGATAAGTGAAAATTATATATAAAATATCATATAATATATTAAATGAAAAGAGTACGAGAAAGGTAAAGTAATTTATCTAATAGCGTTCTAAATAATACGATTTAACAAAGCGAACTTCACATGTCTTCGAAATATTTTTTTCTTATTCCTCAGACATGCAGGTTTCCTCACGATGTTTTCCTTCACCGCCGAGCACGTGGTAAATCGGCACTTAAAATTGCAATTAACAATTTCATTGGTGCCGGCGGGGATCGAACCCGGGTTACTCGCGTTCTGTTATATTTACAGCGAGCGTTAACCATCTAAGCTACCACGGCTCTAACAACGCTTATTTTATATTAAACGCAACAGCTCTGGATCCCATATGCACAGTGTTCCAGTGCCGCACAACCAGACAATCAAGCCTTCCTAATACAGTACATAGGAGTCTGTTGGCACTGTCTCGCACGCGTCGCATCAGGGAGGCCACTCTCTTCCGCACTATTGTATCAAAGCTGTCCGTGTTAGCCTCAACAAACATACCTGATGCGCTGCAATATCGAGACAGCCCCATCAGCATCCTAAAGCTATTATTGTACTAAACTGGTAGAGCATTTACAGATCAGCGAGTATACTTGACCCACAGACTGCAAGTGTAAAACGTTTAGCAGTACACCTTAAAAAGGGTTATCTTGACAGCTTTTGTACACCTTGCAAACCTGCGAGCCAGCATGTTGCACCATGACGTCAGAGAGATCCCCTGTAACCCAGTGCCCCAGGTATTTAAATTTGGTGACTCTACTTAAATGTACTCCTCCAAGCCTGACCAGTGAGATAGCTTTGGGTTCTTTGTTCCCTGCCTTGAAAGCAAGCAGGTCACTCTTTTTGGATACCTGAGGCCACGGGCTTCTGCATATCTCTCACATAAATTTATTAATATCTCGAGTGCCCTCATCGAAGGGTTCAGCAGCACCATGACGTCCACGTAACTGATGCTGTTTACAAAGTTACCATCTATTGAGCATCCGACGCCAGTTCTGCTAAGCTCATCAATCAATCTATTTATATATAGGTTATAGAGCCTCGATGAAGTTAAGCCTCCCTGTCTCACTTCACACTCCAACTCATATTCACTTGAATATGAGCATGCCCACCTTACATTATTTGATTGGTTGTGGTACCAGTACCTTAATGTATCGACTATCTCCCTAGGCGTGCTCGTTTCCTTCTGAAGCTTATTCCATAATAGGTTGTACAGGACCAGGTCAAATGCCTTCGACAAGTCTAAAAAACAGGCGTAGACAGGCGTTTTTCTCGTAACATAATACTGGACGGTATGCTATTTAAGATACTATCGTCATCGACTTCACAATGTGACACAAAATATTGCGAAAAAGTTTTGAAACAAATTATAAAGGACAAATTGTCATGAATAGTTATGAATGTGGGTCCTTGCACAACATTGTTAAAAAATAATGTTAGTTAAGTCAACCAGTTTGTCATTAGTGTTGCTACCTAACACAATACACGTATTTACCTAAATTACGGTGTTTTATTGGATCTAACAGTCCTCTTAATATTTTATTCCTCAAACACGCAGGTTTCCTCACGATATTAACCTTTACAACCAAATATGTGGCAAACAATCAACAATTTCATCGGCGTCAGCAGCAAGCGAGCACGAAAGAACTTACATTATATATTTCTTTTCAATACGAATTATTACAGTGACTGAGGAAAAGATTAGAAAGGGAAATCAATATTAAATAAAACTTAGTTAAATATCCTTACCCTATCCATGCTTCATTCAGATAATTTTTGACCATTTCTTCTTGGACCGGTGCCCTTGCAGCTAACACCCTACAACACAGCACTTCACAAGTCGACTGCCTCCTTGGTAAACTTTCTTCTGGATTACTGTGACTACCACTGCTTTTTCCGGTTAACTTGGCCATCGACCCGAAGTTCTTTTTTAGCTTACTGCTCATAGACCTCCCGATGCTTCCGAACTGTTTGGCTACCGAGTTTAACTGTTTAGAACTTTTTGTTGATAGGGCGTCTAGAGATCTTCTTAATTCTTCTGGAGGCTGGGTCTGAGAGAGGCATTCCACTCTTTCTAAGTCCAAATAAGCAGACAGCATGGCCGTGCGTTGGTACTCGTCCGGGAGTAGACTATTGATCGTCTTTTGGTCAGGCTCGATATCCCAGCGAAAATCTTCACCTGGGTCAACACTGAATCTGAAAGAGTGAATATGAAAATGACTAAAACTCCACCCATCTCCAAAAGCCCATTGCTGATCAAAGACTTCCCCTTATAGATTGCCTTACAGGGAGGACATTTGTCATAGTTGCCACGCTTGGTAAGCGGTTATGAGGAAGACGCTGCTTCCCATCTTTTATTTCATTTTCCTCCGTCGCCTCTTATGACACCCATGGGTTCATATAGAGGATAGATGAATCTCTTACACCGCTACTATACAGCTTTGATGAATTATGGTAAGTGGACGCTGTGACTTATTAGACACCTACATCCTACCTCGTTAAGGATCAAATGCAGATGGAATGTCACCCTTGAGAAACAAAATGAATCGCCGTCACTCACCATACACAGCAGTGTATGGTGAGTGACATGGACATAGAAAAAAGGGCGGACAGAGTCGCTAAGAAACAATTGACGCACCGCAATGACGGCCGTTTAACTATGTATGAGTAACTAAGCGAGCGCGGATTGGAGCGTATGGCGGGTGTTTGACTTACTATGGTGTGCATGTGTGCGTGCCGGCTTGTTTGTATTAGCGAACTGTCTTACTATGGGAGCGTCAGTAATTGTTTTAAGAGACGGCGTCCGCCCTTTTTTCTAGGTCCATGTGTTATAAATTATTTATACGTATTATTTCAGGTAGGTTCGTAGGTATTCTGCGAGAGCATGATCTTCCGTCGAGATACTACTAGGTAAAATATATATTAACGTACATAATATAATTTCTCGAATCTCTTTCAGACTTTAACCATCCTATCCATCTATCCATTATAGCCTATAAAAGTTCACTACTGAACATAAGCCTCCTTCATAGGGAGAATTTTATTATAGTTGGAGAGTGTTGGAAATAGTTGGAAAGCGCAGTGTTTTTATATAATTTTGTATTGATATTGGCAAAATGCTGCTACCCATCTATCGATTTAGTTCCTTCTGTCGACTCTTGCAACACACACGGGACTATGTGGCCTAGTGGATATTCTTACTCCACTACTACATGGTTAATCTTCACTTTCAATCTGCATATTATTAAAATCTTACAATAATATTACATATTAAAATATTTACCGAATCGGCATGGGGTTGCCAGCTTGGTCCTCCAAAGGCACTCTAGCGCCGTCAGTGGGCAGTGGTTCGCAAGGCACTAGGGCCGAGAAATGGCCCGCGTCGTACGCTAACAATATCGGCGTCTTACTACACACTTCCGGATCCAACTCCAGAGGAAGGTAAATACCGCCGAACGGTATTGGGGCTACTGGGTCACCCCGAAAATCCTGGGAAGTTAAAAGAATAATTATTACATTATGTTTTTTAAAAAGCACGTACCTAAAATGATTTACATACGCGCGACATACACGATCACAAATGGCATTCCATTAGGTTAGTGTCACGTTCACACAGAGCACAATCACCAGATGACCTGAAATACCGTTTCTGGCATCAGTCACTCACATTACTTTGAGTCTATTTTTGTTAAATATCGAGATTGTTAATTAAATGCAGTGAGATATATACGATTGTTATTATTATTGTTTTCACTAATTTTCACTCACTTTCCGGTTCGTGTCGTGTCATTCCGGGTGGAATATTGCAACTCAAATTTTGAGCACTTTCTGATGAGATAGACTTGAAATTTTGAAAATAGCTCAGAATCGGATGACAATGTAAGAATATAAAAAAAACGTGGTAAGTATATTTTTTTGTATACAATTTAAAAAATCACTTGTTAGGAACAGATTTTAGTTTAAGTCTAAGAATACAATAATAAACAACTTTTTGTAATGGATAAGCAGCTCGGTATGTTTGTGTATCTGTATGTAATAGTGTGTTGCGTGCTAGCGCGTGTGTGTGTGTGCGCACTCACCCGCAGCGCGTCGTCCGTGTAGACGAGCAGCGGGCGGCGTAAGACGTGCGCGAGTTCTTGCAGCGCATCGAGCTCGGCGTAGTGCGGCGCGGACCGGATGTGTATGTGTGCGCACTCACCCGCAGCGCGACGTCCGCGTAGACCAGCAGCGGACGGCGCATGACATGCGCAAGCGCGAGCACGTGCAGCGCGTCGAGCGCGGCGTAGTGAGGCGCGGCGCCGGGCTGCGGACGCGCGCGCGGCTCGGCGGAGGCGGCGCGCACGGCGTCCTCCCACTCGCGCGCCCACTCCGCCTCACTCGGCGCCAGCCCCGCGGACCGCAGCGCGCCCGCCTCGCACCACCTCCACCGACGACGCAGCGCCTCTATCACACAACAACATCAAACATCATTCATCATCATCATTACATCCCTTTCCAAGTCTACTGCTGAACATAGGCCTCCCCCAAGGAATGCCACAAAGAACGGCCCTGAACCACCTGCATTTTTAATAGACGAGGGGGCAAACGAGCATGCAGCACACCTGATGGTAAGTTACGACCGCCGCGACCATAAACAACCGCAACACCAGGGGAATTGCAGATGCGTTGCCGGCCTTTTAGATAGGAGTAAGCTCTTTTCTTGAAGGTCCCTAAGTTGTATCGGTCCGGAAAAATCGCCGGTGATAAACAATTCACATCCATTAAGTAGTCGTACGAGGAAGAAAACTCCTAGTAAAACGCACAGTGGTGGACCGCCAAGCATCCAGGTGGTACCGTGAATTTTGACGTGATGAACGTTCGTAAATTTGGCGGCTGGAATTAATCCGAACAATTCCTCAGAGCACTTCTCGTGGTAGATGCGAAAGAAAATCCAAAGGATTGCAACATCTCTTCGCAGCGGCAGTAAATCGAGCCGATCGGAAAGCACTGTCGTCAAGAATCAAGCCGCTCTGCGCTGGATTCAAGTGCAAGGAGCTGGCACTGGGGTGCCCCGGCCTAGAGGTGAGAACAGTATTCCATGTCAGACCGTACTTGCGCTTTGTAAAGTTGCAAGCGATGTGACGGCATAAAATACTGTTTCGCTATGCTGAGCACGCAAGAATTTTAGGGGCCAATTTGGCTTTACCTACCAAGTGACAGCGAAACTGCACACCATTCGATATGTCAACGCCGAGGAAACAGATGCTAGCTGAGGCAGCAAGAGGATTGCCTTGAAACTGAGGAGACACGATATAGGGGTTCTTTTTAGCGGTATACACGTAAACATGTGTCTTCTGGGGATTGAACTGGACTAGTATTAGTCGCCCCCAATCCGAGACTTTGTTCAGCAAAGACTCGAATTCAGACATAAGTTTGTCCCGGTACTCGGCGACGTTTGCCGGTGGCCGGTGTCGGAGTATGTCGTTTGCGTAACAATGAATGGTGCAGAAGGAACAGCGTTGGTGAGAGTAGTGAGGTTGTGGAACACAAGAGTTAAAAGGCTTGTAATCAGAGCATGCACCGTCTACTATGACCTTGATACTCCGATCAGCAAGGAAACTGGTGATCCAATTGCAGAATTTCTCGGGAAGCCCAGAAGAAGGGTGCTTCGTAAGAAGCGCTTTGTGCCAAACCCAACCGAAAGCCTTCGCTAAGTCCAAACTTAAGGCCAATACCCTTCCCTTGGACTCTAATGCCTCCGCCCATCTATGAGTCAGGAAGACCAGAAGATCACCAGCTGATCGACCACGACAGAAACCGTATTGGCGGTCACTAATGAGCAGGTGATTCTCTAGGTACCTCATGAGTTAGCAGTTAATGATGGACTCCATTGTTTTGAAGAACAAGGAGGTGGTGGCGATAGGCCTGTAGTTGGACGGGTCTGAGCGGTCGCCTTTTTAGGGAACGGGTGGATATCAAAGCTGTCGTCCAATCAGTTCGGGGCTATGCCTCGGGAGTAGGAGTACTGGAAAAGACGCTTTAAAACCGGTGCTAACTCCGGAGCACACGTCTTCAGCACAAAGGGGGGGATTCCATCAGGAGTACTTTGCGAACCGAGCGCTGTGTAAACCGCACATCCAGCATGGAGCACTCAAAATGCGGGATGGTCGGCGGTGTGTTCCCCCCGTCATCGAGAGTCGAGTTGAACGCAAAGAGAGAGCCTAACAAATTGGCTTTCTTCTTTGCGGCTTCGGCGAGCGAGACGTCCTCTCTGTGCAGAGATGGAAGAGATGGCTGACAGAAGTTCCCTTGGACAGCCTTGGTGAGGGACCAGAATAAACGGGTTCCCGAAGAAAGGTGAACTAGCTTCGGGCCAATTCTGTTGATGTGCTCAGACCTTGCCTTGCCTTGACTCTTTTGAAGACCCTGTAGGCGCAATTATACTTCTTTTTAAGAGCGCTGGTGTTTTTCAAATGTCTTTTTTTTTTTCAATATACGACCGTTTGGATGTGAGGTTCGCGAAACAATGAAAGAAAATCCGCAAGTATACTCTTCAATGTCATTTTTTTAAAGTTAATATTACAATGACATTAAAACTCAATAAAAACGAAAATAGACCAATCAGTAACTGAAACATGTTCTATGATCTTTTATGTACTGAGAGGACGTTTAAAATTTGGATTTTATCAGTGCATGGCGTACCCGAGCAAATAAAACCCCACAAGCAATACCTCATAACAAGTATATAGACCATTATCTTAATGTTTTGTTATTCCCATTTATATTTATAGTATTAGTAGAAAGTCAAATTGGTTAATCCCGTTATCTTTTAGCACGGTAATATTATCTATACAGTATTCCAACTTCATACAAACGGACGAAGCGAGAGCTATACCCGCCTCGATCTCGGCATGCGCTCGGCATGCAGACAGTCGAGACTGTGCCGCAGTGATGATTTTGTGAAATATATAAAAAAATGAAGGAAATAAATAATAGAATAGAAATAAAGAAATAATAAATCTGAACTTCATTTAAAAACAAACATATAAATTGTAAAATAGCTGCAGGTATCTATAACCAATTAATAGATATTCCTTTTCTCCACGTTGTCCATGTTTCCCAAAACAATTTTTAATTTATATTATTTTTAGCTTTATATTAGAAAGCGGATTTTTTATATTTAAAAATCTAATAATAAAGCATTCCGTAAGTCTCAGCCGAGGCGCAAATATTTTTCGGTCGCAAATTTATTTAACCGATTTGTTATTCAAACATAAACATGGTTTTTTTAGGGTTCCGTAGTCAACTAGGAACCCTTATAGTTTCGCCATGTCTGTCTGTCCGTCTGTCCGTCCTCGCTTAATCTCTGTGACCGTTAGCACTAGAAAGCTGAAATTTGGTACCAATATGTGTATCAATCACGCCGACAAAGTGGTAAAATAAAAATTGGAAAAAATGTTTTATTAGGGTAGCCCCCCCTATATGTAAAGTGGGAAGTGTTTTGTTTAATTTCAACCCTAGCGTGTGACATATTGTTGGAAAGGTATTTAAAAATGAATAGGGGTTTACTAAAATCATTTTTTGATAATGTCAATAATTTCGGAAATAATCACTCCAAAAGTAAAAACAATGTGCCCCCCCCCCCCCCCCTCTAACTTTTGAACCATAAGTTTAGAAAATATGAAAAAAATCCGAAAAGTAGAACTTTATAAGGACTTTCTAGGAAAATCATTTTGAACTTGGATGGAAACAGCAGTACCCACTACCGGGAGCAGTTGCAGGAGCGCGGAGCGCTGCTGGAGCGCGAACATAATGGATACCTTTAAACTCATAAGTGGGAACACTTATTGTGACGGACGGGAAACTACGGAACCCTACACTGAGCGTGGCCCGACACGCTCTTGGCCGGTTTTATTTTAATTAAATCTACCAATCAAAAAACGACACGCATTTTTATCGACATAACACTTCCTATTCAATTCACAAAGTACCTATTTTATTTGTTTATATAAAAAGTATATTTACAATCATAAAACTAAATGGAAACACAAAGTAGGCAAATGTAAAGATGCTGGAGGCAGGCAGCCCTAACGCATGTTTACGTGCCGCACTGCTGTAGGCATTTATTTGAAAGATACGGCCGAGTTACAATACTGTATAGATAATATTACCGTGCTTTTAGCTTCTAATAAAAGTAATTCATCTATGAATAGTGCACAGATGAACATAGGTCTCCCCCATAGATTGCCTTATAGTATGGATATTTGCCATAGTTGACACGATTGGCAAGTGTATTTGGTAACTTTATTTTTTATTTTACAGTTATTATTTAAAGACGCTGCTCCTGCTGCCCATTTCCTGATTCGTTTTCATCTGTTGCTTCTTACCACACTCACTGGACGATATAATATATCATATTATGATATTGGGTGCGTTTGGCAGAAAAAAGCGCTAGCAAGCGCTTGTAAGCAAAATGGCGATCGTAAGCGGTAAGCGCTGTCAAATCGTAAGTAGCTATTTTCCTCTAGGACACGAAATTAGTTTTAACCGGGGAACCTAACCTAATTTAAATATATGTTTCTAAAGTATTCATATTAAAAACTTACCAATCATGAATTTTTAATAACGTGTATATGTCTATTCATGTCATTATATAACTTAAAACTAATATTGCACAAAATAATTATAAACTCTACTTCAAAACAAACAAATTAAATAAGCAAAATGGCGGATTGTGTCAGCGCTACCGAAGTAGCAATCGTGTCCTAGCCGAAAACTATTTCAACGCTTGTAAGCGCTTGCTAGCGCTTTTTTCCGCCAAACACACCCATTATGTTGATATTATTCTTACTCTACAACTACACGGTAGACCTATGCGTAACCTTGAATAAGAATCAAACGCATATTCGTTGTCGTCTCTGATGTTGAAGATGAAATTCCCCGCCATCAGTAAAAAGGGTATCCGATTTGCATCTTTCAACATATAGAAACATATTGTTGCTATTTTCCGCCCAAGGAAGGGCCGTTGTATCTTGTGCAAGCAGAGATTCGGACCCCGGTTGAGTCGACCTGTACGTACTGTATTATAAAGCGTGACTCTACGTAGAACTTTATACATTAAGTAACATAATACCTATTTTAAGACAGTAATTGAAGTATATTCGATAACTAGTGATTATAAAGTTTTATATTCAATAACTAGTTTTATTAATAACTGCCATGAGTAATATCCAATAACGGGTTTTGCATAATTGAGTAAAATATAATTCAAACCAATAAGCGACATAATAGGAAGTTATTTTTGTACCGATTACATGTATAAAAAAATCGACTTCCTCAACAATATTATTATAACCTCATAAGGCCCACGTTTTCAACATAAAAAAGTTAATAATACAAATAATAAACGATACGGTCACTCGTTTGTCTGTTTGGGTTTAGAGCATTGATATAGTAAAAAAGTTTTTTCGTATATTAATGGTATGCTGTTCAATGATTGCTGCATTGGTAAAAAATAAAAAAAAATTACTACTGCCTCATAAAATCAATCAATCTATCGTTACCTGCGGAATTTCCTACAGTTTTACAACAGTTTTTCGTGTTGTATCTGTTAATAATAATAAAAGAAGGGATATTAAAAATCGTATTCTGCCCAACACGCACATCATATTCTTCTTATCTGACTAACGAAGATAACCATAAAAAATATTTTTATCTGCCTCTAATGTAATTTTAGTGTTTTGACTACAAATTCAGCATAACGGAACTGCCTCGATAGATCAAGGATTTTTCTCCGAGAATGTTTCAAGTGGACGGCTGAATTTGGTATAATTATAAAATTGTGGTTAATCAAAGACAGACATGAGTTAATCGGTTGGTTTTGGCGGGTAAAAGGAAACTTGAATCAAATGTTAATTATAAATTTAATCGAAATATTTCTGTTATGTGTTCCGGATTGAAGGGTAGAGTGCGAGTATTCTTACAGCCTGTAAGGCATTTGTCCTTGGGGGTGACAACGCATAATATGTAGCTTTATTTATCTGAAGTTGGCTACACGAGACTATGGATCGTAGTTGCCACTTACGATCCATAGTCTCGTGTAGCCAACTTCAGGTTTTTTTACAGAATAAGGGTGACAAACGTACACTCAGTCCACCTGATGGTAAGTGGATCCTGTGGGACATGGACATCTACATTTAACCTCGATTACGAATCAAAATGTGCGTTGCCATCCCTGAGCCCTAAGATGGAATACCTCGTATTGAGTGAAAAGGATCTCCGGTTCTCTAAGCTCACCATACGAAACACAGCAGCGTTTATCTCCTATTTTACGCTATTCTGTGAGAGTGTGGTACCCTTGGGTCGAGCAGACTCATTCGCGCTACAACAACCATAAACATGGTTCTGCCTGGTAAATTGTAAGTGTACTGTATGCGCTTGTAAGTGTGCATGTGGACTTGTGAGTTCGTTTGTCACCTGTAAGCGCCTCCCCCCCTTCGCCACAAAGCAAGGCTTCCACTTTTGTTCTGAGCGCCAGCAGTCTGTCGTGGAAGCCGTACGCAGCGAGCGAGGCGGCGTGCGGCAGGCAGTTGCCGTCGCCGGACGTCGCCAGCGGCAGCAGTCGCGGCGCCCCGGGCACCCGCCCGTGCCGCCACCAGTTCAACACACCCGCCGATTCGAGAGTCACCAGAGTTGCCGTCTCCAACAAATCTTTTTCGATGAATATCCTAAAAAGGTAATGGATAGCGGTGGTGTAAGAATATTCACTATTTCATATCATTCCGTAGGTGTCATTAGTAGCGACAGAGAGAAACAAATCACGTTTTTTTTTTTATAGAAGAGGGGGCAAACGAGCATGCGGCTCACCTGATATTAAGTGACTACCGCCGCCCATGATCAACCGCAACACCAGGGGAAACGCAGGTGCTTTTCCGGCCCTTTAGAAGGGATTAAGCTCTTTTCTTGAAGGTCCCCAGGTCGAACAGGTCCGGAAAAATCGCCACTGGTAAACTATTCCACAGAGAGGTCGTACGCGGTAGAAAACTCCTTTTGAAACGTACAGTGGTGGACCGCCAAGCATCCAGATGGTGTGGATGGTATCGGAACGTTTGACGTGTAGTGCGTTCACGAAATTTGGCGTTCACGTGATGGGCAGTAGCGTCTTCCTAATGATAACTAAAAATAATAAAAAAACTGTGCTTGCCAAGCGTGGCAACTATGGCAAATATCCCCCCCTATGCATCTATGGGAAAAGCTGTATCTAGGGTTCAACAGTGGAGTTAAATAGGTTGTAACGGTCACGGTATCGAGTAATGATAGGGTTTGAGATGAGCTTCCTGGGAGTTTATCCAACCAAGTGCGTATTATTGGACCGCGTTTTTATTGACTCGTTTTTGTGTATATCTGTTCGGGACGATTTAGTAATTAATTTTAAACCACTTTTCCGAGAAGCTAGAAACTTTAAATTTTGAACATAGCTCAAAATCGGATAGCAATGTAAAAAAACGACGGGTTGCACTCCGGGAATGCCGGCAGAAGTGACAACTTGAATATCAACGTTGTGCATTTTTGATATTTTGAAATGGTTAGGGAATAATTTTGCACGAATTGCTTTAATTATCAGTATTAGTAGTACTATAACTTATGTGGTAGAATACAATATATATTATTGCCACTAACCATACAATTTATATTACATTCGATCTAACTTTGGCCGCGCCGTTGAAAGAGAGGGGGATACTTCCTCTCCTACGCCGTCCGTCTTACGCATTTTCGATCAGGGTCACGTGTCCTGACGCGAGTTTAACATTTTTTACCCATTACAAAAAAAGTGTACAACGCCGCTAAAGAAGTTTTCACTTCAAAAATGTAAAAAAAACGTGGTAAGTAGGTACATTAAAAGGTTTTTTAATACTTATTTTTCTTTAGTTTCACTTTGTTTTCGGCGATGTTATTATAATCAGTTGTCATTTGTGCATAACATATTACTATTAGCATCATAAATAATACCTTAAATGTAGGACGAAGGCAACGATTGCCTTCTTCCCGTTTAGTATTTGTTGTAATGCGAATCCAAATGCAGTGTCGTCAAATTTAATAAGTCGTATATGACGATGGTCTCACGATTCGAAATAAGCTACGCTAAGCTGGAGCTATTTTTTGAGCTAGGTCAATAACTTTAATTTTTTAACCTTTTGTACTTTTTATTGGTTTCATATTACCTATGCGTGTTAAAATTTGGTTATGACCTATGCATTATTCGATTATTATGTGTTTTTTTTATAGAATAAGGTTGACATACTAGCACACACAAACAACACAGTCCACCTTCTATCCTCAATTACGAATCACAATGCAGATGCGTTATCACCCTTGAGGACTAAGATGGAATGCCTCGTTTCCAGGGAAAAAGGCTTTCCAGTTCTCTACACTCACCATACGGAACACAGCAGTATTAAGCTGTTATACTAAAAGGAAATGCCGTGTAGTGGCGGTTAAGAATATCCACTATCCCATATCTTCCCGTGGGTGTCGTAAAAGGTGACAGAGGGAGACAGGCAGGAGATGGGCAGCAGCATCTTCCTGATAACAACAACTGTACGACAAAAAATACTGCGGTTGCCAACCACCTCGCCAAGCGTGGCAACTATGGCAATATACCCAAATGAACAATTACACAAATAGACGGCCCCCAGTCCCCGGCGGCCCCGCTATTACTGGCTACGGTGGCGACCATGGTAATGGCGGGGCAGGGGGTGCTAAGAATCTCCGGTGGAGGTTCGGTTGCCACCTACGACGACTCGACCTGGCGACATTTAACGCACGCACCCTGGGGACTGACGAGAAGATCCTGGAGCTGGAAGAAGAGATAGAGAAGTTGCGCTGGAATATTATAGGATTATCCGAGGTCCGAAGAGAGGGGGAGGACACGGTGATTCTCGAGTATGGCAACTTGTTCTATCACCGGGAGGGCGACCATCTGTCCCAAGAAGGTGTCGGATTTATCGACCACAAGTCTCTCGTCAACAACGTTGTAAAGATAGGGAGTGTGTCGACGAGGGTCGCGTACCTGACACTCAGAATCACCAAACGGTATTCGCTGAAGGTCATACAGGTTTACGCACCAACCTCGGCACATCCCGATGAGGAGGTGGAGGAAATGTATGAGGATATTTCCAAAGCCATGCGCATTCCTCCAAAACCCACTACACGGTGTTGATGGGAGACTTCAACGCAAAACTAGGCACAAGAAAAAACGGTGAGCTGAAGTTAGGGAAATTTGGAGTAGGGCAACGGAACCGAAGGGGCCAGCAGCTGGCCGACTTTATGGAGAAAGAAGGACTCTTTATGATGAACTCTTTCTTCCAGAAGCGGCCCCACAGGAAGTGGACCTGGTCGAGCCCCAACGGTTCGACAAAAAATGAGATTGACTTCATTATGACGACCAGACGCCAACTGTTCAGTGATGTCTCAGTGATCGCAAGGGTGAAAACTGACAGCGATCACCGAATGGTTAGAGGCACACTGAACCTAAACGTTAAGTTGGAGAGGTCTCGTCTAATGAAGTCAGCGCTCCGTCCCCCTCGTGCTCTAATCCAGAATCCCGAAAACTTTCAGCTCGAGTTACGTAACCGCTTTCAGTGCCTACAAGATTGCAATGCAGTGGACGATATGAATGACAAGCTCGTGGAAACTGTCCATGCGGTCGGAGCTAAGTTCTGCAAGACCCGCCGCAGAAGAACACAAAAACTCTCCGATCACACTCTTAATCTCATGGATGTTAGACGGGAGATGAGGCTGCAATCGTCAACAGATTTGACAGCATACAGGCAACTGAACAGACGGATCTCCAAATGCTTGCGGCGAGACTTACGCAATTTTAATACTGCTCGTATTAGAGAAGCGATCGAGCGGAATCAGGGCTCCAAAGTCTTTGTCAGAGATCTGTCTGCCAGTAAGAGCCAACTGTCAAAGCTGAAGGCTGAGTGTGGCATCATCGTTTACGGGACACCTGAGATTTTGAGTGAGATTGAGAGGTTCTATGGGCAGCTGTACACATCATCGTTGGAGTCACACGCAAGTGTGAGTAACGATCCAAGAGCAAGTCTTATCCGACACTATTCCGATGATATCCCGGACGTCAGTCTAAGCGAGATTAGAATGGCTCTCCAGCACCTTAAAAACGGCAGGGCCCCAGGCGAGGATGGAATTACAGCGGAGCTTCTGAAAGCGGGTGGAACACCGGTACTTGAAGTCCTTCAGAAGCTCTTCAATTTCGTCCTCCATGGTGGCACTACTCCAGAGGCGTGGAGCAGAAGTGCGGTGGTCTTGTTCTTTAAGAAAGGCGACAACGCTCTCTTGAAGAACTACAGACCGATTTCCCTTCTGAGCCGCGTCTACGTGCTGTCTTCGAGAGTCATTACGAACTCCCGAACAAGCCGGTTTCCGAAAAGGCTTCAGTACCATAGACCAAATACATACCCTGCGGCAAATTATACCGAAGACTGAAGAGTACAATCTGCCACTTTGCCTGGCGTATGTGGACTACGAGAAAGCCTTTGATTCCGTCGAAATTTGGGCGGTGCTACAGTCCCTTCAGCGGTGCCAAGTTGACTGTCGGTATATCGAAGTGCTGAAGTGTTTATACAGTAGGGCTACGATGGCTATCCGAGTACAGAACCAGAGCTCGAAACCTATCCAACTGCAGAGAGGTGTAAGACAGGGTGACGTTATATCCCCGAAACTCTTCACCGCTGCATTGGAAGACGTTTTCAAGCTACTGGACTGGAAAGGATACGGTATTAACATCAATGTCGAGTACATCACTCACCTTTGATTTGCCGACGATATAGTCCTTATGGCAGAATCGCTGGAGGACTTAAGCACTATGCTCAATGACCTCAATAGTGCCTCCCAACGGATAGGTCTTAAGATGAACATGGACAAAACAAAGATCATGTTTAATGTCCATGTCACACCTATGCCGGTAGTTGTTGGGAGCACTATGCTCGAAGTTGTTGACGAGTACGTTTACCTGGGACAAATAGTCCGACTAGGTAAGTCCAACTTCGATCGAGAGGTCAATCGACGGATTCAACTCGGCTGGGCAGCGTTCGGGAAATTACGACATATCTTCTCGTCAGGTATACCTCAATCTCTAAAAACTAGATTGTACAACCAGTGCGTGGTGCCAGTGATGACTTACGGATCTGAGACGTGGTCCTTCACTGCTGGCCGTATGAGGACGCTCAAGGTCGCTTAGCGAGCTATGGAGAGGGCTATGCTCGGAGTTTCTCTGCGTGATACTCAGAAATGAGGATATCCGCAGTAAAACCAGAGTGACCGACATAGCCCAACGGATTAGTAAGCTGAAGTGGCAATGGGCCGGCCATATAGCTCGAAGAACCGATAACCGATGGGGAAGAAAGGTTCTCGAGTGGCAGCCTCATACCGGTAGGCGTAGTGTAGGGCGACCCCCCATGAGATGGAGTGACGACCTGGTAAGATATGCAGGAAGTCGATGGATGCAGGTGGCTCAGGACCGTGCTTTGTGGCATTACTTGGGGGAGGCCTATGTTCAGCAGTGGACTTGTGAAGGGCTGTAATGATGATGATGACTAAAAGGAAAAAGGCGATCGACTATTTTACGCTAGTATTCCGTGAGAGTTGTTTATTTAGAAGTGCCACAATGTGTTTGCAACTGTATTATGACTGCAGCACGAATGGGTCAGCGCGACCGCGATCGCACAGGAAACCAGCGTAAAATAAAGGCGTAGTGCTACTGTGCTTGTATGATGAGTAAAGAGACCCGGACATCTTTTAAACTGGCAACGAGGCATATCAAATAAGTCCTCAGATGACAACTTATCTCCGTTTGATTTTTATTCAATTAATACCTACATGTGGGTGAAAAACTTAGAATTATATCTTGCCTAGAATTATATCTTGCCTATAATACCGCGTGGCTAGTGGTTGTAACAATATTATAAATTTAATGATTTCTTAAATTTACTCGAATACTACACATTGAATAAAACTATTATCTACGGATTTTATCACGTTTAATTACAACTTTAATTTCTTTTTATTATCCCGACATTTCGGGTGCTTTACAGCACCCATGGTCAAAAATTAATATTCAAAAACTGAAGGTACCCGGACTAACTATGACATTGGGACGTCAAACATCTCAGCCCCCTCCCCCCCGAAAGCACCCGAAACGCCAGGATAATAAAAATAAATCAAAGTTGTAATTAAACGCGATAAAATTCGTAAATAATAGTTTTATTCAACATTATAAATTCCCTTAACTTTAAATGAAATGTAAGTAAAATGAATGCAGTGTTAATAAAGCGAGGTCAAAGTGTGTTTAATACAAGGGTGCTAGTTCAATGGCAGCAAGCTGGCGTGTTGCGTGTAAACTTGGCGTTTTGCCCAATTTTATATACGGCGACAGAATAATCGTCAGCATGACTAGCGCGAACATGACACGTCACGTTGAGAAATATTCATAACAAAAGTCGCAATGGACATTCAACCCTCCTGGCAAGCATTAATAAGAGTGTTCATAATATATAGAGCTTATAATAAGCATAAGTAGATATTTTTGCGATTAATATTCGTTCAAAGATTAAGTTTAAAAAAATAAAACATTGATCATGAGCTGTGATAATCCTAGTGAAAATTCCTCCAACAAAGTGACGAAATTAAAGTATTATCACCCATTAAAAGTCAACTGTCGAACATAGACCCTATATAGAAATATACCCATTAAAAGTCAACTGTCGAACATAGACCCTATATAGAACATATACCCATTAAAAGTCAACTGTCGAACATAGACCCTATATAGAACATATACCCATTAAAAGTCAACTGTCGAACATAGACCCCCATAGATTACCTCATAGCACGAATATTTGCCATAGTTGCCACGCTTGGCAGGTGGGTTCGCTACCTTGGCCCTTTTATTTTCCAGATGTTATTAGGATGGCATTGCTGCCCATCTTTTGATTTGTATCCCTCTGTCGCTTTTTACGACACACACGAGACGATACGAGGTAGTGGATATTCATATAATACTAGTGGCATTGTATGAATATCCACTATCACGGTTGGTATTTTCATTGGTTTTAAATTCAATTCATTAGTTGCAATTAATAATAACAGAGATGCAGTTCCAGCGAGCCGTGGTAAGTAAGGGGATCGTTCGCCTCGCGTACTGTGCGACCTAATTGCGACCAAGTACTGATTAACCACGGATATTTCAACACATTTCCGACACGCGTTCTTCAATAATTTAAAACAAGAGTATACAATCATTGCGTGTTGCCAGTAATGATATGTAGATCTACAACGTGGTACTTCACTGTTGGAAGTATGAGAAAGCTTTGGGCTGTTTAGCGAGCTATGGGGAGGGCTGTGCTCGGAGTTATGCAGATATATCCAAAGTAGAACCAGCCAACATAGCCTACGAATCAGTTAGCTGGCAATAGGCCGGCCATATAAATCGAAGAACTGACAACTGATGGGAAAGAAATTTTTTCGATTTTCTCGAGTTGCAGCCTCACACCGGACGACCTGATAAGACATGCAGGAAGTCGATGGATGCAGGTAGCTCGGAAACGTCTATTGTGGCATTCTTTGGGAAAGACCTATGTTCAGCAGGGGAATTGTAAAGTGCTGTAATGATGTTGATGATATACTAATTCTTCGTATTCAGTACAACATAATATAGCAAATTGTACTGAATACGTAACGCAATGCGTTAAGTACTTTGCATTTTCTTTGCAAAGAGTTACGACCAGCGTTAGCAGAGATACAATGATGAATGTATAAGTCGAAACCTTTACAAAATTACCTGAAGTCAGGCGGATATACAGAGATATCAGGCAGCAGAAGTATGTGATCGGAACTCAAGTTGCTCGGCTCAGGTTCTGTGTTGCTTCGTAGGGCCCAAACTAGACCTTCATTGTCGGTTGCTCGGGAAATGCCTCGTGACAGCTTGCGACCTATGAAAGGAAACAATCTAACATAACATACTGCTTGAGAAATATTTTTATGGCCTCATTATATTTTTCAGAAACATTTTTCAATCAAAATAATCTTATTTTAATATCATTCACTAATCACTAGTCCTTTGGTGTAGTTCAAACAAAGACTGTATAACCACTTGACTGCGCATACAATGCCCCGAGGCCCCCGACGCTCGAAACTATTAGTATTTTGTCGCCTATGCATCAGCTATGGTACTATTAACCATTTTAGTATTGTCCAACTGTTAGACCTGTGTGCACGCTAAATTAATGCAAATTTTTATAACTTTTATGCAATTATAATGCATCAAAATGCCTTCATGCGCGGTGAAATGGTGTGGGAAACATTTCAGGACAGATTTCCAAAAAGAATGGAGTAACTTTTCATTGCTAATGATTTCTTAAATTTACGCGAACACTACACATTGAATAAAACTATTATTTACGGATTTTATCGCGTTTAATTACTTTAATTTATTTTTATTATTATCCCGACGTTTCGGGTGCTTTACAGCGCCCATGGTCACGGGGGGGGACTGAGATGTTTGACGTCCCAATGTCATAGTTAGTCCGGCTACCTTCAGTTTTTTAATATTAATTTTTGGTCCGATTTACGCAAAACGAGCTTATAGTATCATGAAGTCTTGCAGTGGTATGCTTGGGTTTGGGTTTAATTTTGTTGATTATAGGATCCCAAGCAGATGGTAGCACCCAACCATCTTCTCTATTGAAATTTGGATGTTTTTTAATTTCAATAGCCTCGCGTATCATCCTTGGTAGGAATCGGTGTTCTTTTGCGAGAATTTGTGGTTTATCAAATCTAATGTAATGGTGGGGACGATCTTGAACATGTTCGCAGACTGCAGACTTCCCGAACATGTTCAAGATCGTCCCCACCATTACATTAGATTTGATAAACCACAAATTCTCGCAAAAGAACACCGATTCCTACCAAGGATGATACGCGAGGCTATTGAAATTAAAAAAACATCCAAATTTCAATAGAGAAGATGGTTGGGTGCTACCATCTGCTTGGGATCCTATAATCAACAAAATTAAACCCAAACCCAAGCATACCACTGCAAGACTTCATGATACTATAAGCTCGTTTTGCGTAAATCGGACCAAAAATTAATATTAAAAAACTGAAGGTAGCCGGACTAACTATTTTCATTGCTAAGTTTACTTATATATTTTTTGAAATATGGAAATTATTGTTGATTAATTCAGATTATAAGCCACCGCAGGGGTCTATCTAAAACGGTGGCTGGGTAAATAACGACATGGTTGAGTAGCGCGTTGATGTCTTTTGGAAAAGTCTCGTTCTATTATTAGACAATTCTAATGCTTCTATCCCTTTCTTTCCCTTTGTATGTTTATGGTAAACATTAGTACCTTATTGTTACCTTTAATAGCTGAAAGTCGATATCGAAAATAATAATATTAAAATTAATAAAAAGATTAATCAATTCACACATTGAAAAAATACTTATCTACTTTTAACCGTCTTCAGAAAAAAGAGGAGTTCTCAGTTTGTCGGTATTTTTTCCTAGTTAAAGTTTATTGTACCTAGTTAACTGTTAATATATTACTGCACACTCCTCGACATTTTATGATAAATCTTTTGCTGTTCTTGGAGTAAGACTCTGGAACTCCTTACCCCAGTCCATTAAAAGTGCTCAATCTTTAAATGTGTTCAAGAAACAAATTAAGGAACACTATTTGTCTCTTTAACTCCTCTCTCTTCCTCCTCTTAGTTATGATCACTAATATACCTTAAGTATGTTGTCATTTTATAGTATATAAGTTGTATTTTTTGTCTAATTTAGTGCACCCTACCTAATCTTATTTTTATTTTTATTAATTTCCTCTTCTGGGTTGTCTGAAAGAGATTGCTATGCAGCAATAAGACCGCCTTTTCTTTTTCCCTCATTGTTTGTTCATTATTTGTTATATTTATGTTTTGTTGGTGTACAATAAAGAGTATTGTATTGTGTTGTTAAATTAGATTGATGTACCAAATCAGAACGGCTTACAATTTCAAAAGGACACTAAAGACAAGTTATTGTACGGATCTACTACAATATAGATATTTGTCGTCGTTGTAAAATTTTTAACAAGAGGGCGATCAATGAGAGTGGTTCAAAAGTGCTGTCTTCAAAATATAATACCAATAATTTTATGAGAACGGTTTTAAAATCTCTGATTAGATATTTTACAATTTGAAATAGATATTCATTTTCATCAATTTGAAATAGATAATTTACAAATATGTAGACGCTTGTTTATATTTTTTTACGAAGAACAATCAGGACCCTTAAACTTTAATTCTAAATAAATATAACAAATTAATTCATTTCAAAAATCAATAATAATAAAATAAATACATATTTTCGTTGTAACTGCTTGATTTTGATTAAATATTATTTCTATGGTTTTAAGTACTTGTGTGTATTTTTCATAATGATAAAATCCATTTTATCGATAACGAATATTTTCCTTTATTAAGAAGAGCAACCCTAAAGATAGCTATAACAATGCAACTTGACCATTTGCAGCCACGCGTTCTTCCTCGTCCCCCGGCCCGCAGTAGTGAGTCGTGTGCTTAGAAGAAATCTGCCTATACGCTCTCTAGTGGTTATATTCTCTATGAGTTCAAAAACCAAACTTTGGTTAAAGTTTGGTTACAATGTAGTCGAAGCTTAAAAGCATTCGCCACCCCATTTCGTTCCGTGCAGTATCATAAGAAACTACTATGGAAAATTCCAGAAAATTATATGGCTTCATATATTCGGCAATGGTAGAAATTTGTAATGGTATATACCACGATAACACTAGGCACACGTAAAATTCCCAGACCGCCGACGGGCAGTACTTTTTTCATTTCTTCTGAATGATCATTTTGGTGGCAAGAGTAGGGAAGAACAAATTTTTTTGAAAAAGTATTTGAAATTATTACCACTATAAAAATTATACTTATTTCAGATATATACATAATATTTTCATTCACTTGTCTAAAGCTGAGGTAGAAAAGTCCTTGTCTGTCGATTCAAACGTACCAAAAGAAAATTATTACTGACGTGAAATTGACTTCTAATACCGGTAATTTAAATCAAGGTACCGGAACTTCATTTTAGTAAGAAATTAAAGTTATATGGTAACAAAATTATGCATTTTTATGGAAGAGAGGGTAAACGAACAGCTGCAACACCAGAGGTTCCATTTCTTAGAGTTCTCTTCATATCAGAATAAAGGAAGATTTCTAAATTCAGAAATCTAATTTAATTCGTTTTATTGTATATTACGTGGTAATTCATTTATGTAAATTGATTGATACTTTTCAGAACGAAAAATGTATAATTTGATCACTCGCAACAGTGTATACTAATAATCCTGTTTAAAACTTACACTCGGGTGCCGGTGTAAGAACTAAGTTGGAGGGAGCCGGGTAAGACATTGCAAGGTCTAGGGTGCTGACGGAGCGTTCGGGTATGACGTCACCGCCCGCCCTCGGTCGCAGCACCCGATCTGGAAATATAAAGAACATTTTACCAAAAATATCCACGTGATGTTTTTAATTTACAATTTGTTTCGATTTCGATATTTCTTTAATTACGTTATATCCCTGCGTGGTGTGATATTTTTAATCTTGTCTCATGAATGAAACTAAATTTTACGGATTTTTACGATATAATCCGTAAAATTTAGTTTTATTCAATGTGTAGTGTTCGCGTAAATTTAAGAAATTATCTTGTCTCTTGAGTTTTCTGTTTTATCTACATTATTTCTTAAATGATGTTTAAAAAATATCTTATATTATAAAAAATCGTGCAGTTTGGGCAATGAGTTTATCTTATCTACTCACACTTGTAATAGCATTCAACCATCCACTACAGCCTATGAAGAAGTCCACAGCTGGACACAGGCCTCACTCATAGAGTCTAGCCTCCCCCCACGCGTGGTAAGCGGATTGGTAACCGCAGCTTTTTTATTATTTTCAGTTGTTATCAGGAAGATGCTTTTGCCCATCTCCTGTTTAGCCTTTGTTGTCTCTTACGACAACCTCGAGACAATAAGGGTGGGGTGGGGGTGGGGGGTAGCGGATATTCTTACACCGCCGCTACACAGTTACATTATACGATTGTAAGAACATGAGCAATGAAAAATAGGTTTATTTCGTGTAGGTAAATATTGTTTAAGTTACACTAAAAGAAAAATATACACAGTTTACTCTCTAACTTTACCAAACAGAACAGAGACTAACGAATAACGAACTAAGACTGGGGCGAATTTCGTTTTTGGTTTATTTTGCACGTATAATAGAAATGATTTGACACTCCCTAAACAAGTCCTGATAGCCCTTCGACTTAATATAAATAAGATATCTGTCAGGTATTACTAACGTGACCAGACGTCCCGTTTTGAACGGGACTGTCCCTTTTTATAGTTACGAGTCCCGGTGTCCCCGAAATGAACTCTGGGACGCAAAATTGTCCCGTTTTCTGAAACCGCGCGAAAATTTGTGATGTTGTTACTAAAAAACTTTTTTGAAGATCCCACATCCGAAATATGGTTTTATTTTTTACACGCTCAGTCAGCAAGTTTTCATCAAGCTGTATTGAAACTTGAAGTTCAGACTGTATCGGCTACTGAAGCTGCAAAATAAATCAATCAACTAAAAGACAGACACTTTGACTCAGAAACAGACCAATCAGTTTCTTCCATTTACGGTCCGTCAATTAAAAGTGAAATCGAAAGATAATGCTACTGACATAGATGAAAAATTGGTGAAAAGGGCGGCTACAAAATTTTATGAAACAAGCCATGAATATCTGGAACGGTGGCATTTCTTTCTTACCAAAGAAATGGGCGATATTGATAATTTAGTTGAATATAAAAAATATGCCAAGAGTTTCATTCTTACTTAATATCACCACCAGCTATATTAAAGCAAATTTGTTCCTTTATTTGTTTATTTGTTAATTTAGTTTCAACTGAACTTGATGTTTCTGTATTGTGGTGTACAAAAAAAGTATATATATATATATTTGTGTAATTTTAAGCTAACTGAATTTTTCTGAATAAATAACTTTAAAAAGTGTTTTTTTATTGACTATCTGTTAATTGACCTCAATAAACCAATGTCCCGTTTTGAGTCAAAAAATAAATGGTCACGTTAGGTATTACACGCGAAGAAACGTTCGGCTATACGCGTTAAAAATAGTTTAGTGGTTCAACCGACGATAATAAGTATAATTAAAATTCGGATCAGTAATTAATTGCGTATATTGTCAAGTTTGTACAGAACTAAGAGGTACTCACTGTTACGTAAGTCAGTATTAATAATGGCGTGTGCATATAAGTATCAACTTACTATAAAGTATTGGAGTGATGTGCTACACCGCCCACTCAATGTTCATGCAAACGAAATTGCGTCTTCAGTACAAGTAAATTAAGAACTATAATCAATATGTCACACTTCAATCTAATTGGTCTTTGTAAAATATCATTAAAACTGCAGTTATCTGCAACTCTGCTGCTGCTATTAGTATTTCACAACACCACGCTAATAGGATTGCTCATTACAGATACCATAGAATAGGAAATTAGGTCAGTTTTTAGCCTATTTTCAGAAATAAATTATCAGAAGCGGTTTTTTAATGTTTCTGCTCCATTTCTGTGTTTGTATTCAATATTTAATTTTCTATGACAGTATTATTTTACCACATGATGCAATAGATTAAACTGGTTACACGTGGTGGGACACGCTGCAATGTAATATAGCTGCAGCATGCATAAGTCGGCACGGAAGGATTACACTCACACATAATAACAGAGTAAAATAGCAACATGATGCCGCTGTGTTTCATATGGAGAGTGTCTTAGTCCTCAGGGGTGAAAAGGCATCTAAATTTTGTTTCTGATTCGAGAACAGATGTAGGTGTCAATATAGGATCTTTAAAAAATATGACCAGCATATATGTAATAGTAAGTGACTTTAACCAGTAAACCAGTATACTTAATATTTTTTTAAGAAATTCATATTAATTTTAAACTCAAAAAACAAAGATCCTAAACAGTTCATAAGCAGTTTGTCTAGCTGCTTAGGAGCAGTACTTATCTCGGTATTTGAAGGCTGCGAGAACTAATAAATTATCATGCTGTGAGGTATTTAATCTAACAACTTAGTTTACTGCGCTTTACTGTATGCTGGGCACATCTTTCTTTTCTAAAATAATATTATTAGTACCTACTGTATTTACCCGCTTAAAATGCTTGTGTAGATTGTTAATGACAGCAGTTTAATGGCGGATTCGAACTCCTCCTGGACTTCCCGAGCTTGTAATATAAATTATTGTGCAATAATTCATTTATGACTTGATTTCTTAATAAATGAAAGTAAAAAGTAAAAACTTCATGATTTGCATTCAGACCTCAGTTGTTGCCATTCACTTACAAGTTTTCCTTTAAGACATCTTAGTATCGTTTAGGAGATTAAACAGATGCAAACATGATTTTGGTACAGTATTTATAGAGCGTCACATCATGTGTGTAAAAAAAGACGGCCATCTTTTGCGTGAGCGTAAGTAGGATAGTTTATAATTAGGCTTCAGAGTGTATTCACTCATGACGTCTTTTTACATATTCCGGTCAAAGCAAATCTATCTCTTAAGGCGTTGTCCTAATTGGCTATCGATCGTACCAGTAAACGATGCGAGTTAATCGCATGATAAAATTAATCTCCTAGACGGATTCCTTAGCATCCTAGCCTTCCTAATCAAGCAATGTGCCGAAATTACTTGATGGTACAGCGTGAAACCAGTGACTAGATTCCTTAGTTGAAACACCTAGAGGGCGAGCCTGATTTCACTCTGGAAATAGTGAAAAAAATCTTTCTGCACACTCCGTACCAACGGAATATCCCACTGGCTTGTTGGTTAGCTTCCAGTGGGACATTTTCGCCGGGACAGAGTGTTAACCATGTTTGGCTTGCCCCCGCAGCAAAGCAAAGATCTACTTTATTATTTAAAATCATGTTACATAAGTCGTTGACACTATGCACGGAAGCAAGGAAAGCAGCCAATGCAACACTAGAAAGATTTCTTACACCAATACAACCAAACTTTAACAGGATGATCCTACATGTGTACTAACAGCTCGTACGACTCGACGTCGAATGCGCGATGCCGCCGCATCTTCACCACAACGGCATTATTTCAGCAATGGCTGTTTACAGAGATGCACAGTTTCAATGTCAGATAATATTGTTTTAAAAACTGCAAATGACATTGAAAAAAGAAGTCGTAGGCCACATTTAGTTAGTTAGTTATAGCCTATATACGTCCCACTGCTGGGCTCAGGCCTCCCCTCATTTCTGAGAGGGTTTAGGGCAAGGAAGTGTCCGCCGCGCTGCCCAAATGCGTGTTGACGAACTTCACATGTCTTCGAAATATTTTTTTTTATGCAAAGTTTCAATTTCAGATAATATTGTTTTAAAAACTGCAAATGACATTGAAAAAAGAAGTCGTAGGCCACATAATATACTTTTATTGAGATCTCTACTCGTCTCTCTCGACTCGCGTTGCTGCACTCGCGTGATGACGCATGACCAAGTAGATCACTCAAAAGAGATTTGTGGCTATCATTGCTCGATCGTACGATCCAACCCATCCTACGATCGTTATTAAGCATTTAATATGCTCGCGCGATGACTTGCAAAGCTTAAATTAGGACACTAAAGAAATGTGAGTGTTTAATTTCGTCGTGCGACGAAATCGCATCGTTTGCTGTTACGATCGTTGCCAATTAGGACGACGCCAGGCGTAGCCTAAAGCATAATTATAGGCTATAAGGTATCGTACGATCCAACACATCCTACGATCGTTATTAAGCATTTAATATGCTCGCGCGATGACTTGCAAAGCTTAAATTAGGACACTAAAGAAATGTGAGTGTTTAATTTCGTCGTGCGACGAAATCGCATCGTTTGCTGTTACGATCGTTACCAATAGGACGACGCCAGGCGTACTCTAAAGCATATAGGCTATAAGGTACATAGTAGCATTACTTAATCCTCTCCTCTCTTCTCTTAATCCCGAATGATGATAAGTGAATTAAATTAACATTAGACACTCAGTCTCACTGATTGTCAATCACCGTCAGTAATGCGCAATATTTCGCACACAAAATACGATTGAGGATTTCATTTAAAAAAAAAAACATGCGCAATTTTATACCCAAGGAGGTCTCTGTGGCTTGAAACACAGTATTATCTAATATGTATGGCGTGGTGACTGATAGATGATTGAAATATAATAAAAACCGGCCAAGTGCGGTTCCGTACCAACGTAAAAGGCGTTTCTAGTAGGGAAGCTAGCTTTCTAGTAGGGAGCCGCTGATAGACTGACGGACGCACGGACAGCAGAGGCTTCGTAATAGGGTCCCGATGATTACCCTTTGGGTACGGAACCCTAAAAACTACAACAATTCATTAGATGCACTCTAAAGGTCTTAAAGTAATAAGCACACAGAGTGAAAGTAATTTTGTTAGAAATATATTATTTTTAAATGGGAAAAGTATCCTTAAATGTATTAAGATCAATTAATTCAGATTTAACATTATGTTAAGAAGCGTAGTTAAAATGCCACTAAGTTGCCTATTTATTTTGTTATAATTATATATTAATGACAAAACTTACCATCACTGTGCTCATCAGCAATTGAATTAGCTTCCATCACCATACCGATCACCTATTCTATAACAATAAAAAAAATATTACTAAACATATATTATAAGCGATAGTAGATTAACGGTAGGGTTAGGACTGCAAACTCGGGAAGTCGAGGGTTCGAATCCGTCATTCGACTACTGAGGTGAACCACTCCTAGCACAAGCATATATTTAGCTTTTAGGGTGGTTAACGACAGTATTAGTACCTTACCTTATTAGACCTGGTAAGACATATAGGAAGTCGACATTTTTGGGGGAAGTGTATATTCAGCAGTGGACTTGGGAAGGGCTCAATGATGATTAAATTCCTAAATTCTAGTCATCATCATTATGAATAGAATTTAGGATTTAAAATTTAATATTCTCTATTCGATATTTAAGGGCTCTTCAAGTTGAAATCTTTTTTCTTTGTTTCAACTACAATTTTATTCTGCGGTTATGTGATTATGTAAACTTTTTATTTTACAATATATTTTGTTCCAAGCTTCATACTAAGTATTTAAATGCCTCGTCTAGTTTGCTTCATAATAAATATTAACTCTTTTATTACTACATAAATATATAGTAATAAAAGAGTTGAGCGTCTAAAACGTAAAACTAATACAGAATAGGTACTACATACACAGCATTAATAATTGAAGTATGCTACACTCCCTTAAGTTTAGAAACAATATATAATGAAAATTCCTTCAAAAAGGCACCATATTGTTTCCATTTAATTGAAGAAAAATATCCCTAGGAAACCCACATGAGAGAGTCCGCCAACTCGCATTGGGGCAGCGCGCGGACACTTTCATTATGAATAATAACATATATTGTTTGCTTTTATGCTTTATGCCTGAAAATATAATATGTCCTTAGCGTTACTGGTATTAAAAAAAGTAAGTAATTTTTTTTTCAGTCAGAGTATAGTCAAAGGTGCTCAAAACTGGTACTGCGGTTATAACTTCACTCCACCTGCCAATTGCGACTAAAGTAAAGCGCACTAACTTATATTAACAAAATCTTATTAAATCTTGCCTTAGATCGGCCACATACACATACGAAATTCCATTTCGGAATTCTGATTCAGATTCCGAACGCAGCAAATCCATATAAAATCAATGACTCGTCACACTCCTACGGTAGTTTTCCTTTTGAAATTTTGCGGGCAAACGGGATTCCGCTTGTGTGTGGCCGACCTGTTGAATTCCGTATGTATGTAGCGGGCCTTAAATACACCCTTCATAAGGCCGGCCACATTCGGAATTCCGTATGTACTATGTGGCGCGCCAAAACATGTTGAAAAACTTCTTAACTCGTTTGCTTAGATATTTGTTGTCTTCTAAACAAAATATTTGAAATTTTGAACTTGTAGTACGCAATACGCATTACGAATAAAGTTTAGTTCGTATGCGTGGAATGTTGACAACAAAGGGGTCAGCCGAACGTCTGGTTGTTCGATGGTGGAGATGAGAAGAAATAAAATCACATCACAATATTTTTATACGTGGTAGAGCCATGCTGCAGTTTTATTAGTAGTATAGTTGTAGCACGAATGGGTCGGCTCGACCGGGTAAGGACCACGCTCTCACAGAATACCAGCGTGAAATAGTAGCTTAATGCTGCTGTATTTCGTATGGTGAGTGTAGAGAACCGGAGACCCTTTTTACTGGAAACGAGGCATTCCATCTTAGTCCTCACGGGTGACAACGCATCTGCATTTTGATTTGTAATCGAGGATAGATGTAGATGCCTATGGGCCACAGCAACCACTTACCATCAGGTGGACTGTGTCCTCGTTTGTCACGCTATCCTATAAAAAAAAAAAAAAAACATAATTCCTGACCTTGTCGTAAAGTATCCTACAGAACATCGAGAGGCTGGTTACTTTGAGTCTATGCTCGAGACTAACAAAGTTAATTTTAACCAAATCGAGTATTATATAATACATCCATGCCATCTCACAGCTTCAGATAACATTCCAAATTAGTCAGCGTGTTCAATAGCAGCAAGGAGAACATCAATAGCTGCTTATTTTTGCAATGATTGTACAGAACAGAGTAATTTGTGCATAAAAGTAAAGTAAAGTTACAGCATATATAAGTCCCACAGCTGGGCACAGGCCTCCCCTCATTTCTGAGAGGGTTTTACGGCAAGGAAGTGTCCGCCGCGCTGCCCCAATGCGTGTTGGCGCACTTCACATGTCTTTGAAATATATTTTTTTCTTATTACTCAGACATGCAGGTTTCCTCACGATGTTTTCCTTCACCGTGCCAAACACGTGGTAAATCAGCACTTAAAATTGCAATTAACAATTTCAATGGTGCCGGCGGGGATCGAAACCGGGTTACTGGCGTTCTGTTAAATTTAGAGCGAGCGTTAACCATCTGAGCTACCACGGCTCTTTTTTATTTTTTATTTGTGCGTACAAGTACGTAATGTTTCTCTGGACTCCATGTTTACAGAGAAGAGTGCCAATACATAAAATGGAAAATGGAAGCAAGAAATAAACAAGCAAGAACGATGACACAATGTCACCTACGCAAGCTTCGAAATAGAACTGTGCATTTTATAACAACCAGCTGATTCAGCCCTCAGTTGTTTGAATATTGTTGCTTTCACGAAAGAAATTATGTATTAAGGTTCAAGAAAACGCAGGTCTATGTATACTGGTGTTTATTATTTCATCGTTAATACATGTGTCCCTGACTTGACCAAAATATTGATAGTTATTTGCTATGATCTATACGAAACACTCCAAAAGGTTTGTTAATTTGTAGAATGTTTTTTTTTTTTTGAGTAGACTAGTTCACACAAAAGGCTGCCGATTGTGGAGATGGATTGCATGGCCATATTTATAATTTAGAAATAAGACTAACTTGTTTGTGCCATCTTCAAACTTGTTTCTTAACTGTATACTAGTGGTCGAAAGTTGACCGTATATTTTTAGTTTTGTATACTAAGCAAACTATATTTCACTTTCATCATCATCATCATCATTACAGCCCTTCACAAGTCCACTGCTGAACATAGGCCTCCCCCAAGTAATGCCACAAAGCACGGTCCTGAGCCACCTGCATCCATCGACTTCCTGCATATCTTACCAGGTCGTCACTCCATCTAGTGGGGGGTCGCCCTACACTACGCCTACCGGTACGAGGCTGCCACTCGAGAACCTTTCTTCCCCATCGGTTATCGGTTCTTCGAGCTATATGGCCGGCCCATTGCCACTTCAGCTTACTAATCCGTTGGGCTATATCGGTCACTCTGGTTTTACTGCGGATATCCTCATTTCTGAGTCTATCACGCAGAGAAACTCCGAGCATAGCCCTCTCCATAGCTCGCTGAGCGACCTTGAGCGTCCTCATACGGCCAGCAGTGAAGGACCACGTCTCAGATCCGTAAGTCATCACTGACAACACGCACTGGTTGTACACTTTAGTTTTCAGAGATTGAGGTATACCTGACGAGAAGATGTGTCGTAATTTCCCGAACGCTGCCCAGCCGAGTTGAACTCTACTTTCACTTTCAACTGCACCTTAATATGTATATATACTTTAATAAAAAACAAAGATATCTGATACTTATACAACTAACGCTTTGCATTTTTGGCTTGACATAGGTACACTCCACAGACTAAAAATTAATTAATATTGTGGTTTATCAAATCTGATGTAATGGTGGGGACGAACTTGAACATGATCACAGACTGCAGACTTCTCGGACTGCGAAGCACCGACGCTCCGGGAAGTCTGCAGTCTGTGATCATGTTGAAGTTCGTCCCCACCATTACATCAGATTTGATAAATCACAAATACTCGCAAAAGAACACCGATTATTGGTAGGAACCAAGGATGATACGTGAGGCTATTGAAATTAAAAAAACATCCTAATTTCAATAGAGAAGATGGTTGGGTCCTGCCATCTGCTTGGGATCCTATAAAGATCAAAATTAAACCCAAACCCAAGCATACCACTGCAAGACTTCAAGATACTGTAAGTTCGTTTTACGTAAATCGGACCAAAAATTAATATTCAAAAACTGAAGGTAGCCGGGCTAAGAATGACATTGGGACGTCAAACATCTCAGTCCCCCCCCCCATGACCATAGGTGCTGTAAAGCACCCGAAACGTCGGGAATTAAAAATAAGTAAAATCAGTTAAATAAACGCGATAGAATCCGTAAATTTAGTTTTATTCAATTTAAAGAACTTGTTTATAAAACATAACAGATAGGTTTAGGGACAATTTTCCGCGGCGTGCCACGTACGAGAAACAGGTGGGAGATAGTAAACGGTATGAAAATTTTATAAGAAGCAATACCTACATGTGTCACCATACTGCATCCTCATCCCGGACTAGGCTTGGCGCCTACAAATCTAGCTATTGATTCGACCCCCTGTTGGCTGCTTTAAGTAACATGCTTCCATGCCGCGTCGGAGAAGTTAACAAGGCAAGTTTTTGGGTAACAGTCTCTCCATATATTTTTTAATATATTAAGGATGACACACGCAGTCCACCTGATGGTAAACGGATGCTATAGTCCTAAACATCTAAATCTACCCTCGGTTAAGTATTAAAATGCGTATGTGCGTCACCCTTAGGGATTAAGAAGAAATGTGACATTTTCAGTAAAAAGAAACTGTGGTTCTCTACAGTCACCATACAAAACACAGCAGTATTAAGTTATTTTACGCTGTTATTCTGTGAGAGCGTGATTCTTCCCCAGTCGAGCCGACCCATTCGTGCCACAACCATAATATAGCTGCAGCATGGCTCTACCACGTATAAAAATAATTATAATGAACATTATTATGAAGTACTTAAGATAAGAAACACCCCATGTTTTGTTTACCACTGAATGTATATTGAATATGAAAACTATATGAAAACTAGTGAATAAAGTTATGTTAGCGCTTACAGGGTTTGAATTCGGCTCGCGCACGTCACGGTCTAGCATAAATTATCCTTTATACGCTGTGTTTGATAAAATGAGATCAACATACTGACATCGAGTACAACGCGTGGGATTGGCTTGTATTTACGTAACGATGCGTTGAGAATCCTTATACAGAGCACAAGCTCAAGCTCAAAGCACTCTCTGAGAACTTCTTCAAAGCCTCAGAGTCGCACTCAAATCATTTAATTCGTGAGGCAGCTACTTATGCAGCCCCACCCCCCTCTCGCTATCGAGTCCGCAGGCCGAGAAACTCTCTCTCGGACCCGCCTAATAAACTAACTAACGATCTGAACTGCCTCCTGGCGGCTCAGGCCAAATCTAATTAAATTAAATTATTATATTAACTAATATTATTTGCCTTCGTAGGCACTCCGTCAGCGGCTCGTAGCCGCCTGCGCCCTCTTTTCCCAAAAGAGGGTCGCTCACGATAAGGCACAATACAGCTTAATCAGCCGGTTGCCTGTCCCCAAAGGCGGTTTTTAGAGGGTATCACTTAGGGTCCCCGGTAGGACAGTGAGTCCCTCATAACCACGATAGACCGGCTATCGTGGTATGCGTAATGCATTTTCCGCCTCTCTACGTATAGGGTAGCCCTTTAATTGCTTCGGGCGCAAAAAAAAAACTCAAAGCACCGTGGACATACATAGTCAACGTTTTCGTGTAGAATCGTGGGTGGGCCATCAAAGGAATTAAAGTCCTATGTATTCTTTGATCAATTCGTCGTTGACGCCGCAAAGGGGTGAATCTTAATTTTTAATAAATTACAGGAGAAAAGAAAACATTTTTCTCCGATTACTAGCTTTTTTCATCAGAAAATTAATCGTACTTGTAGTTTTTCATTAAATCTAATATTATTTATTTTCTGATGAAAAAAAGCTAGTAATCAGGGACTAACTTGCTCCCCTGTATTTTTTAAAATTGAGGTTAGCTCTTTTGCGGTGTTAGAGACGAATTATTTCCAGTTTCATTTCAAATAATTTATATAAATAATAGATTTGTAATAAAGAATATTTTTTTATATATGATAAAATAAATAGATGTGTTAACGTTATTTCCTCAAAAAATTAGACATTTATAGATTTGTTTGAAAGTATCAAAAGTAATTTGTCAGGTTTTATGTCGTTTAATTTTCACGTACTTTTTTAATTCTCGATGTTTCGAGTGTTTTGAATTACAATGTTATAATCAAACATGATGAAAGCCGTAAAACTTTTCGCTTTCATGAAAGCCGAGAATGAAAGCTGTAAAACTCTTCGTAGTAGGTACAAAATCCGTTTAAAATATCGCAATTAAAAGTGAGGTTTCTAAGGATATATCTATTCTAAGGATCATAAAATATCTGTGTGGTAGGTGTCGTATGTCGATTGTAGTATTCATACGAAGTTAATGAAGTAGTTAATGGTTTAATTACAGCATCAAAGACTCGAGTCAAATACTCTTCATGTACAGAAATTAGAATTACAATTCAAGAACTAAGAATAAAAAACACATAACAGCTTTAAAAGTCGGTGCTATAATATACTGTATAGAAGTATTAAATCCCAGGTATGTGAAAATTATTTAATTTTTTTAAGTCGGCTTTTACTTTTAATTAGAAGTAAAAAAATGCCCATTTGAAGTGGACTTAGGAATATTACAAGTAGCACCCAGAATGTTGTCTAAATAATTAAATCAAAACATATCTGCAGTCAAATTGAGAACCTTTTAATTCTGTCGAAGTCGGCTAAAGATTTGATATAACCGAGCTGGTCACGAGTCGATTCGTAGGTTCGCGGCGTTCATTCCTAATGCTTTGTAATCGATAAAAATCAATATCTAATATAATTACACACCAATTCAAGGAAATTCTTCTTATATATTTGTATTTTCATATATCTGTTTATAGTTTATACTACAATCAATATAGTGCTGAAATTAAATTAAATCGTTTTGAGTAATACTATTACAAAAATAAAAATGTCACTAATATCTACCACGCGCAAGAATTTCATGCTTTGTTGACGAATTTGACATGTTAATTAAACATATCTGTCTAAAGTTCTATCATCATCAACATTATTATCATCACAGCCTTTCACAAGTCCATCGCTGAACATAGGGCCCCAAGGAATGCCACAAATCACGGTCCTGAGCACCTGCATCCATCGCCTTCTTGCATCTCTTACCAGGTCTTCACTCTATATAGTTGGGGGGCGTCCTACCCTCCGCTTATACACACGAGGCTGCCACTCTAAAATCTTTTTATTCAATCAGTTGTCAGTTTGTTGAGCTAATAAATGGCCGGCCCATTCCCACTTCAGCTTACTGATCTGTTAGGCAATATCGGTAAGACATCTCAATATTGATATCGTCTGAACCATGACGAAAATAAAAACGTCTCAGTTACTTAACACAGTCGTCTATACATACAAATAGAGATTAAAGTGTTTGTTTGTAATATCGAAATGCCTGTTGCATAACAAGCTGCGAGGGTTATTTGCATACCATTAAGACACGAACAACCATTTTTAAATTTTTTGTCTATTTGTCTGTCTGATTGTGTGGGTTAATCTTCCGAATGGCTGAACTAATTGCAATGAAACTTTACAAACATACCGAGAGCAAAAGCAAAAACTTAAATATAACTATTAAAAAAAAGTAAATGGCAATTGATAGAATCTTTTTTTACTTTGCGGAAATCCATTATAATAAAGATATTAATAGTTACTTTGCAGCCATCCGCTCAATTAAATGATGTGTCTTACCTAGTTTGAAGAGCACCTCCCGCCCTTCCTCAATTGCGTGCACTAATCCTGTCACCACTGCTCCAAACACCACTACTTCCAACACCACTATTCTAGGAAAGACACACCATCGACGATAATACGACACGTGTTTCGCCTCCACACGAGGCATCTTTAGGTGATGTAGACTCTACGGCGTCTGACCACTAAGACTCTCTTAGCGGTCAGCCGCCGTAGAGTCTTCATATACTTTTCAAACCAGGTAAGATACATCATTTAATTGAGCGAAAGGTTGCAAAGTAACTATTAATATCTTTCTTTTTAAGTAAATGGTACTTGACCCACTAAGACAAAGCCAAGACGACACACTAGTTAAAAATAAAAATATGACTAAAAAGTGTTTTCATTTTAAGACTAAACCTCAGATAAAAATCACAATAGATAGCGCTCAATTTAAACAGAGTTGTTTAGTGCTGACCTACAATTTTCTTTGCCAGAAGTGTTTTATCTCGTAGTTCGATTAGCATTTGTTTATAATTTCTGAACAGGTATCACTCTGTATTGTTATTGAATGTTTTAAAATATTAAATGTAATGTTAATGACACGTTGTACGCGACCCAATAGGTCTGCTTTAGCAACTATATTAATATGTTGGGTATCTCAAGTTTACTTTGTTGTTGCTTTGAGGTCGCTGTTTTGTAACCATATTACCAGATGTTTGGTTTAGTTTGGAGGCATGAGATATTTAGATCGTTTAGCTAAACCATAGAAATCTAAATAATATTGCCTTATTATTTAGATTTCTGTGAGTTAAACCGATTTCAAATACCGAAAGATAACTTTTCCGAATTCCGAATAATATTAACTGCTTTGATTATATACCTGTATATAATCAAAGATTAACTGAGTAGGAAGAAATAACGCTTTAAACGTAGACGTAAGCAGTGGTTAAATGTGCTAACCTACCTTGATGGATGTGATGTTAATGCTTAGTGATCAGAGATACGAAGGTAAGTATTCAGCAGTACGATTGTGTAACTTTGATAGGTATCGGTGTTGGCGAGAAGTACGCCGCAACTGCGTTATAATTTTTCATTACGATAACACTTTTTCACCTAAAATAGGACAATTTTAGACATGAATAGTAGTAATCAGCTTATAATCGACACCAATACTTTTACACAACACCCCATAGGTATCTGCTTTTGTAGCCAATAGGATACATAATGTAAAGCATTCTATCTCTGTCCGTAGAGGTGATAACGACCTTCTTTGTTTTTTAATAGTATAAGCGTGACAAACGAGCACACAGTCCACATTATGGTAACATCTACTTTTATCCTCGATTAAGAATCAAAATAAAGATGCGTTGTCACTCTTTAAGACTAAGATGGAATGCCTCGTAACCAGTAACCTCGTAAACAGGTCTCCGGTTCTCTCCACTCACCACACGAAACACAATAAGCCGACCCATTCCGTGCTAAAACCATAATATAACTGCAGAATGGCTCACTGGCAAAATGGTACAATTTATTGGTAAAAGCCTACATAATATAACTCACTACTAGGCACAACCCTCCTCTCATCAGAGGGTTTTGAAGTAGAGATCCAGGCGGACACGTTCAAGAAAAAGCTAAAAGATATAGAATCGATGGAAATTTCCGCAAAGAATGTTCCAGACTTGTTTACACGTGTTTAGCGACTTTGCAAGAAACAGTCATAGGCGAATCCTACGTCTGGATCTAAAACTACTTAAATATAAGCTTAAAAATGGCATGTAGGAGAGGAAGCCAAACGATTATATTCAACGTAAGTTATTGGCTGTCACTATGCTTGAACGATTTTCTAGCCTTGAGATTGTATTGTTTACGGTCGAGACCCGTTTTCATTTTGTACGGGCACGTTAACAAGGGCCGTCATTTAATCAATTAATTAGAACACGTCACACACATTAATAATAACAGTCAAATTTTAAGCTACCATAACTGGGACCTCAAGCCGAATCCTCTGTATAATAATCTGACACGCTCGAGTATTTCAATATGGCGATTCTTTTTCGCATTTAAAAAAATCGCTACGAGCTTGCGTCACTTCCGAATCGTCAGTCTTTTGAATGGGAGTATTTTTAGGGTTCACTTTACATCCCCTTTAAATATCTGACACGCTGAAATATATCTGAAATCTGAAGTCTGAAAATAACTTCCAAAATATTTTTTTTTAACTTCTCATATATGCAGGGCAGGTTTCACCGAGAACCGAAATCGTGTTAAATCGTAACTTCAAATTGCAATTAAAATACGAGTTAAGTCTGCGCGGATGTTGATTACCGGCTTAGACAGATGACTTTCAAGATTCTATCTATATATAGTTTTGTGTACACAGTTTTGTTAGTTAATTTTGCTAAAATTGATAATTATGATAAATCATGCAGACAGTGGACACAGGTCAAATTTAAAGTCTGAAAATTTTTGATGCTGCAACAATAAGTACATATTTAATAGAATTGTGTTTTATTTGACCAGTTATGTACTTATTATAAGTTTATTTAGCAGTAAATAGATGGCGCTATTATTAGATTAAAACTATGAAAACAAAAACTGTACCCTCTAGTACTCAGCTACAATAAGTTGAGGGAAGATTGGAGCGGCTCAATAGCACAGCAAAGCCGCGAACATTGATATAATACATAAATTGATTTCGAATCTATTAGAGATTCTGCCTTTGTCAAACATACGCAATTAGCGCCGCTAGCGGTGTGTAATGAAATTGTTTTACGACTTCTCAGTTATATCTAGAAATATCAATGTCGTGTTTAGTTGTTAATATCGCCAAACAATTTCTATTCATTGATTGAGTCAAGCTATAGCATGATATAGTCAACAAACACTGTTAAATTTTATGAAATACCGCAATACATATATAAAAAAATTCTTTATTTAAACTATAAGGATAATAAGAGTTTTGTAATAATTGCAATTTTTATCAGTTTATTTATATAAAAAAAAACTAATACCTACTAATAAAATTTATAGGTAAGAAATCAAACTTAGAAATATTCTCAATTTTATGATTTTCGATAAATGTTACAATAATTAGTAACTATAACTTGCTTATATCTACTAAAATGAAATATCAAAAACTAAAAAATGAATGTTAGAATTTTCAAATCAATTATGTAATAATTTAGTTAAATAATCACATAAATGTAAGAAATTTATATTATTTACTTCTTTCTGTATTTTACGTTAGATGGCCCTGTCTTAAAAAAGTGAAATGTTGATTGTCGGTGTAGTTCAATTTATTACGCAACGGTTAAAACTAATTTTAAGCTTTATTTATAAATATTTTATTTATTTAATAAAACACATCAATCGTATAAAATCAAAATTAAAATCTAAAGGAAGAATAACACTTAACCCCCTTTTTTAAGTTCCATAATCGGATAAAAAGTAGTCTAGTTGCCCCGGGTCGCTTAATACTTACACACAACATTTTATCGCAACCTGTTAAGTAGTTTTGTGTGTTAAGTGAATCGTGAATACAGACAGATAGACAGACAAACATTCTCAGAACCACTAATTTGGCTTCAGTGCCCTGTTTATTTAGTCCCCTGGACTTGTTTATCCAGAAAATATTATAAATACAGACACGACTTTTTTTTACAGATTTATTAAACGTATATTTACGATTTTCCCAAAATTTTTTACGTATATCGACACCACTAAATCAGCACTAAATTATTGATGCTTCTATTTGGTACTGTATTAAGCGGTTATCATTTCAGGAGGAGAACACTGCTATCTCAATTAAAAGTTAGCAGTTTTCTAATTTTTGATCAAGTTATTTTGGCGTGAAATAAAATTTTGCGTTATGAAATTAGCACTAAATGAGCACTAAACTCTTAGCAAACATATTAGCGATTTTGCCTAAATGACTCTCCGGGTTTATAGACGTGAATAGAATAGAATAAAGAAATAAGATGTCACTTAATTTATCTCAGTTACATCAATTTGAAGGCTACAACAGCAGGATCTGGATGCAACAATACGGAGTTTTTTTCAATTACGACATTCCATACATCAATCAAAACATAATAATTCTATTCAGTTTACGGGTGCTGAAAAAATGTTTCCAAACAAATTGATTTCTCGCATAGGTAACATTCCCTGGCTACAATGGAGCCCGGAATTTATATCCGTCGATTTTTTCTTGTTTTTTGTTTCTGATTTTTTCTTACGGATACTTGAAAAGTTAAGTTTACTTTAATAAACCGGGAACAATATATCAACTAAAGCAAAACATACGTGATGAGATAGCCCAGATTCCTCAAAGATTATGTCAGCTTATATTAAATAAACTAAACAAAACACCTTTCAAATTTTTATTTTCATTCATGCTTCAAAAAAACAAATAGTCTACCCTGTATAATATATTATATTCGATACGAAAACATTTGTTTGTTGTGTGTAGCATGCACATTAGTATGTACGAAGACATCAGGTAGAGTCTTTATGCCTAAATTAATTCTTTGTCACGTAATTGATAATATGTAGAAACCCCATTTATTTCCTTGTTTCTTGTACCTATTATATAAATATTAAATTATATACTTATATAATTAAAGCATTTACATATGTTAGTGCATAAACAAATAGAGGTTGTGATGTAATTAACAGGTTATAAGTGAGAATGGAGACGCGGAAAATGCTTTATAGTTTAACTCAAAACAATACTAAAGTTATTTCAGCTTTAATTAACGACAGAGTTTTATAAGTAAATGTCCGCTTCTACTGTCGTAGACTTGTAGAAAAAGTTCCACGTTCAAGTACGTTCTAAATCGTTAACTCCCTGGTGCGTTAATGCCCGGGCATGCAGCGGTCTAGGTCATCCTAGACTGCGGCGTCGAGGTGAGGCGCGCGCGGAAGTTGCTTTGTGAATACCAAAACAACTACTTAGTTAACCAACTGATAAATATTCAGGCTCACAATACAAGTTGGCTATTGATTTTTGTGCGATAATATTTATAGAAGTCATACTTATTTGAAAAACAGAACTTCAAAAGAAAGTAAAAAAAAGTGAATGACAAAACATTTTTCTGCCATGATCCTATATTTATTGTAGTTAATTGGTAAAAATCAAATAATGTCATCAATGAGAACATCCACGACTTGTTCTGGCACCAGGGCGGCGCATTTAACAGATTTCATAGCGGGGACGATCATTTCTTAGGAAAGCGTAAACTTTGTTTCTTTCCGTATCATTAGTTATATTTTATATTAATTAGATAAGAAACGAATAAACGAAACCATAAATATAACTAAAAGTGGAAAAATTTAAAAAAAAAGAGTTATAAAGTGAAAAAATCAAAAATCAAACCACCGACGCATTGTGTTGTGTAGTATAATACTCTAAATAATGATAAAATATTATATAAAACAATATATCGGCCTTTCATCACGGGGGCCCCGTGACGATAGTGGCCCTGGGCACGAGCCCCGTGTGCCCTTATGGTAAAGACGGTACTGCATATACTCAACTGTGTTGCGTGTTCTAGGTTACTGCGCAGTGCAGCGTGACCTAAATGTAATGAAAATAAAATAAATAAATATGATTAAAGTTTGAAATACGTAAAACTGTTATATTTAAATATTTTGTCGCTACAACCTGTCTTTTTGATAATTAATTGTAATAATTTGATAATATAAAGTCGTAAGGTTTTTTTATCTGTCTATGAGTCTATTTGGGTTTTGGGATAGTACCCTCATAACCATTTCTGCCGGCATGCAGCAGTGCAAATAATGCTGTTCCAGTTTGAAGAATAAGAGAACCCGGATAATTACAGACTGTAATTATCCGGGTTCTTAATTCTATTTCTTAATTCTGAAGAGTGGCAACGCATCAGTGGCAACTGGTTGTCTATAAAAATAGATGATCGCTAACTCATTTGTGATTCTCTGAAATAAAATAAAACATTAAGTTGATCCAAAGTATAAAATTATTTAATTCGTACTCGTACGTCTGTGGTCTTGAGTTTTTCAATTAATTCTATCAGACAAACAAAGACGCGACCATTTTGTCTTCTGATTTGCTTAAGTATGAAATCTATGTTTTCTTGCTCTAAAAACTCCTTTGTTCTGTGTGCGGTGTGAGAACTCGCATTGTCGTGATGGAGGATGATGCGGCGGTTGCAGTTCTCTTTACGGAGTTCAGAAACGACCTGTGGCAAACAAATGCTAGCATACCATTCTGCATTAACCGTTCTTTGTCCCTCAAGAGGAATAGTCGTAACATGGCCGGTTTTGGAGACAAATTATTAATATTAATTCTTAACTCATAATGATTTCTTATATTTACGCGAAAACTACACATTTAAATAAAACTAGCTAATGATTTCTTAAATTTACGCGAACACTACACATTAAATAAAACTAAATTTACGGATTTTATCGCGTTTATTTCACTACATTTATTTATTTTTAATTCCCGACGTTTCGGGTGCTTTACAGCAACCATGGTCACGTGGGGGACTGAGATGTTTGACGTCCCAATGTCATTGTTAGCCCGGCTACCTTCTGTTTTTGAATATTAATTTTTGGTCCGATTTACGCAAAACGAACTTACAGTATCTTGAAGTCTTGCAGTGGTATGCTTGGGTTTGGGTTTAATTTTGTTAATTATAGGATCCCAAGCAGATGGCAGCACCCAACCATCTTCTCTATTGAAATTAGGATGTTTTTAATTTCAATAGCCTCTCGATCTTGAACATGTTCACAGACTGCAGACTTCCCAGAGCGTCGGTGCTTCACGTCAGCTATATGTGCTTTCACGCGGGTTTTTATGGATCTTTTTGTTTGACCTATGTAAGAGAGACCACATTCACAATCTAACTTGTAAACTCCTGCATCTTGTAGAGGGATATTACACTTGACGGATGGTAAAAATTGACTAATCTTCTTCGGCGGCTTGTAATATGTTTTAATGGAAGCTCGCTTCAAGATGTAGCCAACCTTGTCTGTGATTCCTCTGACCTATGGTAGTACAGCAGGTACACGCTCGACTGTGGCCGGCTTCACTCGGTCACTGTGACGTAGGCGCGGGACCCGAAGCTTGTTGTCTTGCAATACTTGCTTGACATGCTGAAGTTCGGCGGCCAGATGTTTTCTGTCACAGATCCCTCGTGCTCTCTGAAACAAAGATTTACCCACGGTAGCTAACTGTGAAGGATGATTGTGAGATTCACCATTTAAATATCGGTTGGTATGGGTCTTTTTCCTATACACAGTGTGACCAATTGTGTTATTAGGATTTCGAATGACTAAAACATCTAAGAAAGCTAAAGAATTATTTGCCTCCAACTCCATTGTGAATTGTATTTTAGAGTTTATAGAGTTAAGGTGGTTTAAAAATGCAATTACTTTGTCAGATGGTAAAATTGTGAAAGTGTCGTCTACGTACCGCTTGTAGAATCTTGGATTTACAGGAGTAGTAAGAAGGGCTTTCTCCTCGAAGTCCTTCATGAATATGTCGGCGACTATTAAGAGATACAGGTGAGCCCATCGCCACACCATCTACTTGCTTGTAGAACTCTTCCTTCCACAATAGATAGCCAGATGTGAGGCAGTGTTTGAGTAATACTGCATATTCAGCAGGCATGTTATTATCTTCTAGCTTCCTAGTTACAATTGATATGCAGTCTTCAATAGGTAGGCATGTGAATAGTGACTGAACATCAAAACTGACCATAGTTTCATTGTCGGCGAGATGTAGGTCTTTTATCTCACTAACAAAATGGTATGAACCCTTTGTGTGTGCTCTGGTATGTCCTCTCAGTGGTGACAGTACTTTTGCCAAGTGTTGTGCCAGCTTATAAGTCGATCGATATCGATCTGGCTTACTATAAGACGTAGTGGAGCGTTTGGTTTGTGTATCTTCGGTAACCCATACAACCTCGGTGGTTTGGTACATGATGGTATTAGCGAATTCACGTCGAGATTTAATTTTTCGGAGTATTTCTTTATTAAATCGCTAGTTGCTTTAAGCGTGTTAGTCGTGGGGTCTGTTTTGACCTTTTTGTATGTACTTTCGTCCGATAAAAGCTGTAGTATTTTAAAATTATACTCTGACGTGTCCATTATTACTGTAGCATTTCCTTTATCCGCGCGGAGAATCGTTAGCTCTGGTCTGTTCTGTAAGTTAATCAACGTGGTAAATTCGTCTTTAGGAAGGTTTGGTTTCGGCACTGAACTACGACGTAACAAGGACGAAATATCTTGACGTATAGCCTCCAAATCTTCCTTACCAATATTATTTTTAAACAGACAATCCTCAACACTACAGATAATTTCTTCGTACGGGATTTTTCGCGGTGTTAATGCGAAGTTCATTCCCTTCGCTAATACCTTTATTGTTGGTTCGTCCAGTGTATGTTTTGACAGATTATATATACTATACGTCAAGATATTTCGTCCTTGTTACGTCGTAGTTCAGTGCCGAAACCAAACCTTCCTAAAGACGAATTTACAGCGTTGATTAACTTACGGAACAGACCAGAGCTAACGATTCTCCGCGCGGATAAAGGAAATGCTACGGTAATAATGGACACGTCAGAGTATAATTTTAAAATACTACAGCTTTTATCGGACGAAAGTACATACAAAAAGGTCAAAACAGACCCCACAACTAATACGCTTAAAGCAACTAGCGATTTAATAAAGAAATACTCCGAAAAATTAAATCTCGACGTGAATTCGCTAATACCATCATGTACCAAACCACCGAGGTTGTATGGGTTACCGAAGATACACAAACCAAACGCTCCACTACGTCTTATAGTAAGCCAGATCGATATCGATCGACTTATAAGCTGGCACAACACTTGGCAAAAGTACTGTCACCACTGAGAGGACATACCAGAGCACACACAAAGGGTTCATACCATTTTGTTAGTGAGATAAAAGACCTACATCTCGCCGACAATGAAACTATGGTCAGTTTTGATGTTCAGTCACTATTCACATGCCTACCTATTGAAGACTGCATATCAATTGTAACTAGGAAGCTAGAAGATAATAACATGCCTGCTGAATATGCAGTATTACTCAAACACTGCCTCACATCTGGCTATCTATTGTGGAAGGAAGAGTTCTACAAGCAAGTAGATGGTGTGGCGATGGGCTCACCTGTATCTCTAATAGTCGCCGACATATTCATGAAGGACTTCGAGGAGAAAGCCCTTCTTACTACTCCTGTAAATCCAAGATTCTACAAGCGGTACGTAGACGACACTTTCACAATTTTACCATCTGACAAAGTAATTGCATTTTTAAACCACCTTAACTCTATAAACTCTAAAATACAATTCACAATGGAGTTGGAGGCAAATAATTCTTTAGCTTTCTTAGATGTTTTAGTCATTCGAAATCCTAATAACACAATTGGTCACACTGTGTATAGGAAAAAGACCCATACCAACCGATATTTAAATGGTGAATCTCACCATCATCCTTCACAGTTAGCTACCGTGGGTAAATCTTTCTTTCAGAGAGCACGAGGGATCTGTGACAGAATACATCTGGCCGCCGAACTTCAGCATGTCAAGCAAGTATTGCAAGACAATAAGCTTCGGGTCCCGCGCCTACGTCACAGTGACCGAGTAAAGCCGGCCACAGTCGAGCGTGTACCTGCTGTACTACCATATGTCAGAGGAATCACAGACAAGGTTGGCTACATCTTGAAGCTAGCTTCCATTAAAACATACTACAAGCCGCCGAAGAAGATTAGTCAATTTTTACCATCCGTCAAGTGTAATATCCCTCTACAAGATGCAGGAGTTTACAAGTTAGATTGCGAATGTGGTCTCTCTTACATAGGTCAAACAAAAAGATCCATAAAAACCCGCGTGAAAGAACATATAGCTGACGTGAAGCACCGACGCTCTGGGAAGTCTGCAGTCTGTGAACATGTTCAAGATCGTCCCCACCATTACATCAGATTTGATAAACCACAAGTCCTCGCAAAAGAACACCTATTCCTACCAAGGATGATACGCGAGGCTATTGAAATTAAAAAACATCCTAATTTCAATTGGGTGCTGCCATCTGCTTGGGATCCTATAATTAACAAAACTAAACCCAAACCCAAGCATACCCTTGCAAGACTTCAAGAAACTGTAAGTTCGTCTTGCGTAAATCGGACCAAAAATTAATATTCAAAAACTGAAGGTAGCCGGGCTAACAATGACATTGGGACGTCAAACATCTCAGTCCCCCCCCCCCGTGACCATGGTTGCTGTAAAGCACCCGAAACGTCGGGAATTAAAAATAAATAAAAGTAGTGAAATAAACGCGATAAAATCTGTAAATTTAGTTTTATTCAATAAAACTAGTTTTTACGTTCTTTGTCCTTTCTTAAACCCGCGTTAAAGAACATATAGCTGATGAACATCTGCAGTCTGTGAACACGTACGTTCGCCCCCGACACTACATCAGATTTGATAGACCACAAATCCTCACTAAAGAACACCGATTCCATCCAAGTATGATTCGCGAGGCTATTGAAATCAAAAAACATCCTAATTTCAATAGAGGAGATGGCTGGGTGTTAACCATTTGCTTGGGATCCTATAATTAATAAAATTACATCCCAACCCAAGCATACACCTGCAAGACTTCAAGATACTATAAATTGTGTGTAGATCGGAACAAAAATTAATAATTTTAATCTGTGGGTAACCGCGGTTAACTATGACATCGGGACGTCGAACACCTCAGTCCCTCCCGTGACCATGGTTGCTGTAAAGTGCTCGAAACGTCGGGAATATAAAAAAAGTTAATATACGCGATAAAATCCAAAAAAAAAAACTAATTTTATTTGAATTTTGAACTCAATATATTTAAACTAAATACACATTATGAAGTTTAGTACCTTACTCATTGAAGAACGTTCTCCGTCATTGTTGAAGGTGTGGCGGCGCTGTCGTTGCGTCGCAAGTGAAACACACCGAAAGGCTTCGGGTGTTTCACTGCACGTCACGCTATCGAAATTCCGAATCGTAAACAGTAAGTATAAATAGAACATCTTCGAACTATCACACGGAGTGTTGGCCGCTCCCCGGGCAGAACACCTTGCCCGGCGGGAGATCTCCCCTTTTCCTTCCACGGCTCACAGTGGTGAGCCGAGAAGGCAAATTGTGAATTCTATGATGATGATGAAGTTTCCGAGTTTCCGAAGGTTGTTGGTTGCGTGTTCAGATCACGTCGGGTGGTCACCACTGTGACCATGGAAGGAAAAGGGAAGATCTCCCGCCGGGCAAGGTGTTCTGCCCGGGGAGCGGCCAACAATCCGTGTGATAGTTTTTTTTGCGCCCGAAGCAATTAAGGGCTACCCTCCGGTAATGGGGGAGGGAGGTGGAGAATGCTCATAGCATACCACGCAGCCGGCTGCGTGGTTATGTGGAGACTTTTACCCACTAAACTCCACCTTTTGGGTATGGCTTACCAATCTGACGAGAGATCTTTAAGCCGTAGACGGACGCGAACCTTCTTGGCAGAAAGGAGGGCGCAGTGTGATAGTTCGGAGATGTTCTATATATACTTACTGTTTACGATTCGGAATTTCGATAGCGTGATTTAGACTTCGGTGTGTTTCGCTTGCGGCGCGACGACAGCGCCGCCACAAAGTTTTATTATAAAAGGTAGGAAGGAAAAACTGTTTAAATTTTAATCAATAGACATTTTTTCTAACTATACCATGCTTTATAATGGTTGTTAATCCGCAACTGTTTTTATTTGTGCCACGAACGATGCTTCAATGACTCTGGCACGCTTGATAAGACTAATATCAAGGATTAGTCATTATTATTTACTCTACGGAAATTTCATTGTTTTTTACGCTTAGTACGAGACTTCATTACTCACGCAAGTGAAATTATGAATAACTTCTTAATATAATCGATGTATTATGTATAAATCTGCATTACTAATCCATTTATTTACAAAAAGTTTATGGTAAAATCAAGTTTTCGATCAAGAAGCGGAAGAAGGCAAAATTTCTTATCAAGCAAAACAAAATCAGGTTTTTGATCAGAAAAATCCTGTATTTTTTTAAATCAAAAACCCGAATTTGTTTAGGTTTATGATAAAATGTAAGTTTAGTTTGTTATTAGGTTAGGTTATCAAATTGTTTCATTTATTTAAGGAAATAGCAACCGACATTAATTTTATCATAAAACTAAATCAGTCCAAGTTTTCGATTAAAAGGTTGGATTTTCTTAGGTTTATGATAACATAAATCACTACTGTAAGGACTGTCGATTTTCTGCGTATGTTCTATTAATGGAGGGTGGGTTAAGATATTGTTTTGGAAATAAGTTTTTTTTACTTTTTTTTAAATAAAAAAGGCTTGTAATTATGCCTGAATTGAATACACAGTTTTCAATTATTTCGCGCAAAACTAAGAAAGATATATCTATAACTTTCACGGAGATGAAAGGAAAAAAACATTTCAAACAATCAACTTTACGGTCATTCAAATAAAAATCTGAGATTCAGTTCTTTAAGTATGAGTTGTGATAATATTTAATTATGCTCTTGGAAGTAACACTTTAAAAAATTTTAAAATGTGTAATTTTCCGATTTCGGATTTCATTCGACAAATTTCCATTAAAAAATACTTCGAAACTGCTGTCATCCAGTGTGCCATTAAAATAGCAGCTGAAAAAAATCGGCAAAAAGAAGAGATTATAGAAAAAAGTTAAAAACCCACAATTTATACAGGTATCATTTGCTTTGGTCTTGCGCGAACGCGACTTGTATGCCCTCCATAATCTCCGCCCCCGTTCTACTCGCAAAATTGCATCGCCTGAACGCGACGTCAGCACCCACCGCCAGTGCATTATTGTTTACCAGCTTTTCCGTAAACGATTACGGTTTAAAAGGTTAAATTAATGAATTAAACGCTTGTTTGTGTCTGTCCACTATGTCTACTGTCACTATACAAAACAGGAGTCATTTACAATAAATAAAACGCTGGAGGAAGTACTAATATTTTGTATTTCTTAACTATTGTTCACCGTTTGCATAACTACAAATAAACATGACCGCCGTTTTTTATGAAACATATGTTGGGCTTTATCTTGGATTTACTCTCAATTGATGAGAGTTAGTATTTGTTTACTTTGCTGAACATGGAATTTTCCTTGCAGGTAGACGTCAGTGGCGAAGCTTCCATTAAAGCCGAAAAGCCGGGCTTGCCTTATTAAACCAATTAAATCAAATATTAAATCAATCAATAATATCAACTAATAAAATAACTCGTAAAATGTTTCAAGCTATTTCAAATTTCCCGCGCACTCCACTGTTCGACACATGTCGACCGATGACCTCGTATTGCCTTAGCGATACTGCTGCTGTCATAAAAAATGAGTTTTAATAGAGCTAATAGTTGTCTCCCTCGCTCGCGTGGGCTTTTTACGGGGCTTTCGAGAAGACGATCGCTCTCTTTCTAACCTATGGCAAAATATTCTATAATGAAATATAACTACGATTGTATATGTAGCAATTAGTATAGAGATTTAAAGCCAGGCTTTTGGGAATAAATTTGATAAAAGCGGAGGCGCGCGGGCAATACGTTTGCAAGTTCATTTCACATTTCAATGTTTATTTACTCTGTGTGCTTATCTTAAGCGATTTAATATTACGAGTTCAAAATTTATGCTTTTTTAAAGATTTTTAATGAAAATGGAGGATAATATTGTTCCTTGTGATGAATTGAAGTGTGTTAAAGTGATAATCGGAGAGGAAATCTTTAGATTTTGTTGAGATAATACACAAGGTTAAGAGTGTATTTCAGACATATAAATTATCGCAATTAAAAACAGTTATTGGTACAATTAAAACGTTCACCAACATTTTACGTGGACGTAATTAAATCTTTCCATAAGAAAGCGAGACGATTCCACTTATCTTATCTTATCTCTTATCCATTAGAATGTAAATAATTTGTTTGTTTTTTTAATTTTATTCATAGTTTGTTTGTACTTTGTTCGTGTTTTACTTTTGTTCATGTATTGTATTGGATGTAAATATTTTTTTTCTTTCCTTTTCAAACCCAAACGGCTTTCTTCAAAGCCACCGAATCTATGCGATTGCTGATATGTAATACAATCTATCTAGCAGTGGTATGCCTTCTGTGTGCTTTGTTAAACACATCCTTGACAGCACTGAATATGAAACTGAAGCATGGAGACAGATCAAGATCGGTGTATTTTTATAAAACTGCTAAAAACAACAATCTATATTTTTATCAATTTATATCTTAGGCTTGCCCTAGCTTGGAGCTCTAGCTTCGCCACTGGTAGACGTAGACTGATAAACAGTCAAAATTCTTAAAATTATATTTACAATTGGCTTCTACTCTATCATAAGTATGGAAATGGAATATTGGTAAGAACAAGATAAGTTTTTTTAAACGATTTTCAATGTACTAATTATTTTTTTTATAGAAGAGGGGACAAACGAGCCAAACGGGGAAAAACCGTATGGTTCACCTGATGTTTAGTGACTACCGCCGCCCATGATCAACCGCAACACCAGGGGAATTGCAGGTGCGTTGCCGGCCTTTTAGAAAGGAGTAAGCTCTTTTCTTTTTTTTTTTTCATTAACAAACTTAACCAACAGAGGGTAAAGGGACTTGTTGCCGATGGAGTGATAGCCATGACGTCTCACAGCAGCTTGTATTTCGAACTCGACTGGCTCGACTGCTATAATGGAAGGAAATATACACGCAGAGTTTGCCAATCATATTAGATCCTAGTTTATTTATATTAAATTAATAAGATTTCAAGGCTTCATTATAATCGTAGTAATCACACTTAAGAAACATCTTATAGCTTTTAGATTAAGTTCATATTGACATTGTGGTGTAGTTAAGTTCATATTCGCTAGGTGATAAGTTAGAGATGCCGGGAATCGCTATTATTCGGTATTGGGCATTACTTGGCATTTTTTTGTTACTCGTCGAATAGCGAGAAATAGTGTTCATTATTCAATATTCGGCGTATAGTTGTCTAAATAAAATAAATTTATATTAAATGGACAGAAAAACTATAGACAAAATAATTACTTATATTTATCTTTTAAACAAAACACAGTATTAATATACAATCATCATTAAAAATATAAAAGTTAGCAAAAATCAATCATGTTAAAGTTAATAAAGCTTTATAATTAATATGCAAAGTCTGAAAGAGGTAGATTGTGGTGCAGAAAAACAATGTTTCTGCACGACAGGGATCGAGTCGGTTGCGTTTTTTTTCGTAAACCAATCCTACCTCAGAAAATAGTCTTTCTGAATCAACAGAGCTTGCTGGTGTGACTTAGTATGGTTTAGCAAGCTTACTTAAAATTGGGAATCGATTCTTATTGGTATTCATATGGGTTTAAACTTCTGTCAGCCTTTGTGAACCTGATATAGTAGGCAATTTCATCAGCAATGGTATTACTGGGTTACTCTTCATTAGGCTGCTATGTTCTCGTAGATTTAGATTCTTCGAAACATGGCCAAAATAATTCATGAGTTTCTGAAACGACATCCCCCTTTTCACTGTCTAAGCGAGATCTTTTGGACGCCATTTCTTTCACAAAATGAGGTTATTCCCCGTAAAATATGTTAAGTACAACAAAAGGGTTGCCATGATAATAGTCATAATCTTCGATTTTTATTTTATTTTACAGTGACGTATAAATGATAGGTAAGTTCAAGAGACTACTGCAAATGTAATATTATTATTTGATAACAAATAAACTATTTTGTATAATATTTCTATTTTATGTCGAATAATTATAGCGAGCTCCCTGAATCATAATCGATATTCGACTATTCGCCATAACAACTATTCGCGGCATTTCTGGTTTAAGTTATCCAAACCCTCGCGTTTTATATTTGATTTTTTCCAAATTAACAATCAAGATCAGATAAACGTCGTATCGGATACTGGTAAATCAACCTAGGTATGGACATTCATTCAAAACTCACACATTTCGGCGATTAACATAACTGGTTTCGATCTCTTAATTTATTACGATATTGAAATAAATATAATTATATGTAGCTATTTCACTAAAAAAATCCATAAGTTTGATTAAAAACATATAAAGAAATAAATGAAATACCTATTTAGATCAAAATCATCAATTATAAAATAACTAAGATCATCGAAACTATTTAATTATGCAATTTAAATAAAAAAAAACATAATATGCGTGCTAATCAGACATTAATTTAAAACTTGTCACTGCATAATATACTGCATAATACACAACATGTGATGTCCACTATAGGTATAATACGTCGAAACATTCTTGTTTATGTAATATTTTTATAGCAATTCTAAACCTTATCTCTAAGGTCAAAATTGTTTACGACTGTTTCACGAAGGCTCAGCGTGTTAAATATTAGGTAGGTATAGTACATAGTGTTTATGGGCGTGCGTTACAATGCCATCGTTGTCGTGCAACGTCTGTGGGCACAGGACAACATTGAATAATAAATTAATCCTTCCTTAAAAGGCCGAAAGGACAGGTAGGTCTAGGTATGTAGCTGGTCGTTATTGAAAGCGATACCACTCGCCTCGTCATCTTCCTAAGACTTCGTGCCACCCCTTTACATATTTCTGCCGTCTAACAGCAGACCCATAGCTAGGGTTGAAATGTCTTAAAACTGAAAAGCCGGACAGACCAGAGAACTTAGCCGGACATTTTGGTAAAAAGTCCGGATACCCTTAATTTTTTAGTCTTGGTAAAACAATTTTTTTTGAAAGTAAAACAATGCTTTTTATTATTTACCAAAAAATCTTCTTAAATTCTAAGGAAATAACAATAGTCTTCTTTATTATTAATCATTCATGATTCAATATTCATTACAATAATTGCAATAGTATATCCTATCCCTTTAAACGAGCAATATATATATATATATATAAAAAAAAAAAAATCATCATCATTACAGCCCGACACAAGTCCACTGCTGAACATAGGCCTCCCCCAAGTAATGCCACAAAGCACGGTCCTGAGCCACCTGCATCCATTGACTTCCTGCGTGTCTTACCAGGTCGTTACTCCATCTAGTGGAGGGTCGCCCTACACTACGCCTACCGGTCAACTATGGCAAATATCCCCCCATGAGCAACGACGCAAATATATATATATATTAGCGGTGGGTAGTAGCGGCTTCTTTGAGTAACGAAACGAATCTATCTATCGAATATCAATAGCGGCTTTTGAAACACTCTATTTTAATAGAGGGTTTGGAAACATTCTATTTTAATAGCGGCTTCAATAGAGTGTTTCACGACGTGTTCAATTGCAAAACGTTGCGACCGTTGTTACCGTTTCGTATAGAATTAGACATGGTGTTAATGGTTAAATTTATTTATTTGTTAAATCAGTTCGCACGGTTTGATAAAAATATCACTTCGAAGTACACTGGCATTACTTCGAGACATTTTTGATAACAATCACATAAAGTTTTAGTATTATTTTTACACTTAGTTATTTACACTAATTACTGTACAATTATTATTATCAACACTAATATATACAATGATATTTAGTTTTTATTTTACTAAAAATATTATTATTGTTGCACAAAAAGGAAACAAACGCGCCTAAAAAGTAAAAACAAACCGTGTCATTAAACTTAAACAAAAGACTAATGTAAACCGGGCCAAGGCCACTTAAATTATGGTATTTGAACTATTTTTTGTTAAAAACATGTACACTTACTTTCTCATTTCTAATATCGCATCTATACGAAGGAAATAGAGTCATAGGTCAAATGCAAAAGCACACGCGCTCACTCGACTTTCGACAACCGGTGGTACTTCTACCACAGCGTAAAAAGTCGGTTTTTTTACTCATGTGCTTCTACTTCAACAGCCGAAGACGTCGCCGACGCGTCGCGAAAATAGCCGAATAAACGTTTTGTTAGTGATCGCTCGTTCGTGATTCGTGAAACGTGAATCGTGTTACTGAGTAAAACGTCTACTGTAATAGATAGTTTCGTTGCACTGCAATAACCCGCTACTCGCTATTGTGTGAATAGATAGTTTCAGTAACTAGTTACGTTTCGTAACGACCACTCCTAATATATATATATATATATATATATATATATATATATATATATAATCGGAATCTCGGAAACGGCGGCTCCAACCATTTTCATAAAATATTGTGTCCAGGGAGTTTCGGGGGCAATAAATCGATCTAGCTAGGATTTATTTTTGGAAAATGTCATTTTGTCCGTGTTTTCAGGCAATAAAAAAACTGCTACAATATAAGAAGGTAAATTTTGACAGATCACTAACGATCGTAATAGCTCAGGTGAGATGTCGGTCGGGCGTGATATTGGAGTTTCGTGGTTCGCGTCCTGTCTCTGGTCCGGCTTTATTCCTTTTTTTTCCAAGTTCCCTTCTTTTGTGAGAAAATCTATTATTTCAAGCCCTTTTTTTAGTATTTTTTAAAAATACGAAAATTTTAATAAAACTAATTGCACTCATGATTTTTATTCAAATAACCAGTTCAGTTTTTTCTATTCTGTCAATAAGATCAAAAAATATTATTTATGTTTCATCAGTATGTAATTTATAAATGTAATTTAAAAAAAAAAAAACGAGCAAAGCTCGGTCATCCGGGTACTATATGTATAGTATGTACATGAAAAATGTAAAGAAATTGTCAAATTTAAAAAGCCTAACAAAAGCGGGGCAGACCGGACACTGTCTAATTTGGCCGGACACGCAACTAAAAAGCCTGTGTCCGGCTTTATCCGGACGCCTGACGACGCTACCCTATGGTGTGTATTAAAAGACTAATATAATTAATTACATGCGATGATGATGATTTGTGGATGGACTAGACACACTTCACAGTAATAATTCCTCCCTATGGGGTCATCTATGGAGTCATATGTTTAACGGTGGACTTTTAACAGGCAGTAATGATGATGATTATTATTATTTTTTTTTTTTTTGATAGGAAAACCGAAAACGCCAGACTTTCTATTTGTTATTTGCTCAATAATAAATAGGGCATAATATTGTAATGCCAATAACATGTATGAAAAATTACTCACCAGCTCTCGTAAAACACGCGTCCCCTTTTATCTACTACTGAAAAACGTAAACTTATGAAAGAGATAAACAAAATACCCCCGGACCTTAAACCCTATTATCAATTGAGGAAGCCGGTATCAAACTCAGTACCGTCTAGTAAGAGCCGTGAGCTGATACGTGGTAGAGCCACGCTGTAGCTATATTATTAGCCTGATTTACCAACTCATGTAATCGTTAAAGGACTACGTTTTTTTATAGAATAAGGGTGATAAACGAGCACACAGTCCACCTGATGGTAAGTGGATGCTGTGGTCCATAGACATCTACATTTCTTCTCGATTAAGAATTAAAACGCAGATGCGTTGTCACCCCTGAGTACTAACATGGAATGCCTCGTTTCCAGTAAAAAAGGGTCTCCGGATCTCTACTCTCACCATACGAAATACAGCAGCATTAAGAGCCCAGTCTTTCAGAGCAAAACAGAAAAATTGCGTTCTGGTGACACATCTACACCCTCCCTGCCCCGCCCCTTCATGTACCGCCACCGCAGTTATCTTTCTGGCCGTAGCGTGGAAAGTTGCTCTACTAAGATTTTCCAGTATCAATTTATCTAATATACAGGATTATTGATAATTAGCTAACAAATTTTCACATACAGATTTTCTACCTCATATCTATTTTTGTTCCATGCTTTTATTACAAAATTCGTTACACAAAAAAAAAAATATTTTAAGTTTGTATAATTTTTGTTGTTTTGTTGAAAAGGTTTCTAAAAGATAATCATCTAGAACCTGTATAACATGTACTCGTATTATTGATTATTCAAATGAATCTGGCAAGTGCTAGAATGAGTCGTGCACTGAGGGTTTCGTAATAAGTCGATGACACTATCGAAAATCCGTCAAGTACGTCAAGTAGTTCTAAATACTAAAATAGATTAAAAAAAAAACTCAAAATAATTTCTATATAAGTACAAACAGTCCACTATCACACATATTTATAGTTTCTCATTAAAGTATAATGTAACTTTGTATAGCATTTACCTATATGCATTACAAATATGCAACTCATTTATAAACTATTCTTAAAAGTACCTACCTAATTATATACCTAATATTTAACCAAGTGCTCACACATATGCACGTTGTTAACTATTTTACTATGAAACACAAAAAAACTTACCTTTGAATTCTATTTCTGTTCATTGCTTCAACGTTTGATTTCAATTTTCGTTTTCTGGTACAAGCATATTTTTTACGTTTATGGTCCATATCGAAATTAAAAGTTATAAAACAAATACAAAATGATTTATAAACCCTTAAAGAATTATATGCAAAAAATAATAAAGCAGAGCAACTTTCAATTCGTAACAATGCGCAACCAAGATTAGGGAAAGAGAGAGAAAGAGGAATGTTAGAGCGAGAGGAAGTGCAAAAATTTGGCACAGACAAGACGTCTGAACGCTACAGCCGCTCAGCGGCTACTAAGGAATATTGCCCGCAATTATTGTTTATAAAGTCAATATTTTATAGGTCGATCGAAATAATTATTAATTTTGAAATAAAGTGGTTTAAATTATTATTTTTTAATATTTGTCTAATTAAACACCTGCCCTTGAGAAAAAAATAATTATAGCATAAATATTTTCAGCTATTGCTATGAAACAAATAGTTTTTTATGAGGCGAAAACAGCGAAATTTAACGAAATTGAGACCTCTTATTTAAGACAATGAAAGATATTTAGAAAAAAAGAAACAGCGCATTTTGGAGATGAAGATGTTTAGCTATTAACGCGCTGAATAGATTTCGCCTTTTTATTATCGATTGCCTTATAATGGTACACGAACAAAGCTCGAAATTGCGTTGGGTGCGAGAGAGCTCTATTTACCGTTTGATTTATCTAACATAGACCACATAGATGAACCAAAAAAAAAATTTAGCCATTACTTATAATCTGGGTATTTATGTGTTATCAAAATATTTTACTCTGAAACAATAATTTGCTGTAAAAAAAAGAAATCAAAGTGGCGCTAATGATTCGATGTGAGTCAACTTTAAAAGACTGTAGCCTTAAGCTGTTATTTTAAGCTGGTATTCTGTGAGAGCGTGGCCCTTCTCCGGTCGGGCCGACCCATTCGTATTACAACCATAATAGATTTTATAAAGGAATATTTTCACGTAGCCGTATTGAAAGACAGTTCAGATATATCGCAATAGTACATAATTACAGAGAAAAAACTATTGGATAAAATAGGACATCGGTCACAATGACATCATTACCCGCTTCATATGAATTGGTAGATGCAAATGCAATAGTGTTTTAAAACTACAAACTACGAGTACGTCACCTCTGGTCTGCTATTAATAGTATGTTTCTCCGTCGCGAGAATTATTTAAATTAACAGGCAAGGTTACGTTTAAATGATTATAAAATAATTAATTAATAATTAAAAATTAATTATTTTTATAAATAATTATAATTATTGAGCATTAAGACCACTTAATGATCTGAGCGTTACATTGGGAAACGGTTGGGTTCGGAGGAGCGACTGCATTTATATTTGCGGGTACTATTGTGATATAATCTACTATAATTCGAGTACATTTTGATATCTTGCGGACCGGTTATTAGGAAGTTTTTGGCCAGTGTAAAATCGACCAGGAGGCCATCGAACGTGATTAAAGGACTTATGAGCTCTAATTACAAAAAGTATAATATATTTTAGTCTCAGGTTTTACCTAATATTTGTTTCACGGAAGAAGTCCCGCGGAAATATGCGAATTAAAATATAGCTTATGGAGTTTGACAGCAAATGTCAAATTTCGCGACTGTGACGAAAAACTAAAGAAGTACGGCTAAGGGACTTCTTGAGATAGGGTGGATGCCCCTATGCCAGCCCCATTCCTTTTCGCTTTTTACTTCACAAAAAAGGTTTCTAGTCGCCTTAACCTTCAAGCGGGCGCGCGGTCATTTGTAACAGGAGCGGGCGCGCGTAACCGAAAAGACCTATGGGATGAATAAGAGAAATAAAGCACTAATTATTCAATATTTATTTATTTATTTGTACTCAGATATATTATTTATTCTTGCAATATGCAGAAGACGAAAGAAGAGTGTCAATGGCTATCTATTATTCTTCATTGAAACTGAATACATTTTTGCTTTTTTTCGAATTCCTCGACACCCCCCCTTGTTTTATTGTAAAAAGTAACGATGCTGGGTTTGTGCTTTTCATTTGTACTTTCATCAATTTCTGCAGCACAATGAAGTGATGATATAATAACTACAGATCTTTTCTTTTTAGGCACGTAAGATACGAGTGTAGCTGTATCTGAAAATCCAATTTGACTTGAATATTCAGGTTGGTTTTCATCTATAAAGCAAGGAGGTATTTCTTTCTTGTTTTTATGTATGGTACCCACAATAGAAAACTTATAATCCTTGGGAAAATCGTTCATCAGCGGCACACTTTTATACCAATTGTCGATGGTAAGGTTTCTTCCAGTGCCATAAATTGGTGTAATTAGCCTCTTCCACGGCGTCTGCCGCAGCATTACTCAACTGATATGGGCCTTCAGGGCTGCTTGCCAGCATAAAGTTCAATACTTAGGACGTAAAACGTAGCAGCATCTACTATTGGATAAAGTTTTATTCCGTATTTGTCGGGTTTTGATTTCATGCACTTTCGGAAAGAACATTTTCCTCGAAAGCCAACCATCATCTCATCGATTACAACGTTCTCTCCCACTGAATATGACAAAAGACAGTTTTTTGTAAACATATCTAAAATTTCTCTTATTGGCGCAGCTTTGTCTAGAGTACGACGAGCTTGTCGCGTAGTAGCATCATCAAACCGCAATGAATTCAGTAGAAATTTTTCTCTTTTCACTGTAATAGTAGTAGGAAAAATAGGTATACCTGTCCCATCACTTGCATATAAATCTTCTAAATTGGCGTGTGATGTCTTCAAGGATCCCGCTATGTACAACAATCCGAAAAGTGCTCGAATTTCCACCGCATCTGTCGGTTTGCAGTCACGTATTCTGTTTACTTTATTTCTGTCACCCCCACACATTTCCTACGAGTGCCCGCATCTTCCGTGAGAATATTTTGAACTTGACGCCTCACTCTGTTATTGTTAGATTTTTGCCACTTCGTTACTTTATCGCGCCCTGTAAAACAACTACTTATTTCTGAAAGTGGCAAATCATCCTCTTCTGAGTCCGAGCAGTTTGATTCCTCAGCAGATCGAGGTTCCTCCGCAACGATGTGGTCGGAAGTTTTAGATCCTTGGTCGCTGAGCTCTGATTCATTCTCGTCTTCGTCTTCTCTTAGTAATTCCTCGAGTATTGCACTTTGTGGTAACCGTCTAAGCCTCATTTTATATAAAAAATCCAAACTTAATTCAATAATATTGAATGATGGCCGAAGAATTACTACGAACGTGAACGAGGGTACGTCGCGTTGAGCGTCGCGCGTAACCGGTCCGACGACAGGCGCGTGTAGTCTTTTCGACGACTGCACCGGGACTAAAAGAATTGCAATATGTGGTGTGGAGGGAGGGCCCCGAGTGACGGTTTATTCTTTATTTTACTCCCAATGACATAGTGACAAGCTACTAGAAATGAGAAATAAATGTGATGGGTAATAATAATAATATGAACGAAAATGTACTAAGTGCGGTCGATTCGATTACGCGCGCCCGCTTGAAGGTTAACTACAAACATATTTTCAACTAAAAAAATCGGCGTAACTAAAAGAAAGTAAATTTCTAACTTTACCATACATTTATAAATCTTGTATTTAAAATATCAAAACACTTAGGCTACTGGTAACAATTATTTTCCCATTTTTGACAAGTTACGGTCCCGTTAAAATCAAGCTTTTTTTTACATTTTCTCATCTTTAGGTTTTGTGATTTGCAAGAATATCACAATCTAGACATAGTAGTGCAGTTATTTTAACCAACTTCAAAAAGAAGAAGGTTTCATTTCGAGTGAAAATTGACTCAGAAAAAGTTACATGTGAGGGTTTGGTGGACTAGCGCCGGTGTCGTTACTACAGCTTTCTAAAATCTGGCCAAACGATTACGGCAGATATCTATTATCAGGAACTGCAAACCATGAAGGAAGAACTCGCTGCTAAACAACCGAGATTGGTCGATCGCTCTAGGCCACTGCTGCTTCGACAACGCAAGAAAGACCACACACTGCACAATAAACAACCACTAAGTTAGATGAGCTACAATTGGAATGTCTGCGACATCCACCGTACTCCCCGGATCTTGCTCCAACAGATTATCATTTTTACGGAATTTGTACTACTTCTTACAAGGAAAAAAATTCAACTTCGATGCGGCAGTCCAAATCGCATTCAAAGAGTTTATTGATTCTCGCCCCCATGGTTTTTTTAGTAAAGGGATCAATGAACTATATATGTGTATACTTTGATTAATTAAATACATTTTACAAAAAAAAAATTACTTTATATTCCTCCCGTACAAAACGCCAATTTCATATGTACTCGTAAGGACCTATTATTAAATTAATTATAAAACAAAGGGTAATAACCCTATATTAGGCAGGCACAAGGTACACAAAAGGACGACATTCGGTAAAGTGGCTGGAATTTGAGTTATTTGAGCCTTAATTATGTTTATCGTCATTTTTGATTCACATTTGTTCTTGAAATAATATGCTTGTAATAAATGCTCATTACTTTTATGGATAAATAACCTATCGATAAATAAGTGCTTATAAATATCGTTCTTTAATTAAAGTATTTCTAAAGTTAAATTTGGCACTAAAAGTTTGTTAATAGGAGCATTTACTCTAAAAAATACTATTCTCAAACCACAGTTTAAACCCTATACTATCAATAAACCATGTTTTGTGATAAGACGATGATGTTTAAATGCGTATTAAACATTACTATTTTAATTTCATTTCATAAGAAATCAATGAATTTGTTTCTGTCACGAAGCTTATTACGTAAAATGTAAGTGTCTATTGGTAATTATTTGTATAAACGTTCATGTTTTTGTAATATTATATACCTTAACGTAATTACCTATAAGATGTTGACGAAATCCTTTATGAAATGGAAAAAACACTGAAGTCAAAGTACCTATTATTTTTTGATTTTGATGTAGCTGTGATTTTCCCAGTATTATTTTTTTATTTATCTTGAAAATGCCCCCTGAATGATTAACAACCGGTGATATTAAAAACAATATTCTCCATTTTATATCATCAATCATCATCATCATCATCATCATTACAGCCTTTCACAAGTCCACTGCTGAACATACGTCTCTCCCACTCCCAAGGAATGCCACAAAACACGGTCCTGAGCCACCTGCATCCATCGACTTGCCGCATGTCTTACCAGGTCGTCACTCCATCTAGTGGGGGGTCGCCCTACACTACGCCCACCGGTACGAGGCTGCCACTCGAGAACCTCTTTTCCCCATCGGTTGTCGGTTCTTCGTGCTATATGGCCGGCCCATTGCCAGGCTACGCGCGGGGTTTCTCTGCGTGATAAACTCAGAAATGAGGATATCCGCAGTAGAACCAGAGTGACCATCATAGTCCAACCGATTAGTAAGCTGAAGTGGGAATGGGCCGGCATTGCTCTCATCTGTTCGTCAAGTTTCCTTACATGGAAGTCATAAATAAAACAAGTGGTAAAATAAAAAAATTGTACCAAGCGACTTCAATACAAATAAATTGAGAACATCGTTAACGTAGTCGAAGCCAATTAAATACGAATTATTAAGGATAACTAAAAAACTGTTGGTCGGATCTTAATGAAATTTATATGGGCCCACATGAGAAGCACCAGCTTTCGAATAAAAAATGAATCATCAAAATCGGTTCACCTAAAAAAAGTTATGAGGTTAACATACATAAAAAATAAGGTCGAATTGAAAACCTCCTCCTTTTTTGAAGTCGGTTGAAAAAAAATTAAAAGTAAAACGAGAGTAACTGTCACCTGTGATTTGATTCTGATAGACACGGGCACGGACGTCATTTAGTATTCTCACATGGCATCGCGTCGGCTGTAGAAAGTAGGTAGTGAGCGTTTACGACTATTGCATTGAACTTTCATAATATGTTTTTATTTCATTTAAAGTCGTTATCATTAGCAATTACCAAGCAATTACGAACTTGCTGCTAGAGAAACTCGTTATTTTATTCATTGAGAAATTTAACGATGAACTAGCACTTGTACGAAATCGGTAATCGATATTAAATAATAAATCTGTTAAATTGAAGTGGTCTTTTATTTTAATCAAATTGCGAAGAGTGTGGTGCAAATATTTGATGCAGACCCGGTGAGCTGGAAGAATTTGAGATATGTGCCTCACGTTTACTACATAAACAGAAACAGGGTGCAATGGCTTCGAGATTAAATAGATTATCTTACGTAACAGAGTTATTCAGAATAATTACATACATTATTCCATTTTATCTGATAGGTGTTATAACTAGGAGGTGATGTGGTTTTTACGGCAAAGCCGTGAGAATTTTGGTTATACTTACGATGGATAGCAACGACTTTAGTGCGAAACGTCTGGTAATCAACATAAAAAATCTACTCACCCAGCAGGTCATCCCTGAAACTTCCTTTGTCCATGTTTAATCTCAAAACACTCGACAAATATTTTTACGAACTAACAGTTAACTCATTACATCAAAAATGTTCGAGCAGAAATATCGAAGTTATTAAAAAAAAAAACACTTTATTTGAATTTTTTGGCAACGTTAACTTTTTATGGTACTGAAGCCTTTTCGGAAACCGGCTTGTTCGGGAGGCTGGAAGTCGTCGATTCTGCGTGCGAGACGATTCGTAATGACTCTCGAAAACAGCACGTAGACGCGGCTCAGAAGGGAAATCGGTCTGTAGTTCTTCAAGAGAGCGTTGTCGCCTTTCTTAAAGAACAAGACCACCGCACTTCTGCTCCACGCCTCTGGAGTAGTGCCACCATGGAGGACGGAATTGAAGAGCTTCTGAAGGTGTTCCACCCGCTTTCAGAAGCTCCGCTGTAATTCCATCCTCGCCTGGGGCCCTGCCATTTTTAAGGTGCTGGAGAGCCATTCTAATCTCGCTTAGACTGACGTCCGGGATATCATCGGAATAGTGTCGGATAAGACTTGCTCTTGGATCGTTACTCACACTTGCGTGTGGCTCCAACGATGATGTGTACAGCTGCCCATAGAATCTCTCAATCTCACTCAAAATCTCAGGTTTCCGAGAAACGATGCTGCCACACTCAGTCTTCAGCTTTGACAGTTGGCTCTTACTGGCAGACAGATCTCTGGCAAAGACTTTGGAGCCCTGGTTCCACTCGATCGCTTCTTTAATACGAGCAGTATTAAAGTTGCGTAAGTCTCGCCGCATGCATTTGGAGATCTGTCTGTTCAGTTGCCTGTATGCTGTCAAATCTGTTGACGATTGGAGCATCATCTCCCGTCTAACAGCCATGAGATTAAGAGTGTGATCGGAGAGTTTTTGTGTTCTTCTGCGGCGGGTCTTGCAGAACTTAGCTCCGACCGCATGGACAGTTTCCACGAGCTTGTCATTCATATCGTCCACTGCATTGCAATCTTGTAGGCACTGAAAGCGGTTACGTAACTAGAGCTGAAAGTTTTCGGGATTCTGGATTAGAGCACGAGGGGGACGGAGCGTTGACTTCATTAGACGAGACTTCTCCAACTTAACGTTTAGGTTCAGTGTGCCTCTAACCATTCGGTGATCGCTGCCAGTTTTCACCCTTGCGATCACTGAGACATCACTGAACAGTTGGCGTCTAGTCGTCATAATGAAGTCAATCTCATTTTTTGTCGAACCGTCGGGGCTCGACCAGATCCACTTCCTGAGGGGCCGCTTCTGGAAGAAAGAGTTCATCATAAAGAGTCCCTCTTTCTCCATAAAGTCGGCCAGCTGCTGGCCCCTTCGTATCCGTTGCCCTAGTCCAAATTTCCCTAACTTCAGCTCACCGTTTTCTCTTACATGCATACCCTGCGGCAGATTTTACAGAAGACTGAAGAGTACAATCTGCCACCTTGCCTGGCGTATGTGGACTATGAGAAAGCCTTTGATTCCGTCGAAATTTGGGCGGTGCTACAGTCCCTTCAGCGGTGCCAAGTTGACTGTCGGTATATCGAAGTGCTGAAGTGTTTGTACAGTAGGGCTACGATGGCTATCCGAGTACAGAACCAGAGCTCGAAACCTATCCAACTGCAGAGAGGTGTAAGACAGGGTGACGTTATATCCCCAAAACCCTTCACCGCTGCATTGGAAGACGTTTTCAAGCTACTGGACTGGAAAGGATACTGTGTTAAAACATCAATGGCGAGTACATCACTCACCTTCGGTTTGCCGACAACATAGTCCTTATGGCAGAATCGCTGGAGGACTTAAGCACTATGCTCAATGACCTCAATAGTGCCTCCCAACGGATAGGTCTTAAGATGAACATGGACAAAACAAAGATCATGTTTAATGTCCATGTCACACCTATGCCGGTAGTTGTTGAGAGCACTATGCTCGAAGTTGTTGACGAGTACGTTTACCTGAGACATATAGTCCCACTAGTTAAGTCCAACTTCGACCGAGAGGTCAATCGACGGATTCAACTCGGCTAGGCAGCGTTCGGAAAATTACGACACATCTCGTCAGGTATACCTCAAAACCTGAAAACTAAGTTGTACAACCAGTACGTGTTGCCAGTGATGATTTACGGATCTGAGACGTGGTCCTTCACTGATGGTCATATGAGGTAGCTCAAGGTCGCTCAGTGAGCTATGGAGAGGGCTATGCTCGGAGTTTCTCTGCGTGATAGACTCAGAAATGAGGATATCCGCAATAAAACCAGAGTGACCGACATAGCCCGACGGATTAGTAAGCTGAAGTGGCAATGGGCCGGCCATATAGCTCGAAGAACCGATAACCGATGGAGAAGAAAGGCTCTCGAGTGGCAGCCTCCTACCGGTAGGCGTAGTGTAGGGCGACCCCCCACTAGATGGAGTGACGACCTGGTAAGATATGCAAGAAGTCGATGGATTCAGGTGGCTCAGGACCGTGCTTTGTGGCATTACTTGGGGAAGGCCTATGTTCAGCAGTGGACTTATGAAGGGCTGTAATGATGATGATGAAGATGATGATAACTTTCCAATGGATCAACCGATTTTGAAGCAATTGGTGGCAATCAACGAGGTATTTTAAGAATAAAAATAAAATATATTATAAAAAATCGATTAAACTATAAATTCAAAAGAAGAAAAAAATATTTTCGAAATTTTTCGTCATCGATTTATAAATATATTAGAAATTCTACATTTATAATTGTTCATAATTTTATAAAACAAAAGCTTTCCCCAGCTGACTATAATTTTTTTTCAGACTACAATATCAAAAAATATGCCTAATTTTTTCAAAAAATTTACGACTCATATTTTTTTGAGAATTTAAAAACTGTCGACTTATTTTTTTCGACGATTCTAACACTAAAATTTCTAAATTTATTCATCAATATCATAATAAATTCCGGTACTTTCCTTTCCAATCTCAAACGATTGTTTAAAGGTTTGTACATTTTTTTTTTGATATTTACTATTAATTTTCGAATTTTTAAACTACATTCAGTAACCTGTATTATATTATATGCTAGTCATTGCTAAAATTTCACTATAGCTTGTCTTACTTTAACTAACCTAATCTCTTAGGAGCTGAAACTAGGAGCTAGCTTCAGCCTCATAAAATCATTCAAATTACAAATTAATAATTTATTAATGAAACAAAGTTTCATTTTTCATTGCATATTTTGCAAGAAATAAGAATTTCTAAAGCAAGTTCACTTGTTAAGAGTGGCAATTTTGTTAAATCATCCCAGTAATGGAAGAGGCATCCAGCAGTGTACTGCTGCCGGTTATTGATTATGAAGAAGGGATCAGGGAATATAATCAACAATTGTTTAAACTATATTCTCATAAACGTTTAATATGTAACACAACTTAGCATTTTAAAGTTAAAATGTTAAAGTTACACCCTATATAAGTCCTACTCCTGGGCACAGGCCTCCGTTCATTTATGAGAGGGTCTTAGGGCAAAGATTTATCCGCCGCGCTGCCCCAATGTGTGTTGGCGAACTTCACATGTCTTTGAAATATTTTTTTTCCTTATTTTTAGGGATGGGCCGAATATGGATTTCACCGAATACGAATATTCGGCCGAATGTTCGGTAAAATTTTTACCGAACCGAATATTCGGCCGAACATTATTCGGCAGGATAACCTCGGTACCTAAACAATTTATGTCGAAACTTCTTACCGTAAACACGCGGGGTTAAGCACCGGACCCTGTCTCTCGCTTCCCGCCACACCTGACAGTTATTGCACCATCTAGTACTAAGCAAATTGCCTGCATATGCTTAAGTTTTGAATATTCTTGTGATAAAAAAGTATTTCGTTATTTTATTCTTAGTTAAAGTTACAGCATATATATATACGTCCCACTCCTGGGCACAGGCCTCCGCTCATTTCTGAGAGAGTTTTAGGGCAAGGAAGTGTCTGCCGCACTGCCCCAGTGCGTGTTGGCGAACTTCACATGTCTTCGAAATATTTTTTTTCTTATTCTCAGACATGAAGGTTTCCTCACGATGTTTTCCTTCACCGTTGAGCACGTCAATCAACACTTAAAAATTGCAATTAACAATTTCATTGGTGCCGGCGGGGATCGAACCCGGTTTGCTTGCGCACTGTGAACTTTACAGCGAGCGCTAACCATCTGAGCAACCACGGCTCTTTATTCTTGGTGAAAAAGAGTCGTAAGAATTTTATTCTTAGTGAAAATTGATAATTATATGATAAAAATGAGCAGCAGGAGATTTACTATTTGGACTTATTTTATAGAAAATGACGACCAAAGTAAAGTAAAATGTACTAATGTAATGTAATGTTTCTTTGTTTGATTCTAAAAACATTTTACCAAGTTTCTGTTTGCCATAATCGGAAATAAATCCACAGCGCCCAAAAACATAAATGTATAGATTTATGCATTTGAGGCACTCTAGAGTAAGTAGATTTAACTCATAAACAAAATATACTTTCAACAGTAAAAGACATCGCATTACCCAATTCGTACATTTCAATACATTGGACACTATGAAAACGAATGTTGGGTGATTTAGCCGAATATTCGGCCGAATATGCCGAATACCGAATATAAAACGAATATTCGGCTCATCTCTACTTATTTCTCAGACATGCAGGTTTCCTCATTATATTTTCCTTCACCGCCGAGCACATGGTAAATCAGCACTTCAAATTACAATTATCAATTTCATTGGTGCTGGCGGGGATCGAACCAAGTCTGCTTGCAAACTATGAAATTTACAGCAAGCGCTAACCATCTGAGCTACCACTTAGCATTATACGTTATATTATTTCGAGCTTTGTATGATTCATTCATAGTGAAATTCCTTCTGTACTTTTATCACATCAAATAACACTGTACTGCCCGATAACAGTTATCAGTTTTTCAATCTAACTATAAATTCTTACATTGGCAAACGAAAAGTAATGCTACATAGATAAGAAATTATAAAAATAATTTAACATAAAGTTTCAAAAAAATTACAAATTAGTTTAAATAGATATTGTTATTAATGAAATTAACCCATTTAATCTTTCAATCAACAATAAACAATGACATTATAATATTGAAGTAAAACTTGAGGGTAACCCAGATCTTTTTTTTAGGAATAATACACAGTAAAATTAATGGTTCATTTATACAATTTCCATATTTGTAAAGGCAGCAACTAACTATAGGCATATTGTGCATTTAGCTTATTTTAGTTCTATACTAATAATACTATAATAGTCTCTTAAAATATTTTGACTTATGCCAGACAAATTATCCAGGTTCTAGACTATGATGTGTACATGACTAGTGATGGTCAAAATGTTACTACTTTGTGTCCAATGTTAGTTTTTAGATGTCATACCTATATTACACTTATTATAACAAAAAATAATGTGCCAACCATATTACTTGCAAAGCAAGACTGAAAAGGTGCCTAAGCTGGCTATTGCTTCTTTCACAATTTTTCATATAAACTAAACCCATTTTTTTTATTTTAGCTAGCTGCTCATTTTACTCTGTTTATCCCCTCTGGAGATTACATCGTGATGCTATGCAAGAATATGAATATATTATGTGCTAGTAATAGTAATTATTTTGTAGTAAAATATTTCCTTAAAAAATAAAAAATTATCCATCATCCACTAGTCCACTACACACATAAAGATAGGGCTCCTCCAAAGAAATAACAAAACAGTGCTGAGCTACCTTCATCCATCGACTTCTTGCATGTCTTACCAGATTATTACATCTAGTAGTGCTTGGCAACTATGACAATATACAACCCACAAAGAAAGATACATAAAATTATCACTAAATATGAAATCATTACAATAATCATAAGTACATAACAGAAATAAAAATTGATATTTAATAATATTAATTACACTCTAAGAATGAAAAAGGTCATAATGTTAGACTTGGGAATATCCTCCCAAGTCTAACATATGCAAGCCAAACATGGGTGTACACTGAAAGAGTGAAAAACAAAATTTTGTCTTGCCAACATGCTATGGAGAGGAGCATCCTTAAACTAAGCAGAATACAAAAAACGAGAAACGTAGATATTCGAAAGAAAACGAAATTAACGGATGCACTTCAGCATAGTCAAACACAAAAATGTAGATGGGCAGGACACATAGCTAGATACCAGGACAAAAGATGGACCTACCAAACAACAAAATGGAAGGGCCCATTTGGCAAGAGAAGTGTGAGTCGGCAAATGAAAAGATGGGTGGATGACATTATTAACATAGCAGGAGAAGAATGGATGCAAATTGCCAAAAACCGTGAAGAATGGTTCAAATTGGAGGAGGCTTTTACCCAAGAGGGACTACATAAAACAAGAAGAACTTTTTAATAGTTCTATGTATTTATTAATAATTTTGATAACTCTGTAAAAGTGTAGAGAAATAAAAAGCTTTTAATTAATTAATTAATTAATATTAATTAGTTCAACTTTTTTCAGAGTTCAGAGAAGTCTGGCACTGTGTTATACACTCCGACTGACATGGAGGATGATTAAGGTAAATCTTCTCTACAAGACCTCTGTCTAGTGGACTTTTACCAGCTGAACAAGTGTTACTTTATCAGCATGTAAATGTTACACGCACTTATTTTTGAATCTTGTTAAGTTTTCTATCAATGATAAAAAATAGCATATGAAACAATTGCTTGTCATATTGGTAATCTGTTAGTTTATACTTTCCCACCACTAAAATTATTATTAAGATAAGATTTATATGACTGTACTGTTTTTTTTATAGAAGAGGGTGCAAACGAGCATGCGGCTCAACTGATGTTAAGTGACTACTGCCGCTCATGATCAACTGCAACACCAGGGGAATTGCAGGTGCATTGCCGGCCCTTGAGAAAGGAGTAAGCTCTTTTCTTGAAGGTCCCCAGGTTGTATCGGTCTGGAAAAATCGACGGTGGTAAACTATTCCATAGAGAGGTCGTATGCGGAAGAAAACTCCTTGTGAAACGTACAGTGGTCGACCGCCAAGCATCCAAATGGACATTAAAGTACATACTTTAAAAATTTTAATTTGTCACATAACTGCTAGGATATTCATCATCGTTACAATTTATCATATTCAGTACCTACTGAACATATGCTGATTAATTTGTAAGGGATTTATTTACCATAGTCACCACACTTGACGACAGTATTTTTTATTATTAAATTGTCATCAAGAAGTTGCTGCCTCCCATCTCCTGTTTGACTTCACTCTATTGCCTATTTTGATACACAGATATGGGTTTGAATCTCTTATGTAAAAAGAAGTTAAAATTTACCATAGCGTAATTAATATACTTCTTTATTGATTGTGATTATGGCCTGTCTTACATAGGGCGAACAAAAACTTCAGTAAAAAAACATTGAACATATGAAGCACCAACAATCCAGGGAATTTTTATTGGTAAACATGTTCCGAATCAACAGTTCCCTTATTTTATAGGATAAGGGTGACAAACAAGCACACAGTCCATAGACATCTAGCCCTATAGTAGCCCATAGACATCTTCATCTATCCACAATTACGAATAAAAATGCAGATGAATTGTTACCCGTGAGGATTAAGATGGAATACCTCCTCTCCAGTGAGACGGGTCTCAGGTTCTCTAAACTCATTATACGAAACACGGCAGCATTATGCTGCTATTTAAAACTGGTAATCTGTGAGAGTGTGGTCCTTCCCCAGGCAAGCCGACACATTTGTGCTACAACTACACTGCTAATATAGCTGCAGCACAGCCTATCATTACATTAGATTTCATAGACCACTCATTCTAACCAAATAACACCAATTCCACTCTTAGTGAGCCTTTGCAAAAAAACATGCTATTTCCATAGGTGAGATTGTATAATCATACCACATACAAGATTTCAAGATACTGTAAGTTAATTCTTAAGAGATCAAAAAATAATGATAGAAGACTAAGTAGGGCTTGGGTTTACCAATAAGACATCAAAATATTGAACACTTAACTAATCCTTCCATGATCAAAGGTGCTACAAAACACTTGAAACATTGGTATGATAAAATTATAAAATAAACATGATAAAATCGGTTTTTCATATAATTGGGAACAATATTGAATTAAATTTTGTATGTGACCTGTTATTAAATTGGAAACGGTTTAATGAGTTTTGCTACATGTGCATTTAGAATTTAAGAAAAATATATTTGAAAGCAATAGTAGATCAGGTATAATTATTAACAAAACAGTGTATAGTAGAGTCTCACTACTCCTGCACTTCAGTTGATCAGCACATCCGTAACACCACCCCCACCTCTCTCTTACGCCGCTCCCTGCCTCCCTGCATCAGTATGAGCAAAAGCTTGCCACTTGCACTTGCATTTAAACATGTACCTGCTGCTGTGCAAGTATAGTGATTTGTCATCAAAATAGTGTAAATAAAAATATTGAGCAAACGAAAACATAAGACTTTAGCATTGAAATAGAAAATGGAGATTTAAAAAAAATGAATAGTGGAGGAAACATGTGCAAATTGAAAGAGTATGCAGTTGGGCGAGCTACTATGCACAACCTTAAGAAAAACAGACAAGATAGAGAAACATGTAATGACAATAAGAGTCGGCGAATCATAATATGTAAAGAGGTGCAAGAAAAGGAAAGCATTGCAGAAATGTTGGAGCCACCAACTACTACTGTTGTGTTCAATTGTATCAATACCAGTATAATATGGGCTGAAAGTAATGGTGTATCCCTAAGATTTTTTTTAACAAAAACTACAAGTTACAAAAAAGAGAGAATAATTAAGGACTATTTTAAGATAAATTAGTGAAGTAAGTTAAACATTATCATAATGCTTTGTTTACCTTGAATTTCCCTATACAATCCAGTAATCCGAAAATTCCAATATGATGTATATGCGGTGAAGGACCGCCTGGTCTTTTAAAGTGCCGAATTAGTGAGATTCTACCGTATATAGTTTTTTTTTAAATAACTAAGAATGTCCAGGTAAATATTTACAAGAAAGAATGCCTTTGTTATAGTCATTTCAAATAGCTATGATATAATAGACAGTTATTATTCGAGTTATATCAGTGATGGTTTTATTTTGCAACAAATAAGTCCAACTATACAGTATAGTATCTTTAGTAAGTTTTCATTTCAGAAGTATTCAACGTTAATAGGAACGGCACCAGTAACACAACAAAATTAATTTCATTTAGAAATCAAAAATGAAGATTACAAATTCCCTAAAATAAGTAATGTTACAAGTGAAACCAACCATTTATGTTGCACATAGTACCTATACAAAAGATTTTTATTAAATTAATCTAAGCGAAAATTACATACCAATTAAGAGTACAGTGATCACAAATTAAACACAACTAGTAATTATAAAACACTTTCACATTACAATTTTAAGTTTTGCTTAGTAAAATCTACACATCACTTCGGATATTTACAAAAACACAATATTTACAAATACACCACTTTCTAGTGCGCGACACCTGTGAACACCATAGACGACCATAGATGATACAAAGCACAGACTAACTAGTGGAATGGATCAAATCAAAGTGTAAACCAAAGAGCATAGAGTTTAAACATCTTGACCTGGCTGTATGAAAAATTACGAAAAATTACCAATATTACTTTTAAAAAAATACAAGCCTAAAGATTATATATATATATATATATTATAGACTACATCTAGGATTTCATTGGAATATCAAAATATCGATATCAATTTTATGAGACAAATATCGATTTTGTCACTATAATTTACATAATATAAAATCGAAACCAGAAAAGGAGATAAAAAAAGAAAAATTTAATTTAAATTCATGAACTTATCAATATTATTTAATAAAATCTATCACTTCATTATTTTTAATCCTCACGCTTGGCAAGGGGCTTGACGACCCTAGTAGCAGATGTATCGCTCAATCGCAGCACTTACACATCACATTATTCAAATGTTCACTATTGAGTCGACAAAGTATAATATTAGTTTTGTGTAACTATTACCGCTAAGGGTTAAGGGTAAGGCTTATTTAAAAACGGTTATTTTCAGTGGATTCTTTCCAGTGAAGTGTTAATTTTTATTGGACGATGTAAGGTTGCAAGCAAAACGCTTACATGTACTAACGATTGATTCATTTCATTGTTCATTCCTTTATATAAATACTAAAAGTTTGAAAAATTTAACACAATCATTAAATATCACAAAGATGAAAATGTAGAAGTAAAAATTTTGTATAAAATAGTATATTTTGTTTATGACAGTAGAATAAAGCTTAATATAAAATAAAAAATACAAATAAAAGCATTATGGATTCATTTATCGATCATTTTTATAATTATACTTTTATTGATGCTAATCCGAGTCGTCGAAGCATAAATACAAAATGAAATTTAATACAAAATGAAACTGAGAGTTTCTTTTACTTTCATTTCAAATCATTCAATGGAAATAGAAGACAAAATTAACCGTATATTATCGCCTTCACATAGTAGCTACAGTAACCGAGTATAAAACGAAACAAGATATATTCAAAAGGACTTGTTATATTTCAAGGAAGATAAGACTAATTATTAGACATTGCCAACACTTACTTATTTCCTTATCAGTCTGTTGAATCTACTACTGAATATTATCTTTTTTAAGGACGCCTCAAATAGTTCGTAACTAAATATTTGTACGTACAACCACTGTACTTAATTCTTTGTTCATGTTCATATGATAATTTTTATTTGACGGTATTTCAAGCTAGATATTTTACATCATTCATTGCAGTGGATCTTTATGCGTAGATAATAGTGACTTGACTGGGTCGATAAATATTAAATATTGATAACTGATTTCAGGTGAGCCTTATTTTAATCGTTTAAGCGTGAGTCCCTAGTGATGATATCGATTACCAAAAAAAATTAATAAGTGCTGCCATGTATGATGTGCATAAACGGTCCTTATACTTAATAAGAAATCCACTTTTTTTAATAAAACTCTTTATCGTCGTAACTAATTTTCTAATGGTAAAAATATGAGAAATTATTGAGTGATTAAATTAATTGAAAATAATTGTTTACATGATGTGTATTACAAACTGTAAAGTCTAATAATACCGAAGTCTAAGGTAGAATGTTTCTACCAACATATTAAAATACCCGTTTTTCAGTAAATTACTTTTCGGTCAATAAAAAGACAATACATAATAGAAATTACATAAAACACTGGAGTAGTTTAAACGTTTATAAATGTTTAAGTTTCCTTTTAAAGGCATAATATAATAAAAATAATTGCATAAATATAAAATATATAATTATAGTATTTAATGTTAATGTATAAACTTTTATGTACACTGCATACCTGCTTAGTTGCTAGTCGTGAAGAGGTGGTGTAACAAATTTCACTATCCAATATTATCCCGTGAGTATCGTAAGAGGCAATAGAAGGAAATGAAACAAAATATGGGCAGCAACATCTTCCTAGTAACAACAACTTAAGGTAATAAAAAAACTGCGGTTTAAAAAAGTAAGGCAGGTATGTTAATATCCCGAATGAGGCAACCTTTGCTGTAAGTTTATGTTTAGCAGTGAAATTTAAAAAAAACTTTATGCATGAAAAAAATCCTACCTTTTATTTGCTTTATAATCCAATTGGAAAGAAGATTTTATGTAATAGCAACACTTTTAATAAGATTTCAGCTGGACTGGAACGGAACTGACGACTGACGGCGAGCACAAAAATATACGAGCGACAGACGTCGCCGAGCGCTTGACAGTTCAGTCCATAGTAGCTCATGCGAATACTGAATGCTCGATATATTCATCATTCTCATTCAGACTAACGTTTGTGGGCGGTAACAAAATAACGAAACGTGTAGATTTACATGTGCGCATTTATTAACAAGTAATTTATTTTTGAATTCTGACTGGACAGTGATGAACTAATGAGATATTAATTTAAGTATGCATTAATTGTGAAAAATATTCGTGAGATATATGACAAACTCTAGATTAATCATTTTTATTGAATAAGACACGTTTAAATTCTTGTGGTGAAGATGACCGCGTCTACAATGATTGAATTGGAGTCTTGGATTATCTACCAGTGTGTTCTGAATGAATGCCATGTATCCAGTAGCTGTATGTATTTGCAATATCTTAATTTTATAGTTATATTTTATGATAATATTTAAAAATTAAAAGCTAAACTAACGAAGTTAATTACCACTAACTTGAATAATAAAACTAGGCGTTAAGTTGATTTCAACTAAAATGTATTTTTTAATTCCATAACGAAGTAAGGAGGTGCGTTGAGTTCATTTAACAACTTTATTTATGTACATAATATTTGCTTTTCATAGGCACATAATTGTAGAATAGTTTGGAAAGAAGCAAGCACGAATAAAATATTTTATTAGGAACAAACCACCTTTCATGAGTTGAGCACTTGCATCATGTTTCATTCACAATTTATCTGCTAAGTGCTGGGACGTAAAGTTTTAATTAAAGTTAATTGGTGAGTGTATGCGTTAACATGTGTTAAGTATATGGAACACGCGTGCGTTTGGCCTCCGTTATATTTAAAAACATGGAAAAAATATGACCCAATCCATATCCATTAGAATTTTAAAATTATACCTGTGCATCATTCAGTTTTGTGCTTTTATTGCAATATAGGTATAAAAATCTGGTCAAATCTGGGAAAAAAACGATTGTGAATTGCTGTAAAAGTGGATACCTATCTACAAAAAAATTTTTGATTGAAAATATATTGACAAGTACCTTGATTGTCTTTTTAAGTGGGACACTGCATTTAGGTACCTCATACCGACCTCATACAGGAGCCGTGGTAGCTCAGATGGTTAGCGCTCGCAGTAAATTTCACACCTACGCTAGCAAACCGGGTTTGATCCCCGCCGGCATCAATGAAATTGTTAATTGCAATTTTAAGTGCTGATTTAACACGTGCTCGGCGATGAAGGAAAATATCGTGAAAAAACCTGCATGTCTGAGAAATAAGAAAAAAAATTATATCGAAGACATGTGAAGACATGTGTGCGCCAACACGCATTGGGGCAGCGCGGCGGACAATTCCTTGCCCTAAAACCCTCTCAGAAATGAGCGGAGGCCTGTGCCCAGGAGTGAGAAGTATATAGGCTGTAACTTTAACTTTAACTTCATATCTTCCATGATACAGGTAGGTTCAAGCGAGTGTGCTACTAGTATCATCATTTTCTGTGCATTTGAGTTTCCGAACAAAAAAGGATCTATCATTGATGGAAATTCTGGACAGATGTGCTCCTATTATTCGGCACGGTAGAACGTCATATTTATTTCATATGTGGTAGAGCCATGCTGCAGCTAGAATTATTATGGTTGTAGCACGAATGGTTCGGCACGACAGGGGAAGAACCACGTTCTCACAGAAGACCAGCGTAAAATAGGAGCTCAATGCTGCTGTGTTTCGTATGATGAGTGTAGAGAATCTAAGATCCTTCTATCCATCTATCTATCATAGTCCTCTCCTGGTTCCTTATTGAGGATAGATGTAGGTGTCCATAGCCCATATTATCCAAATATGGCTCGAAGGACCAAATGGTTATTGGCCTCGGCAAGAATATGACTTAGAGGACGTCAACGAAGCTAATTTCGCAGATTCGCAGCAGTGAAATATACCTGCAGTAAGTTTAAGTGCTAAATTATACTCTAATTCATTCTGACTTCTCCGTAGAATTATCTTTTACGAAAGGATATAAAAAAAAGTGAGAATGCGGCACAAATTACGAAATTTAAAAAAAAGCTGTTGCGGGTATTTCCAATAGCCAAGCTAAAAGGAATACATCAAACGCTGTAATACAATACTAATGCAAAAATTGAAACATTTTTTCACGATTTGACCCGGCTCATTACGAAGTTTTTGGGACAGCTTAACCCAGTCGAACTCGATGGTATTTCAAGGGCTCAAGGCGCACAACTTCCATCGAAGCATTTGTCTGAACGTTTCCACTAAAATACTCATGCATGGTCTGCCCTACAGTACCCTAAGTTTAGGTTAAAAGTAAAAAAAAAATTGAAGCTTTAAAATGTACTTAATGGCGTAAGAAAGAAAATAGGTATGTCTTTGAACATTTCGAGGTCTCTGTCAGGTGGAGGCTCCGGGCTGGTGCCCCATGTGCCCTTAGGGATGAAATAGCATGATAAAGTGTAAGTATTAGTAGTACTGAATTCCTCATCTTCAATGAGATACATTATTGAGAGATTTATGTTAATAAGTGTGTATAAAGTAAGCACTTGAAAAACCTTTTTTTCTTTTGCTTTCTTTAATTTAATTTCCAGCCTTGGCTTCCAATATTCAACCACTTCGATACCGAGCAGACGACCTCTAGAAACTTTATTTTATTTTGCCTTTGTTTAGGAATTATTGCTTTTTTCTTGTCAGAATTTATTACGATAAGACTCGTTTTCTTTTGTTTTAAATTTACTTGGAGTATTTTTATTATGTTTACAGATTCAAACGATTCAGAGGATATTGTGATACCGTGTATCTAGGTTGAAGTAAACTTGTTCTTTTGTCGTGCATTCATGCGTATACACTTCCCGAGGGTCCGTACGTAGAGCGGAAACGTCCTTCGGTGGTTAAATTATAAACACATTTTCATAGTTGTTCTATAATTATTGATGCTTATGTTACAATATTACTCCATTACAAAGTTGTCTTTTCCATTAGAAAGTTGATTCATTTCGTTTTGAGGCGAATAAGTCTGCTAATTTAAAAGGATTCTACAATTTTTTTTATAGAATAAGGGTGACAAACGAGCACACAGTCCACCTGATGCTAAGTGGATGCTGTGGCCCATAGACGTCTACACTTATCCTCGGTTAAGAATCAAAACGCAGTTGCGTTGACCCCTGACGACTAAGATGGAATGTCTTATTTCCGTTTCCGATTTTTCGTTTCACGTATCTTATGAACCGATAAGGTGTGCCTTCAAATCAGTTGAAGTTTTCGCAAAATTGCAGAATAAACACCTAACTTCTCATTAAAAATTATTAAGCGGTTTTTATATTAAGCAGTTTTTATACAAAATAAACTTTAACTTGTAAATGGTCAATAAAAAGAAAGTTTAGCGATAGCAGCTTAATTAGTGTTGGTCGAAGGAATCGTTGTTTTAAATATTAGAAATATATTCTCTCTATACATTTATTTCTCAATTTGGTTCACGGTTGTAGAGCTATAAAAAATATGCTAACGCATTTTAACCATTTCACTGTCCTATGAGTCATATATGAACATTTCGATTGTTTAACTATTGTGTCTATTTCGCGGACAGGGAAGTTGTTAAAAATGGTAAATGAATAGATGCTTAACAGTAGCCTCTTCGTATTATCGCATATATTCATCGTATATATTCTAGTATGTGTAGAACACACATACTTAAGTCCGCCGGATTGTATACTGGTTCTTCCTGTGAGCCTGTGACTGGCGCATCTCACATAGTGATAAGTATAGGTAGTAAAAAGATCAAAGTTTATATCAAAAGTCTATATCAAACAAAAGTTAATATTGTTATTATAAGACATATAATAGAACTTTTTTATTTAAACAAGGCTTACAAAGTAAACACAAAAAAGCATTCATCATCATCATCATCATTACAGCCCTTCACAAGTCCACTGCTGAACATAGGCTTTCCCCAAGTTATGCCACAAAGCACGGTCCTGGGCCACCTGCATCCATCGACTTCCTGCATGTCTTATCAGGTCGTCACTCCATCTAGTGGGGGGGGGTCGCCCTACACTTCTGCTACCGGTACGAGGCTGCCACTCTAGAACCTTTTTTCTCCAACGGTTGTCGGTTCTTCGAGCTATATGGCCGGCCCATTGCCACTTCAGCTTACTAATCCGTTGGGCTATGTCGCCAAACCCGCATAGACCTCTCCATAGCTCGCTGAGCGACTTCGAGCGTCCTCATACGGCTAGCAGTGAAGGACCAAAAAAAGCATTACGTAGCTTTTTTTACAAAACCAACTTAGTCCACGTGATGGTAAGAAAAAGCTCTCCGGATTGTCAGGTGCTCATAGCCTAGATGCAAAGACAAGAAACTCACAAATTGACTATTTTCCGCCAACTTAAAGTGACAACAACTTATTTACAGGTTAATTACTTATCTTACATGATTACTCTTAAGATTTTTGTGTTAGATAATGTACAGTAGAGTCTATGCTCTTGACAACACCGATTTTGATAATGCAACACACTTCTACAGACGGCTACAGATGTTTCGACATATAGTATATATAACGAGGCTATAACAAAAAAGGTAATGTTTTACAAACGATGTATGATGAGTCAGTGAAGCATTAATAACCGGTCTGTATAAGGATGAATAATCCAGTGTGTTGGTCTGTGCCCACGTAACATAATATTGCGCTTGCAATCAAAACTTTAATAATGTACCTAGGTACTGGAACACATGTAAAACATCTTTCTTTGACTATTTGTTATAAAAAGGAAATTGTTTAAATTAAACGAAACCCAAGAATTAGTGAAATATGTTTTTTATGTTATGTGCGTTGGCATAAGAAAATCTATTGCATCCACAGAAATCGTAATAATAAGACAATTATGTTACAATTATTAATTTCTGTGATCGCATCATTTCTTTCCTTGCGTGTCGTAAAAAGTGTCTATAAGAAATGCTGGAAAATAATCTTACAGCTTCCAAAAAAATAACCAAATCACCTAGCACCTTCGAGACGTCTGGCAATCACAACGGTTAAAGCAAATCCTGATCCGGGCCGAATGGAAAAGAAGAAACGTTGCACCAATATATTGATAATAATTTCTTTATCGATGTATATAAGCTATCTTCATGCAAACAAGTGGTAGAATTTAAAGTTTTGTACAACCGATTTCAATTTCAATACAAATAGAACATCGTCAATGTAGTTGAAGTCAATTAAATACGCATTATTAAAGATAACTCAAAAACTACTGGTCGGATGTTGATCAAATTTATATGAGACCACGTGAGAAGCACCAGCTTTCAAATAAAAAAAAACTACAATGAAAAAATGTGTGATTGTATCATATGATTATAACCTACAACTCTTACCCCCACTCTTAACCACATACTTGGGTTTCTTGCTGGTTCTTCCCAGGACAGAGGCTTTTTTTTCGAACCAGTGGTAAAGTAAAAAAATGACTTTCAATAAGAATTACATGTAGGTAATCTGTATTGAATAATGAATATTGATGATATTGAATATTCTACTCTATTCTAATAATATATCTATGATCTTCAATGTAACCATATACCTATAATATATACAATTGCTTATCTTGATCACATATTAATAAATTAATATTATGCTATGCTCTTATAATATTCTGTAACCCGCACTGTTATGACATTCATTCATGTACATTATCATCATTATTACAATCATTACAGGCCTTCATAACGCCTCACCCAAGGAATACCACAAATCACAGCCCTAAGTAATCTGCATCCATTAACTTACTGCATGTCCTGCCAGGTCGTCACTTCATCTAGTGGGGGACCGTCCTACGTTTTGCTTACCGATACGAGGTTGCCTATATATATGCATAGTCATTATGCATACAAACTAGCCAAAAATATTACCGTCCTTTTGAAGTTTATCGCAGTCGGGTACTAAAAGCTGCAGCAAATTTGAATGTTGCGGAGTTTTTCAACACGGAACAGACAACTCAAGGTCAATATGGTTTCAAGCAAAGAATAATCAAGGTATATCGGAAGTTAATTGATTAGGTCACGCCATATCTGAAGGACGCGACCTTGTAAGTCAACGCCTTTGCCATCGTAGCTTTTGACGCAGTGGTTCTAGAATTGTTAAAAGTAATAAATCGTTTTACTTTCTTCCGTTGTCTTGACGTCTTGCAGTAGTACGTTTCAAGACATAAAGCTTATTATGCATATATTGGACCAAACTTAATAAAAAAAGGCTAAATATAATATAGTAGTCTTAATAATTTCCATGTAGCGGCGTCTTAAATCAAGTCAATCCGCCTACCAAACGAGGCGATTAATGCAAACCTCTTCTCTGACTCTTTCTGCCTGGGAGTCCATGTGGGTGGACACTAGAGATGTTACGGAGGTTCGAATCCGATTCCGAAAGTTCGGAACTTCCGATTGATTTTGCATCTTCGATTCCGGTTCCGATAGATTTTAATCGTAAGTTATATCGAAGGTCGATGCATAGCAGCGGTGGCGGACGCTACCAGCGCATACGAACAAGTTTAATCTTGTCGCACGGGGAACCTTCCTGAAATGATTGCTTTGCAAAATCTTCCCTTCAATTTCGCGTAAGGTATTGAATTCGGACGACTTATGCAGTTCATAGTGCCGAATTATCAGTTAAGACGGAGACAGTTTTTTACCGAATATATTTATGATGAATAATGTTATAATTTTATTAGAAGTACCCTTAATATATACCTATCTCTTTTGCCTTCCCCTCCGATTCCCGTTCCGGTTCCGAAAAATCAAATTTTAAAAATTCTTTCGAATTTGATTCCCATATAACCATTTCCGTAACATCCCCAGTAGACAACACCCTCTTATCTCTGTCCGCAAATAGCAATAGCTACCTGCACTGCCGTGTTCTTGTCTGAAGGGTATAGAGAATCGGTATAACTAAAGTCTTTTTTTGTACTGAAGCCACTTGCCATCGTGTGGAATATAAAGTAAACGATCATAAAAATCAGGAGAGGACCAATGGTCATTAGTGGACTTTATGAGCTAAAGAAAAAGTTTTAATATTATGAGTAGGTAATATTCGAGTATAAAACGAAAAATAAATTGCAACATCAAAAATGCGAATGTCGTTCCCAAAGATCATAATATGATTCTGAGGAATGTTCTGAAATGAGATTATTTAGGATACTTCTGCAGTATAGTATGTAGGGGAAGGCCAAGGTCGGTATGTCTTGATTATTCATACGCAGAGAGCATGTCATAGCCTCGCATTCGCACAGACTTGTACACCTCTAAGGCACCGCACCGAGTATTAAATAAAAAATACGTGTGGCACTCGGTGACTGCCGCGGTAAAGCTATTGCATAGCATTTTTTATCAACTTATGCAATTATAATTATTTATTTATTTTATTTATGCAGTTAAGTCTTTGATATTAAATCAAGTTACACTTTTTGAGCGTGGTGACCGATAAGAAAATAATTTTTTTTTCTCTTATTGAATAAATGAGAAGTTAATATTGTTTAAAATATTTTTAATATCTTACAATACATGTAAGTTATTCAGGAATTTTTATCATTGAGTTAGCAGCTAGTGTACACGCACACAAACACCGTGCCGAAGTCTGCCGAGTGCCGAAGTCTGCCGAACTAAAACGACGTTAGACGATGCACGGCTTTCAACGCCACACCTCCGTGCCCGTCGGAGTGGGGAGCGTGAGGTTTTTTTCGTTACGGAATTTCTGGATTCGGTCCCCGCGCTCAAGGCCCGCGATAGAAGCTATGCAATAGCTTAAAAATAAAATAAAAATAAAATATCTTTATTTCAGGCAACAGAAAACCCATATAGTATGTTAGTAAATTTGAATTTTACTATTTTTTTTAATTGAGTATTGAGAGTTGCAATTTTTTGATCTCGTCATCTTAAAGGAAGATACGTAAAATGCCAATATTGGAGCTAGGCGACGTTGTTTAATTTTTTGCCAGTTTCTAAATGAAGTAAAGAATAATCTTAGAAATTGTATACGTTCGTATTGTATAAGTTCTTTTAGATAAAACAATAAACGACATTTTATGTATACATATTTTTATTATGGACTACCATTCTTTGGCAATTCCACCCGCGTGGTTTCCAGGATATAATCTTAGTGCTCAATGTAATTCTTTTACATTACAAACTAACTTATTGTCCTCTTGATGGTGTAAGTGACAACTAATTAAAAGCGCCGTAGTCATTTTTCGCAATTTAGTAACACCAAAAGAATATTTTCACACATGTAACATTATATTTGTATAGATTTGCAATATGGTACAGGTAAAAGGATCTAATTTATAATAGGAAATAACGATAATTAATAGTTTGTTAAAAAAAAAAACCTTTTGGAGGCAACGTAAGGAAATCGATATCAAAAATCCGCCGTCTCATCTGTAAGGGAAATGTTAAACAGCTTGTGGCTTCCTGTTTTTACATTTTATTCAGTAATGGCTTTTAAACAATATTTTAAACGCCGCTATTATGATGTTGGGTTCATTAATCACTGATCACCTATCTGCCTTAACAAATATTGCTATTATAACTAGAGATGGGCCGAATATTCGTTTTATATTCGGTATTCGGCATATTCGGCAGCTTTACCGAATATTCGTATTCGGCCGAATCATAGTGTCCAATGTATTGAAATGTACGAATTGGGTAATGCGATGTCTTTTACTGTTGAAAGTATATTTATTTATGGGTTAAATCTACTTACTCTAGAGTGCCTCAAATGCATAAATCTATACATTTACGTTTTTGAGGCACTGTTGATTTGTTTCCGATTATAGCAAATAGAAAATTGATAAAATGTTTTTGGAATCAAACAAAGAAACATTACATTACATTAGTACATTTCCCTTTGCTTGGGTCGTCAGTTTCTCTAAAATAAGTCCAAATAGTAAATCTCCTGCCGCTCATTTTTACCATAATCATGTTACGTTGTTTTATTATTAGTGAAAATTGTCAATTTTCACTAAGAATAAAACAACGAATTACTTTTTTTATCACAAGAATAGTCAAAACTTAGGCATGTGCCGGCAATTTTCTCAGTACTCGATGATGCAATAACTGTCAGGTGTGGCGGGTAGCGAGAGGCAGGGTCCGGCGCTAATCCCGCGCGCTTTACGGTAACAAGTTTCGACATAAATTGGTTGGGTTCCGAGGTTATCCTGCCGAATAATGTTCGGCCGAATATTCGGTTCGGTAAAAGTTTTACCGAACATTCGGCCGAATATTCGTATTCGGTGAAATCCATATTCGGCCCATCCCTAATTATAACAAACTTTCCGAGCAAAAAGTGAAGTTAATTATTGCCGTTACCGTTATAACCTATTAAAGTCCACTGCTGAACATAAGTCTCCTTATGGATAGCCATATAGGGGGGGATATTTGCTATAGTTGCCACGCTTGGCAATCGGGTTGGCAGTCGCAGTTTTTTATTTTTAATCGTTATTAGGAAGACGCTGCTGCCCATCTCCTGATTTGTTTTTTTTTATAGTATAGGGTGACAAACGAGCACACAGTCCACCTGATGGTAAGTGGTTGCTGCGGCCCATACCTATCTACATCTATCCTCGATTACGAATCGACAGTAGCCTAATGGCAGGGCGCGGACCGCGAACTCAAAAAGGTCGTGGGATCGAATCCGCCATTCGACTACTGGCGTGAACCACTCGTAGCACAATCAATTTAAGCTTACCACGAGTGGTTAAGGGAAATAGTAGTAATATTTATAGCATTGTTAATATTCTTTCTAAAAAAATGCAGACGCGTTGTCACCCGTGAGGACTTAGGTGGGACTCCGGTTCTCTACACTCACCATACGAAACACAGCAGCATTAAGCTACTATTTGACGCTGGTATTCTGTGAAAGCGTGGTCCTTCCCCGGTTGAGCCGAACCATTCGTGCTACAAATATACTACTAATATACTGCAGCATGGCTCTACCACGTAATACACTATTTTTATCCCCTCGTCTGTACAAACGCCATATTCTGGCGTCTCAAATAATATGCGCATCTGTCAAACGCCATAATATGGCGTCGAGTGATAGCAAACTATTTGTAACATATATATGATATATATAACATACATATATATAACATATATATCTGTTATGCATAATCTGATAGCTTATTTAATAAGGTTTCCATTGATATATGATTTCACATATATACTTAGTATACTTGTTATATAAGTACTTCGGAAAGTGCTCGACAGATGCTCCATATTGGTCAAAATGACCCCGACGTTCGAGTGGGCTTACATTTATATGTTTCCCTCTGTCCACACTTACAACACCCATGGAATGATAAGGGGTAGTGGATATTATTACAACGCTACACGGGTAATTTTTAACGGAAGGTTATTTGATTAATTGAATTTTTTACCAAATTTTTTGATCAAAGCAGTTTGTATTGACTGGCTGCTTTCCAATCTCTAGAACACTTAATTACTGAACATTTTACCACAGACATCGTTTGAATCACTTTTGTGATAGATATTCGAACAGACCGATTGACTTGCAAACGAATATTAAAAGACGAAATGCTAAAAAAATAATTCATTAAATAATATTTAAAATGATTAAAAATCAGAGAAATCTACGTAATATTTTCTGAATTATTTGTTTACCTCGTATTTAAAATACTGATCACTTTACGAACGCAATTCGTTCGTTGACATTCGCCTTGTATTTTAATCATAAGCGCCTTCAGTCTTAAAAAAATGAAAGACTTCTTGGGGGCTCAGCTGTCGGTAAGCAGGTGTGCACACAGCTGTTCGCCAACGGTTAAACTACGCTCAAATTGTATTATACTAATAGTAAATGTTATTGTTTTTTTTTTTTTGGAATCCCAGTCTATTGTTTAGATTGGCAGTGACAGTTATGTGTTTTCTGGTACTTTAATACTTATTTCGCTTTTAATAATTATTTTTTTAACTTTTTTAATTAAAAAAGTGCTAGCAATGTTCATAGCATTAATAATATTCTCTTTAACCTTGTACTATGTATTCTGTGATGGAAGTAAGCAAAACTTCTGGTGCTTACTACCCTGTATATAACAAAGAGCCTGCTTTAATTTAAATAATTTAGATAATGGAAGAGGCTTTGTCATTTGTTAAAGTGGACGTGCACGTGGGATTTAATAAAAATTGATAATATTTTTGGCTTAAGCTCTTGCTAAACAAAAAAGACGGCTTCTATTATAGTATTGTATATATAGAACAGCTACGCGTAATTTAATACAACTTAGAACGTAATATATTGTTTAGGTATGCCTAATTTCATGTAATGAAAATAGAGTAAGAGCTTAAAGAAATTTATTTTCTAAAAAAAGAAAATGTCACTTATAACTTAAAAGACAACTTAAAACCACAGTATATAAGTTCATATTATATACTATGTTAAAACTATCCAGTACAACTACTCGTAACTTTTGCAGAGTTTTAATACATTTACTCTAAGATAAACCATTAAAGATAAAGACAAGCATGTAGATTTTTTGTTTGTTCATGAAAATCACATATGTTACATATATTTTATATTACATATAGTTTAATCTGATATAAATATTAATATTGATTAGAATAATATTAATTTGTGTTTAAAGGGCTAACATTATTTGTTAAATATGTACTTGATTGTAATGGAAAATAGGAGTGACTCACGATCGTACTGTCGAATGTCGGTTTGGAACCTACGACTTTCCGAGTTTGCAGTCTGCACTTTTAACCATTAGACTATGGATGTTTTTATATAGAATAGGAGGGAAAAACGAGCACACAGTCCACCTGGTGGTAAGTGGATGCTGTGGCTTGTAGGCACTGACCTCCATTCTCTAAATACTCGACCTCTCTCCTCATCTGTCCTCAATTAAGAATGAAAATGCAGTTGCGTTGTCACCACTGAGGACTTAGATGAAATGCCATGTTTTCAGTAAAAAAGAGTTTCCTGTTCTCTACACTCAATATAAGAGTACACCAGAATTAATCTAGGTATTTTACGTACAATCATAATATAGCTGCAGTGTGGCTCTACCAAGTACCGCGTATGTTGTTCCTTTCATAATGTTAAATTTACAAACCGCTTAACAGTCCAACTGATATCATAGTAAGCGATTGTTGCAAAGAAAACAAAGAAGAAGATAGAGGCGTTGTCAATTGAAATAGTTTTAACAACAAATGAGCATTTCGTGAGTGAATCATACGCATTTAAGATATTACCCTAACATATATGGATATACTACATTAATATGTCATGGCAAAGTATGTACACATTTAGAGGAAAAATTGTTGCTTGCCTCGATGTATAAGGAAACATACTGCCGCGATCATTAATATTTCATGCTCGCTCCTAGAATTTTTATATGGCGCAAACTCTACACTCGCCTCGACAGACAATGTAAAATGTCTCCATGGATTTAAAACGTCGCATAATTTAGAAGTTTGCCGTGTTAAGAATGTGTGTACATTACGGAGTTTCGGTAAATATACAACATGAAGTGTGTTTATTTAGTTTATAAATGTGACGTCTAATATTTTTATGTGTTCCGTGCCAAAGTAGGGGAGACCGGGGCTGGTTGACCAAATTTCAGCTTAAAGCTATCTATTCTTATTTCCTTAGAGTATATCAATTTAAAAACGAGTTCAGTTAATTGATATACTATTAAGCTTAGGCAGCAATCACTTTAATCATTATGATATAGAGTACAGGCCAGTTCTTGTATAATAGGAAAAACTGGTCAACCTACCCCATGCTTGGGGCAGGTTGACTACAACTACGACAACAACTGACAATTAGGTGGGCAAAACCTACGAAGAAATAGGATAAAAGACACAAAAATGTAGGTATTACTCATTTCTTTTATTGAAACCAATAAGCGAGCTTCCACCACTTCAATCAAACATATTAAATTACAACAATAAACAATCAGACGTTTCAACATTAGGTAATTCGAGTACCCAAAAATAAACTAACTACTTTCTTATTAAATATTTAAAACAAAACGAAATAACTTCTCATAAACTTCAACCATTTGGTAACAAACAATCTTGTCCAACTAATATAATTATAAAATTTATTATTTGGTATTAATAAAATTATTTATTTTGAGATCATAATATCAATCAGTCTTCTAAATCGGACGTGCAATTTTTGCATTCATAGAACAATATGTTCACATTTACACTTTTTGTGTGTGCCCACAACTTGCACGTAGTGAATTGAACCCATTATTCTCCTAAAATACTAGAGGTAACCCCCATTTTCTTTGAAATAATCAAGCACTTCTATAGACAAATGCGAGTCATGTTTATCGAGAAGTAATAAAACCGGGGTTTCTTTACTAGGTTTGGCGTATTTTACGAAGTGTCTTCTTTCATCCACCCAGAAGGATTAGCATCGCCATCTGAGCCCACTGGTCCAGCTCTGATGAAGTGTTCTTTATAGTAAACTCGTGAAAAAACAAAGAATGGAGGAACCATGTTAGCAAGAGCTGATATAGCAACCGCGACCGTCAACAGCGTACCTCATTCAGCGGAAGTCATTTTTTCCAAGTTCTTAATTCCTCGACGAGCTATCACTTTGTCAGTACCGTTGTCAGTCCTGTTTCATCTACGTTCCAAATATCACCAGGACTCAGATTATGGCGACGGTAAACGGTTTTCAAGTTGTCAAAGAACAAATTAACGTTAGTTTTGTTGAAAGATGTGGCTCGAGATAAACTAGTGGCTTGAGGAGTTCTTATAGAAAGTGCAGGATGACGTTTAAGAAAATGCGCCAACCAATCTTCACCAGCAACCAATTTTTTATCCCATGAGTCAGGTACGGATTTGTTTTTTTTTTTGGAAATTCATACGCAAAGTTTCGGGTTTCATAAGGGAATAGTCCGTAATAAATGTCTGCTGCTTTCTTCAAGTAACTCTTCAAAGCAAGCTCTTCCTCGTCACTAAATGTTTGTCTATTTCTTTTGTAGCCAACGCTGTCCAAAGTTGATTCGGTTTTCGATAATTAAGGATTTTTTTCTAATTTTTTCTTCATATTTACAACGTGGCGTTGTAGTGTTTTATACGGTATAGCAAACTTTTTCGCCGTAGAATTAATACTTTTTTCGTCAAAGATAACTTGCTGACATGCTCTATCTATTACATCTTTATCAATCTTTCTCTTGTATGTTCGCATGGTCCTGAAACAACAAAATTTTAGATAGAATTTAAAAAATTGACTTCATTTTATGTGTGGAATTTCCATAACATGATGGGGCTGGTTGACAAGGTGGTCAACCAGCCCCGTTACACATTAGTCTACTAGCCCCAAACCACCTTTTAATTTTTAAGCATGTGCCATAACCTCAAAACTACGACGATAGCACATAAAAGAAAGAACATGGATCACATTCGTTATAAATGCTTTGACAAACAATAACCATGAATAAATAGGCATTATTACAAATAAAATTACAACAAAAATAATTACTTACGTGAGTTGTTTTTCAACGATACGTTCCTTCTCTCAAACGACGTGCGTGCGCGACGCCGCGTTCCCGGTGACTGAGCGGAGCGGGGGGAGGTGCCGAACGTTCGTATCTCACTGGTTACTGGTTAGCTCAAGCTCAAGGCTATTGCGTTGGACGAGTTTTTGCTAGTTAGCCAACCTACCCCTATAGTCAACCAACCCCGGTCTCCCCTACGCTAAATGGTATAAAGTTCTACGTGGTGGAGACATGCTGCAGCTATGTTATGGCTGTTGCACGAATGGGTCGGCTCGAAGGGTGAAGGACCATGCTTCTCAAAGAATGACAAGGCAGCTTACTGATGCTGTTTTTCGTATGTGAGTTTAGAGAACCGGATACCCTTTTTACTGGATACGAAGCGTTCCATCTTAGACCTCAGGGGTGACAACGAATCTGCATTTTGGTTCTTAATCGATAATAGATCTGTGCCAAAGATGTTTTATAGGTACAGATACCGTGTACGCGCGCCTAAAACGCTTCCATTTAAAAGGCGCCAATATTGGCGTATTCGTTCGATCATTCCGCCATTATGCCAGCGACGTTCACTACGAACATACATCACGCACCAGTGTTTTTAATTTCGGAAAATGACTGTTTGTGCTGTGAAATCATGTAAAAATTACTCTTGGAAAAAAGAAAAAGATAAGAACACCACTTTTCATAAGTAAATATACAATTTTCTGGTGTATTTCTTGATAAAATAATACGAAAGCTGAATGTCAATACAAGTAATAATACTGCGCAATAATATTCGAGTGTTACCTACCGTATGAAATGTTTTTCCCTATTTTAATGGCATTAATAGATGTAAAACAACTGTTGAAAACGGATATTTATCCAAAGCAGCCGATACGCAACCTTTGACAACCGGTTATTTATCCGACTACAAACGAAAAAGGATGGTTATGATTTTACTGTGTGTGCGGTTGGCTAAGCTGAATCGATTCTTTCACCATTAGAATGCTATTATGACTGTGAAATGTAGGATGTATTTTGATATGGAGGGCACTACCATAAACGAATATGTTTTTTAGCTAAACTCGTACAGTTCTTGACCGATTTTGAAAATTCTTTTACCACTAGAATGTTACGTATAATTAAAGATGTCTAATGTAGGATGTATTTTATTATAGATGGCACTACTTTCTATGAATATGTTTTATTTGGCTTATCTCAAAAATTACTTGACTGGTTTTGAAAATTCTTTTACTAATGAGGGCTTTAGTTGTGTGATTAAATTATATTATTATAATAATTATGTTATATTATTATTTGTTATATAATTATGTTATATTATTGTTTATTATATAATTATAAGATAATGTTCAATTCATTTTCATGTCAAGGGCACTTATACACAATCAACATTCATTTTATATTTTTTTTATTTATTTACAGGTGTTACAGTACAAAATGTAGCCTTTAAACACACAATCTTTATTATTTGATGATTTAATTGATTTTACGCAATGATTTGATCTAGTCATGAAACTGTATCGATATATGAAATTTAAAAAAAATAAACATTTGCTATCTCCTTGCCGAAGTTTACACTTAACCAAACTTACTTTTGTACGTCATTTTACTTAAGATTAAAAATAATTAATGTCTTCGCGTCAATATTTTGGGTTTTAAGGTACGAAAGTGTAAGTTCAATATATGTTAGATACATCAATATCTAATGTGATTTTTGATTTATTTTTAACTGTTACATTAATTATATCTAGTTTTTATTACTTATCTTCACTATTTTAGTGCAATTTTCATACAGACCTACATAAAACACACATAACCACCCATATCCCTTGTGTGTGTATATCCCCATTCACATACGTACACAAATGCACACGCCACGCACACATATTTTACACTCAGGTATGTCAATATGAATGAAATACAAAAACTCCCAAATTTTTGGGCAATCGATTCGCACTATTATTACCGAAGTCACGCACGCTAATGCAGGCATGGTACGTAAAGCCCCATTTACATTCAGCCACTGCCACTGCTCCTCGCGCTGCCGGCAATACTTCCCTAAATACTGCCGTAGCAGGATCGCGGGAAGTGTGTATTCACACTCTGCCCTACCACTCACATCGCTTTCGGCTTTCGACTATAGCGGACGTCGAAATAATTACAGCGTCCGCGCTGTATCTTCTTGCAATACAAAATTATGTTAATAATTTAAAAAGATATCAAGTTCAAAAGAAGATAGATAGATAGATAGAAAATTTATTTGCTTAAAAACATGGTACATAAGATGATCAATGACGTGGAACTGACATGTTTTGCCATAATTGGCATGGAAAAATGATATGAAATACAGCTAATTACACAAACCCGATGTTGCTTAAAAGTTAGGTACACACATTCTTTTTGAATTCAAATATTATGTACAATTAAATACTTATACAGATCCACTCTATTTGAATTCTTATACAGCAAATTGTTCATAAATTATTACATTATTGTTACATAAATAATATTAAATATTTTATGAGATTAGTTAAGCTATTATTATTTTATTAATTACACTTCAGTATAAACTAATTCGTAATTTTAATTACAATAAAATTATAATTTAAAAATCTCAGGCTATTATGCAAATATTACCTTTTAACTTATTTTACATTTTAATTAATAAATAATCAATATGAGTTACTAATCGTTTTTAGAAATAAAATGTCAATGTTCATTAATTCCTTAAACTAAATTTTATATTAATATAATAAATTTGACGAATTTATAATTAATTATGTACATAGGTACTATGTTAACTCAAAAAGAAAATTCGTATTCGTAGAAGATGATGAATTGTGGTTTTTATCGTTGAAATCCCATATAGTTTTTTCTGATTCCAGCAGTTCTAAAAACTTTATTGTATTTTCATTAATCCACTCGAAAGGCATTTTGGTAGATCGTATTTATTTAATAACAGGACGGCACGCACGTCCGTTCATCCAGGCGCTTGTCGCGAAGTGAGCGATGGAGCTGAATGTGAACACACACTGCCGCTCGCGCTGCCCGTCCTTTGACTTCCGCACGAAAAACCGACATTTCGGGCAGTGTCAGCGGCAGCGGCAGTGTCAGCGCGAGTAGCCTGTTTACATACTGCCCTGCTCACTGCCCTGCTCACTTCCCTGCCCAAACGGGCTGAATGTAAATGGGGCATAAGATATGCGCGTCACGTGGTACTCACGCACACATGAATCAAAGACTGGCGTCACTGTGAACGGTGCGATGTGTTAGCAACACGGTATCTGTACCTATAAAACATCTTTGATCTGTGCGTTCGTTTGTCAACCTTATTATATAAAAAAAGTAATGAACAGCTCATTTAAGTAAATAAGTAGGATATTATATGGCAAGAGTAAAATAAGATTATAAATATAATAAGGTTTCTCCAAAGGTTAATCATGTGAAAGTAATGCCTCCTGCTTATTTTTAAACGAAACTGAACTGGAGACCGATAGTCCGGCTGCACTTTTTAACTCACGCCGGACGACCTATCGCCACCCCGCTACTATGAAAAATTTCGTTCTGGCAATCCTCCGTTAATAAATCTTCGAATACTAATTCAGTCATTTTCTAAGTCTCACTCTCCCCTACTAAAATACGTGCGCATCCAACGGGCGTACGCTTTTGCTAATGATGCGTATTACTGTAATGTCCGGTTGGTACGGTGTGCGTTAGAAGCTAACGGTTGGTCCGGCAAATTTGCGAGCTCGTTAGAATTTATCTGACATAAAATTCTAAGTATGAACCCCATACTTTATCAAAAACATGGAAGAAAAAAAATATTGAGTTATAATGCACATGAGCGTTGATCATTGGAGTTATGGCAAAGCAAAGCTTTATTTATGAAAAGAATAATCTCATTGTATGTTTATTTTTCTACTACTTGTTTCTTGTTATTTATTTAATAATTTTTATACGTGGTAGGCTCGACCGGGGTAAGAGTACGCTGTGTTACGTATGGTGAGTGTAGAGATACGGAGACCCGTTTTACTGGAAACGAGACATTCCATCTTAGTCCTCAGGGATGACAACGCTTTTGCATTTTGATTCTTAATCTAGGATAAATGTAGATGTCTATGAGCCACAGCATCCACTTACCATCAGATGGATCGTATATTAAAAATCCAGATTTTTACCTATTTTTACCTTATTTTTACATTTTACATTTCTAATGATTTTTTGAATCAATCCATTGTTATCCTTCATAACAACTATGTAAAAGTTCAATGACTATTAATTATAAAACAACGAAAAACATTTCGATCTCGTTACGTCTAATTAAGAAGCAATAAATATGGCAGCCATATTAATACGCTATCAAAATTGAGTTCACTCAAAATATTTATACGTTGGGAGGAAAACAAATACCTAACTGCTGCGAGGCTGCGAGTTGTATATTTTGTTAGTAATAAAACAAGTTCTTCAAAAGTAGTAACTAATGTTTAGTCATGTGTTAATTATATTGTAAATAAATAATCAAAATATTGCTGTCGTCTGCTGAGGTTTTATTTTATTTGCGTCGTTTCATTATTGCCCATAAATTTTATTTTTAAATGTATATTTAAATAATTTTTACTAATCGACTGTGTGTTTACGTCAAAGTTCTTTAACTATTTTTGGTGTTTGTAAAGCTTAATATTAAACGAAATAATATTTACACCATATTACTCAGTCGCAGCTGTGTAACTTTTATCGTAATGATCCTCTCTGGATCGCACCAACGAAGCTTTCGTGTGCTTTTGTTCATACATCTCATCCGGTATTTTATATCTCTAATAATTTGTGATTGTTATACGAATATAAAAAATACGTACGGAAATATATTGTTTTTATTCCGTGTGAGTATAACACATTATAGTCGTTGCTCTCTGTCAAGTCTGCATATTTAGTTTGAAAACTTTTCAGTATTAATCCAGCATGTCTTTGATGCCACGAATATTTCCTTTAGTGGAGTAATAAGGTAAAGTGGTTAAAAAAGAAATAGGGTAATATAGTATATTAGTAGTGACAATTAGCCACTTTTGCCAGTTGTTGTAGTATAGTTACAGATTCTGAAGCTTTTCATCTCAGTTGCCATGGGTGATAATAATGTCCTCCAGACCGAATTTCGGTCACGGTGGCCAGTCTCAACGTAGACTAGGCATCTGCGCAAGACGGGATTATTACGCCTGAGTGTGTGACACGAAAGGAGAGAGGGACCGGGCGCAGGACCAACGGCTTTGCGTGCTTTTCCGGACACGGGGGTAAAACGCCGCCAACTTCTTGACTCCGGGCCGCTACTGAGAATTTCTTACACCAGATAAACCCAACAACTGATTTTGGCCTGATTAGGGATTCGAATCCGGCACCTCATGATCAGCAATCGTGTTTACCACTAGACCAAATAGGCAGGCAGGTAATAACTCCTCTCATCAGTAACCGTAGTTGTCTTGTGCTGCAGTAGCCAATTGCCATCGGGTTGCTTGTTGCTGACTTGTTAATGTATTGTAAAAATGGGTTATCGAACTCTGCCACTACGAATAATTTTTATATGATTGTATTTTAAGCTATTGCATAGCTTCTATCGCGGGCCTTGAGCGCGGGGACCGAATCCAGAAATTCCGTAACGAAAAAACCTCACACTCCCCACTCCGACGGGCACGGAGGTGTGGCTTGAAGGCCGTGCATCGTCTAACGTCGTTTATGTGCGGACGAATTTATTTTATTTTAGACGACGGCTCCGTGGCACAGTGGCTTGGCAATGAGTGACTGTGCCAGGAGTCGCGGGTTTGAATCCCGCACGGAACAAGTATTTGTATATCCTACAAATAATTGTTTCGGGTCTGGATGTGTGTCCTTATGCAATTTATGTTTGTAAGTTGCCTCCGCGATACAGGAGAAAATCCAAGAGTGGGGGGTAACGTTTTTATAAAATAATTATAAAAGAATAGTGAATATTAATGGGCTGTAAATAGATATACGATTAGCTTTATTTATTCTTTACATGCATCGGAAACTGTAATAAATACCATTAATTAGAACTAAACTTATTTTAAAGTTAAAGGAGTTATAATCGATGTCTATGTTTTAAAATTGAGTTTTGTTTTTAAAGTTTAGCAAAACATGTACTTGCTTTTCTATCAGACATTTGATGTATATAAAAACACCTTATAATTTATTGGTAATTTAATTATTTTTTGAAAACAATAGCAATAAATATAATTAACACTGACTTAATAATAGGTACTAATTATAATTTAGAACATAAATGAAAAACTCATGACAAGGAAAGTGGCTCAGGACCATGCTTTGCGGCTTTCTTTGGAGGAGGATGTTCAGTAGTGGACTTGTGAAGAGCTGTAATGATGATGATGATTCGAAAACTTGCACGATTAAATTATAAGAAATTGACGCTTTTTTATATAGGATAGGGTGACAAACGAGCACACAGTTCACCTGACGGTAAGTGGTTGCTGTGGCCCACAGACATCTACATCTATCCTCGATTACGAATCAAAATGCAGATGCGTTGTCACCCGTGAGGACTAAGATGAAATGCCTCGTTTCATTTAAAAAGTGTCTCTGGTTCTCTACACTCACTATACGAAACACACAATCATTAAGCTACTATTTTACATTGATATTCTGTGAGAGCGTGGTCCTTCCCCGGTCGAACTGACCCACTCGTGCTACAACTATACTTCTAATATAACTGCGTGGTTCTACCACGTATAAACGACGTGCTTCATTTTTTTTTCATTTTAGAATTGTTCTCGTAATAATCTGATTCTAAATAAATGTTCATTATTTTTTTATAAATAGCTTATCGATTAAAACAAATGTTTAAAAATAATTGAATCGTGCTAATTAAAGTAGTAGGAATGTTTAAAGTTGAAATTGGCACTAAAAGGCTGGTAATTGGGTCATCCACACTACAAAGCGTGAATATAAAATTTTAATCAGATGCGTGTAATCACTCTGGGAGCTTGTAGCAAACTAAACTCGCGGCCAACGTGTGGACGCGGCGACCAAACTCTGCCAACAATCCTTTGATCTTTTGTAAAAAACCGACACCACATGGATCTCGCGCCAACTTATGGGCCATCGTTCCAATACATACCAATGAAGCCCAAACACCCCGTCTACACGTTGACCAATGCTATTGGCCACTACATTCGCCACTGTGTTGGCCAACGTGTAGAGGCGCCGTAACGTCGCTTCAGTTCGGCAGACTTCGGCTCGGTGTTTGTGTGCGTATGACTAGACGTATGCGTGTAGAATAGCTGCTGTAACTTGAATTAATATCAAAGAAAAAAACAAATAAAAAATACTACATAAATAAATAATTATAATTGCATAAGTTGACAAAAATATTATGCAATAGCTTTACCGCGGCAGTCCCCGAGTGCCACACGTATTTTATTCTATAACTTACGCAAATAATGTATATGTGAGAAAAATAAGTAGATTTATGAACACTAAACTTGAATGTAACCTTAACTGCTTGTTTTATAAATAGTGGCGTACTTGCGGTTTCCCTTGTGGTGAGTTAGGTGTAAACTGGATGAATTTTGAAACTGTCAATAGAGCTGCTCGATATTAAATGTCGTGGATGACTACGTAATATTTGAACTTTTCATATACATGACACAAAGTTGTTAAGCAAGGCAGCATTTTAATGGATGGAAACAAGTAACCAAACGAATTCATATAAAATAAATCTTAGATGTTTAGGACTCCTGACTTTTAGGAATAAATTATTAATACAGTTAATTTATTTTTAAGAAATCCTTCATTATCAACGGCAGTCCACCTCACAACTTGGCCTATAAAAATTCACCGCGCTTCATAGTTATAAAAGCGGTAAATGTAAAGGAATATGTAGTCCTTCGAATGCTTGAATTAATGACAACAAACTTAATTTTGTCGGTTCTAAAGCGTTATAAAAATATTGATTGTATATCTCGGTACCCTTAGTGATGCGTTTTAGGGTTTGAATCACAAATTACATATTATATTTGTTCTATTATGATAGTTTTCGTATTTGACTTTTTGAAGTGAAAACTTCTTTAGCGGCGTTGTACACTTTTTTTGTAATGGGTAAAAAAATGTTAAACTCGCGTCAGGACACGTGACCCTGATCGAAAATTCGTAAGACGAAAACTTCTTTAGCGGCGTTGTACACTTTTTTGTAATGGGAAAAAAATGTTAAACTAGCGTCAGGACACGTGACCTGATCGAAAATTCGTAAGACGGATGGAGAGTAGACAGCCGGCGCGGCGTAGGAGAAGATAAACTTTTTAATGTAATATAAATTGTCATATTTGTGTCATCATCATCATCATCACAGCCCTTCACAAGTCCACTGCTGAACATAGGCCTCCCCCAAGTAATGCCACAAAGCACGGTCCTGAGCCACCTGCATCCATCGACTTCCTGCATATCTTACCAGGTCGTCACTCCATCTAGTGGGGGGTCGCCCTACACTACGCCTACCGGTACGAGGCTGCCACTCGAGAACCTTTCTTCCCCATCGGTTATCGGTTCTTCGAGCTATATGGCCGGCCCATTGCCACTTCAGCTTACTAATCCGTTGGGCTATGTCGGTCAATCTGGTTTTACTGCGGATATCCTCATTTCTGAGTCTATCACGCAGAGAAACTCCGAGCATAGCCCTCTCCATAGCTCGCTGAGCGACCTTGAGCGTCCTCATACGGCCAGCAGTGAAGGACCACGTCTCTGATCCGTAAGTCATCACTGGCAACACGCACTGGTTGTACACTTTAGTTTTCAGAGATTGAGGTATACCTGACGAGAAGATATGTCGTAATTTCCCGAACGCTGCCCAGCCGAGTTGAATTCGTCGATTGACCTCTCGGTCGAAGTTGGACTTACCTAGTCGGACTATTTGTCCCAGGTAAACGTACTCGTCAACAACTTCGAGCATAGTGCTCCCAACAACTACCGGCATAGGTGTGACATGGACATTAAACATAATCTTTGTTTTGTCCATGTTCATCTTAAGACCTATCCGTTGGGAGGCACTATTGAGGTCATTGAGCATAGTGCTTAAGTCCTCCAGCGATTCTGCCATAAGGACTATATCGTCGGCAAATCGAAGGTGAGTGATGTACTCGCCATTGATGTTAATACCGTATCCTTTCCAGTCCAGTAGCTTGAAAACGTCTTCCAAAGCAGCGGTGAAGAGTTTCGGGGATATAACGTCACCCTGTCTTACACCTCTCTGCATCATATTTGTGTACGATAGCGCAATAAATAAATATTGTATTCTACCACATAAATAATAGTACTTTTATACTGATAATTAAAGCAATTCGTGCAAAATTATTCTCTAACCATTCCAAAATATCAAAAATGCACAACGTTAATATTCAAGTTTTCACTTCTGCCGGCACTCTCGGAGTGCAACCCGCCGTTTTTTTAAAGAAGAGGGGGCAAACGCTCTTGTGCCTCACCTGATGATATGTGACTACCACCACTCATAAACAAATGAAACTAGAAGAATTGTATCGCATTGCCGGCCCTTTAATAGATGTAAGCTATTTTCTTAAAAGTCCCTAAGTCATATCGTATTTGTTCATTTCCTTGTCTAAAATGCTGACGAATACTGAACGAATATTAGTACATAAGTTTTTAAGGATACATACAACACTTAAATATCCTGCGCTGTAGATAACTTCTTATAGATAATAGGAAGATGATAACGTTAACATTATTCAAGAGCTTAAAGTCATCTGTTTCAATTTTCGAAGCAATGCATTGTTTATAGATTGAAAGTGCAAAAAAAAACAGCTTCGAAACAAACAAAGCATAGTAGAAATACATCACTAAAGCTCGCTGTCTACTTATTAATTCATTGGCATTCACAACCTGTATATCGCGTATTTCGTAACCAATGACGTATATATTTATAACAATGCTTCCTAGTTCCTATATTCAAACGAGTATAGACGAATATATCAAAACTAAGTACTGTATGTATTTTTTATGCTACTTTTTTAAATATAATATTACCGATACTTTATTCTTAATATAATTAGATATCTTTTTAAATATTGGTTGATGGTAAGTGGATGTTGTGGTCTCATAGGTATTTTATCCGCAATTAAGAATCAAATTGCATATGCGTTGTCATTAGGACTAAGATGGAATGCCTCGTTTCCAATAAAATGGTCTCCGGTTCTCTATACTCACTTAAGGAAACACAGCAGCATTAAGCTGCTATTTTATGCTAGTATTCTGTGACAGCGTGGTCCGCCCGGTTGATTCGACCCATTCGTGCTACAACCCATAATATAGCTGCAGCATGTTTTTGTAATCTGTAATTTTTTTACAAATTTGAAATTAGGTACCTGCACTACTTATTTTGATTTCCTATTATGTAATTTTGATAACTTAACCATGAATAAGAGTGTGTTAACGGCATGTAGTAATGCTTATTTTTAACTGAACTAAAACTAATTAGGGTCAATTCACACCGAGACATGACGCGACGCGACGCTGCGCACACTTTTTAAGATAGTGATAAAAAAATGTAGTTTTATTTATTACACAAATAGATACACATTTTATTAAGATAATTCAAAAATGCCCTGCGGCCGCCCACGAGATGCCTCGCGGCATAGCGATTCGTATCACGACGCCGCAAAGCCTCAGCCGCTACTAACCTCTGGCGTCTCTGTCTCTACTACTACTACCTCGGCGCCTCGCTGCGCCGCGCGGTGCTTCCTTAAGCGGGCTACATACGACACGATATCGGTGGCGATCTAGGGTGGAAAGAAATCGGGGCTTTTATCGGGGTAGACCTTACACACGGGCCTGCCTAGCAGTACGCGTTCGGACTTGGAGCGGAATGCATATGCGGTAGAGTTCTTCAAAATACCTCCGACTCTCTTAAAACACCACCGTGTTGGTTTGGCATTAGCCATCTCGGTTAATTTATTCGAAAATAGAAAAAGAGAAGTTACTGGGTGAAAAAATGGCTCCAAAAGAGATAAAAATTAAGCCACATAAACGTACTAAATGGCCTGTAATCCAAGGACGTGATTAATTTTCTCCGGATGGATGAAGACAGTTTTTATAACCTTCTAGAAATGATTTCGCCACTTATATAAAAACGTCAATTTCTCCTACCTATGCTATTTAGTTATTTCTTCTCTTTGTTAATTTCTGCTTTGGTCAAAATCTGGTTATGTATTACACACAACAAACAAGGAAATAAAATACTTTTGTATAATAATATGTATACTTTTTTTTAATGTAATCTTTATTTATGGAGTAAAACTATCAGAAAATAAAATAGCTTATATCTTTTTTTAAACATAAAGAAACCTTTAATTTCGGACATACTCCCTTTTATATAACTTGTTTGTTGATGTGGAGATGGTGAAGGAGTAGAAGTTAGTTGTTGATAAGAGGATGAAGGCACGTAAGAGATCGAAGTGGTCTTGTGGAGTTGTAAGAGATATGAGTGCGGTCTTGTGTTGATAGCGTTGGAATAGGAGTTAGTTGTTGAGGAGAGGCTTTATCTTCTCCTTACTTACATCATACACTCTACTTTACGAACGGCAATAAAAAAATTAGTTTAGTAGGCATTCTTGACCATGTCACTTCGCAGGGTCACAGGCTAGGATGGATATGATTTGAATTTCGATAAAATTTCAATTAATTTATTTATTTTATTCACTTTTTTTTGGTTTTTTGTAAAATATCAGTGCCATAGGCTTCTACTCCGTTTATATGATTAATATGTAAAAATTTTGTTACATAAAAAAAGGTCATTCAGTATCACTGTTTTGTTAACTTCCTTCCGCGAGGGTTGTTGGCAGCGACTGCCAAAAGAAATCGGGCCGATGCGCCTACACACACGCAGTAAGGAGGGGGCGGTGCCACGATCTAGGAAGCATCGGCTGATCTAGGAAGCATTTTTGCTCCTGCCAGCCGATTAAGGAGGCGATATCGGCCACGACTTAGGATGGCCCTACATACGACACGATTTAGAGGCAATCTAGGAGGCATCCCCACTACTCCACCCTAGATCGCCACCGATATCGTGTCGTATGTAGCCCGCTTTACGAAGCCAAACATCTCGCTGCCAGCGACTTCACGATGCGCTTCGCGGCGGCGCGCAGCGCGGTTCGAATCCAGTAGTCTCTTCAAGCATCTTCGTCTTGCGTCGCGTCTCTGTGTGAACTGACCCTTATATTTATCACTACAAATATGCACTTGATAGATAAATAAATTAGGGGTATTTACTTTTTGATAAGCTGAATAAACAGATAGACGAAATGATGTAATGCAAAGTGTGCATCTAATACTACTTGTTTAAGTACTACTCCACGATCGTACGATTAAACGATAGTTACGATGTTACACCCATCGTACGATCATTATTAAGCATTTCCTGTGCTTGCGCGATCACTTTCAAGCTTCAATTAGGACACTTAAGAAACGTCTTGTCGTGCGACGAAATCGCGTCGTTTGCTCGTACGATCGTTGCCATTTAGAACGACGCCTAACGCTTTTAATAAAAACAATGTCATAATTATTTTTCATTCATCGAATTAATACGATCCAATATTTCTCTCCCGCATACATACCCCCCTCCCCCCTTCATACAGTAAAGGGTCAAGCGGGGGTTAAGATAGAAAAAAATGTTACGATATGAGAGAGACCTTTGCCCAGCGTTAGATTAAATTGGTTAGGAAAAAATTTATGACGTATAGATGTAGTACTAAATTAAATTTTGTGTTTCTAATTTGTTTTTTTTCCAAAGCTATCAGAATGACTGCTGAATTAATGCTAAACGTGTAAATGAACGTTTAGTAGCGGTGTAAGATTATTTACTACACCCTTTTCTCCCGTGGGTGTCTTAAGAGGCGGCAGAGGAAAACAAGCTAGGAGATGAGGAGCAGTGTCTTCCTAATAACAACTTAAATATATAATAAAAAAAATGTAGTTGCCAACCCTGCCTGGCAAGCGTGGCAACTATGGCGAATAATCCCTATATGAGGTAATCTATCGGGAGGATATGTTGAGGAGTTGATTTTTTATAGGGTGTAACGGTTAATTAATACTAATGAGTTATAATGACTCACAATAAATACATCAGTATTGTAACAATAATCCACGACTGTACAGGGCTATAGGTATAGGGTATTGTTTACTCGATAATAAATGTTATAATTATCCTGTGTAATTTAATGAAGCATCGCATTTAATAAAGCAAGTAGTTTTTATAATATTTTTTTACTACTTGACTGTCTCGTTGGTATGGCGGTCGTTAACGCGGCTGTTAATCATGAGGTTCGAAATCCAGGTCGGATCAAAATCAGTTATTGAGGTTTTACTGTCCATGAAATTCTCAGTAGCAGCTGAAGTTAGAAGTTGTGGTGTTTCACGCCCGTGCCTCGCAAAACTCGTATAGCTGATCTCTCTCCGGCGGTGTCGGATTATCGACCCATCGGACTACGAGAGTGAGGGAATATAGAGTGCACTTGTGCTTGGGCATACCACCCGGGCACTTTAATCCTGTCCTGCGCAAATGGCTAAACTCCCTTAAGACTGGCCGCCGTAACTCTTCTTCTTAGTATTTTAACCTACTTGAAAAAAGAAGAAGGTTAAAAAATTCGACTTACTTTTTTTATGTATGTTAAACCAAGACTTTTTTTACCGATTAAGTATACTTTTACGTAGATTTCAACTTGATCATTTGATAATTGTAGTCGGTTTATAATTATATGCGTCATTTGAAGCATTCTTGAGTAGGCAAGAAATTAGTGAGCAGTGACTTTGAAGGATTACCGTGTAATGATGGTGTAAGAGTATCCATCCACCACCTCATTTCATCCCGTAGCTGTCTGTAGCTCGGTGACTGAGGGCAATAAATAAGGATATGGACAGCAGTGTCTTGAAATAAAATTGCCAACTCGCTTGCCAAGCGTGGCAACTATGGCAAATGTCCCCCCTATGAGGCAATCTATGGAGGAGGCCTATGTTCAGTTGTGAACTTTAATATGATATAACGTTAACGGTAACGGACTTTGCAGGATGATTCAGAAGGACTTGATTTGTGCTTTTTGTATCATATTAATTGTAACTACTTAATTATTCGATATTCGCGTTGCCTTGATGACATGTGTATTTGAGGCGTGGTCCTTCACTGGTGGTCATGCTTATGGTCGCTCAGCCAGATATTGAAAGGGCTATGCTCGAAGTTTCTCTTTGTCGCTGTAATGAGGTCCGCAGTATAACTAAAATAACCGATATAGCGCAAGGGATCAGTAAGCTGAAGTGGCAATGGGCAGTCCATATAGGTCGAAGAACTGACTACTGATGGAAAGAAAGGTTCTCGTGCGGCAGCCTAAGCGATGTCTTGCATAAATAAGTGACGACCTGGTAAGAGATGTAGGAAGTCGATAGATGCAGATGGCCCAGGACCGTGCTCTATGGCATTTTTTGGGGCAAACCTGTTCAGCAGTGAACTTGTGATGGCCTGTAATGACGACGATGATGATTTAAGTATAATTTAATCTTTTAAATTAAGTCAGTGGTAAAACTTGCATAGAAACAAAATATAAACTAAAACTCGTGCAATGACTTAAGTGGCTACGTATTATTGTCACAGAGTAAGTTAAAAGCTACGGTTAAAAAGTCGTTCTACATTCTCGCAAAGTGCTTTTTGTGAAGCTTTGCAGAGAAATTGCTAACGCAGCTACTCGAGATGCAGTTTGTATTCTTTTGCTTTATATTTTTAAAATTGTCCAAGGAAATAAAATTTCAATTGGCTACAATTTTGTTCTTAAGATGTAGAAGTTATTTCAAGATCACGATCTATCGAAAGTATGCCTTAGCAGAATCTAAAGGTGTATAGGCAGGAGTATCTAGAGGAGGTTCCGATAATATTTGTATATCTTATTTGTTTAAAAAAAACATAACCTCCACACTAGGAGTTTCTACTGTATTGTGGGGGCAGTTAAGATACATACATTGCACAAAGAAAAAAATCCATACCCGGAACAATTATTTGTAGGCCATACAAATACTTGCTCCGTACGGGATTCAAACCCGCGGCCCTTAGCGCTGCAACTCATTGCTAAGCCATTGCGCCACGGAGCCGTCGGGGTATTTTTTTTTTATAAAAAAGGCTGACAAACGAACATACAGTCCACCTGATGGTAAGTGGATGCTGTGGCCCATAGACATCTAAATGTCACCCATGAGGACATAGATAGAATGCCTCGTTTCCGGTAAAAAAGGGTCGACTGATGTCCACACTTATCACTTACCATACGAAACAGCAGTATTAAGCTGCTATTCTACGTTGGTATTCTGTGAGAGCGTAGTTCTTCCCCGGTCGAGCCGACTCATTCGTGCTACAACCATATTATATTAGCAAGTGACAGTTCACTTCTAGACACCGGTACAGAGGATGGTGAACCCATGAAACTTCTATTGACGGATTCCACTCCCAGTTATTTTTATTATTATGTATGTAATTTTATAGACCTTAGTTTTCTGACCGCTTTCAAATTACTTATAGTGCATGAAAGCTCATTCATCTCTTAGTAGCTTTAGTGTTAAGCGTGTTTCAATAACTTGTTTGATGTGGTAATCACACTATAATAAAACAGTTCGATTGAACTTATTCTTTACCAGCAGCCCGACAGCCATAAAATGTAACAAATAGAGATTTGATTGGTGCGTAACAAGCTGTGCTGGGTAACGTGACACACTCATAAATGTGTTTGATACTTTATTAGTTAGGCGTTGAGTTTTAATTTACAAATCTAATTTAAAAATTAGATATGTAAATTATAACTCAACGGCAACGCAAATATAAATTGTATCAAAATTTGTATCAAAATTAAAAAATGCTTTGTCACCCAGATAGGAGTATCTCGTATCCAGAAAAAGGGTCTGCGATTTTCTACACCCACAATTGGTATGGAACACGTGGTCCTACTTCGGTCGAGTGGACCTATTTGTGCTACAACCATAATATAGCTGTACCTGTAGCGTGGCTCTATTACGTATAAAAAGCGTTTAAAATAAAAAAAAAAAACAATGTTTTTAATTTTTGCTGCATAGTTTTTGGTTTTCGATTGTATGAATTTCTGATTATCGTCAGATTAGTGATTGCGCCTGCAACATGACCTATCAACGATTGCGATCTAAAACGATCGTCGGAACCAAGGATCATTTAAAGTATAGAAGATGGTCTCACAAAGAACCGAGAAGTTTAACAATAAATGTCACTAAAGCGGTTATTGAACTCTGCTCGTCACGTCAAAGTGGAATGATTAAGGGTTTGATCTAAATATAGCATAAGTCCTGTTATAATTTGTGGCAGGGAAACGGGAATAATAAACGTGATGTAGTAATGTTTTTAAGCGGTATGAGTTAAATTAAATACACAGTCCACGTGAACGTGAACGAATGCTGTAAGTAATTAATATTTAATAGACACCTACGCTTCCATCGTCGTATGTTTGTCAGTCAAAAGTAGCCAGTCAAAAGGGTCTGCTGCTGTCATTATACCAGTACAACTGCAACGTGACTATCATGTACTGAGGCGTTGTAAGCTTGTAAGTACTGGATGAAAATGTCCTTTTACTTAAGCTATTATGTATACCTACCCACATAATAGTATATTTACATAATGTATACCTATTGTCATGTATATATTTATACATTACGTACATTCAATATTTATATATAAAATGTATTTCTATTATGTATACATTATAGTATTTATGTGTAGAATTTCCTCGAGAGCGAATATTCTGGGGACGATCTCGTCGGTTTCACTAAAATTCTTCAATTAGAATGTAACGGCTCCATCAAGTTTTAGGAATAAAATTCCTAAGCTAATATTATACATACGTCAATTTTAAGAGGTAGGAAAGTGTTCGACTTTAACGCATGCAAAGAAGTTAATATACATGTATAATAAGCAAATCAAGAACGTCGAGATTATAAAGTTCTTTAAAAAATATTACGCTTCTGCAAAAAGTAACATAAAAAAGGTGTTATTGTCCATTTTTATTGTTTAGCTTTACGATGCACATTAACTTCGTTTCTGCTGTACCCATTTAAAACATGTTTCAAGTTTTAATTTAATTATGTAACAGCTCTGTACGATCAGATATCTACACAAGGAGAAATAAATATCTACACAAGGAGAAATTATAACGTATTAAAATAAAAACTGTTTATTATTTTATGATTTCGAAAGTACGAATACGTAATTTTTTAGATTGCTGACATAACATTTTTATTCAACACAAAATTTTAAGTTGATAGTAGTTACGTTGTACCAGTTCTGGCGCACTTGTAGAAAGGTTGTACCAGTTCTGGCGCACGACGTTCGTCGACTCACAATCCTAAAAAAAAAAAAATTTTTGCGTAGGATGCACGGTTCCGGAGATGTGCAGATCAATTAACTCTTATCTAAGTGATATCCGCTACGAGCCTCAACCGTCATTAGCGCTCCATTGTCCTTATCTACTTATCTATTGTTGATTGACTACCGTCATTATCTATTATTCGTCCAGCGTGTGGGTCGGCTTATGCTATTGTATTATACTCCTTTGTTCCTATCTACAACACTAATCTGAATCATCAATAAAACACATTACCTAATTTTGTTAAAATTTTTATTTATGAAATACAAAATCTTATTACTTATTATCTATAAAATAGGAGCGAAACATCTCATCCACTAAAATATCGTTGTACAATGTGTTCTCTGTAAATATACTCGTAAAACTGTGCATTGAACATCCCTGAAACTTATATAGCAAATACATTAAGCAATATTCGCCACAAACTGAAGTCCACTCATTCTGAATCCTATCAACATTCCAGTTCCATCTTTTACAATTTCTTTTAAAAAACTCTAGATGATATCGTACAGGTGCCCGTCCGAATGAATCAAAATATTGACCAACGTCATTCGTATCGATATATAAAGCTACCCAATGTGACCCTGGTTTATCATCTGTATCCAAATTGCATATTATATACGTTGGTACGTGGGTGTACATGGGTAGTTTATTGGCAGCATAAACATTATTTTCTAGAGTGGGGTGAATCTTTTTCAGATGTTGTTGTACATCTAGTGTATCCATAATATTACTGCTATTAGTAGATTATTACAGTACCAATCTACTCAATGACTAATATAGGTAATTATAGTGATATCTAAATATTAAATTGCTTTCTTTGTGTTATACAAAACGTATTTGAGTCACCAATACACTGAACAAGACATGACAGGAAGGACGTAGGAATGTAGAGATAACCAACAGAATGTAAGGTAAGCTTGTTGACGCATAAAGATACTATCAATTCTACTGCAGAAATTCTTTAGATTAGAATTATTACTCACTGGTACTATATAAGACCAAGGAACTGCAGTCATGGAGTTAGTGTATGGTCGTTTGACCGCAGTGGATCTATCAATACTACGTTTGTGTTACTTCAACGCATCAAAGGCCATGGATGTAAGTGTTTATTCTATTGACAAACTTACTTTTCTTTCTGTTATTTTCTTACGTGTGTATGATTTAGTGTTAACAAATTATATTTAAATATTATGTGTGTGTATATGGTTAAGCCGTGGTAGCTCAGATGGTTAGCGCAAAATGTAAACTTCATAGTACACGTCCCGGGTTCGATCCCCGCCGGCACCAATTAAATTGTTAATTACAATTTTAAGTGATGATTTACCACGTGCTCAGCGGTGAAGGAAAACATCGTGAGGAATGCATGTCTGAGAAAATTTCGAAGGCATGTGAAGTTTGCCAACACGCATTGAGGTATCGCAGCGAACATTTCCTAGCCCTAAAACCCTCTCAGAAATGAGAGGAGGCCTATGTTCAGCAATGGACTTTAATAGGTTGTAACTTTAGCTTTTTTAACTTTTATGATTAAGTGTTAACAAATTGATATTAACATGATAACTGTGTTGTTGCAGAAATCATTGAGCTTCGATGAAAATACCTATAAACAGTATTACTACTCGCCACTCTCCCCTCAAGAAGAGAGTGATGACATCGTCATTAATAATAACACATGCGATGGTGGAAAAAGAAAATCGCAATCGATTGATCATTTTTTTGAAGCTGAATCAAAAATAAAAAAGAGGAAGCTGTTATCATCAACCGTAGCACGAGCCGCTAGAGATGGTGTATCATACATTTCTACTAATTCTGACGACGGAGACCAAGCGACGCATCTCATCAAAATTGAAATGTACGATATGAAGAAGCTATCCAAGATTCCAACTACTGATCATTGGAAACATGCTTCCACGAGGATTAAATATTACGTAAAGACTAATAAGGATAGCATCTACGACAACACAAACGCCCTCGTATACAATATTACAAAGACAATAGCAGAAAGTGAAAAAGTTAAAAAATACTTTTTTAACAATGACAGTCATTAGCTGATCATTAGTGAATGTGATTCTGTTTACTTAAATTACAGGAAGACAAGAGCAGAAGAAAGAGATGAGTGTGGCATACGTGTACAGAACACATCATTGAAGAACAAAACTACAACACTGAGTGGAGATGAAAACGAGAATATGCAGTACTCAAGAGCTGAATATCCATTCTTCAGTTCAAAATCTAGCCGGTTGCTCAGTTTCGAAAACTGGCCTCTCGTTATGCGACAGAAACCTGAAGATCTTGCAGAAGCCGGTTTCTTTTATACTGGCCATGCAGACAGGACCAAGTGTTTCCATTGTGGTGGTGGCTTAAAAGATTGGGAAGATGATGATGATCCTTGGCAGCAGCATGTTCAGTGGTTTAGTCAGTGTGCTTATGTAAAATTTAATCTCGAACAGAGTTTTGTATTAGATTAAATAGAATATTTATAAAGAAATAAAAAATAATATATTGCATCAATTTGTTTTATTTAATTTTATAATGTTTCACATAGTTACATACACACAAAATGCATTACACATAACTCATAAAATCTAACACACAACACATATTATAACCTTAGCTACTATAGTCTACAGTAACATTTCTGTTTTTATCTATCTCAATAATATTATCAAACTCAGCATAAACTATACAGTTAATTGTTTGTATTAGTGAGGATTCAAATCGTACTTCTAATCTTACACTACCATGCTTTATGAGATTCCAATGAGCTGATGAGTTGGCTGATAAATCAGGAGTTAAGTCAAATGCTAATAGACAGTAACCTTTGGCATACTGTTCACAAGAGATTCCATTTCCTTCATTAAGAAAGTGAATACCAGTTCCCGAGAATAGAGTATGATATGCTGATGTAAATATGCTATTATTAAAAGATGGTTGCAAAGCTTTTGAAGGTATTTGTTGACCATCAATATATAAGCTGAAAGAATTAATACCATAGTTTTCAAAGTTAAATGGATTTTTAGTAAGGGAACCATTAAATGCAGAATTGTTCACAAATCCAATTATACATCTTTTGGGTATCTGCCCTAAAAATATATTATCAAGAGTTTTTCCTTGAACACCCGATGGAATTGTTAAAACTTTTACTTCAGCTCGAGTAATAGGATATTTAGCAGTGGTAGAAGCTAAAACTTTTTGATGTGCGAGTAATACACTTGGATTAATTCGTGCTCGTCGAACAATAAGAGTTGCGTCCGTAATGCAAACTTTAAACTTTACATCGTTTGACCCAGCAATTAAATTAAAGCTCTCTCTCGATCGAACCAATTTAACACTCATTTCAACACCATTAATTAAAAATTTATCTTGGTTGAAAATGTCGCCGTGAAGATGACCAATCATTTCTATTTCCTTACTTTCACTAATCAATTCCTGTCTTTTAACAAATCCTATGTTTTTACCATCCGTAGAATCCATTTTTCCTGCTGTATCATCATACCAAAGACTACAAGTAAGATGAGATTGTTTAGCAGCAGGAGCATAGTTTAAAAGGGTTTCCATGTATGCTCGATATGCATAGGTATTATTAGGTGGTGATACAAGTTTTTGGTTTAAATAAACATCAAGTTGACTAAAAAGTGAATGCAGCCAATTATTTACAGGTGCTACTATTGTAGTAGATATCAAGTTAGTTGAATCTTGATTTAATACTTTTGCCTTTATGTGGAGTAATGTATGAGACAAATCTATGTAGTCATCGCCTGTCCCAGGAACTTGAAACTCGATAGGTCCATCATCACCAAGAGATGAAATTGGTTTATAATGAATCCACAATCCATTTTCAATGCTAGTTTGTGTAGACGGTAGTGCAAACAAATCCAATTCTGACTTAACGCACTCGCAAGAATGATTATGAAGGAAAGACATATTTAATTTGAAAATATATCTTTGTTATTTTTTGGCTTTAGACCAAGTTTTTTCGCAGCTTTCACTTTAGCAGTTAATGGTGGAATGAACGAGGTCAATCGTTTTCTTTTAGTTTTATACCCAGATCCTGTCATGTTAAATTGATCAATTTTCTCATCAGCCTTTCGTTTTAAATTCGTACTAACTTGCTTTAGACGATCTTTTATTGAGGCTTCCATAGGACGCGCTTGAACTATATCCGATAAAAGTCCTACTCCAGCGCTTAATGCCTCCTTACCAAACACTCGAGCACCACTTGAAAGTAAAGGTAAAACTGATCTAAATAACCCCCCTAAGAAGCTCCCAATACCATGACCGCGTTGGTATGGTGCACCCTTATAAATTACTCCAACTCCTGACCCAGCTTGATGTGTATAATAATTTTCATATGGACATTTATGATGATCACGAAGAGAATTCATTATTATAATTTTCGGAAATGTAGTTTAATACACACGGTTCCAAACTGTAATGGTATTTTTTGTCCTGTGCTCGATCTTATAACTATTTCCAGCGTATCGAACTCTCTTCGCATAACAGGTAAGTAGTGAGGTTGAGAGAAAACGTGCATTTTATTTGCACCATAAATGTATTTTGTAGGATCTAATGAAATGACTCTTAGTAAAGGAGTCATAACATCACCCACAATCTGAGGATCGATAATGTCGCAATATATAAAGAGTTGAGATGGTAACCCTAAGTGTAAATTAGCAGGACACTTTCCAAAACTTCTCTCTAGGAGATTTTTATTTGGTTCATAACCTAGTTGTAAACTTAATTTGGGTGATAATGTTACGGAAGTTATATTTTTATCCAAAACAGAAATAGACACAAATTTTGTTATTTCATCATAGCGAAATTTCAAGTTCTCTCCGATACCATTTAACACTCTTAAAATATGCTCAACGTTATCATAGTTGGTAGCTGGAATATGTTTTTTGTAGTACACTGTGGATGGTTTATCTTCATTAGGCATTAACATAGATTTTGTAATGTATATAACATTTTCATGATCTTGAACAGTAAACATGGTACATGGATATTGAAACTCGACAACTCCAACCGACCATTCACCTTCTAATTTAATAGCTTTCGGTAATTTCGTTGAAAAATTTGTGGTCTTGTTATCAGGAAAGTATTCCATTGAACTATTGCTGAGCAAAGTTAAATAAAAACTTTCTTTATTCATATTTCTTTTAAACTAGAAGCTAAAATCCAACTGTTAAATTTATCTGGATAACCTTTCCACTTCACTAATACTTCTTTTCTGTTACCTGAGTAACGAGTGTCAATTATTTTATCTATTTTATATTGTGAGGTGGGGTTGTAAGTGATTTTCTGTAATTCTCTTTCATAAAAAGTACCAACTATTGGTTCATTTTGTAAATCTGTTATTGTATAAACAACCCATGGAGATCTATCAATTATTGAAGATATAATAAATATTTCATCACTCCAATTTGATTCATATCCTTTTTGGAAAGCATGTTTATATTTAGTTATTCGAACATAATCACCCACATTGAAATTTGGTTTAGGATTTTCTAAAGAAAGTTTGTTTGACCGTCTTTCATAAAGATTAGTCCAAACTGTCATAATATTGTTGGAATTTACATCACATGGGCACATCTTAATACTAGAGTGAAAGCTGTGATTGTAAGAGTATATTAAATCTTGTAAAACATCTATATATCTATAAGTATTATTATGAGTGAAATAACGCCACATTTTCATTTTTAGTGTTCTTTGAAATCGTTCAACAATACTGGCCTTAATGTCAGGATTGTTAGTGGTATAGTAATTAATCTTTTTGGATTTAAAGTATTTTTGTACATCTTTTGAAACAAATTCTGTACCTTTATCAGATTGTATGTGAGTAGGTGTTAAATTACTTTCAGTAAATATAATTTCAAAACATTCTTTAGTTGTTTCTGAGTTTTTCTTTTTCATTGGTCTTGCAAAAGCATATTTACTAAATACATCAATAACACAAAGTATATACTTGAAACCATCATTATATTGAGAATAAGTTCGCATATCACTTAAATCAGCTTGCCACAGTTCATTAATATTTGATAGAATGTACCTATTACGCGGGAATTTTTTTCGAATGGGTTTATGTAATGTGTATGTTTCTTGTGATTTTAACCATTCCTTTACTTGCTTTTTATTCATTTTACCCTTCATGGCTTTTGACAATTTATCAATACTACCAAAACCAGCGGCATTAGATGGATCATAATAAATCCTGTTAATTTCTTCTAGTACGGGGTCCATTTTTCCCACTCAAGCCTTTTACGTATTTTAGTTGTAGACTTTTTTATCTCTACTGCTCGGTGTAGAAAACTCTTGAAATTCAATCTCAGAGGGTTTGTTCAGATCTTTTGCTTGAAGTTGGTTAATAAACTCACATCTCTTTGGATTTCCAATATAAGTAAGTGGTACTTTAATATCTTTTAATGCTTCAGCAAATCTATCCCACCCTACTGGATCACTTCTTTTTAAGGGTCTTAGTGAATCGTTTATTAAATCAACAATATTACTTCCAGGAATTTTTTCATTATCAATTATGACTGTACCTTCATTATCCCAATGTATTTTACCTTTACTTGTTTCAACTAAGTTTAATAATAACTGTCCTTTTTTATTATAAGTTTTTGGTATTAAACTGAGTATTTGAGCTGGTGTGTAAAGTGGATTTTCAACATTTTCTTTACTTTTGATGGATCGATTCTCCTCCAACAAAGATTCAGCATCAACTGAGGTTTTTAGATCTCTATCTTTATTTTTAAAACCAATTTTAGACTCGTTTGAATCTTCATTAGATGTATCAGAATAAATTGGTAATCTGAGTGGTTGACGATCCTCTTCGGTAAAATGAAGGTATCTTTGCAGTGTTTGTAAATATAACATCCATTTCTTTCGGTCTTCCATCTTACTATTCATAATATTTTGCATTTCAATATCTAATCGAGATAAACTACTACTCGTATTAACCTTATTTTCTTGTTTTAATTTTTCAATTAATCCAGGTTCGATAAGTATCATTTTCTTTGCATTTTCCATGTTAACTGGCTAGTCCACTCACTAATCCACTCAATATTGCACCTAATATTATTGGTAAGAAAGCCCCTCCTTTTTTGTATAATTATATTTTTTCTTAGTTTATGTTTACACTTACGCACTAGTTGACGGAGTATATTTTTGTGTTTATTCAATTTTTGTTTATCTTGATCTTTAAGAGGTACTTTTCCTTGTAAAACGTTATGAATACACTCACAAATACAGTTAATTTCTTCTTCATCACACGTTTTAAGTAATGCTCTTTGATATTTTGGTTTAAGCGTATGCAAAGCGTTTAGCAAATGTTTATGCGTTGTGAGTCGACGATGCATCATTTAGCAATGATTTGAAATGTTTGATTCTTGGTGTATTTAAACTCTTTTGTGGGGACGTAGACTGTGCAGAAACCATTAAATGGGAAGACATTTGTCTTGATACGACAAAAATCATTGGTATTTTGTTTTAAATCTACCATTAAATATCCATGCGCCTCTAGAGTTGCATCCCTGTAGGCATCTTCAATAAATTTTGGGTTATCTGGTGACACTTGTCGTGCTAAATATCTTATTTGAGTTTTATCTCGAGGGTTTTTAAAATATATTATATAACTTGAGTTTAAGGATATGTCTCTTTGCCCTTTACCCTGATGAAATAAATTTTGTGTTAAATAAAATACACTAAGATTCCTGTGATGACTACCTTTTGTAAATATATCCACAATTCTTCCATCGGACTCTCTCATTAGATCATCAATAATAACAAGATGTGGGTTTTCACCGTCAAACATATTAACATTTGGAATTCCTTGATGGTAGTTAACATTTGGTAAATTATATAAAGGTTGCATTTCATCAAAGCACCATGTGATCTGATTAAAATCACAATTACATATTTCTGTAACTGATTTTATAAAATTTGTTACAAAATTTGACTTCCCACATCCACTTGGCCCCGCCACAATAGCAGTAAACGGATGGATAAAGTGAAACATTACACACGTCTAAAGTTCTAAGGGGTGAAATAAAAAATGAAAGTGTTGGTGTTAACAATTAATATATATTGCAAACATTATATAAAACAGAATGTATACTATTTCTAACACAATTAGTACATCATAATTTTACAGTCAACTCAACCTCAAATAAATGCACACATACACAATTAACTTAAATTATTTACAATAAATCAACGATTAAATATGTAATAAACTCTACGTCATATTATACTATTATCATTATTTTACAATCAATACAAATTTTATTTACATGCAGACATAAAATTAAAAACTATCAACACTTAACGCAGTTTTGTAATGACCCCAAGCTAATGTTTCAATATTATTATCTAAAATATGCCTCTTTGTGTCATTATATGATAAACCAATCTTATTTAATTTTTGTGTAAAAATTGTGTGTTTAATTGATTTAAATCTAAGCATACTATAATATTGCACTTTTTTATTAAATAGAGAAGACTTATAATTATCCATGGTCATCTTTTTAGTGATACATTTATTTACCCCTTTTGCCTTGGCTATAGTCTTATTCTCTAAGTTAAAAGCGTACATTTTGGATCGTAAACCCACAAATTCTTTCATGATTTTACCATTATTTTCATCTTTAAAAAAACCTAATTTCTTTTTATTTAATTTTGGATATTCAAAAAATATTATTTACATCATAAGCTGAGGTATCAAAGTATGATGAAAGGTCAGGTTTTATATCAGAGTAAAAATCATCTGTAAATATATGATATATTAAACTATCCGTATCTGTATACAATAATTTGATTTTACTAAACTTTTTAACCATATAGTTATAATGAAAATCATACATTAATGTTTTTGAAATATCTAAAATGCAAAACCCTAAATAAATTGGTTTGTTATATATTAACTTTGTTTTTCGCAACTGAACCGCAACTAGGTTTTCCGAAAATACTGAAAGACTATGAAATTGTGGTTTAGCGATTAGATCTTGAGCACCTAAAGCTTTGCCCTGGTTCTCCCAGTGTGTAACTAATTTTATGTTAACCCTTTTTTCAATATTCTCCATAGTCTTTCCGAAGACTGAATTATTCATTAATTTATAAAAATCTTTTTCGAAATCTGATTTTGCTAACGTTCTTAATTTTGTGTTTAGATCTATGTACATCTTCAACCAGCGAGACTGTTTAAATTTTAAAACTCTATGAATTTTAGTTAATTTAACCCCCATTTCTATGCACTGCTTTAAATTTCTGTAATGAATTACATATTTATCTTTATTATTTAAATTTGGGACCAGTTTATTTTCATTAATATTGTCTGCACAAATGTTTTCGGGGCATAAAGGAAAGTCCGAATGTAAATCATGAAGTTCATCTGGATATTCCAAATCAACTTCTAAAATAAAACCGAAGTTCGATTTCTCAGACACATTAAATTCTGTATTCGGATTTACCCATTCGAATCCACCAGTAGGAAGACATTGAGACATAGCCCAACCATATAAATTGTTGGCATCAAAATATGTGATATATGAATTTGGTTTCCCTGCATCATCCCCCATATATTTGTTATTAGCTCTAGCATAACGATTACTACATTGAGATACACCACCCCTGATACCTGATCTAATAAATGCAATTTTCTCATAATCTGTTAAAAGTTCTAATTCTATTTTTGTATATTTTAACATTGCATCCCAACTTAAATCGGGTGCTGTGTAATAATGGGCAGGGTCTAAATCATAAGTATTAATACATAACTTTCTAAAGTTTTCAAATACATCGGTTAAAAGTAAAACGTCTGTTTTTAAATACAGGTTTGAATAATCTAGCATATTACAACACCCAAAGTGTTCCCAAACATCTTTAGCATGATTGTAATCATCATTTGAAATATGGGAATCTGTGAGCGAGCTATAAAAAAAATTTTTGTTCGGGGAGCGATGTTAGGCTTAAACTATCATAATTAGTCATAAGTTCATATGGATAAACGCCTTTCCGTTTTAAACGAAAGAAATCTTCATCATTAGGATAATTTCTACGTAATTCTTGAAATTGATCATTACTGAGATTTTTGGCCAATTCTTCTAATTTACATGATAAAAACTTAAATGAATCTATGAATCTTAATATAATTTCGTGGTTATTCATTTTTAATTTTTTGGAAAAGGATATATATTTTTCTTTATTTTGAGGGATAACTTCGACTTCACCATCACAAAAGTTTAACGCGTGAACAATAAAATGAGCATCATAGTGACTAAGGTTGTGTAAAAATATTGGTATATAACGAGGTTTCCTGAACTTCGAGCTACATGATTCGTGAGCAACACCTATAAAACTACCGGTGTACCAATCAAAATCATAAAAATGTTCTGCTAACTCTGTTTCACAAATATGACAAATGGTTGCATTTGAAATTTGGTTTTTGTCTTCATTTGTTAGCGGAAGTGGAGGATATTTTTGAAGTCTATTTATTTCTTTGAGATTGTTAGATAAACTTTCCATAAACACTTGTGCACAGTTGGGTCCGCAATACGTTACATATTTTGATAATTTATCATCATATGAACATTTTATATAATAACCAAAACTATGTACTTCATGTTTCTGAATATTGTGTGTGAAAGGTTTGGAAGGATCGTTAGAACATGATTCTATTGGTTTTAAAAAATGCTTCAAAATCAGCATAAACTACGAATGGTATCTTCAACTTTATTTCATAACTATCAAATTTAATTTTATCATTTGAAATAGGTTGACCAAACCAATTCTTTTTTTTAAAAGTTTCACTGTTTGGTAATTCTGTACAAATGTGGGCACAATCGTATTGTTCATGGTTATTTAAACTTTCCTTAGATGGAAAGTGAAGTAGACATGCTTCGCAAATGTACATGATGTGACCGTCTTTTGAAATTTGTTTACTAACTAACCGCGATAAATTTTTTATGTAACAATAATGATTTTTTGTATCCTTGGAAAAAAATAATAAATTGATATGTCTATCTTTACGACACTTTGTTAAAAATAATGGACCTACTATAGAATTACATCGTTTTTCTTTATTATATTCTAACCCAAAAACATTAATACTAATATCATTTAATTTCTCTACTTTTGCTATGTCAGCAATTTTAACTGGAAAGGAAATACCATTAAATTTAAGTTTATTTGCATGTTTAACGTACGATGATACACGATCTGCGTCTTTGTTTACGGGATATAACGCCGAGAGTAACGCCCATTTAAAACAAAAATAATCCTTGCTTTTTACATTTATAACAGCCTTTTTTAATTTTATGTCACGAGGAAGATCTATGTATGAAGTACCGCGTAGGGGGGTTAAATTTATTAACATTCATGTCTATAGATTTTATGTTTTTTAGACTCCATCCACTATCTTTTTTTTCAAATGCACTAATTTTAGTAGTAATTGTATCATTTAAAGATGAAAAAAAAATATTTAAGTCATCTCCTTGACAAATAATATAGTTAAGCGTTTGAAAATCGAACGTATCATGAATATCTTTAGTTTGTTGAACAAAATCAGCATGCAATATGAAGTTTACTTTAAAAATTATGTGTTGATGAATACACTCTTGTATTAAAAATAAAATATCATCTTTAATAGAATTTAAAAATAGTTCAGGAGTTTCAAAATTTACCAATGTCGAACTATCTACTCTACTCTTGATTTTATAAGTTAAAATCCTATTTCCAAAAGCAGATTCAATAACACTAACGTTTGATAAAGAATTATGTGAATTTAAAAGATTATTTTTGTGAACATTACTTTTAAAATGATTAGCTAAATACCGTTTCTTGATAAATATATGACACGTTAGACATTCCACTTGATCTTCGTTACTGATACTGTTCCCTGCAGAGGTAGGCGCTTCTGCTTCCGTTGTTGGTTTTTTGATGATCTTGGGTTCTTTGCTGCTCGTTCGCTTCGTTCCTCTTCCAAGTTGTAGTGGTTGACTACTAAAATGTTTAAATTTATTAAAAACTGTACAAGACATTGTGTAAATTATGATCGAAATGAATGTTTATTTTACTTACTTAAACTGTGTTTCAACCATCGCACAGTGATTATACAACTCATCATCATACGATGAATCGAACAGTTGATCCTTCTCCATTTCATCACAAACTTTAGACAACTCCTGATTTAATTCGCTGTTGAATAGTTCCGTATTCTCTTCCATGGTTGTGGAGAAGAAAGCACTGGTGCACACTTCACTGAAGTTTGCCATCCTTATAGTAAAGAAGAAAATAGGTAGCAGAGTAAGTAACAGTTCAGTGTTGGTAGACCAACTGATACCCAAATTTCAAATAATGTCCGATATTTAAGTCTAACAAAGGATTAGAAATAGAATATAATGAGTACACGGAAGTAATTTAAGTAAACAGAATCACATTCACTAATGATCAGCTAATGACTGTCATTGTTAAAAAAGTATTTTTTAACTTTTTCACTTTCTGCTATTGTCTTTGTAATATTGTATACGAGGGCGTTTGTGTTGTCGTAGATGCTATCCTTATTAGTCTTTACGTAATATTTAATCCTCGTGGAAGCATGTTTCCAATGATCAGTAGTTGGAATCTTGGATAGCTTCTTCATATCGTACATTTCAATTTTGATGAGATGCGTCGCTTGGTCTCCGTCGTCAGAATTAGTAGAAATGTATGATACACCATCTCTAGCGGCTCGTGCTACGGTTGATGATAACAGCTTCCTCTTTTTTATTTTTGATTCAGCTTCAAAAAAATGATCAATCGATTGCGATTTTCTTTTTCCACCATCGCATGTGTTATTATTAATGACGATGTCATCACTCTCTTCTTGAGGGGAGAGTGGCGAGTAGTAATACTGTTTATAGGTATTTTCATCGAAGCTCAATGATTTCTGCAACAACACAGTTATCATGTTAATATCAATTTGTTAACACTTAATCATAAAAGTTAAAAAAAGCTAAAGTTACAACCTATTAAAGTCCATTGCTGAACATAGGCCTCCTCTCATTTCTGAGAGGGTTTTAGGGCTAGGAAATGTTCGCTGCGATACCTCAATGCGTGTTGGCAAACTTCACATGCCTTCGAAATTTTCTCAGACATGCATTCCTCACGATGTTTTCCTTCACCGCTGAGCACGTGGTAAATCATCACTTAAAATTGTAATTAACAATTTAATTGGTGCCGGCGGGGATCGAACCCGGGACGTGTACTATGAAGTTTACATTTTGCGCTAACCATCTGAGCTACCACGGCTTAACCATATACACACACATAATATTTAAATATAATTTGTTAACACTAAATCATACACACGTAAGAAAATAACAGAAAGAAAAGTAAGTTTGTCAATAGAATAAACACTTACATCCATGGCCTTTGATGCGTTGAAGTAACACAAACGTAGTATTGATAGATCCACTGCGGTCAAACGACCATACACTAACTCCATGACTGCAGTTCCTTGGTCTTATATAGTACCAGTGAGTAATAATTCTAATCTAAAGAATTTCTGCAGTAGAATTGATAGTATCTTTATGCGTCAACAAGCTTACCTTACATTCTGTTGGTTATCTCTACATTCCTACGTCCTTCCTGTCATGTCTTGTTCAGTGTATTGGTGACTCAAATACGTTTTGTATAACACAAAGAAAGCAATTTAATATTTAGATATCACTATAATTACCTATATTAGTCATTGAGTAGATTGGTACTGTAATAATCTACTAATAGCAGTAATATTATGGATACACTAGATGTACAACAACATCTGAAAAAGATTCACCCCACTCTAGAAAATAATGTTTATGCTGCCAATAAACTACCCATGTACACCCACGTACCAACGTATATAATATGCAATTTGGATACAGATGATAAACCAGGGTCACATTGGGTAGCTTTATATATCGATACGAATGACGTCGGTCAATATTTTGATTCATTCGGACGGGCACCTGTACGATATCATCTAGAGTTTTTTAAAAGAAATTGTAAAAGATGGAACTGGAATGTTGATAGGATTCAGAATGAGTGGACTTCAGTTTGTGGCGAATATTGCTTAATGTATTTGCTATATAAGTTTCAGGGATGTTCAATGCACAGTTTTACGAGTATATTTACAGAGAACACATTGTACAACGATATTTTAGTGGATGAGATGTTTCGCTCCTATTTTATAGATAATAAGTAATAAGATTTTGTATTTCATAAATAAAAATTTTAACAAAATTAGGTAATGTGTTTTATTGATGATTCAGATTAGTGTTGTAGATAGGAACAAAGGAGTATAATACAATAGCATAAGCCGACCCACACGCTGGACGAATAATAGATAATGACGGTAGTCAATCAACAATAGATAAGTAGATAAGGACAATGGAGCGCAAATGACGGTTGAGGCTCGTAGCGGATATCAATTAGATAAGAGTTAATTGATCTGCACATCTCCGGAACCATGCATCCTACACAAAAATGGACCGCAGATTCGTGATCAGAGCATGCCAAAACCTTTATTATTTTTTTTTTTTTTTTTTTTTTTTTTTTTTAAGGATTGTGAGTCGACGAACGTCGTGCGCCAGAACTGGTACAACCTTTCTACAAGTGCGCCAGAACTGGTACAACGTAACTACTGTTGATGTTATGGATTTATTGTTATTGTCCTGTGTCTTTCACAGCACATTCTAACCGACTTCAGATCTAATCACAAAAGCTACGGTAATTAGGCTTAGTGAGATGCCTATGCGCCGCTTTTTTTTTTGCGCCCGAAGCAAATATGGGCAACCCTCCGGAAAGCGGGGGAGGGAGGCGGTGAATGCTCATAGCATACCACGCAGCCGGCTGCGTGGTTATGTGGAGACTTTTACCCACTAAACACCGCCTTTTAGGAAATCGCTTAACGATCTGACAAGAGATCTCTAAGCCGTATACGAACGCGACCCTCCTTGGCAGAAAGGAGGGCGCATGGGCATGGGCTATGCGCCGCAGATGCAAGTATAATATATACTTTCGTGCTGGGTCGAAAGTTGTCGCTGTGGTCGAAAATCGCAAGAATATCATCATCCTCATCACAAATTTCATGTCATAAAACAATAGCAGTCATAGTTGCATGGAATCCCTTATTTAGCAGAGTGGTTGGTTGATGTTCTGGCTTCTCATCATTTTGCCATGAAGAGGATACCTTGAAAATGAATCGTACTTTTGGGGGCGTGGCTTATCCCTTTGTCGGTGAAGCTCACGGATGACTGAGGGAGTGCCAACTGCCAAAATGAAAGTGATGCAATGACTTCATAATACGCAAATTATGTGATAGCTATACCGAGCACTTGCTCGATAAAAAACTAAGTAAGCGCCAAACAAAATTTTTATTTTTTTTAACAAAATTTTGTTATGGATTAAAAAAATGGTCTATGAGAACTTAGATAATATGATTATTTACTATGCCTTAAAAATAATTCCATGAACTTATTCGTAAAAATATTGTGGTGTCATGGAGAAATGTAACTAATTAGAGCCTAGATTGCAATTTTTTTTCTATCGAGAAAATTACATATTATCGTGTTTTCCTTTTATAAAATCCAAGGCTATATAGTCTTAAATTCATATACCAAAAATTTTGTTCGTAATCTATAAAACTTAAAAACATATGTGCAATAGAAAAACCAACAAATTTTCTAGGTATACCTAGATACCTAGTACCTAAAGACGAACGACATGGTTTAGAAATTTTATCTCTCACGTCACCATTACACAATATTTCAAATATCAGAAACATGAATATCCTAGCAATTGAAAACAAGATTAGCGATATAAGTATTTAAATACTCTACGTTCATATGTTGGATAGTTAATTCGTTAAAGCAGTATCCGTTACTGCTCTAACGGTCGCTATATCGCGCGACGCGACGCCGCGGCCGAACTCGTTTAATTGATTAGGTACCCGTTTAAAGACCACTCGTGACCGTTACAAATCATTATGTCTTATGAAAGTAATGAAGCCACCTTGTCCACTACGTGAATAGAAGACAATTACAATTATATTGTCTTCATAAACTGCGGCAGTCCACAACATAATCATTCGCCTTATTTTACAGTACCTACCTATTTCAGCAAAACTAGTTTCAAACTCGCTGGGGGGACAATTTTTTTACTATAGAAATAAAGGCCAAGGCTTAAATAAAAAGTTCGATTTTTAATAAGGCTCACCAATTTTAGTAATAGCTTATTTTTATTCTCTTCATATTTTCACAACTTAAAGGGAGTTCTATAGACTGTGCTATTATTACTAGTGCAAAATGAATTAAAATAAACCTATTTATAGTGTTCATATTTGCAAACTCGGTGTAGTGATCAGTTGTCAACCAATTTCTAATATAGCCATACTTCTAATATAGCCATATATATAATTTAAAGAAACAATATATGTACTGGTATTATTCGATATGTTTATTGACACGGCCACGGAACTGGATGCGTTTATATATTGTAGATAAAATTTCAACCTGTAGATCAAATATCAATGAATGACATGAATACATGTTAAAAGTAAATTAAAATTACAGCCTATATACGTCCCACAGCTGGGCACAGGCCTCCCCTAATTTCTGAGAGGGTTTTAGAGCACGGAAGTGTCCGCCGCGCTGCCCCAATTAATACACGTACACTCATAAAATTTTAAATAATGCAAGCCTTAATCGCATCTTAGAAATAAAATAGAATAGCAGAGAATAGAAGCTGAGAACAAACAAATAAAGTTATTACTGCTATTTAGTCCATAACACATGGAGTTCCTCATAACTGTATATGATCTGTCAGTACCGTGGATCGCAACACTGTAGCAGAGCTAACTTCATCTTCATTTGTTTAACAAGATGTTTATTCAAGAAAGAGAGTTTTTTCTCCTCACGGCAACCAATTTATAGTATACTGTACGATGAATTTTGTTTATTACATTATTTATTCATTATATCCTTCCGAAAGTCCACTGCTGAATGTTGGTTACAGCCTGCCTCGTAGAAGGGATACTAGGCATAGTTGCCACACTTGACCAGTCATACTTGGTCGGCTACCGCAAGTTTTTTATTACTATCATCGATATATAATATATGTATTACGCACTAGATTTGGCATTCTGAACATTCACTATGTTCAACTGAACTGTACTGCAATCCGTATACCTGTTATTGTGACTTCGATATTCATGCAGTGCGGAGCGGCGCTAATAATAATTTTATATTAAATTAGCACATACGCGAAATAAACGAAAATTAAAAAAAAATGTACTCGATTAACAATACACTCTAAATAAACAATTATTTATTATGACAATTTTCGCGCGTTTATATCAACTGCGCATGCGCGACTCTACTGTTTCCCGCGCATGTGCGGATACAGAGTAGTGCACATTTTTTGTTTGGAATAGCTTCTATAGTACGTAGACTATTATTGACCCAATGACTATTATTGAGTTGTTTAACAGGAAAATGCTGCTGGCCATGTTTTCTTTCATCTCTCTATCGCCTATAGCGGCACTCACGGGATGAATATAGCTTAGTAGATTATCTTACGCCGTCACTACACGGCACGTACAAATATAAAAGGAAGATAATTTACGTGGCAGAGCCACGCTGCACCTATATTATAGTTGTAGCACGAATGGGTCTCCTCGACCGAGGCAGGACCACAGTCTCACAATACCGGCGTAAAATTGCAGCGTAATGCTGCTGTGTTTCGTATGGTGAGTATAGAGAACCGGAGACACTTTTTACTGGAAACGAGGCATTCCATCTTAGTCCTCACGGGAGAGAACGCGTTTGCATTTTCATTCTTAATTGAGGATAAATGTGGATGTCTATGGGCCATATAACGTAATAACATCAAGTGGACTGTGTGCTCGTTTGTCACCCAATGCTATATAAAAAAATATGTTAAAAGTTAAAGTTACGGCCTATATACGTCTAACTGCTGGGCACAGGCTTCCTCTCATTTCTGAGAGGGTTTTAGGCAAGGAACTGTCCGCCGCGCTGCCCCAATGCGTGTGGGCGGACTTCACGTGTCTGAAATAATATTTTTTTCTTATTTCTTAGGTTTCCAAACGATCGTTTCACGGCTCTGAAAGAGAATGAAAATGAAAATAATGAAGTTTGTAACATTTCATATTCATGCTGGAAGCCTGTTATAGCACCGGTTCAGGGACGCGTAAGTTAGCGCGGAAACTACTCTTGATATCCGGAGAAACATTATTAAATGAATTATGATGATGTATGAATCATTTCACTTCACTTTCGAATAAAGTAAAACCGTGGGATGTTTTGAACAATTGCTACGTACCCGCTGTTACCTTGAGATCACGCATTACACAAATAAGCATACATCTTAATCACCTACTGTTTTGTAGAGCAAAAGTGTATTAATTGCATTTGTAATTTATATTTTTCCGAGGGATATTAAAAGTTATTAGAATAGGATAGAATAATTTTATTCATATTGATTACAAGAGTACTTATTGAAATGTCATTTGAGCTTTACCACTGGTTCGGAAAAAACCTCTGTCCTGGGAAGAAACAAAAAGAAACCCAGCGAGACTTTTCAAAAAAAAAAAAAAAACAAAAAAAAAAACAATATAACATTTTAATACAATTACTTAGTATGAAAACATTTACTAACATCATGGTAGCGATCACCTCATTCCCAGGGATTATTATTATCAATCATGTACTCTTTAGTAGTGTAATAACTTTTATAATAACTTACAAAAAAATTTTGCGGGTCCGATGCAATTTTTTCACGAAGATCAATTGATTAAATCATCGCTTGAATATCTAAAGCTTTTTAAAACATAACCACATTAATTTTCACCACTAGATAGTGGCGTTAGATGAAGACGGTTTATTCAACTAAATGCGTGTTCCATGTCCAGTCAGGGGTATTAATGGATAGATACCGAGCTATTAATGGGAAAGATAATGTCAAATGGCTTAGCAAGATCCTTCGTTATGCCGGAAATATTGCAGCATTAATTTTGAAATAAATATATGGTTAAGTTGAGGATTAATGTTAAGGATTATGTTAGACGAAAACACGATTTCATAAAATTTTCTCGATAGAAAAAAAATCCAAAGTTACCTCCAAAATAAACAATAAACCGCTGTTATTCATAAAATACTTTAAATAAGATCATGAAACTTTGCATACTAACTGAACTAACTATAAAGCTACTAAGCTACAACTATAATAGCAGCTTATGTTATTTACTTTTTTTTAAATACCATTATTTTCACTGTAAAAAAGAAATTACCTAAACTATCGGCGTCTTGAGCTTGATTCCTGTCGCACCGTTAGTATCGCTTAGGCTTTTGAAGGGAGAAGTTGTGTCGCTTACGATCAGAATATACATTACGCAACAGTACGACGTAAAATTAAAATGGGAAATAACCGTGATAAAAATAAGAAGCGGCTGGCTTGGCGTTAAGAAACAGGCATAAATATGATAAACCTAATGAAATAAGCGTCTAACGACCTTTCTACTTACAGTACTAGTGATTACAAACATATCGGTACATAGCATACGACGCGCGGGGAAGTGGGGGCGAAATTAGAATTTGAGCTGACTTACTCCATCCTCTTAATGCTAAAGATAAAATATTTAGCCACGTGGTTTATTTTAATCCTGTCTTTCTGTTGAGAAACAACGTGAGTTTGGTTGTCGTGTGATATTGGGTATGGAATAGTTAAGAAATCAATATGCTTGAGCACCAGTTTATTTAATATTCGAATAGTGTTTTGAATGATAAGTTGTGTTCAAATCAAAGTTATGTCGAATATACTCCTGGCTGATTGTGACTAAGATGACAAATCACTAATACAGTAAAATAAAAAATGTACAACCAAAACCTCAACTATGCGCGGTTCATTGAGTCCAGGACAAAGCAATCGCAAGGAAACGAACGAGGTGTCCTTGCAAGGGTGCGGCGGTACTTCACGCCGCACTATGGGACCAAACGATGCATTCCATCTCAGAAATGGTTCAGACTAGAGTCCTATTACAAAAACTGTTTTGAATGTTTCATATCCTGAGAAGGTAGAGCTATGCGATATAATAGTGTAAAAAATTAACAATCAGTTTTAGGTATATAAAATTACACCCAAACTTTGCACTTCAATAATTTCATATTAATTAGATTGCTCATTATGGAAGTTCAACTTAAGATATTTTCTAAGTTATTCTAGAAAATATGTAAGTATTATATATTTTTGGATTGCTCAAGATATTTTATTTACATGCACGTTACGTTTTTATTAGAAATATATGTTTTTTATTTGATTTATAATTTTAAAGTGCCATATGAAAATTTTCCGTCTTTTTATTTTTAAGTAGAGATTTCCCCGTTGCCGATAGTTGCCGATCTCAAGTTAAGACATTTTTAGATTCGATAACTATTCAGTAATACTAGAAAATAAAAAAAATTACGCCATTACCGCGCCTTTTCGAGCTAGAAGCAAAAATGATATATTGAATAAGTTAGAATATGCGCCGGTATTACTTATTCAATATATCATACTAAATAGAATTTGGTCTCTTTAACTCTGTATCCATATTCATTATGGAAGCGGGTCATTGATTCGACTGTCTATTATCATGCAACAGTCAATGATCTTTTAAAGCATTTACCTTTTAAAGCATTTAAGGAACATCAAGCGAAATAAAGCGTGTAAAAACCTTGTCACACCAGTCCTTGGGCATGCTGTCGAATCATATGCCGCATGGAATAACGGAATCGTCCTTCTTAAGAATGCGGCTTAATTGCATAAATATACTTGTATATCTTTATTTTATTTTATGAGCTAATTTTATCTTTCTCTTTTGAATTCGTACGTTTCGAATTTTTAAGGATTCATTGCGTCAGAATTTTGTCAATTAACGAGGATTTTACATCAATTTGATATTACATTGAATTGCTGATTACAATTCTAAGTAGTATAAGGTATGTTAACATGTAACGAATATTCGTAAACAATAAAAAGTTAAAAACAAACAAATATCACCAAACTTAATAACACTATACTTTTGCTTCAAATTTAATTGTTTAGTTCGAATGCTCTTAAAAATCGACGTCAATTTAGAACTAAGGTTTATTAATACGAACGGCCCCCCCACACACCAAAATAATTAAAGTAATTAAACGAAAATCCGTAAATAATAGTTTTATCAAGTTATGTTCCGAAATTTAAGAAATCAATACTTTAAGTTGTTCTCTCTCTTTTCGAGGAAGGTTAGGACCACACTCTTACAAAATACCAGCGTAAAATAGCAACTTAATGCTGCCGGTTTTGCGTATGGTGAGTGTAGAGAATCGGTGACCCTTTTTTACTGAATATGAGGCATTCCATTTTAGTCCTCGGGAGTGATAATCTGCATTTTGATTCCAAATCTAATATAAATGTGGATATCTATAGGTAACAGCCCACAGCATCCACTTACCATCAGGTGGACTGTGTGTTAACTTACTATGAAATTTAATAGGAGTTATACTGATAATAATGATGAAATAGATGACTCGGGAGCATAGTGGTTAAGTGCTTGCGCGCGACACGTGTTATAATTTTTCATGGAAAAGTGTTATATTTGTTTGTTCATGTAAGTTATTTAAGTAAAACGCCTTCGCGACACGGGGAATAAATCCTAGTATGTGGCGGGGAGGGCGGAAACTTTAATAAAAATTTATCGTAATATATCCCCCCATATTTAATTAGTTACTAGGCTTAACAGGCGGGTTGGTAACAATAGTCCTTTTATTGAGTTTTTATTAAGAATATCTCCTTCCTCGCTCTATAGCTGCACATCGGCGTCGTCCTAATTATTATAGTCACCGATCGTACGAGTAGACGATGCGATTTCACAGCAGAATGAAAAAGATCGTGCGAAGATCCAATAGGACGTGCGATATCTTCGCGCGATGCCCCCGCTCCTTCACCGTAACGGCGCCATTTCAACAATGGTTGTTTACAGAGATGCTCAAATTTTACTGTCGGGCAATATTGCTTTGCAAATGGCATTGAAAAAACTCTCGCCCCTCATACTTTACGTTGCTGCGCCCGCACGATGACGTGTTACCAATTAGAACCCCCAAAAGAGACTTGTTTGTAGTTTTGATTGCACGATCGTACGATCGAGCCCATCGTAAGTACGATCGTTATTAAGAGAGTAGACGGGCTGCATTTTTTTCGTACCAATGTATTCTCCTATTTTCTTCCTGGATAATGCCTCTAGAGTAATCGTTTTTGTTTATAAAAATCTAGATCTATTGAAGGCATGTCATTTACTTTTTTTCAAAAAATTATTACAAAAATAAATATGACTTTCCAAAAACCTAAAAAAAATGCCCCGTTTTTACCTCCGTAATCAGACGACTACCAAAGAAATTTGAAAAGTTTTTAAGATAAAAGCAAATGATAGAAGCATAGATCTATATATTCTTCTTTTAAATTTTGATACCAAAAATAATTTAATTGGATTAGTTCTCGAGGAGAAAACGGGAATACTCGTACGAAACGACGATCGGTCATGGTTTTTAGGGTTCCGTAGTCAACTAGGAACCCTTATAGTTTCGCCATGTCTGTCTGTCCGTCTGTCCGTCCTCGCTTAATCTCTGTGACCGTTAGCACTAGAAAGCTGAAATTTGGTACCAATATGTGTATCAATCACGCCGACAAAGTGGTAAAATAAAAATTGGAAAAAAATGTTTTATTAGGGTAGCCCCCCTATATGTAAAGTGGGAACTGATTTTTTTTTTTAATTTCAACCCTTACGTGTGATATATTGTTGGAAAGGTATTTAAAAATGAATAGGGGTTTACTAAAATCATTTTTTGATAATGTCAATAATTTCAGAAATAATCGCTCCAAAAGTAAAAAACAATGTGTCCCCCCCCCTCTAACTTTTGAACCATAGGTTTAGAAAATATGAAAAAAATCTGAAAGGTAGAACTTTATAAGTACTTTCTAGGAAAATTATTTTGAACCTGGATGGAAACAGTTTTTGTACAAAAAAGACAAAAAAGTTGTACAAAATAATTTCTGGACTAAGTTTGTAGTATAATCGTTTAAGCAGGCTTTTTTTAACTTCGTTTACATATTTTATTATTCTGAACGTATCTTTTTTCAAACAAAAAAAAGAATTATTAAAAAATTACCACCGAAAACTTCTGGCACGTCTATGTATTAATTAGTAACCCAATTCCCCGAGAGATGGCGCTGTAGGTACTTATTACATTGGGTCGGGTATTATCGAATTGTTCGGTTGGTCTCTCCTTGGCATCGCCTGTCGCGGAGCGTGCAATGTTGCACGCTCCATGTTCGCGCACGTACCCACTACCGGGAGCAGTCGCAGGAGCGCGGAGCGCTGCTGGAGCGCGAACATAATGGATACCCACCTTTAAACTCATAAGTGGGAACACTTATTGTGACGGACGGGAAACTACGGAACCCTACACTGAGCGTGGCCCGACACGCTCTTGGCCGGTTTTTGTAGGTAAAATCGTTTTGAGCTGCAGTTGTCCCTATCGCACTCTTCGGGCGGAGACCAGAGGTGAGGGACGGCAATAGTTTCTTCAAATACCTATTTTTCAACATCGTTTGTTCGTACGATCTGTCACAATTAGGACGACGTCTTATCCTTTGGGCACGGTAATATTATCTATACAGTATTGTAACTCGGCCGTATCTTTCAAATAAATGCCTACAGCCGTGCGGCACGTAAACATGTGATAGGGTTACCTGCCTCCAGCATTTTTACATTTGCCTACTTTGTGTTTCCATTTAGTTTTATGATTGTAAATATACTTTTTATATAAACAAATAAAATAGGTACTTTGTGAATTGAATAGGAAGTGTTCAATAAAAATGCGTGTCGTTTTTTGATTGGTAGATTTAATTAAAAAACCATGTTTATGTTTGAATAAAATATTTGCACCTCGGCTGACACTTACGAAATGCTTTATTATTAGATTTTTAAATATAAAAAATCCACTTTCTAATATAAAGCTAAAAATAATATTAATTAAAAATTGTTTTGGGAAACATGGACAACGTGGAAAAAAGGAATATCTTTTAATTGGTTATAGATACCTGCAGCTACTTTACAATTTATATGTTTGTTTTTAAATGAAGTTCAGATTTATTATTTCCTTATTTCTATTATATTATTTATTTCCTCCATTTTTTTTTACATATTTCACAAAATCATGACTGCGGCACAGTCTCTACAGTCTGCATGCCGAGCGCATGCCGAGATCGAGGCGTGTAGGCATAGCTCTCGCTTCGTCCGTTTGTATGAAGTTGGAATACTGTATAGATAATATTACCGTGCTTTGGGTGACAAAAGAAACCAGTCGCTGGTTAATTAATTCATTAAGTTGAATATAAATACAAAAAGAATGATTAATTTGCCACATCATTTATGGCAGTGTGTTATCCGTACTACCTAACTCAACTCAAGGTGTGTGATATGAAGTTCTTTGAACATTTATCACTCGACGTGTATTCGCAATGTTTATTTGTAGGTTAAACCGCCGGCACACTATGTCTCTGACTCAGAAACCGGAACATTGCCAGCCGCGAGACGCTCGGTTTGCTTGCAAACTAGATATTCTCACGCATGGTTTGGTTCATAACGTGACTCTATATTAACATCGTAGCGACATTATATTATATAGGTATGAGCTTTTTTATTCTAAACTCAAATTTTACTTTTTTGGATTTGTTTGATAGTTTATTTCATTTGAGTGTGATCTAGTCACGATAAGTATTTATTTTAATCTCTCAGTATAAATTAAAACTATTAAACAAATTAACGTACTTTTTATTAACCGTGTCTATGGAATCAAAAATTCCATGAATGGTTTATTCATGGAATTTGGGGTTCCATAGACATGGTTAGTATATATTATGTAAAATATATTGTAGTTTAGTTATTAAGGTCTGTGAAGTGCCATTTTTAGCCGACCTAAGAAAAGGAGGAGGTGCTCAAATCGACTGTATGTTTTTTTTTAATTTTTTTATGTGTCTAATCTATCAAAGTTCACTGCTGAAAGACCTCTCCCATAGGTTGCCGTACATCACCCACGGGATGATAATATTATGGATACAAAGCTGCTACTACTAACGAATTTCGTTATAATAACTACGAATTTCATAATATAATTAACCTACTTTATATTTGTTTGGAATGCGCAATGTGCCGGCTGACAAACAACAAATGCGCAAAAGGTTTTCGACTAGATTTGGGCCCTCTACTAGATGTAGCGATAACCTGATGATGAAGTAAGTACTCAATATGATGGTTGCAGGTACTCAGGACGGTGTTTTGTGGTAATCTGTGCGGAAGACCTTTATGATGGGCTATAATGATTAGGGATGGGCTGAATATGGATTTCGGCCTATATAATATTATTATTAGAATATTCGGCCGAACGTTCGGTAAAATTTTTACCGAACCGAATATTCGACCGAACATTATTCGGCAGGATTACCGAGGTACCTAACCAATTTATGTCGAAACTTGTTACTGGTTGTTGTTGGTTATTGCATCATCTAGTACAGTTTTGACTATTTTTGTGAGAAAAAAAAGAAAGTATTCTTAGTGAAAATTGATAAGTATGTGATGAAAATGAGTGGTAGGAGATCTACTAATTGGACCCATTTTAGAGAAACTGACTGTGATGTAATGTTTCTTTGTTTGATTCCAAACAAAATTTTATCAAGCTTTCTATTTAAGTACTATAATTGGAAATAAATCTACAGTGCCTCAAAAACATAATGTTATACAAGTAGATTTAACCCATAAATAAATATACTTTCTACAGTAAAATGATGAAAGACATGGCATTACTCAATTCGTACATTTACATACAGTGGATACTTTGAGTACCACTTTAACGAATATTCGGTGGTTTAGCCGAATATTCGGCCGAATACGAATATTCGGTAAACCTGCCGAATATGCCGAATACCGAATATAAAACGAATATTCGGCCCATCTCTAATAATGATGATGATTTTTTTTCGAACTGCTGCGTTAGGATTCTAAAAGGAATGTTTCTAACCGACTACAAAAAGGAGGAGGTATTCAATTCGTACTGTATGTTTTTTTTAATGTGTGTTGTTACCGCAGAACTTTTTTCTAGGTGAACCAATTTTGATGCTTCCTTTTCTTTGAAAGCTGATGCTTCTCATGTGGATTTATTCCACTTCTTCCCACCAAATGTCTCACAGGTGGGACAAAGTGGACTCTATAGAATGAGTTCGTCTACTTTTCCCCACTAAGGCTGGCATAAGCAAATTCTACGATTTTGAAGTATTTTTCAAACAAAATGTCTCAAAATTTAATAATTGTAATCAATATAATATATATATATATATACAGATAAGCGATAGATTTACATATTGTTTAAAACATTTTTTCTGAGTTATCTACATAGGTAAATCACAGACGTTAATAAATTTACTTAGGTACATAATATCTGAAATCACAGATGTTTCGTAATACATATAACCTCTTATTATCTGGTCGAGAAGTGAGTTTTATGCGAAAAATCGTTCCAATTCTCCTAAAATATGAGCTATGGCTTATTCGATTCCGAATAATATTCTGAGAAAGGCGTTTTTTTCTTCTTGCAGACAAAAATTGAATTAGCAAATCTGATGTAATGGTGTAAACCATAATATATTACCGTTTAAAAGATTCATTTGGGGGTCATGGATCATTTGATCGGGGTATATAAACTTTTCTAAACGTTGCTTTTGAGGTTGATTTTGTTCAGATTTAACTCTGAAAAGTGAAGTCTTGAAATAAAACATTTAAAAGTTTTAAAAGGCTAGGGTTATTTTCTTATAAAGTGCTCTCATATTTTTGTCACTGTTTTATTGATTTCTTGGTTTATTACTTATATTCACTCGTTTAGTATTTCAATATTTGCAACATCTATTCCGTCATTTATATTTCTTTGCATGTATATCGTTGTAGGTATGTCTATATTTTAAGAGGTTATGTTATGAATCATCTGTGTTTTCAGATATTATGTATGTAAATCTTTTATTAATATTGTCGGTGATTTCTGGAGATAACTCAAAAAAATATTATAAACAATATATAAATACATGACATATAGTTACTACAATTATTTAATTTTGATGACTTGATTTTTTTTTGTTTGAAAAACACTAAGGTCGTGAAATAAAGCCAGTCCTAGTGGGGAAAAGTGGACGAGGTTTATTATAAGAGTGTAATTTGTCACACCAAGAAACGCTTAGTGGGGAAAAGTAGGCGAACACAATCTAAAGAGTCCACTTTGTCCCACCGGTAGGACATTTGGTGGGAAAAAGTGGAAACAAACCCTCATGTGGTCCTATATAAATTTGATCAAGACCTGACCAGTAGTTTTTCAGTTCTTCTTAATAATGCGTTTTATTAACGATGTTCTCATTTTGTTTAAATATTTAAGTCGGTTGTACAAAATTTTTAATTTTACCACTTGTTATAAAATAAATTGGTTACCTACTACAAAAGTACCATGAAACTGATTGCAACGTATGAATAATATTTACATTTCAGAGAATTTGAAACAACTACGTCTCTGTTTGTTTCAAAATTAATCCGCTTATTGAACGGTACTGAGCTACTGAGTCATTTGTGTTATAATATCTCTTGTATTAGTAGGTTTTAAACGATAACATCAGATGTTTGTTTATTATTATAAGTATTGACCAGTGTCTATAAAGGCAATATTACACGGATCAATTTCGGTTCAATATTGCCTTCGAATTGGTGGCTTCTAGAGAATTGAGACGTCTAAAAACGTGGAAAGTGATTGAAATCTTTAACACCTTCGGACGCTTTAAACGAAATTGAACGTTCAATGATTAATATTGGTAATTTTTTTAATGGAATTGATATGACAATCGAAGTTACCACTTACAGTCCACCTGACGGTAAGTGGACGCTGCAGTCCAACTTCATGTAAGGAAGACTGCAGATGCGTTGTCACCCCTGAGAACTAAGATGGAATCTCTCACAGTCTGTAATTAACTAGCGCTTTAAACCCTTCAGACCGGTACAGAAATGTAATTGCTGCTATTTAACGGATGATATATCTAAGAGGGTGTTACTTTTTTATGGAATAAGGGTGATAAACGAGCACACAGTCCACCTGATGGTAAGTGGATGCTGAGGACATTAGACATAACGTTTTTTCCTTAATTAAGAATCAAAACGCAAATGCGTTGTCACCCCTGAGGACAGAGATGGAATGTCCCGTTTTCATTAAAAACGGGTCGCCGGATCTCTCTATACTCACCATACGAAACACAGCAACGTTGAGCTGCTATTTTACGCTGGTATTCTGTGAGAGCATGGTGTTGCCCCGGTCGAGCCGACCCACTCGTGGTGCAAACATAATATAGTTGCAGGGTGGCTCTACTACGTATTACGTATTCGTACTTATACTGACGAACTCCTAAGGTACAAAAGGTGTCCTATAATAATATTACCTATGACAACTAATATTCAATACAGTTGAAACGTGTATTACGAAAATTTAACGTCTTATTCCACGTATGGCAGCAAATTAAAAATAAAATAACAATTTTTATTTTGTACCACTGAAATTGGTGTTTAAGTGGCGTGATAGTTATCTTTCGCAATTTTTATATTTTCTTATAAACTTAGCACCTATACCATGGTGACGACGCATCTGTAGCCCTTTTTGCTTGAAATTTGTTGCAGCAGTCCTGTTGGTAGGTACATGTTGTTGTTGTGTGCACTATCCATTTACCATTAGGTGGATAAGTGTACTTACAGTCCACCTGATGGTAAGTTTTACTAAGTTATATACAATATGTAACGTAATTAACGCACACCCTCAGACACCCCAATTAGTATATTATGTTATAATCATAATACATACACTGAATTTTTAGGTAAACATTTTTATGCACTGATTATTTATCAAATTAGTTATACTAATTCCGGAAGAATGTTGTGGTCACAGTACAAATACACGAACGCGAATACTTTAATGTGCTTGAAATAAAGTTCATTGTTCCTTATTTTTATTGAATGACAAAATTAGTAATAATACGAATAAAACTGCACTCTTTAACAAGTCTTAATGCCTTAAGTTACGGTCCATTTCCGTTTATTTTGACTGTACAGATTTAGTGTGACTGTAATTTACGTAGTTTTAATTATATTATTTTGGAATAAAAATTACCTATATTAAAAATGATAGGAATCGATTCAGTAAATGATTCTGAACAAACTACTTTCTCAAAGTGCGTTAATTATGTTACATGTTGTATATTGGGGCAGGAACACGCTGTCACAGAATACCAGCGTAAAAAGCAGCTTAATGCTGCTGTGTTTCGCATGGTGAGTGTAGAGTGTAGAGAAGAGTGTAGTGAGAGAGAAGAAGAGAAAAGAGAATGGATCGCAGCATCAACTTACCATCAGGTGGACTTTGTGCTCGTTTGTCACCCTTATCCTATAAAAAAGTTATGTTTTACTTTGGTTCAAGCAGTGGCAGGTGATCAAAAGTGAATCTGGCTGTATTGGGCTTGTTTTACAAATTACATGTTCCATTTTTTTATAATTGAGCAAAATGTACTAAATAAGTAATTTAAACAATATGTAAATCACGTAATATAGGTGGTATGTTGTGTCTATGCGTACGTCGCAGCGCTGTCGCAACGATTAAGAATTGGCCAACATGTAAAATATAACACTTTACTGACAAAATGAAATTTTTTTTTAAAAACAACTTAAAAAATAATTATCCTTCGTATATTCGAGATCAGTTGAAGATTGTGTATTAAAATAAAAAGTTCGTACTCGAAAAATCCTTTTAAAGAATATGCAAATCTAACGAAACTTGAGTAGCGGTTTGAAGAGTCGTCGATTCGCTTGAAAGTCCTTGAAAGTTGAGATTCGCTGCAAAATATTTGAAGTGGACTCGTTATTGACTTTTGTGTTTGAATACCCTAAAAAAAATAAGTTTTCATTAAATGGGGATGCATTTGAAAATCAAATTTCGATATTTGGTAATCTTAATACTAAACTAATTAATACTTACATACATATACTATATTATTAAATATGACACAATATATATTAATATACTATTTGAAAAATCCTTACGATATTACCTATGACAAATAAGCTTAAAGTAAATACCATAAAACCAAACCACTGGTTTCAAGGATAACGATGTTTACTCTAACATCCTGTATAAGAAACAAAAAGATTAGATTTTATTTTTCAAATTTTGATTTGTTTTCTCGGACTTTCTTTTGTCAAATTAAGTACGTGGTAAGATAAGGTAGAGGATAGGTGTTGAATGAATCCTGACACGTCTTCTATTCGAATATTCGGGTAACTGATATTCGAATAGAAGACGTGTCAAAGTCAAAAAAAAATTCTGTGAAATCACAATTAGTTTTTCTTTCGCGAGCTTATTAGGTAGATGTGTGATAATGTCTCTAATCCTCTCGCTAAATATGTCGTGCTCGCAAGTCGCGAAGCACAGAATAAAAATAATAGCCCGAAGCAAGTTCCGGTTTAATATATAAAAGGTTATAATGTTACTTAATGCGTAAGAAAATGCGACACATGCAGATTATTATTATATCTTTCTTTTTGTTTGTCTCAGGTCTAAGCCTACCGTTCTTAACATTACCAACATAATCCGTATCCAATCTAAGGCATAAGCCTCAAAATAAATTGGATACTTACGTTACTAGTGAGTGGCTCCATGTTAGGGTTAACGTATCAACCCTTAATATAAACTCTGTTGCAATTACTTTTTGAGCATGTGTGTCAAATATCAAATATATAAAGAGGTTCGTAAAAATATTTAATCCATTAATGGAAAAATAATGTTATAGTATCTGGGTCAGAATAATAGAGAAAAGAATGAGAGAAGAGTGTGAGATAACACAAAACCAGTTCGGATTCATGCCCGGTCGAGGTACGACAGATGCCATTTTCGCATTACGCCAATTGTGCGAAAAGTACAAGCGCGTGCATAAAAATCTGCACATGGTTTTTGTCGACCTTGAAAAGGCGTACGATCGGGTTCCCCGTGAGGTTTTGTGGTGGGCGTTAAAGATGAAAGGTATGCCTGGGAGGTATGTGAGGTTAGTCCGTGCTATGTACAGAGCATCCCGTACATGTGTACGATCTGCCGCGGGAACTACGGGCAGTATCGATGTGGCGGTAGGGCTGCACCAAGGGTCGGCATTGAGCCCTTACCTCTTCCTACTGATTATGGACGCTTTGACGTCGGACCTGCAGGATGAGGCACCCTGGTGCATGCTCTTTGCCGATGACATCGTGCTTGTCGGGGAAGAAGGCATCGAGGTACAGAGCAGACTGACGGGGTGGCAACAGAGGCTGGAAAGTGTTGGCTTGAAGATCAGCAGATCCAAAACCGAATATCTGTGCTGTGATTTCGGCGGTCTTTCCAGTCCTGTACCCATGTCGTTGGATGGCGCTATACTGCCTACCTGCTCAGAATTCAAGTATCTCGGTTCCCTCATTCAAGGCGACGGCGGAATAGATAGAGCTGTGCAGCATAGGATTAACGCAGGGTGGATGAAATGGCGACAGGTCACAGCCACAACGTGCGATCCCCGAATGCCAATAAGGCTGAAGGGGAAAATTTACAAATCGATCATCCGACCTGTCGTCATGTATGGAAGTGAATGCTGGGCCGTCAAGAAGAAGGATGAAAATAGACTGCATGCGAATGAAATGAGAACGTTACGATGGATGTGTGGTGTGACAAGGATGGATAAGATAAGGAATGAGTATATAAGAGGAAGCCTGAAAGTAGCGCCAGTGGTAGAAAAGGTGAGAGGAAGCAGATTGGCATGGTTTGGGCATGTGATGCGGAGGGATGAAAGTCATGTCACAAAACGAGTGTTGAATATGAATGTGGAGGGACACACGGGCAGAGGAAGGCCGAATAAAAGATGGATCGATTGTGTGAAGAGTGATATGAGAATGAAAGGAGTAAGTATGGAAATGACGGCTGATAGAGAGGAATGGAACAAGAAGATTTACTGCGCCGACCCCAGATAATGGGAAATGGCTTAGAGAATGATGAGTATCTGGGTCATATCCTTTGATTATATACCTGTCAGGTATATAAGCAAAGGTCATATCTGATCCTCGATAAATATTAAGCTTAGTATTGCTGCCACATGTGGCGATGAGATACGGTGAATAGAATCTTACAGTGATGTATCTGTAATTTAATACATTTTTAAAGTAATTATTTTGCAACTTAAATATATAAAAGTAAAATTTTAATATTGTATTATATATAGAAGCAACATTGACTTAGACACATCCCACTGTTCACACCATAAGCTTAGAACACACAGCACAGACATAACTCATGCATGTCATATCTAAAACGATTATGAAATGACTGGAATGGTCTTTAACGGGTAGGCAGACTACATATTTACGAGCTTTACTTTTTATTATCTAATCGAATATTTTTACTCAGCTATTTTCAAAATTTTATGCTATTCATATTTATTGATTTTAAATCTAGATCAATTCTTAAATACTACCTTATTGGTTTTACATGTTTTATTAAGAGGTTTTCCTTTTCTTTTTTTTCATTGAATTAAAAATGTAAAACGTTAAAACAATATGATAGACTTTAATATGTCGATACTTCAGCGGGTAACACAAATGCATATATGAAAAAGGTAATAAGAGTTTTAATTCAGAATATAATATCGATTTAGAAGTCGGTATTGTCATTCAGTTATGGCGTAGGTCAGTCCCGCAGTGAAAATAACATTTTTTTATTAAACAGCAAACCTGATTTTTCCTACGACATTAAATTAAAAAACTAATAATTGGTTTGGAATTTGCATTGATTACAATGAACTAAAACTCATGATGATGGAGATCTCCAGCAGTGGATTTTTATGAGTTAATGAAGAAGAAGAAGTTTAGCTTCAACGTTACAAGCAGCTTTTTCTTTTACTTCTTTTTTTATGCTCATTTCCGCATCGCTTTATAATTTTTATTTTGTAATGTTTATTTTTTTGTTTTATTTATTTTTTGTTTCTTTTCAGGAGGGTTACCATTTTTATCCGCGAAGCTATCTGTAAGTTTTATTTTTTTACCTAAGCTTTTTTGTATTCTTATTGCATGTGTATACGCTGATTCTGTGTATTCCCCTATCTTTTTATGGTTTACGTGTCACGATGTCTCTCTAAAATACAAAAACAATCGAAATAGAAATGTATTATTATTACTAAAAATATTTTGAAAGATCACGACAACTAACGTTTTTGTTTAATAATATAAACCAAATTTACGATTTGTATTTAAACATAGAGTTAAGAACCCATTATCATAATTAATGGGGAAAGGATTTATTCTACCAATAGTAGTTTAAGATTACAACATACATATATAAATATCCTCCGGAAGAAAATGGCTGTTGCATAGTAAATCAACATTAATTTGCAACTACGTCTTCCCCTCCAGGATGTATACAAAAACGGTGGTATTGGTACAGTGCCCGTAGGCAGAGTTGAAACTGGTGTCCTCAAGCCTAGTACCAGTCTTGTGTTTGCTCCTGCCTACATTACCACTGATGTTAAGTCAGTTGAGATGCACCACGAAGTTCTCCAATAAGCTGTACCTGGTGACAATGTAGGTTTCAACGTAAATAACGTATCTGTCAAAGAATTACGTCGTGGTTATGTTGCTGGTGACTCCAAGAACAACCCACCCAGGGGATCCGTAGACTTTACTGCACAAGTCATTGTCCTTAACCACACTGTGTCAAATTTCCAATGGTTATACACCTGTATTAGATTGCCCCACAGCTCACATTGCATGCAAGTTCGCTGAAATCAAAGAGAAGGTTGACCGTCGTACTAGTAAATCTACTGAAGAGAACCCTAAGTCTATCAAGTCTGGTGATGCTGCCATTGTAAACCTTGTGCCGTCTAAGCCCCTGTGTGTGGAATCCTTCCTGGAATTACCTCCCCTCGGTCGTTTTGTTGTTCGTGACATGAGGCAGACGATTGGTGTTAACAAGGCTGTTAACTTCAAGGAGGCTGGAGGTAGTCAGGTCATCAAAGCTGCCGAGAAGGTCACTAAGTGCGTAAAGTAGCTAGCGTTGTCTACAGCGCAATTCTTTATACAGCTGCGATACTTCATACACTGAAAGGTGTTTCGAAGGAATAAAGGGCTACAAACTCATTCCATTTCTATATTTTTTACAAGGCTAATAAGAAACATGTTATAATTTATAAATATATATATATATATATATATATATATATATATATATATATTTGAAATATTTTGTTACGACTGCAACTGATTTAAATTCATAGAATAAGAGTAGCCTCCATTAAAAAAATATATGGTTTGATATGATATGGACAGTTTCTTAGACAGGAACTATTATTGTGGCCCAGTAAACGATTATTTTTACACAGTTACTGCTACATAGGCCCCTTCCATTGTCGCCCATTGTTGGCATGCCCGCTTGGCAGGCATCGAGATACTATGTACTACGCACTAGTAAAATTTAATTCAATGTTGGCAGGCGTAGAGCGACGACTGCTGTATCTATCAAACTACATATTATATCAATATATCAATGATTATTTAGGGACTGGTCGTGGCGATGGCGTAGCTTTCTTTTCTTTCAAAAAGTGCTTAGTAGAGGCCAATTTTGAATAAAAATAAGTTTAAGTTTAAGTATTTTATAACAGGCATTATACAAGATGGTAGAACTAATTATGAGTTAGTACCTTACAGCCCTATTAATAAATACAGACTTGAGCAAGATTAACTTTACTCCTAGTTTAAAGCTTAAAATATCTAATTTCAGTATTAATAAACATAGAGTAAAGAGGGAGTAAACTAATCCGAATCTACTCTCGGGATAAAAGTTAATCCTTGGCGGTACCTAGTTTAACGACTGAATAAGCATAGACTAGTCGCGTACTTTGACATGTTGTAAAACTTTACGTTTGAATTCATAAGTTGTAAGCACTAGTAACAAAAACAGCACAGTGGATTATAGCCACAGCCACATATTCGAATCCCGAAAGTCGCTGGAAACATCGGACAGTACTACATAAAGAGGAAAGGATACAGTTAAATAAATGTACAAGTAAGTTTTACAACACCTAGCTAGCCCATCTTTGCCGTATAGGTACTTAGTTATTTTCTTAGATTCAATACAATCACCTCAATTTATTATTTCATATTTAAAGAAGTTATGAGTTCTTTGTTCCAGGTTGTGTCAAATGCAAATTTAGAGATCATGGATATAGTGGCACATTGGCAAGGCAGCACACATGACTCAACAATATTTAATGAAAGTCTCATTAAAACAAATGTTTGAGCTGTCAGAATTTAAAGGCAGACTTCTCGGAGATTATGGTTATGCTTGTACTCCTTATTTATTCACTACTATCCTGCGTCCTAATAAACAAAATAAAGAAATTTACAACCGGTCGCACATCTGGGCCCGTAACACTGTAGAACAATGTTTTGGAGGGAAGCAAAGGTTTCGGTGTTTACTGCGAGGACTAAATACTAAATAAGAGCATACACAACTAAATACATTGCAATGCAAAAGCAAGATCTGCTTGAGGATGTAGTATAAGGAGATGATGGAAATGTACCGGCCACACAATTAGTAAATAACTCCGTTAGAGGAAATTCTGTGTCACCATTTATTAACGATTTTTTAAATAAATATACAATAATTACATATACAAAAGGTTTTATTTATCCCCAAAAAACAGAACAAAAATGGTTATTTAATTAATTTTGCGCTTCACGCTCTTTTCTGAATTATAAAATTTCATTACAAATAATATTAAAAATTATTATATTTAGAACTTAATTTTTCCACCGAGTCCGAAAACAACACGAGGAGCAAGGGACAACACGTAACACGTATCTCTTGTCAAACTCAAAATATTGCCTGTCGCTGTCATTAATGTCATCATCATTCACTCAGAGTTTGGTGAGTTCATTCACCAAACTCTTTTTTCTTTTAAAATAAGTGGGTTGCCATAGCGCAAGCGTTAATCCCGGCGTAAGGAATGTATATTGTATAGTAAGTTAGTCCAAGGTTACTCCATATTTATTAATAACATTGTAATAACGAAGTAAATAGTCAGTTACTCTGAGATTAGCTAGTCCAAGTGTAACTTCGAATTAAGCTTGGAATAAGCATTTTTTATTAATAAGGCAGTTAGAGTTTAAATATAGTTTGCTTATAAATACTCTTATGATTAGTACTCATTTGAAATTATTACTATAACTAAAGTGTTCGTGGTACGACCGCGTAGCAAAAACTAGCTAAAAATGAAACTAAACTTACAACAGCTTATTAATTTGTTGAAGTAGAGTTTATAATTATTTTGTGCAATATTAGTTTTAAGTAATATAATGACATGAATAAACATATAAGTACATGTTATTAAAAATTCAATTGGTAAGTTTTTAATATAATACTTTACAAACATATATAAATTAAGTTAATTCCCCGTTAAAAAACCAATATACTTCCTTTTTCTGCCAAACGCACCCATTATTTTGAATTAATTTATTGGTCCCCAATCGCTTCGTTTAATCCCTGTTTAAATATTATGAGGGGTACCATTATTAAAACCAAAAAATATTCCAGACACCATTTTCAATTTATATTACACCAGCTGGCACTACTGACATTGCCTTTACCTGTCCGGTAGGTGGCGCTGTGAGTTTTATTTCAGATTCAATCCGGAATTCATTTGGTAAAAGAATACAGAATTTATTACATGTCGAACACAGCACCCCCTATCGGATTCTAGCATATAGTTGTGGTCACATAATTAAGAACGATTTGAAGTTCTAGAAGTTTTTTATTTAAACCATGTCGTACACAGAGATGTGCACCTTCTGAGAAGCAACTAGTTATGTTATAAAATAGCCACATCAATAGATCAACGAGGCTTAGGAATAAGGAATAAAATCGCTAACTTTTTTTCATATTTTATTTATTTCACCAAAGTAACTCATTCAAATAATACTGAAACTGGACGAATAATTAGGAACGATTTATTAAACTGTCCGGAAATTGTTTTGTATGACACTTACATTTAAAAAATCGCAATAATATGTAGCGCGAAAAAATTTAAAAAGCAATTTAATACATTTTTAACTAAAATTAATAGTCAATAGCATATCCACGGCTTTAAATTACAGCTTTACTCCGGCGAGGCATTGACTACAAATTTTTGACATTTCGCAGAGAAATAGAGTCCATTCTTCTAAAAAAAACGTCATACAGCTCTCTTAAATTCCCACACTGTGTATTTTAAACCTTTTTCTTTACTTCGAACCACAGATTCTCTATTGGGCTTAGATCTGGGCTGTTAGCTGGCCAGTCTAAGACAGAAACTGATTGCGTTCCTATCTCTGCTTTGGATCATTGTCATGAAACGTCCAAATAACCGGTAGAACGTCTTCAGCATAAGGTAACATTGTTTCTTCCAGTATATTTTTGTATTGGAACTGATCCATGTTACCTTCTATCAACTTTACAGGTCCAACACCATGTCCAGAAAAGCACCCCCAGATTTTCACATTTCCACCACCGTGCTTTAATGTAACTGTCGTGTACTTAGGATTGAATGCTGTATTCGGGGGACGTCGTAAACATCGTTTCCCGTCAGAACATACTCTGTTTATTATTGTCTCGTCAGAAAAAGTACATTTTTCCACCGGCGTACAGTCCAGTTTCCATACTTTCTCGCAAACGCAAGCCAGGCTCGCCTGTGGCAAAGTTTCTACATGGGTACCTTTCTTGCTATCCGACCGTGCAATTTTTCTTCTACCAAACGTCTTCGAATAGGGCGTGCTGAGATTGCTGAAGGGTTGTTTTCACCAAAATATTCTTTTCTCAGCTCATTTGACCCTTTAAAAGGATTTTGTTTTGCCATACGAACGATGTTTCGGTCATCTCGAGGAGTTGTTTTTCTCTGTTTAGGTACACGTGAAACATTCCAAGTAGTTTGATACGTAGCAAAATGCTTTACAGCGTGGAAAACCATCGTTTTTGAACATTGGAGGTGGTCGGCTATCTTTTTATAAGACCGATTCTTCCGGCGAAGTTTTATTATTACTTCCCTTGTAGATTTATCACAACTTTTATTTTTGTCATTGTTTTTTCCTAAGAAGCAGTCACTTTCAATATTTTTACAGCACTAAATGGCACCAAAATTATACAAACAGTAACAAATCAACTGAGTGTGAGTCTATTTAAATTTGAATAAAGGTATAAATTATTTAGCGATCTTAATTACGTGACCAGCCAGTAAATAGAAACACTATGTTTAAAAGTACTGTAAAAAGTTTGTCTTTTTATTTTTTAGCTAATCATGTGTATCAATAAACACAGTGGCATTATGGAAAAGTTTTACGATACCGAGAGAAATAAAAAAAATTGCATGCAATTAGTTTTGTGTTTTAGTTTGAGAAAATCTTCCCCTTATATCAGCGTTCTTAATTATATGACCACCACTGTAGCTATGAACCATCGTCTCAATGAAACCAATATTATATTGAGTGATATTACCTCAATCTCGTTCAGAAGTTACACACACGATCAGGTAACAGACGTTTTAATTATATAAATAATATCTATAAAGATAAATCATACGTGGATTCATACGTGGTAGAGCCATGCTGCAATTATATTAGTAGTATAGTTGTAGCACGAATGGGTCGGCTCGACCGGGGAAAGACCACGCTCTCACAGAATACCAGCGTGAAATAGTAGCTTAATGCTGCTGTATTTCGTATGGTGAGTGTAGAGAACCGGAGACCCTTTTTACTGGAAATGAGGCATTCCATCTCAGTCCTCACGGGTGACAACGCATCTGCATTTTGATTTGTAATGGAAGATAGATGTAGATGTCTATGGGCCGCAGCAACCACTTACCATCAGGTGGACTGTGTGCTCGTTTGTCACCCTATCCTATAAAAAAAAAATCTTTTAGAATATCGTTACCAGTGAAATGGGTCAGAGGTGACAACGCGTCCGTAATCTACTTTGTTTGAAGTTGACTGCAGATGTGCATGGCACATTTTCCTCAGGGCTCGATTCTTGGCCCATTCCTGTTCTTAGTCTATATAGTTATTAATGACTTACCCTATCTTGTAGGGGACAATCACGATATAGTATTATTTGCTGATGATACCTCTTAATTTTCAAACTCAATCGACAGTCAATTTTGACAATGTAAATAATGCTCTATAAACTAGCTCTGAGCCGTGGTAGCTCAGATGGTTATTGCTCGCTTTAAATTTCACAGTACGCTAGCAAACCGGGTTCGATCCCCGCCGGCACCAATGAAATTGTTAATTGCAATTTTAAGTGCTGATTTACCACGTGCTTGGCGGTGAAGGAAAACATCGTGAGGAAACCTGCATGTTCGAGGAATAAGAAAAAAAATATTTCGAAGACATGTGAAGTTCACTAACACGCATTGGGGCAGCGCGGCGGAAACTTCCTTGCCCTAAAACCCTCTCAGAAATGAGGGGAGGCTTGTGCCCAGCTGTGGGACGTATATAGGCTGTAACTTTAACTTTAATTTGCTCTTAAATGGCAACAAGACAAAATGTATTAAATTTACAATACCTAATGTTAAACAATCAAATACCAATGTGCTCTTAAGTGGAGAAGAGTTGAGTCTGGATACCACTGTTTTTCCTGATATTACTATTGACGCGAAGCTTCAATGGGGCCCCCATATATCTAAATTAGACTTAGTTCTGCATCATATGCTGTAAGAAAGATTAGAAGTCGAACGAATGTTGAGACAGCTAGATTAGTTTATTTTAGTTACTTTCGTAGCGTAATGACTTATGGAATCTTACTATGGGGTAATGCGACTGACATTGAAGTCATATTTGTTATGCAAAAAAGAGAGCCGTACGGGCGATTTACAACTTAAATTGTAAAGAGTTCCTTAGAGAAAAAATTAAGGAAATAAACATATTAACTTTGGCATCACAATATATTTATGAAAATGTTATATATGTACATAAAAACATAAATAACTTTCATAAGAATAAAGATGTTCATACTTTAAACACTAGGAACAAACATAAGTTTGTAATACCAGTTACTAGACTCCACAGAATTAGTAATTCGTTTATGGGGCAACGCTTTTACAACAAAATCCCAGAATATGTACAAAATTTGTCATTAAACGAGTTTAAATGTTTTATTAAAGAAAAATTGTACAAAAAGGGTTATTATTATATTATAAATGAATACATAAATGAAAATAACCCCTGGGAATGAGGTGATCGCCACCATGCTGGTTCTTTACAAATTCAATCAAAAATTGTAACAAAATAAATTTATTGTAAATTTAAATATGTTTAAAAAGATATTCCCGCTGGGTTTCTTGCTGGTTTTTCCCCGGACAGAGGTTTTTTGTTAATCAGTGGTAAATTAAAAAATGACTTTCAATAAGTATTATATAATAATCAATGTTGAATAAAATCATTCATTTCATTTCATGGACGGCAGTAGCCACTTACCATCAGATGGACTGTAAGTTCGGTTGTTGTTACAGTTTTGTAAAAAATTATAATATTAGTAAATATTAGTAATAATAATAATAATGTCCTCCAGACCGTATTTCGGTCACGGCGGCCTGTTTCAACGGAGACTAGCCATCGGCGCAGAACAGGATTATAGTGCCCAAGTGTATGCGCAAGCACAGGTGCACACTCTATTCCATCACTATCATAATCCGATGGGACGGTAAACGGTAAACGGGACACGACCGGAGAGAGATCAGGCGCAGGACCAACGGCTTTACGTGCTTTCCGAGGCACGGGGGTGAGACACCGCCAACCTCCTGACTCCGGGCAGCTATTGAGAATTTCTTGACAGAAAAACTCAATAATTGATTCTTTAGCCCGACCCGGGATTCGAACCCAGGACCTCAGGATTAGCAGTTTCACTACTACAACCACTAGACCAACGAGGCAGTAAAATCAATAGTACAATTCACATGTACCACATTTTGCCGTCATTATGGACTGCGTGAGTGATACCGATTACAATGCAACCACACGCAACCGCTACGGAAAACCACACGGAACCTCACGACATTTTGTCGCATAACCACAACGCCATTCCAAAAGCTGCAGCGACACTATTCACACGTGACCACAATTTGTCGTTGCGATGTGGTGTCGTTGTGGTACCTGTGTGTCGATCCTAATGTCTAAGTAATATTTGGAAAGTAAACAGAAAACGCTCCTCAATAAGAAAGTTCTAGTTTTAAAGATTTTTATTTTATTTTGCCTCAAAACTTTAAACGTACTGAAGTTATTATTCGTGTTTGTAAAGCCTGATAGAGATAACGCAAATCGAAAGTAATCAAACAATTGAACTCCGGGTTTTACGATACTTTTTCAATTTCAACTTTATTTTGCTTGCAAACTTTTGAAGCGTTGAGTCGAAATATAATTATCCCAGTAACTGAGCTTTTTGCTATGAGGCCCTACCCTACGAGGCAATAAATCAAGTAGCAATTGGTTTGGATACTGTAACTGAGTCAACGTGTGGCGGATTTTTGCGAGGATAATATTCAAATCATGGTTGTTAGTTATATATATATATATATATATATATATATATATATATATATATATATATATATATATATATATATATATACAATATATATCAGACACATAAACTTATGTACCAATTTGACTCGTTTCATACCGTGGATAAAATATTTATATAGGTAGGTATGTCTAATTTGAACACTTTGAAGTTTGAAGATATACAAGCTTCAAAATATGTATATAAATTAACCATTCAGCCGTGGTAGCTGATCGACGAGAGTGTTTACTTTTTGTTCAATTGCCTCGGTAGACTAACTTTATGTTATTGTAATTGTAATCAACCAGACGAACGTAATGATATCGATCTCGACCTTATTATCATCATCATCGTCATCAGACTGCTTTAGTCCACAGTAATAATTATATTTTATTTGTGACTGCCTTGTTGGTGTAGTGGCTGTAGTAGTGCGACTGCTGATTATGAGGTCCTAAGTTCGAATCCCGGGTCGGGCCAAAAAATTAATTATTGAGTTTTTCCGTCGAGAAATTCTCAGTAGTTGCCCGGAGTCAGGAAGTTGCCGGTGTTTCACTTCCGTGCCTCGGATAGCACGTAAAGCCGCTGGTCCTGCGTCTGATCTCTCTCCGGTCGTGTTTGTTTACCGTCCCATCGGATTATGATAGTGATGGAATAGAGAGTGCACCTGTGCTTGCGCATACACTTGGGCACTATAATCCTGTCCTACGTCGATGGCTAGTCTCCGTTGAGGCAGGCCGCCGTGGCCGAAATTCGGTCTGGAGGAAATTAATTATACTTGTGACTAGTTGTAACGTATTATAGGGTGTCCTATAATATGTTACAACTAATTGTGTCTCACTATAACTAGTAAAGCTATAAGTTTTGTTAAAATAAGAATAAAAAAAACTTTTTTGTGGTCGTTATCAAGATGTAAATATTGATTGGTTTCACATATTGGTTTTTACCGTGATTATATGGAATGAGGTGTTGCAGAAAACGCGGTTGCAGTTATTGCTTCGCACTAAGTGAATATGGAGCTGACTGTCACTTTAAGATGCTTTAAAGGCTAGCCATAAACTGTGTGTTCCTATACCGCACTATCATCAGGTAGACTAATAATTCCTCTGTCAAAACCATGAAAGATCTTAATAGCTCGGCACGAACCCTATTAAGACCAGACGGAACAGTAAATGCTGTAACATACAAAGGTTTACCAAACCAGCTATCCAGCAACTGTGTGTTCGTATACCGCACTATCATCAGGCACACTAATAATTCCTCTGTCGAAAACCATAAAAGATCTTAATAGCTCGGTACGAAACCTGCGCCATTAGCACCAGATGGGACAGTAAATGCTGTAACATAAAGGTTTACCAAACCTTATGATGATACAAATGTACTATTTCGTTAAATGAGACACGAAGCTGGATGCTTAGAGGTCCATCACGTGATGTTTTATTAGCATTTTTAACACCCCCCCTCCTCCGTCTTGGTGATACGTGGTGAGGTTTACGACTAAAAAAATCACGTGTATTTTTTAGTACCTATAAAGTATAATTCTAGTTTTATTCTGAAATTAAGGACCATGATAAAAATGTCTTGACGGAAAGGTTGCAGGTTATTTTGACTGGCATAAAAATAATATTTTTTTTTTATAGAAGAAGGGGCAAACGAGCATGCGGCTCACCTGATGTTAAGTGACTACCGCCGCCCATGATCAACCGCAACACCAGGAGAATTGCGGGTGCGTTGCCGGCCATTTAGAAAGGAGTAAGCTCTTTTCTTGAAGGTCCCCAGGTCGTATCGGTCCGGAAAAATCGCCGGTGGTAAACTATTCCACAGAGAGGTTGTACGTGGAAGAAAACTCCTTGTGAAACGTACAGTGGTGGACCGCCAAGCATCCAGATGGTGTGGATGGTATCGGGACGTTTGACGTGTAGTGCGTTCACGAAATTTGGCGGCTGGGATTAATCCGAACAATTCCTCAGAGCACTCCCCGTGATAGATGCGATAAAATACGCAAAGAGATGCAACATCTCTTCGCAGCGCCAGTGAATCGAGCCGATCGGAAAGCACTCGGTCGTCGACGATTCGAGCCGCTCTGCGCTGGATGCGGTCAAGTGGAAGAAGCTGGTACTGGGGAGCCCCAGCCCAGAGATGGGAACAGTATTCCATGTGCGGCCGAACCTGCGCCTTGTAAAGTTGCAGGCGGTGTGCCGGCATGAAATACTGTCCCGCTCTGCTGAGCACGCCAAGCTTTTTTAGAGGCCAATTTGGCCTTCCCTTCCAAGTGACCACGAAACAGCACGTCACTCGATATGTCGACACCGAGGATTCCGATACTGGCTGAGACAACAAGGGGAGTGCCTTGAAACTGAGGGGATACGACAAAGGGGTTCTTTTTAGCGGTTAACGCGCAAACTTGTGTCTTCTGGGGGTTAAACTGGACTAGATTTAGTCGCCCCCAATCCGAGACTCTGTCCAGCAGAGACTCGACTTCAGACACAAGTTTGTCCCGGCACGGAGACGTTTTCCCGAGAAATATTGGCTCGGCCGGTGTAAAGAGCATCACCAGTGCTGTCATCTGCATAGCAATGAATGTTACGGGTATGCAACATGTCATTGAGATGCAGAAGAAACAGCGTTGGCGATAGCACGCAGCCCTGTGGAACACCAGCATTAATAGGCTTGCAATCGGAGCTTGCACCGTCTACAACGACCTTGATGCTCCGATCTGCAAGAAAGCTGGTGATCCAATCGCACAATTTCTCGGGAAGCCCATAGGAAGGGAGCTTCGAAAGAAGCGCTTTGTGCCAAACCCGATCGAAGGCCTTCGCAATGTCCAAACTAACGGCCAATGCCTCCCCCTTGAACTCTACTGCCTCCGCCCATCTGTGAGTTAGGTAGACCAGAAGATCACCAGCTGACCGACCACGGCGAAAACCGTATTCGCGGTCACTAATCAGCTGGTGATCTTCAAGGTACCTCATGAGCTGGCAGTTTACAATGGACTCCATTGTTTTGGAGAACAAGGAGGTGATGGCGATTGGCCGGTAGTTGGACGGGTCAGAGCGGTCGCCTTTTTTTAGGGATCGGGTGGACGTAAGCCGTCTTCCATGATTTTGGGGCTACGCCTAGGGAGTAGGAGTACCGGAAAAGACGCGTTAAAACCGGTGCCAACTCTGGAGCACACGTCCTCAGCACAATTGGGGGGATTCCGTCAGGCCCACTCGACTTGTGGATGTCCAGGGAGAGGAGTGCTTTGCGAACCGAGCGCTGTGTGAAGTGCACTTCCGGCATGGAGCACTCACACCGCGGGATGGTCGGCGGAGTACTCCCCCCGTCATCGATAGTCGAGTTAGACGCAAAGAGTGAGTCGTCCTCCCTGTGCAGAGATGGAAGAGATGGCTGACAGAAATTCCCCCTGGACAGCCTTGGCGAGAGACCAGAATGTTAGAAGGTTCCAGAAGGAAGGCGAACTAGTTTCTCGCCAATTCTGCCTATGTGCTCTGACTTTGCCTTGGCAATGACTCTTTTGAAGGACCTAGAGGCGGAATTATACTTCTTTTTTAGAGCGCTGGTGTTTACATCCCGGGACGCTGATGCATCAGCCCAGGCTTGGTAGCACTCCTGCTTATAGCATGATGCTATTTTACAGGAGCGACCAAACCATGGCTGAGATTTGCCTCCAATGGGCACCACAGAGGAAGGAATAAAAAGTTCCATACCCTGAAGTACCACATCAGCAACAAAATCCGCAACAACGTTGGGATCATCCGGCGAGAAGCAAACCCGCCCCCAAGGGTAGGATGCAAAGAAAGACCGCATCCCATCCCAATCGGCTGACCTATAGTGCCAAACACGGCGGCAGCCTGCAGAATGCAACCGCGATTTCAGCGTGAGTGGCACCACACTCCGGACCAGACAATGGTCCGAGGAGCCTAAAGGGGCGTCGACGGAAATCTGATATCCGTCCGGGTGAGAGGTCAGCAGAAGGTCCAACAGGGAAGGTGCATGATCCTCCGCATCTGGAATCCGCGTAGGCGAAGTAACCAGTTGTGTCAGACCATATGCCAAGGCAAAATCATGAACAGATCTCCCCCGCATGATCGGTTAAACGTGAACCAAGCCATTCGGCGTGATGGGCGTTAAAGTCGCCGAGGATCACGATCTCTGCGGAGGGGATCTGCTGTAGCAACGAATCTGCAGCCATTTGGACGTGGTCGAATAGTCGGTCTATTTCGGCATTACCGCTATGGTATATTAAAGGGATGGTGTAATCATGCGAAAAATATATACTCTACTAGTACATGAACATATGTAATGTATATTGTCCTCGGATCACGAGCTAGCAAGACTTTCTTCAACACTAACGACTGGATAAGCATATTGCAATTCAGTTGTTGGCACTGTGCTTTGTTGAAGATCAGTGTCGGTTTCATCAAGAGGATGCGTGAAGGACGAACATTGTTCATCTCTAGACTATTATTGCTCAGATTAGGTTCATGCTTGTGACATAAATTTACATGTACAGGTGAGTCAAGGTCACATTACACGCCGCTTTTCGGTCTAAAAATCTCGCGTTTGACGTAAAAATAAATACACGTGATAAACTTACTACACCCTTGTGATATTTCGTGATTTTTGTCAAACGGCACCTCATTGTAGATACACAAGTCTTAAAGGAGTACAAAGTGCGATCAAAACGCTTGCTGTCCCGACACACTAGTTAAGGACGCTGTAATGTGCTCTTTAAAATTATAAAATACAATTTAAGAGCACAGCAAGCAAAATGGCAAAATATCTCTAACAAAGCTAAATAAGCTCTAACTAAATTCTTTTACTTTTTTCCAACAATATAGCCCCGAAACTTGTAAGACTTCTTTGAAGTTAAATAAATTAAACATGATCAACTTCATGTATTAATCATTTTCAAGATTCATACAAAGCCTCTTAGTGATGCATTTTTCAAAATTGTACTGTGGACTTTCCTGCAAGACTACACCTGGTCACAAGGCACGTATAACTCGAATCTGTCTCGAGAACAATGTTCTGGACTACATAATAGCTGAAGGCTGGCCCTTGTCTAGTCCAGATCTGAACTCGTTAGGCTTTAAATTGTGGTCAGTACCAGAGATCACGTCCTGCTTAAAACACTACTGCGACATTAAATTCCTTAAGAAATCTTTAGAGCTTGCAGTAGCTAAAATTCTCAATTAATTCGTGACCAGAGAGATTAAAGCTTGGATCAAAGGCAAAAGCTGCCATTTTACTAATTAATCGCTCATATTTTGACACATAGTTACAAATACGTTTAATTATTAATACACCGTTTCTTTAATAATATATACGTATTTTTATGTGTAGTAGAATGACTACTAGGTATGTAGGTAATAAAAATTTTAAACATAAAAATTAGGTACCACATAGTATTGCCTATAACTTTTACGTGGTAGAGTCACGCTGCAGCTATATTAGTTGTAGCACGAATGGGTCGTCTCAACCGGGGTAGGACCACGCTCTCACAGAATACAAGCGTAAATAGCAGCTAAAGGCTGTTGTGTTTCGTATAGTGAGTGTAGAGAACCGGAGACCCTTTTTTACTGGAAACGAGGCATTCCATTTTAGTCCTCAGGGGTAATAACGCATCTGCGTTTTGATTCTTTCTTAATCGAGGATAGATGTAAATGTCTATGAGTCACAGCTTCCACTTACCATCAGGTGGACTGTGTGCTCGTTTGTCACTCTTATTTTTAAACGATTTATATATTTATATTAAGCAACATTTCTCGTCCGTGCGGACCCAAATTAAAAAAATTATTAATCCAAATGCAAACAGGCTAATGGGAAAAGGTACTGACTGAGGAGCTTTGACATCCAAGTGGAAATATTAGCGTTTTTAAGAGTAAAAATAAAAAAAATTATTCTACCCTGTTAAAAATCAAAATGGATTAAAATAAAATTCGCCAAGTGCGTGTCGTGTCGCTCACAAAGTAGTTGTAGGGGTCCGTAGTTGTTCATCAAAATACGTGAACTTAGAAGGAACCTTCTCGATACTATGAGTATATTAAATGAGTTTTTTTTAAATAGAATAAGGGTGACAAACGAACACACAGTTCATCTGACGGAAAGTGGCTACATGGCCCATAGACATCTACATCACAAAAATCACCATCATCCTTGATTGCACGTATTGGGGCAGCACAACGGACTCTTCTTTGACCTAAATAAAGTCCCTATTAGAAATGTGCTATTATTGGGATGTATATAGGTGTTACTTTATTTTTAGCCGACTTAAAAAGGGGTGGTTCTTGTTTCAGCTATATTTTGATGATTTTTAAGCTATTCTTCAGATGTAGTCCCACATAGCTTGGAGACAAATTCTACCCCCAACGGCGACGAAATTGGGTTTTGAAACGAAACATTAAATGTAATTATTTAGGCGACTTTCTACATTGTTACCTTGAGCTTGTGAAATACCTTAGTCCTCTCAGAAGGTTGAAAAAATTAAACTTTTAATACAAAGTGAAAGCCGATTTGAAAGAAATTAAAGAAATAATTTCATATACTAAACTTGGGGCTTTCATTATTCTTTACACTATCTTTTGGCACCGACTTTCCTTTATATATCTATTATATATATATATATATTAGTGTCCAGGGAGTTTCGGGGGGCAATAAATCGATCTAGCTAGGATTTATTTTTAGGAAATGTCTTTTTGTCCGTGTTTTCAGGCAATGAAAAACTGCTACAATATAAGAAGGTATATTTTGACACTCTGTTAATGATCGTAATAGCTCAAGTGGATATCGAGCGGTCGCGAAATCGAAATGCCTTGATTCGCGTCCCGCTTCGGTCCGACTTTTTTCCTTTTTTTTTCAAGTGCCCTTCTTTTGTGAGAAAATGTTTTATTTCGAGCCCTTTTTTAGTATTTTTTTAAAAATACGAAAATTTACCTCCGAATTGTCATCCGGGTACTAAATCTATTAATTGGACTAAAAAATTAAAACACTATTACGATAATATGTTGCTTGTAGAATAATCTGACAAAAAATAAGTAAATCAATCATCAAAATCATAGTTTTTACTCGTTAAAAGAAATTTTTAGAGGTAGTTTTGTAATTTTTTTCCATCGTATCAGTTATCATTAGTATCATGTTTTCAACAGACTATCTAACTAGCATATATCCAGGAATACATAATATATTTTTTGATATTTTTACTGCAGTGGATCATATGCTTTAAGGCATGATAAAACTTGCGTTTAGCTGTAGTACCCTTAATGTCGGCTTTTAAATTTTATTAAAAGTTTAATATTAATTTTAATGCTTATCTTGTTTTCAACGATTTACTAAGGTACTCGCTATAACCTAGTTTTTGATTTGTATTTATTACTGAAGCATAACGTGAAACATTTTGTAAAATTTCAAGCGGCTTGTTATTTTTTAAAATAGAATTTCAAAAGGTAACCTCACGACAAGATCTTTGTTTGTTTAACGAGTAAATATGGCGCGCGTCAGAATGAATACTCGGAACTCTACATTTAAGGGTGCTTTTACCTCGTCTAAATTTAATTTAACATAATATACCATGTTTTCTAAGACTTTATGATGGTTACCTAATTTTATATTAATAAAGAATCTTATTTTAACATTTCGACAATTGTTGAATTCCCGTGGAGATAATTTTGTTATTGTTAACTGAAGTTAACAAATGAGCTTACAGTCAACCTTATGGTAAAAGTGCAATAGTATAGCTATTGCAGTCCATAAAACCTGCAGCCAACTTCAAGAAAAGAAGGCTATATAGGTGTGTTGTCATCTCTGAGGACTAAGATGGAATGCCTCATAATCTGTAAATCAGGGATTCCCAAACTATTTTCCAAAATGAACTGATACCTCAGACCCCATAACCAAATTACATTAAAAATCCTATCTCTAGTTTTTTTCCTCTTAATACCACCACCACCACACAGTAAATTGATTATAACTTATTTGTCTATGGGTTTGTTTCTTGTTGAATAAAGCGAGCAAGTAACGGAATGATATAAAAATATTCTTTTAAGCTGTCACTACTCGCTATAATCGCGTACAAATTTAATACTTAGATATATTGAACCCAGAAACAATTACCTAATACAGGGTTCACAACAACTTGTGTAGACTAAATATATGACTGATGACATGGTTTATTTTAACCCATTAAAAGTAACGTCCTATCAGCTGGATATGAGCTTCATCTCATTTTAAGGGAGTAATGGACTGGGAAGATTGCTTCACTGTGTGCTGTGTTAACGAACTTTACGTATCTCAAAATAAACTTAGTTTATTCAGGGACTACTCTTAGTTCGCTTATTATGAATACGAAATGCAAAATGAACTTGACGACTCTTAACTTAGCTTCTCATCAACTAATTGAAATTTGTTACTTCTTTGTAGTTTATAACTAGATATTTAAGCTTCATAAAATTTTAGCTAAAACGTCTGTAAAAATATTACATACACGTTTCCTATATTTATTTTACTCATATATTTAAGTCTAATAAAGTTTTAGCTTAAACGTTACTTTACAACAACATTTTCTCCTGTATGGTGGAGGTTTACAAAACAAAAAGAAAAGTCCTTGTGCAGGACACATGTCCAGACCCGGAGTTGTTCCTATTCTAGATATGTGTAGGTATTTTTATATCATACTAGAACTCTTTGAGTATGGGTTTCTATAGCTGTAGCGCCTGCTTCTCCTTTATTTTGGGGCCGCTCCGTTGCATGAATATATGAGAGACGATTTGCCATAGTTACCACGCTTGGGCACTTGGGTTGGCAACCACAGTTTTTTATTATATTAAGTTGGTATCAGAAGGTGCTGCTGCCTATCTCCTGTTTCATTTTTAGTATTATTTAAAAGAAATATAGGTATTTTTCTACGTTTCCTATTATTATTTTAAATATATCCACATCATCTGAATGCTTGGCGGCCCACCATTGTACGTTTCACTATGAGTTTTCTTCCGCGTACGACCTGTCTGTGGAATAATTTACTAACGGCGATTTTTTCGGACCGATACGACCTGGGGCCTTCAATAAAAGAGCTTATTCCTTTCTAAAGGGCCGGCAACGCACCTGCAATTCCCCTGGTGTTGTGGATATTTATGGGCTGCGGTAGTCGCTTAACATCAGGTGAACCGTATGCTCGTTTGCCCCGTTATCTATATAAAAAAGTTATAATTAAATGTAAGGATCTGGTTCACGAATGGTGGATTCAAATTATTGACACGTTGTTTATAATATAATTGACATTGGTAGCGCAATGGCTAAATGTTTGGCTCGCGAATCGTGGATTTGGTTCCCGCTCTCAAGAAGCTGTTATTAAGTAGTTGTATTTACAAAAACTATCAACTTTCAATTTTGTGCAACGTACCTAACCATAAAATGTACGATAATTATACTTTGTTATTGCCACGTTCTATAAGATATGTTAAAAATGCATTTGGTTTCGAATATAAATGTAGTATCATGTTCCCACTATACAGGACAATGACTGTTAAGGGGAAATATAACCTCAAATGGCTTAGCAAGATCCTCCGTTATGCCGAAAGTATTGCAGCATTAATTTTGAAATAAATATATTGTAAAGTTGAGGATTAATGTTAAGGTTTATGTTAGACGAAAACACGATTCCGTAAAATTTTCTCGATAGAAAAAAAAATCCAAAGTTACCTCCAAACTGAACAATAAAGCGCTGTTATTCATAAAATACTTTAAATAAGATCATGAAACTTTGCATACTAACTGAACTAACTATAATGCAGTGCTTATGTTATTTACTTTTTTTTAAATACCATTATTTTCACTGTAAAAAGAAATTACCTAAACTATCGGCGTCTTGAGCTTGATTCCTGTCGCCCGTTAGTATCGCTTTGGCTTTTGAAGGGAGAAGTTGTGTCGCTTACGATCATAATACACATTACGCAACAGGGCGACGTAAAAATAAAATGGGAAATAACCGTTATAAAAATAAGAAGCGACTGGGTTGGCGTTAAGAAACAGGCATAAATATGATAAACCTAATGAAATAAGTATCCAACGCCCTTTCTACTTACAGTATTAGTGATTACAAACATGTCGGTACATAGCATACGACGCGCGGGGAAGTGGGGGCGAAATTAGAATTTGAGCTGACTTACTCTAACCTCTTAAGGCAAATAAACAAAAAGTTACGTTTTGCTGTGTATGTATAGAAGGTGCATCGCACTATTCGGATTTGAATGCGAATAAACCTGATCCTCTTTAGGTTAAAAAGAAAAAAATGAAGTAACAAACTTAAACGCCAGTCAGCAGGGTACAGAACAAGTAATATTTAAAAAAAAAACGAATGGAAAGGATAATGGAGCCCATATGGCTCCGAAACACTACTGCAGTGTGGTTTACGAACTTTACATGACTTATAGAAATAAATTATTATATACACAGTGTAACATAATTAACGCACACCCTCAGACACCCCAATTAGTATATTATGTTATAATCATAATACATACACTGAATTTTTATTTAAACATTTTATGCACTGATTATTTATCAAATTAGTTATACTAATTCCGGAAGAATGTTGTGGTCACAGTAAAAATCCACGTACGCAAAGACTTTAACGTGCTTGAAATAAAGTTCCTTTTTCTTTATTTTTATTGAATGACAGAGTTAGTAATAATACAAATAAAACTGCACTCTTAAAAGTCTCATTGCCTTAAGTTACGGTCTATTTCAGTTTGTTTTGACTGTACAGATTTAGTGTGACTGTAATTTACGTAGTCTTAATTATTTTTGGGATAAAAAATTATCTATATTAAAAATGACAGGAATCGATTCAGTAAACGATTCTGAACAAACTACTTTCTCAAAGTGCGTTAATTATGTTACATGTTGTATATTTTTTAGTGTGTAGAGTAATATGTGCGACCGGATCGTGGCGGTGAAGAATTAATCATTTAATTTCTAAGTGTGGTTTAGTTTGGCAAGTGTTAGAACGATTACATAGCTTTCGATGGATGACAGTGTAACTATCGCATTATGAGATCGGCTTGGAGAAAGACATCCTCATCAGCATTGGCATCGGTACTATTTCTGGTTTCCATTTATAAACGTCATTGAATTATAACATTTTGTCAGTAGGTAACTACTTGTATGTAGCAACTTATTTGTTTCTTATTGCAGAGCTTCATATTAAAATCGATCAGGGTATACCGTAGTACTGAATATCGACCACGTTTCATGGGATTTTCCTGCACGCGTAACAAAGCATCAGCATAGGTTTTTCCACTCGACATAATGCAAACATTGCTGTAGCTTTAAAACGACGACTCATTTGCTTATGCGTCTCGGGACACTCCTTCTTTATAATATTAATGAAGCTCTTGAAAGTAATACGAGCGTACATTCCTCACTACTAATATATTATATTCTGTGCCGACGGTGAGAACATAATATATGAAAAATATGCACGTAAACAAAGATCATAATGTGCTAAAGCCTGTGCTATATACGCAGTTACGTATCTCACGGCGGTATAACTTACGTTCTAAAGCTTTGTGCTGACAATCTCTAGAAAATGTAGATGTCTATGGGCCACAGCAACCACTTGCCATCAGGTTGGCTGTGGGCTCGTTTGTCATCCTTCCAAAAAAATTAAGCCGTTTTCAAAAAACTAAAAAGAATAAAATAATTTTTACACTTCTGAAGTCGGGGATAGGACATAGTATATATATATATATATATATATATAAAAAAAAAATATATATATATATAACGGACGACGCCCCTGCCAAGTGGGTCACCCATGGGCAAAAAACTATCCTATCTCTCAAGTTGGACCAAACTGCACACGGTGTGCAAATTTGATTAAAATCGGTTGAGTAGTTTAGAAGTCCATCGCGGACAAACAACGTGACACGTAATTTATATATATATTTATATATATATATTTATATTTATATATATATATATATATATTATTTTTTTGGAAATCGTGTGTTTTGGAAATTATATTTAGATATAAATTACATACAGATGAAACATGAATAATATTTTTTGATCTTATTGACATAATAGAAAAAACTGAACTGGTTATTTGAATAAAAAACCATGAGTGCAATTAGTTTCATTTAAATTTTCGTATTTTTAAAAATATTAAAAAAGGGCTCGAAATAATAGATTTTCTCACAAAAAAGGGAACTCAATTCGCTATACTTATATATAGCGAATTGAGTCTATATAGAGTATTCCCTTTTTGGTATATATACTAATATTGTTTAGAGTATAATATACTTTCTACAGAACAAATTATTCAGTAAACAAGTGGTACAATTAAAATTTTGTACAACCAACTTCAATATAATTAAAATTATAACATTATCAATTTATTAGAAATCAATTAAATACGCATTATTGAAGATAACTTAAAAAGTACTGGTCAGATCTTTATTAAATTTATATGGGACCACACGAGATACACCAGCTTTCAGATAAAAATCATCAAAACCGGTTCACCCAGAGAAAAGTTCCGAAATAATACACATTAAAAATTGAAACATGCAGTCGAATTGAATACTTACTCCTTTTTTAATTTGATAAAAAATAAGTAACCAGTACAAATTATCTAGGTACTAACAGTTTTACCACTTCTGTTGTTCAATTCCGATCTCATAAAAAACAACTTATAGGCTATAAACTAACTGAATCCGACACGCTTCGCTGGGTGCACTATATTGTGGAATCTAGATGTAAAATATCAAAAAAAAAATATGGGACTATCGTAAAATCCGTTCTTAGTGAGCATCTAGAGTCAGTCAGTCAGTAGTATTTCGCTTATATATATATATAAAACAATTCGATTCCATATTCATCTGATTTCTGTCTTCAGCATCTACTTTATATGAAGTAAAAATTGCGATCGGTTTTTTTCTTGAGTATTTCTGTTTAGTTTATGTTTCACAATCCTTTCTTCGTAACATAAAACTTTATATGTAGTTACTTATTCAATGGAACCATCAGCATTCAGTGGATCGATACGTCGCCCTAATTCACGCGATACCTTCGTACACAATGTACAAACAGCGACAAAGTGGCTATTCTAAGTACCTAACTAAGCTGTATTGTAGTTTCACGTATTTATGGTTTGTTCTTATGTTGCCCTGAGTATTTCCACTTTGAAAGAATTTAAATTTCTCGATTTATTGTTCTCGGTAGTTATATTTTAATATTTAATATTATTGGTTTCCACGATTTTATTTTAAATTTTAACAACAAAGAACATGTCAAGCAAATTAAAATGTTTCCTTGCAAACTAATATGATCAAAAATATCAAAAATGTTTTATCAGGGTTTGTTATAAATACTTATATTTATGTTATACATATATACATTTATTAACGTAAAGTAAAAAATACTGTCTGATTGGCCGCCGTGCCGGATATTCGGTCTAAAATATAATATAATATTCTATATACGTTTTCTTAAGCAATGTGGGCGCGTTAGCATGTTATCTGCACAAAATATAGTATTCTTTACAATTAAATATCAATTGAGAATTTTTTTTATGTTTGATTTCTTACCATCACTGTTTCCTATCTCGTATTTCAGATATTTGAATATGAAAGGTATCGTGTGGATAATGTAAAAAGTAAAAACCATTGGAAACCAATATATCTTTCTTTTTTCTTTATTAGTGCATGTATTTATTCTGTGTCAGGGGTAAAAACGTTCCGCATAGATGTAAATATTTGGTCATTTACCATTCGGCCAACTATATGCTGGTACCCTAATAAAAATAATAATAAAATTATGGATTTTGGAGTACCACAACCAAGGACTTTTTATTTGTTTAATTATTATAAGTCAGTGCTTGACCACAATTTTTCTTTCTTTTTTCTCAATCATTCTCAATAGGCCAGAAGTATTTTGTTAACGATGAGACAGACAGATTATCGATCTAAGTGCCCAAAGCAAACGCAGCTACAGCTCGCAGTTGTCTTAGATGCAAATAATAAAATGAACAATATGTCACAGTAATTATTCGTCTATTAAGAACAAAGTGTCGCGTATCCTTTAAATATTGAGTAGTTCGTAAACGAGTCGGCTGTTAATTGCACAGCCATCGGTTCCAGCACGCCTCACCTAACTCAATTAACTTTGCGATGCCATATTTTCCATCTAAATTAATTAAATGTTGGTCACTACCAATCTAGCAGGTATTGACATTTCCAGTAGTTTTTCTTTGTGTCACAAATTTTCATTTATGGTCATTTTGTTTCATAAATATATAAAAAACAGAACAAGCCGGGATCTATCTCTTTAAAGAAACCCGACGAAGCTGCTCAACATCGCCGGATGAAACCCAACGCATCCTAATTGATACTCACTTCCCAGGTTGCTGTGTAGTTGAAAGGGTGAACCGGCATGAAGATGCACTGACACCAACAAAAGAAGACTAGGAATTAGCACAAAGAGTGGTGACGATGGACAAAATCCATTGGGCCATTCGTAATTTCCAACCCTATAAGGCAGCAGGACCTGACGGCTTATTTCCGGCACTTCTACAGTGGGGGGGGGGGGGTAAAGTCCTAATAGTCAGACTTGTTGCCGTAATGAGAGCATGTCTGGCTCTTAAATATGTTCCTAGGGGATGGAGGGAAGTGAAAGTCACGTTCATACCCAAACCAGGTTAGAACGACTATACAGACCCTAAATCCTACAGACCTATTAGCCTCACATCTTTTCTCCTAAAGACGATGGAGAGGATGTGTGAACGGGAGTTGAGAGGGTCGGCGCTAATTAACTTACCGCTACACGAAAAACAACACGCCTATAGCTTAGGTAAATCAACAGAATCGGCACTTCACCAGGTAATAACAAAGATTGAAACCATCCAAAACAAAGCAATATGTCTAGGCTCCTTCACAGATATAGAAGGTGCTTTTGACAGAACAAATTTCTCCAGCATAAAAGGTGCCCTAAGTAGACATAATGTTGAACCGGCACTGATTGACTGGATAGTAAACATGCTCAGTAAACGAACAATAAAGATTGCTGGTGAATCTCAGACAATTCAGATCATGAAAGGATGCCCGCAGTGTGGGGTTCTTTCACCTTTCCTGTGGAATATGATCATTAATGAACTCATCAGCAAATTAAACGCTAACCGTTTCTACACAGTCGGTTATGCAGATGATCTGACAATACTGGTCTCTGGTAAGACAGCAAGCATTGTGTGCGACCTGACCCAAACGGCTCTCCGTATTGTGGAGTGATGGTGCAGGGAATATGACCTAACCGTTAATCCAAATAAAACGGTTATAGTAATGTTCACACAAAAACGAATGCTGAATAACTATCATCTTCCAAGTCTTTTCAGCACAAAACTCCAACTTTCTTCCGAGGTAAAATACCTAGGTCTTACCTTGGACAGTAAACTTAACTGGAACAAACACATAGAAAACAAAATCAGCAAAGCTAGATTAACTTTCTGGCAATGCAGAAACATGATTAGCAAACGATGGGGTTTAACGCCAAAAATTATACTGTGGCTGTACAAAACTGTATTTCGACCCTTGATCACATACGGCTCTCTGGTATGGTGGACCAAAACTAATGTAGCCACCACTATACAAAAGCTTCAGCGTTACCAGAGATTAGCTTGTATGGCTGCCACGGGCTACATAAGGACTACACCAACAGCAGCTTTGGAGGCTATGCTGGAGCTAACACCGCTTCATCTACATATACAACAAGAAGCAACTTTAGCTGCCATTAGACTCAAGATCCTAAATCTTTTAAGTAAGAGTAGAGTCCCCCATACAGATATAATCGATAGAATTTACTCAAAAATTCCTATCTTACAACCAAGTATGATAGGATCCCAAAACAATTTGTAATCGATAAGAAGTACAGGATACAATTGAAGGAAACTGACCATCTGGAAGGATTGGGTCCAAGAGAGCTCAAAGTTTTCACGGATGGTTCTAAGACAAATGAAGGTGTGGGGTCTGGGGCTTTCTTTGAAGATCTTAATATCCACATATGCACACCGCTGGGTACCCACAACACAGTCTTCCAGGCTGAATGTATGGGTATCATCCAAGCGGCCATAGCAATAGATGTTAGGAAGGTGAAAGACTTCTCCATCAGAATACTGACCGACAGTATGGCGGTACTACAAGCTCTGAGTTGCAATGTGACGAACTCGGGACTGATATACGAGTGCCATCAGCGATTGAATGAGGTATGTAAGCACAACAATGTGACACTGCAATGGATCAAGGGACACAGTGGATTTAGAGGCAACGATGCAGCAGATAAACTGGCCAGAAGGGGATCGGCCTTAGCAACTATAGGGCCGGAACCAATAATACCAATCCCCTTTGGCTACGTTCGTTCACTGGTACGTAGATACTTCAATAATTTACACGCTTAGCTTTGGAAAAATTTTGTAGACTGTAGACAAGCTAGGGAGGCCTTACCTGAAATAAACAGTCGTCTAACCAAGGTTCTAAAGAGACTGAACAAGCCACAGATCAGGATAGTAACAAATGCTATCAGAGGACATGGCTCTTTTAACAAACATTTGATCACCATAGGTGTTACTGATAGCCCCCTGTGCAGGGCATGCATGGGAGAGGAAGAAACGGCGGCTCACGTGTTGCTGACATGTCCAGAAGTCGCTTCATACAGGGCTAAACATCTCGGCACGCCGGGATCGCTCCCCCGAAGTTGCTTGCAACATCAAGGGACTGCTGAGCTTCTTCGGGGGAGATATCATGGCTCGAATAAGCATATTATTCCTGTCCACACGCAAAATACGCGCTTAGACGTGGAGTTGCGGAAAACAGCCCGTCGTTAACTAAACTAAACTAAAATATAAAAAATAGCGTAACTTCATCATCAATTACTATTACGGCCTATGAAAGTTCACTGCTGAACATATACCTACCCACAGATAATAAGCGATATTAGCGATAGTTGCCACTCTTGGCAGGCGAGTTCTCAGGCGCAAAGGAGAATGCCCATAGATGTATGGAAATGGAATCTCGTACCAAGTTGCATCAAAATCAAACTTTGTTTTTATAGACTACACTGATCCTATTAACTTCTAGAAAAGTCCTTTTTGAAAAAAAACCGGGTTTTGGAGTTATTTTATAAAATCGAAAACAACCTAAAAACTATTACGTCAATTTTTCGATGCTACCAACGACCAATTTCAAATTGACATTTTAAACATGGACAAACATTATTGCTCTAAAAACCAATAATATTAGTACTTAATCCATTCATTTCTGAACGTTATTACGAAGAAGCTGCTGCCCATCTGCAGGTTTTTCTCCTTCTGTCGCCCCTTTCGACACCCACGGGAGCACGGGACGATTTGGTGTTCGTGGATATTCTTACACCGTTTTCTATATATTTCGTTTAAGAGGCCGCATAATGCTGTTTTGGTGATATTGATCAATCTGGATCTCGGTATCTGTAAGACCTAACAGTTTGCTATTTGGACACATTAAACCTGGACTTATAATCTTCAAATCTGTTGAAGCAAAAACACGATTCGATAAAAAATTCTCGATAAAAAAATATGAAAAACCCTCGTTTTGCACTTATTTTTAGTTAGATCTCTGAAACCTTATGGAATTGAATGATGATTTTTAGCTAATAGATAGATAATAATGTTATCTCAAATCGTGACGATTTATTTTTTTATTTTTCTACGTGGTCTTCTCGTAATTAGCAATTATGTGATTTGGCGCTTGCGTTATTTAATTCTAAACGAGCACACTCTCTTTCTGTCTCTTGTTTTGTACGTGGTAGCAATAGCGCTATCCTTTTCAATTTGTTCAATCATTCTGCTGCGGCATCTATTACGGGACGAACCTATGTTTGGCGACATTACGGAGAGATGACTATTTATTTCCGACATTTTTATTTTGTATTGTGGTAGGTGTTACTGTAAAAAGGAGTTTAAAACGTTTTGTGTAAATATATTACCTATATTTAAAGTGTAAATAAAGATGGGCAAAAAGAAAACTCTCGGAAAAAGAAAACAATTAAAACGTCTAAGAGAACAACTCCGTATTTTGAACGAAGGAAAAAAAAGTAAGTACCTATCTAACTACCGATATAAATAACGGTATCAATTTAATTTTCATTTTTAATTTTTTTTTCTTAAAAAAACGTTACCCCCACTCTAGGATTTTCTCCTGTATCGTGGAGGCAGTTTACAAACATAAATTGCACGAGGACAAGCACCCTGACCCGGAACAATTATTTGTAGGCCATACAAATACTTGTTCCCTGCGGGATTCGAACCCGCGGCCCCCAGCGCAACAACTCATTGCTAAGCCACTGCGCTACGGAGGCCGTCAAATTATTCTTTTGTTTACGTAGCTTCTTAGGTATTTCGAATATGTATAGAGCCGAACACGAAGGATCGGTTTGCGAATCATTTTTCGAGTTTCAACCTTATTGCAACGAGATAAAGCTCATGTCTAGTGTCACGTCACGTTGCTGCTGGCTGTTGATAAAGTTTAAATTCGTTTGATGTGTTGCAAAAACGTTTTGTAATTTTATTGTTACATAAGTTTGTTTATGTTTATATAAGATCAATCGGGGTGTTATGATAGGTACCACTCGTAGTTTCTGATACCCACGATACAGGGAATAGGTATCACTGTGGGGTTAGGGATAGGTTTTGAATGTTGTGGGTTATGTTATGTTACTTTGACTGCCTCATTGGTCTAGTGGTTGTAGTAGTGCGACTGCTGATCATGAGGTCCTGGGTTCGAATCCCGGGTCGGGCCAAAATTTTTTTTTGTAAATAAGTTGAAATTTATAAAAGATCAACCGGTGTATTATGAGAGGTACTACCCGTAGTTTTTGATACCGTCAAGAAATTTTCAGTAGCTGCCCGGAGTCAGGAAGTTGGCGGTGGCCCACCTCCTTGTCTCGGAATGCACGTAAAGCCGTTGGTCCTGCACCTGATCTCTCTCCGGTTGTGTCGGTTTACCGTCTCATCGGATTATGAGGGTGAGGGAATAGAGAGTGCACCTATGCTTGCGCATACATTTGCGCACTATAATGCTATCCTGCGTCGATGGCTAGTCTCCGTTGAGGCAGGCCGCCGTGACCGAAATTTGGTCTGGAGAATAGTATGTTACTTTATTTTATTATGACTATACATTTGCAGAAAACCAAACATTTCATTCATTGAGCTTGAGAATGTGATGAATAAAACGGCGCCCACGGTATTAGAGAATGGACTGCACGAAGACGGATCGGCACGCGGCGCGAGCGACTCGAGCGGCGCGCCGGCGGTGCCCACGTCGTTGTCGGCGGCGGCGGCTGGCCATTTGGAACAGGGAAAAGGGGACTCGTCGCTATCTATTGACAGTACGGACAAGTAAGTATTTACATAAATAAATACATATAAAATAAATAAGTAAGTAAATTTTGAATCCCTGTTAGTATTTCTTTCTCTAACTGCCTCGTTGGTCTAGCGGTCGCAAACGCTACTGCTGAGCGAGAAGTCCTGGGTCGGGCAAAATGGTATTGGGTTTTTCCATTAGTAATTTCTCAGTACCAGTCCGGAGTCTGGATTTGTGCTCGATTAGTGGCAATAGGCTCGCACTTTATTACATGAGACTTATAACATAAATGGCGAAATGTGGGTGCACTATGCACCTCTACCTACCCTTTCGGGGAATAATGGCGTAATGCTATGTATGTATATATGTATGTAATATGAAACATGGTTCAATCTTTTAAACCATGTTTCATTATTGGAATGAAAATTTTACAATGCTATAAGTACTCGTATCCTACCTAAATGCGAAGACTTGGTTTATGAGAATCAAAGGTAGACCTAATACAAATGAATGCATCGATAATATTGTACTCGTATTTTTACTGACTTCAAAAATGAGTAGGATATTCTCGATCCGACGTTTTTAGGGTTCTGTACCAAAATGGTAAAAAAGAAACCCCTATGGTGTGACTTTGTCTGTCTGTCACAGCCGTATATTTCAGAAACTACTAATGTTATCGACTTGAAATTTGGAGCAGTTATATACAAAATGCTTGGCTACTGTTATTGCTAATGAGAAAAGTTCAAAAATATTTTTATTTTCACTGCAAAAGGCACCGAAGAGGGGGGTTTGGAATTTTAAAAAGTTACTAGGTATAGTATATAGCGTATATATGTGTAGTGTGAGTGACATTAGACGAACTGTACCTTTTCACTAATATATCCATAAATATCGGTTGTGCTTTGAATATGTTTTTTTAAATGTTTTATATGAAATACATATTTTAAAATAAATTTAATAATATTATGATAATAATATCACACATATATTTTAAATTATAATAAAGAAAACAAGATTTTTGATGTAGATTTGTATTTGTATAGATGATGTAAATTTAATTGTGTAATGTCTCTGTCCTAGTCTGTCCTGATACTATAATCTGACATCTGTCCCCGCACCATGCTACAGCGCTAGCAATGTAGGTAAAGTGACATATTATATGAAAGGTATTTGGACATGGGAACGTATCGGAGCTATTCAAAGATATACTATTGTTTCAAAACATTCATGCATTATTATTATTGTCTGCTTTATAGTTTATGTAATAATATGTATTACTGTTGTAGGTTTCCAGACGAAGAGCACACGTCAGATAGAAATCATGCAGAAATCAATGAAGAATCAGACGAAAGAAGAATCATAGACCTTAAATATTTTCTAAAAGAATTAAAAACAATTTCGAACCACTCAACAGCCTTCGGTTGCGGTATAAATAATTTGGAGTTGATAGGGGAGAAAAGGTTAGGTTTGATTTCAAAATTAAAATTCAAATGCAATATGTGTAATGTTGAATTTACTACACATACGTCCAAACCTAGTCCAAGCGACAATTTGAATGTAAATACTGCCGTAGTAACGAGTGCTGCTATTACAGGTGTAGGATATACACAATTGCAAGAAATATTTACATCAATAAATGTTCCGTTTATGACAGAAGTTTTTTATAAGAAAATTGATAATCGAGTTAGTGAAGAATGGGAAAAGTTAGCCACAATTGAAACGCGCCAAGAATAAACAAACTACACCATCAGAGCACATGTGTTTTAAAAATTACACTGGTTCATCTACAAACATGGAATCGGAAATATTAGTGGAAGGATTCAAACAATCTTTGCACATGTATGGTCTTATATACGGCAAAATGGTTGCTGATGGAGACGCTTCCACTTATTCTAAAATTTTAGCAGCCCGGCCATATCCTAACTACACTGTTGAAAAGATAGAGTGTAGAAACCATTTATTACGAATCCTGTGTAATAAATTACAAGCGCTTACCAAAGATACCAAATATAAACTGCAGCATAGAAGGTATCTGAATACACAAAGAATCCTGGCTATCAGAAAAGTTATTTGTTCTTCAATAAAACACCTGAAGAAAACAAGTGATACCCGCTCAAAACAAATAAACGATCTTTATGTAGCAATTTCCAATTCATATAATCATGCTTTCGGTTGTCATACCAATTGTCAGAATTTTTATTGCGAAAGCAAAAAAACAAGTGAAGATGTCACTGTCAAACTGAAAGATACGGCGTTAGAAAATCAAATAAACTTTATAGTCTGCTCTATTGCAGCTAATGCACGAAGTCTTATTGAAGACGTGGACAGCAATCGTTGTGAACAGTTTAACGCCATAATTGCAAAGTGTATCGGTGGTAAACGCATAAACTTTTGTCTTCGGCGTTCATGTCAGACCAGATGCGCTACGGCAGTCGTATCATTTAATACAAAAAAACCTTTGTATAAGCTCCAAAGATCTATTCTTGGTGTGAGCCCAATGTCAAAATCAAAATACCTGGAATTGCGAAAACTAAAAAGAAACGGTTCCAAGCCTAAAATGCAACCCAGAAAGCTTGTTTATCAACAGAAAGAGAAAACGGCTGAAGATGAAAATTACGGTCAAAATTGTATGAAGCCTGATTTGCATACAGAAGATTTAGAAAGAATGAAAAAAACATTTTTAACAAATTTGGAGAAATCTGACGAAGAAAGAATTAATATTGAAAGGGAAACAGTCCTCCAGAGTGATTGTAGTAAATGGATGGAAATACGAAGGAATTTGTTAACGGCTTCCAATTTCGGCAAAATTATAAACAAGAGGAGCACGACGTCAGGTAGTATAGTTAAAAGTTTACTGTATCAAAAAGATCTCTCTGGTGTTACCTCCATCAAACATGGTAAAATTAATGAAAAAAATTGCTTTGAATCAACTAGAGCAGCAAGAAAACATTAAAATTATGCCCTGTGGGCTATTCATCGATAAAAACCATCCATTTTTAGGAGCAACTCCTGACGGTGTGATAGATGACAATAGGATTGTAGAAATAAAATGTCCAGTATCAGGCTACAGAACTAGCTTGGAAGATGCTGTGAAAAACAGGAAAATTACTTTCTGGAAGTATGATAATGGCCAAATGTTGATCAATAAGAAACATCACTGGTATTTCCAAGTGCAAGGACAGTTAAATATAACAGGAAGGAGAGAGTGTCTTTTTGCCGTGTGGGTTAGTTCAAATCAACAGATAAAAACAGAAATAATACAATGCGACCAAAGACTGTGGAATGATCATATGGTTCCCAAACTAAAAACATTTTACTTGGAATCTTTACTGCAGGAATTGTTGGATCCGCGAAAAACACGTAATATGCCCTTGAGAAAAATAAGTCCTCCGACCACAATCAAAGAAAAACCCAAGAAAAGAAAACATAATTCAATAAATTCTCATTTTGCCAAGGTCCCAAAAACGCAGGAAAGAACCGACAATTACGACATGACAGATATACAACAATGTAAGCAATCCATTGTACATTTCAATAATATGTAAAATAAATTGGTAAATCCAGTTGGGCATGCCTTAAGAGCCCAGTCTTTCAGAGCAAAACAGAAAAATTGCGTTCTGGTGACACATCTACACCCTCCCTGCCCCGCCACTTCATGTACCGCCACCGCAGTTATCTTTCTGGCCGTAGCGTGGAAAGTTGCTCTACTAAGATTTTCCAGTATCAATTTATCTAATATACAGGATTATTGATAATTAGCTAACAAATTTTCACATACAGATTTTCTACCTCGTATCTATTTTTGTTCCATGCTTTTATTACAAAATTCGTTACACAAAAAAAAAAATATTTTAAGTTTGTATAATTTTTGTTGTTTTGTTGAAAAGGTTTCTAAAAGATAATCATCTAGAACCTGTATAACATGTACTCGTATTATTGATTATTCAAATGAATCTGGCAAGTGCTAGAATGAGTCGTGCACTGAGGGTTTCGTAATAAGTCGATGACACTATCGAAAATCCGTCAAGTACGTCAAGTAGTTCTAAATACTAAAATAGATTAAAAAAAAAACTCAAAATAATTTCTATATAAGTACAAACAGTCCACTATCACACATATTTATAGTTTCTCATTAAAGTATAATGTAACTTTGTATAGCATTTACCTATATGCATTACAAATATGCAACTCATTTATAAACTATTCTTAAAAGTACCTACCTAATTATATACCTAATATTTAACCAAGTGCTCACACATATGCACGTTGTTAACTATTTTACTATGAAACACAAAAAAACTTACCTTTGAATTCTATTTCTGTTCATTGCTTCAACGTTTGATTTCAATTTTCGTTTTCTGGTACAAGCATATTTTTTACGTTTATGGTCCATATCGAAATTAAAAGTTATAAAACAAATACAAAATGATTTATAAACCCTTAAAGAATTATATGCAAAAAATAATAAAGTAGAGCAACTTTCAATTCGTAACAATGCGCAACCAAGATTAGGGAAAGAGAGAGAAAGAGGAATGTTAGAGCGAGAGGAAGTGCAAAAATTTGGCACAGACAAGACGTCTGAACGCTACAGCCGCTCAGCGGCTACTAAGGAATATTGCCCGCAATTATTGTTTATAAAGTCAATATTTTATAGGTCGATCGAAATAATTATTAATTTTGAAATAAAGTGGTTTAAATTATTATTTTTTAATATTTGTCTAATTAAACACCTGCCCTTGAGAAAAAAATAATTATAGCATAAATATTTTCAGCTATTGCTATGAAACAAATAGTTTTTTATGAGGCGAAAACAGCGAAATTTAACGAAATTGAGACCTCTTATTTAAGACAATGAAAGATATTTAGAAAAAAAGAAACAGCGCATTTTGGAGATGAAGATGTTTAGCTATTAACGCGCTGAATAGATTTCGCCTTTTTATTATCGATTGCCTTATAATGGTACACGAACAAAGCTCGAAATTGCGTTGGGTGCGAGAGAGCTCTATTTACCGTTTGATTTATCTAACATAGACCACATAGATGAACCAAAAAAAAATTTAGCCATTACTTATAATCTGGGTATTTATGTGTTATCAAAATATTTTACTCTGAAACAATAATTTGCTGTAAAAAAAAGAAATCAAAGTGGCGCTAATGATTCGATGTGAGTCAACTTTAAAAGACTGTAGCCTTAAGCGCATTAAAAAATTTACGTATAACATGATTATATATGATTAACATATATATGATTATACGGAATTTTTTAAAGTAGTTTAAATACATTTCGACAGCACTATCGGCTTCAACACCCTCGAAAACCAATGAAAATGACACCCATGATGAAAAAATTTATACCTAATTCAGCTGCCATCTTGGATTTACATTTCGACAGCACTATCGGCTTCAACACCCTCGAAACCCATGAAAATGACACCCATGATGAAAAAATTTATACCTATTGCAGCCGCCACCTTGGATTTACATTTCGACAGCACTATCGGCTTCAGCACCCTCGAAAACCATGAAAATGACACCCATGATGAACAAATCAATACCCATTGCAGCCGCCGTCTTGGATTTAAATTTCGACAGCACTATCGGTTTCAACACCCTCGAAAACCATGAAAATGTCACCCATGACAAAAAATATTGATACTACTTACTTTTAGTCTGTACTACTATTATTTATTCTGTGCTTTTAAAATATTGTAATAAAAAAGAAATCTCTTATTATTACCATAGTAATGACGCGCTCTCGTGTAGTGTTTTACATATCTACCTAGTTATTTATGATGAGAGTTTATTTTTGTTTAGGAAGCATTACTTTTTGTTATAACGGTAATATGATATTTGTAGTGGGTACTTACGTGTCGCGTAATTTGTTGAAGCCTCTTTTTTTGTCTTTTTTTTTTTACGGATTTTTTGTTATTATTGTAATTGTATTGTATATTCTGAATATAAGTACATATTAAACTGTTTAATAAATGCATATTTACATATAACATTTTATTTCATGCTAATCTTTTAGGTTTATAAATTGAGTAGGTATCTACGCGAGGACTGAATGATGGATCAGTCTAGATAGTCTCGAGTCCACGAAAAAAAACACGAGCCTCTAAATTTTGAAACTCGAGTCTCGGAATGGACCCTAGTACCTATTTACGTACTATATTGGTGGTATGTCAGCTTGTAGGCCTATGAAAGAAGCTTCTAAATGTTACTCTATACACATCGATCCGTCGTACCGTAGAAATACTTCCGTGAATTTGAAATTTATTTGAATAACATATTTTTACTTATACATTTTTATTGCCACACGAATCAAGTTCAAATTCACGAAACGGGGTGTTATTATTCAAAGCTAAACGGTATGTTTACGGTCCGTCTCCGGCACAGATCGCTGTTCATCAGCTGGGTGACCGGGATCGGCGCCGTTCAAAGTCGAACTCGACTCACGCACTAGATCAGTAAAGTGCTTATCTGAACACATTTCTAAAGACGCAAACTTCGACACGAAATAAATAGCCTATTCACAGATATCATGAATTCTTACAATCATGCATTCGGAAACGTAGGTACTTGCATAGACCTACTACCTACATAACTACATACCCAACGGCTGTCACATTACATACATACACGGCGAAAACTACAAAACGCAAACTTACTACCTGCTAAACCAATGGGCGTATCCTTCCAGTATTTGGAATTTCCAGTATAAGCTGATCTTGCATTGTATAGGCTTTCAGTACAATGAAGAGTCAGCTTATACTAGAATATTAGTTTGAGTAGCCCTTAGTATGTACAATGAAATTAAATTTGCGATATATAATTTTATGTTCATATAATGACAAGTTAATAGTAAATTATGATTGATAATTTTATTACTTACTACGCGTCCGATTATAGTTTATTTTCCTCTAACAAAATCGCTTTGACCTCGTGTTCCCGCGTGACCGCGAGCAGTGTGCGAACGAATGGCGCGGGGAATTGGGAGCGAAATTAGAATTTGAGCCAGGGATTGAATAACCGAAAAAATTATGGTACAGACGATAAGCGGTATGACGTCATACCTTTAAATTTCGATACCTTAAAATAAAGGTACCTTTAAATTACTATACCTTAAAGTAACTGTACCATTACTTTTTCAAGTATCTAAATTATAAAATAAAGGTATAAAGTATAAACAAAGAAATTGTACGCCGCCGCTCGCGCCGAGGCTTCACGCAGTGTCGGCCGCATTTGTAAGAGAGTAGGTACTTGATCGAAAATTTACGGATATTCGTGTCTCGGCAGCTAAACAAAGTAGATTGTTTTGCCATTTTGCCGCCATTCATGTTTCCGCGTATACTTTGTCAACTTAATCACAAGTGTGCTTTTTTTTTAAATTTATTTTATGTACACAAATTAAGATACAGAAGCAGTCTTATAGTAATTTCGTACAAAGGTTCTACTTATTCCAAATTAGCTGAAATATCCTCCAGTAGACCCATAAAGGAAATTATATTGAAATTGCAAACTTAGTGCATACATTAGTACTACTAAAAAATAAATAATATACACAATGTTACGTAAATTATATAAAATAAAACAATAAATAAAAATAAAATAAATCAATAAATAATAATAATAATAAATACGATAGTTACATATGATATACATAAACTAAAACTAATATAATAGAATAATATATATATAAATTAACAGGATGCAAAGTAGTTATCTCTAAGACGTTTCTTGAATACCAACAAAGTTTCGGAATTTCTTATATTTGACGGTAGTGAGTTCCATAATCTTACCGCGTGAACTGCTTGTTATAATGTGTGCTTTATTATAACTTTACAATTAGATTGTCGTAAAGATGGATAAAAGTAGGTACAAACTCATTAAGCATTTCTTGACGATATTATACAACATTGTATATCTTTATACTTTTTTAGATTGAGGCCGAACGAACGTAATTTTTCGAGTTGTGAGTGATGATATGATTGAATGTGATTTATTTCAGAACCAGTCATCATGTGTCAGAATAAGCACCATCATTCCCTAGATATTTTTGTGAATTCGGAACGACCAAGGACTCCTTCTGCTCTACACCCTAAAGTAGAAAAACACCCGGAGAAAGATAAACATCGCTCTGAATGTTTCCATTGCATGGCTATCCAACGAGAAGAAAAGGATCAAAGAAATGACATTTTTAGCTTTATCATTATCATCATTATATCCCTTCACAAGTCCACTGCTGAACATAGGCCTCCCTCAAGGAATGCCACAAAGCACGGTCCTGAGCCACCTGCATCCATCGACTTCCTGCATGTCTTACCAGGTCATCATTCCGTCTAGTAGGCCTACACTACGCCTACCGGTACGAGACTGCCACTCGAGAACCTTTTTTCCCCATCAGTTATCGGTTCTTCGGGCCGAATGGCCGACCCATTGCCCCTTCAGCTTACTAATACATTAGGCTATGTCGATTGCCCTGGTTCTACTGCAGTTTCTAAGTTTATCGCGCAGAGAAACCCCGAGCAAAGCCCTCTTCATAGCTTGCTGAGCGACCATGATCGTCCTCATACGGCCAGCAGTTAAAGGAACATGTCTCAGATCCGTAAGTCATCGCTGGCAACATGCACTGGTGTACAATCTAGTTTTTAGGTTTTGAGGTATACCTCACGAGAAGATGTGTCGTAATTTCTCGAACGCTGCCCAGTCGAGTTGAAATCTCCTGAAGACCTCTCGGTCGAAGTTAGACTTACCTGGTCGGACTATTTGTCCCAGGCAAACGTACTCGTCAACAACTTTGAGCTTAGTGCTCCCAACAACTACCAGCATAGGCGTGACATGAACATTACACATGATCTTTGTTTTGTCCATGTTCATCTTAAAACATATACGTTGGGATACACTATTGAGATCATTGAGTATATTGCTTAGATCCACCAGCGATTCCACCATAAAGACTATATCGTCGGCAAATCGAATGTGAGTAATGTACTCGCCATTGATGTTAATACCTTTCCAATTCAGTAGCTTGAAAACATCTTCCAATGCGGCGGTGAAGAGTATGGGTGATATAACGTCAACCTGTCTTACACCTCTCTGCAGTTGAATATGATTCGTAATGACTCGAAAACAGCACTTAGCATCGTAGCCCTACTGTACAAACACTTCAGCACTTCGATATACCGACAGTCAACTTGGCACCGCTGAAGGGACTGTAGCAACGCCCAAATTTCGACGGAATCAAATGCTTTCTCATATACGGTTACGGTTGTTACCGGTTGGCGGTATACGCCAGGTAAAGTGGCAGATTGTACTCTTCGGTCTTCCGTCAATCTGCCGCAGGGTATGTATGTGATCTATGGTACTGAAGCCTTTTCGGAAACCGGCTTTTTCGGGAGGCTGGGAGTCGTCGAGCCTGCGTGCGAGACGATTCGTAATGACTCTCGAAAACGGCACGCAGACGCGGCTCAGAAGGGAAATCGGTCTGTAGTTCTTCAAGAGAGCGTAATCGCCTTTCTTTAAAAACAAGAGCACTGCACTTCTGCATCAAGCCTCCGAGTAGTGCCACCATGAAGGACGAAATTGAAGAGATTTTGAAGGACTTTAAGTACCGGTTTTCCGCCCGCTTTCAAAAACTCCGCTGTAATTCAATCTTCACCTGGGGCATTGCCGTTTTTAACGTGATAGAGAGCCTTCTTTTCTTGCTCAGACTGACTTTCGGGATATCATCGGAATAGTGTCGGATTAGACTTGCTCTTGAATCGTTACTCACACTTGCGTGTGGCTCCAGCGATAATGTGTTCAGCAGCTCATAGAAACTCTCAATCTCACTCAAAATCTCAGGTGTCCCGGAAACGGTGTTGCCACACTCATTTTTCAAAGACTTTGGAGCCCTGGTTCCATTCGATCGCTTCTTCAATACGAGCAATATTAAAGTTGCGTAAGTCTCGCCGCATGCATTTGGAGATCTGTCTGTTCAGTTGCCTGTATGCTGTCAAATCTGTTGACGATTGCAGCCTCATCTCCCGTCTAACAGCCATGAGATTAAGAGTGTGATCGGAGAGTTTTTGTGTTCTTCTGCGGCGGGTCTTGCAGAACTTAGCTCCGAGCGCATGGACAGTTTCCACGAGCTTGTCATGCATATCGTCCACTGCATTGCAATCTTCTAGGCACTGAAAGCGGTTACGTAACTCGAGTTGAAAGGTTTCGGGATTCTGGATTAGAGCACGAGGGGGACGGAGCGTTGACTTTTTTAGACGAGACCTCTTCAACTTAACGTTTAGGTTCAGTGTACCTTTAACCATTCGGTGATCACTGCCAGTTTTCATCCTTGCGATCAGTGAGACATCACTGAACAGTTACCGTCTCGTCTTCATAATAAAGTCAATCTCATTTTTTATCGTACTGTCGGGGCTCGACCAGGTCCACTTTCTGTGGAGCCGCTTCAGGAAAAAAGAGATCATTATAAACAGTCCCTCCTTCTCCATGAAGTCGGCCAGCTGCTGGCCCCTGTGTTCCGTTGCCCTAACCCAAATTTACCTATCGTCAGCTCACCTTTCTTCCTTTTGCTTAGTTTTGCGTTGAAGTCTCCCATTAACACCGTATAGTGGTTTTTATAAGAATGCATGGCTCTAGAAATATCTTAGAGAATATCTAAAAATGTAATAGATGTTGGTGCGTAGACCTGTATGACCTTGGATACCGTTTGGTGATTCTGAATATGAGGTACGCAACCTTCGTCGACACACTACCAATCTTTACAAGGTTGTTAACGAGAGACTTGTGGACTATAAATCCAACACCTCCTTGGGACAGAATGGTCGCCCTCCCGGTGATAGAACAAGCTGCCGGATTCAAGAATCACCGTGTCCTCCTCCTCTCTTCGGACCGCGGATGATCCTTTAATATTCAAGCGCTACTTGTCTATCTCTTCTTCCAGCTCCAGGATCTTCTTGGTAGTCCTCAGGGTGCGTCCGTTGTTTGTTGCCAAGTCGAATCGTCTTAGGTGGCAATCGATACTTCACCGGAGATTCTTAGCACCCCTATCCCGCCTTTACCATGTTAGCCACCTAGCCAGGAATAGCGCGGCCGCCGTGGAACTGGGGGCCGTTTACTTGTGTCGTTGCTCGTGGGGGGCATTTCCATAGTTGCCACGCTTTACGAGTGGGTTGGCAACTGCAGTTTTTTTTTTGTTGTACAATTGATGTTATCAGGAAGATGCTGCTGCCCATCCCCTGCCGCTTTCCCTCTGTCGCCTTTTACGACACCCACGGGGATTCTTAACCGCCACTACACGGCAGTAATTTTTAGCTTAGCGTTCTTTATTCGATCGCTCTCAGGGCCGGCAAATGTTATAAAAAACGGATGCAAAATATAAAAACTTGTATGCAAGCCCGTGTGTACTCAAAAATATTAGTATTCCTACATCCCTTGGAAGGGAAGCACTTTAAAGATGTTCCTTTAACTGATTCTGAAGAGCTAGGTTAAGAATTGTTACCCACATGTTAAACATAATATTAAGTTTTTAATTAAATACTTTACTGATAATAAATAAAAATACAAATATGATAAAGATGTTTTATTTTCTCCGAACATGAAATACAGTAACATAGGAAATCCAAATAGAATGAGTCTCATAACGTTAAGCAAGGTCCGAGACACAATACATATAAATAAGCCTAAAATACTCATTTTTTTCGGTACCGAAATTATTTCGGTAAAGGTATTAGTAAAATATAGGTATAACGATACCGTAAAAAAATATAGGTATAATTCTTTTTTTAACGGTACCACAACCGTAATTCTCAACCGTTTTGGTTCTACCTTTAAATCGAAGCTGTATCGTAATTCTATACCGGTACCATACCCTTATACCTTTACCGCTTTCAACCCCTGATTTGAGCTGAGGTAGTATAGGCTCTTAAATCGTTTATTTATTTTTTTATTTTTATACTATTTTTTTATGAAGCCGTAAAATTTTATTTACATGTAAATATGACAACTAATTGTACTACTGTATGTTTTATCGTACTCTACTCTTTATTTCAGAAAAAAAAATTAAAGAGTAAAAAAAATGTTTCTTAAAATTCCAAATTTAACTTAAATAATTTTGGTGTGAATATAGACTTGAAAATTCAAAATGCACATAATGTAATTTTTTTTAGGTTAAAGATATTATTTATTTCTCAAAAGAATCTTTTGAGAATGAAAAGATTACAAATCGCTTACGAGGAATTAAAAATTTACAAACAATAATAAAGGAATCCATTACGATATTTAATTCAAACTTTAAACTTGAAATATAAATGGCCAACATAATTCCAACTTATACCTAACTTCTCTAATCGTATGTACCAGATGTTACAGTTTTGCTATAAATAGGATTGCTAACATAATAATATGTCGCAAGGATAATATTTAGTTAACAATACTTGTATTGTATATGTTAAATTAAAATATCAATAGTAATAATGTAAATTAATTAGTCCGGGTTAAACAATGACGATGATGATGATTAAGCTTAGTATATAATACGACTTCTATTGCTAATTGGCCCAAACCATCCAGCGCGGTTTTGCAGACTAAAATCCTGTCGAAATCAAATTACTTAACTTACGAGAACTCCATTAACAAAAGAAACTGCAAAACGTTGTCGGAATTAGTGGCATGCAAGACTTCTGTAGGTAAATTGTTCCAACACGCGAGAGCATTCAACTGGTGTATTCAACTGGTAATGACTCGGCAACGACGCGACGGCAAATTGATCAGTGGAATAACAATAAAATACGAAGTAAAAGCAACGTGGTGTCGAAATGCACTAGTTGCATGATTTAGAGACAGCTTACCATTGTAATAAAATTTTAAATTATTATCATTCCAAATTAGAAATAAGTCAAGTAAACTACCTACATATTATGGCCCTTACATTTTTGGAATAGGTGCGCTGCGTTACTTTGATTAATATTAATTGATATCACGTATTCGAAATATTAGTATATTATACTAGATGATTTTTTTACTGCGTAAATAAAAAATAGAATGTAACAAGTGAACGGATAAAAAGCGTATAGCACCGACATTATTTTTTTGAATTTTACATTAACATGTTATGAAATTGATTTATCAATAAATAGTACTAATTTGAAATAATCTTTCGGTACTAAAAAATAACAACAAAATTTTGAACTAAATAAATAAATTAATTAAAAACTGTCGAAATTAAAATAATACGTACCCTATTAGTAGTATTTATTGGTAGATCCATTTCTTTATATTATGTAAATTTAAAATTAAAATAAAAAAAATGAAAAATATCAGCGCCATAGGCTTCTATTCCGTTCATCTGACACTTTTTTTTCCAGACGACGAAATCATACACTATATTAAGGAGCTACGATCACATATTCTTTTATAGACATTAATTGGACGATACAAAATTTGTTCACGTATTTAATTAACGTAATTATTATCTCAAACGATAGAGCGCTATGTATTATAGTATTCTATGGCTAAAACATTGAAATTATCTAAAAACAAAGATGTTAATGAATAGTATTTTATATTAGACCTTGTGGATGAAGTACTACGAATATACATTTTGTACCTATTTATCCTGAATTTGAATAGTCATCATATACACAAATTTATGAATTCTTGGATTACGGATCATCATCATCATCATCATCATCACAGCCCTTCACAAGTCCACTGCTGAACATAGGCCTCCCCCAAGTAATGCCACAAAGCACGGTCCTGAGCCACCTGCATCCATCGACTTCCTGCATATCTTACCAGGTCGTCACTCCATCTAGTGGGGGGTCGCCCTACACTACGCCTACCGGTACGAGGCTGCCACTCGAGAACCTTTCTTCCCCATCGGTTATCGGTTCTTCGAGCTATATGGCCGGCCCATTGCCACTTCAGCTTACTAATCCGTTGGGCTATGTCGGTCAATCTGGTTTTACTGCGGATATCCTCATTTCTGAGTCTATCACGCAGAGAAACTCCGAGCATAGCCCTCTCCATAGCTCGCTGAGCGACCTTGAGCGTCCTCATACGGCCAGCAGTGAAGGACCACGTCTCTGATCCGTAAGTCATCACTGGCAACACGCACTGGTTGTACACTTTAGTTTTCAGAGATTGAGGTATACCTGACGAGAAGATATGTCGTAATTTCCCGAACGCTGCCCAGCCGAGTTGAATCCGTCGATTGACCTCTCGGTCGAAGTTGGACTTACCTAGTCGGACTATTTGTCCCAGGTAAACGTACTCGTCAACAACTTCGAGCATAGTGCTCCCAACAACTACCGGCATAGGTGTGACATGGACATTAAACATAATCTTTGTTTTGTCCATGTTCATCTTAAGACCTATCCGTTGGGAGGCACTATTGAGGTCATTGAGCATAGTGCTTAAGTCCTCCAGCGATTCTGCCATAAGGACTATATCGTCGGCAAATCGAAGGTGAGTGATGTACTCGCCATTGATGTTAATACCGTATCCTTTCCAGTCCAGTAGCTTGAAAACGTCTTCCAAAGCAGCGGTGAAGAGTTTCGGGGATATAACGTCACCCTGTCTTACACCTCTCTGCAGTTGGATAGGTTTCGAGCTCTGGTTCTGTACTCGGATAGCCATCGTAGCCCTACTGTACAAACACTTCAGCACTTCAATATACCGACAGTCAACTTGGCACCGCTGAAGGGACTGCAGCACCGCCCAAATTTCGACGGAATCAAAGGCTTTCTCATAGTCCACATACGCCAGGCAAAGTGGCAAATTGTACTCTTCAGTCTTCTGTACAATCTGCCGCAGGGTATGTATGTGGTCTATGGTACTGAAGCCTTTTCGGAAACCGGCTTGTTCGGGAGGCTGGAAGTCGTCGAGTCTGCGTGCGAGACGATTCGTAATGACTCTCGAAAACAGCACGTAGACGCGGCTCAGAAGGGAAATCGGTCTGTAGTTCTTCAAGAGAGCGTTGTCGCCTTTCTTAAAGAACAAGACCACCGCACTTCTGCTCCACGCCTCTGGAGTAGTGCCACCATGGAGGACGGAATTGAAGAGCTTCTGAAGGACTTCAAGTACCGGTGTTCCACCCGCTTTCAGAAGCTCCGCTGTAATTCCATCCTCGCCTGGGGCCCTGCCGTTTTTAAGGTGCTGGAGAGCCATTCTAATCTCGCTTAGACTGACGTCCGGGATATCATCGGAATAGTGTCGGATAAGACTTGCTCTTGGATCGTTACTCACACTTGCGTGTGGCTCCAACGATGATGTGTACAGCTGCCCATAGAACCTCTCAATCTCACTCAAAATCTCAGGTGTCCCGGAAACGATGCTGCCACACTCAGTCTTCAGCCTTGACAGTTGGCTCTTTCTGGCAGATAGATCTCTGGCAAAGACTTTGGAGCCCTGGTTCCGCTCGATCGCTTCTTTAATACGAGCAGTATTAAAGTTGCGTAAGTCTCGCCGCATGCATTTGGAGATCTGTCTGTTCAGTTGCCTGTATGCTGTCAAATCTGTTGACGATTGCAGCCTCATCTCCCGTCTAACAGCCATGAGATTAAGAGTGTGATCGGAGAGTTTTTGTGTTCTTCTGCGGCGGGTCTTGCAGAACTTAGCTCCGACCGCATGGACAGTTTCCACGAGCTTGTCATTCATATCGTCCACTGCATTGCAATCTTGTAGGCACTGAAAGCGGTTGTGTAACTCGAGCTGAAAGTTTTCGGGTTTTTGGATCAGAGCACGAGGATTACGGATACGGATATTATATTTTGTTAAATATAATATCCGCTCGTGTCACTGACACTGAATCCACGCTGGGTTCACCCACCTCAAATCTAAGCGCATAGATGTTATATTCTTTCGTAAATGTGTCTGAAATAATTCGTCTATACGTATTTTTATCTGTGTAGTGGCAGCGTTACAGCTTCCACTACCACATATCATCCAGCGGGTGTCGTAAAAGGCGGCAGAGGAAAATGAAACAGTAGACGGACAGCAGCATCTTCCCGACAACAGCTCCAAATGATAAAAAGGGTGTGTGCCAACTCTATTTTCAGGTGTGGCATTTGTGGCAAATATCCCCCATATGGAGCAATCTATTGGGGAGGTCGTATGTTCAGCAGTGTATTTCGATAGGCTGTAATGGATGGAGGGAGAATATTTAAAGAGCTATTCATGTTCTGTTTTAAAATATTAAGTTCGAATTTAAAATACAAGTTCTATGAGTGTCGTTACAGGGGTCTGTGTCAGATAGATCGTATGATTTACAATAGATGGTAGTATAATCTTGTTTATGCCAGGCGTAAAACACCCAGACGGCGATGGGTAGCAGTCCAGAGACACCTGGAACCAAATGCAAACAAAGAAGGCTGCATATACGGTATCACCCCTGAGGACTAACATGGAATGCCTCACAGCGTGTAATTATGCTGGCTGTCTATAGCCTTCAGAATGAGCTAAGCGAATGGGAATGGGCTCGAAAATAGTCAAGAAAGTGCTACAAGAGCAAAGTCAAAATAGTTAAGCGATCTATTTCGAAGTCTGATTCGGATCAGTTTTCTCTGCGTAGAACTACGGTAATAAACATAGCCCAATAAACCATTAAACTCAAGTTGGAACGCTGGTACTGGTCACTAGTCCGTTGGCCATGGGTCGCCAGTGTCTCGTTAATTATTTGGAATTGGACCACGGATACCTATCCGACCTTAGTTTAAACCAGTTTCCGGTCTTACCTGAGGCTGGAAACTGGTTTAAAAGCCTTCATCATCGACTGCAGCCTGCAGCAGTCCACTGCTATACATAGGCCTCTCCCAAAGCGCGCCACTTAGCCCGATCTTCGGGTACACGCATCCAGCTGCCAGCCGCCTTACACATATCATCGCTCCATCTAGCCAGGCAGCGTCCCACACTGCGTAAAAGTACTATTATTTATTCTGTGCTTACGTTCTTAAAAATATGTAAAGATAATAAATCAAATTATTTACATAATAAATAAAATTACGCTTCGATTTCGAGAGACGAGATAACGTGAAAGAATTCAATTTACTCAAGTAATAAATGTTGGACGAGCTGGTATAAAATCACAATATTTAATTTTATTATATCAAGGGAAGTAAGTAAAGGAGTAAGAAATACCCTATGAAGGGAGCTCTCAGGGGATTACATAAAGATTTTAGGTCCAATATATTTAATCTAATTAAATTATTAACGCTATAAGATATATACGTATATATAATCAAAACTTACTTGTCTATTAAACCAGAGGTCCTGTTTTCTGAATAATTGTGCAAAAATGTTCATTTTTGTAGTGGTGAATTATGTCAGTCTCAAGAGTTCATAACTATCATATGACTCATTACCTATCCTCCATAGTTTAGTACACAACCTAATCTTTGTCTGCGCAGGTGATAAAAGAAAATATTTAGTGCTTTTTAAAAGCATGTCATAACGTTTCACTGAAAAAACCTTTTATAGTCAATTTGAAATAACTAACGTATTTAAAGACTAGACTATTAATTAATTAATGTGCAAATGTCTTGTGATTTTAGAAACATGTAATAAACAGTGACACATTGTCTAGGTGGTAGTACTCCGTCCCAGGAGCCGGTCTGATTGGGTATCTCTCTGAACTATTTCTGCCGCACAATGGCAATGCTGACATTGTCGTGCTCCGTTATAATGAGTATAGAGAACCAATATGACAAGGCAACAATATTAAGAAATTCCATCTTAGTCCTCAGAGGGGACGACACATCTGTAGCCTGTTTTGCTTAAAGTTGGCAGCTGTCCATGGGCTCCAGTAGCCACTTACCATCAGGTGGACTGTTACTGTGAATGTCGCTTCCGTGTTTTTTTTAATATGTTTAATTAGACATTTCGCAATTTGGACGCTGATACGTTCTTCCGAGTATTAGTCTTATCTTATTTATTGAAAGACTTTGTGAAACAGATATTTTAAATATGAAACATAGTATAGGAGATTGTCTCCTATACGAGTACTACCTGTTTTATATTCCTTCAGTCATAATCTACTACTATGTTTTATATTTAAAATATCTGTTGCAAAAAAAAAGATATTCAATAAATAAGACAACGATAATGCTCACGATTGGGACGCTTGTTTTTCATTTTACTTTTTTTTTTACGTTTATTTCTGAGCGTCGGTAGAGCTTTGATTTGGTATTGCATTCGTTATTGTTTACCCGAGTTCTCCAGAAGGAGGGTAAGTAAAGTTTTTCGAGTGTATGTGTGTCTATTACTTTGGCACACTCTGTAGCCTATATGGCCATTGAACATACAAGCTGTCTATTTCTTCGGCACACTCAGTAGCCTATATGGCTATATAACATACATAATGATAAGATTCGTTTAAGTTGTGGGAATTACTAGTATATAAGAGTTTTCTTTTTCCACCTAACTTTTTTCTCAGTCGGGTTTAAATAGTTACTGCTTTAGTTTAATTGAGCTTGTTTACTTCATAAAATTTTACCAAAAACTGATCTATGTCTCGTATATTCTGTATTTCTTTTGTATTCTGTATTATTTAATCGTATTACGCATATAGTCGCGTTGCTTATCCTGTGTCGGAATTATTCCATTTGCGTCGGACAGGCTCGTTGGGGACGGGAATTCAATTTCACTTTATTTGCGTCGACTTGATATTGTTCGTGACATTCCTGAATGCTAGGCTAGAGACAGCACTTTTAAATGTCGCCTCAAATATCGATATTATCTTTTAATAATATTTAAAATTAATTAATTTGACACCAACGACGATTTTTAATAGTTTATTTGTTGATATCACTTTATGTCCTCAATAAGCCGCCATATTGGATGTGACGTCATATAGCCTATAACCGTAGACACAGAAGGTTTCTATAACTACAACTGACGGAAAAACGACGTTTCAGACTGTAGACATCGAAGAATTTGTCAAAAAACGACGAGCAATTAAGTAGATCTGGGTGAACAGATGAACATTCATACATACATAACCTGCTAAAATCATAACACTTCTCTTAACATTACCGTAGTCGGGTAAAACGCACAACGTATATTCCATATTTTTCGTCATCGAGGACAAAGATGAAAGCTTTTTACTCAAATTACTGCTCTCTGACACAAGGAATATACTACTCCCCGACGAGAGCTTTTACGGTGATGAAGATGATTGATGGTCTCCGGTTCACTAAAAGAAACATTATTCGCAAAAGTGCTAGTATTATGTGAGAGCGTGGCCCTATCTTGTTCAAGCCGACGAATTCGTGTTGCAAATGCAACCGTGAACAACTGTAACGTACTACGTATAACTTCACGTGTCTGAAAAATTTACTCAAAAAATAATGTCAAGCGACAGTAGCCCAATTGCAGGGCGCGGACCCCGAAATCAAAAGGTGTGGGTTCGAATCCGTCATTCTACTGTTGTCGTAAACCACTCCTATTCCTAATACAAGCATTTTAAGCTTACCGGGAGTAGTTACAGGGTACAATAATGTGAATAGTTGCTACTTGCTAGTAATAAAAAATGAACTTTATAATATTCATAATATTGTTTGAACTGGTGTTGACTTTTTATATTGGTAAACAATTATTAAATATTATTTAAAACTGCTATTAAGAGTGTGCTGTTGCGCCAGATGTTTTTTTATTTTCTATTTACTTCTCCGCAAGCCCATAAACGGTCCAACGCTGAACTTGAAACGCTAATTTTTTTTGATAGAATGACAAACGAGCTAAGGGTTTACTTGATGTAATATCTTCCAGAACAAATTTCGGTCAACGAAGACTAGCCATTTGCGCAGAACGGGATTATAGTGCACCAGTAAGTGCGCAAACACTGGTGCATTCTCCATTCTCTCACTCTCATCGTCTGATGGGACGGCAGTCTGACATGACCGGTAAGAGATCAGACACAGGAGTAACCAGTTTACGTGTTTCTAGGGTGCGGGGGTAGCACCGCCAACTTCCTGACTTCGATCTGCTGCTGAGAATTTCTCGCCAGAAAAACTCGATAGCTGATCATGTGATCCCGGGTTAGGGATTCGAACTTATACGATAGAACATATATATCTATCTATATACATATTTCCTATCTATCTATATGAAATGCAAAAAATGATTCTACCTATGACAGACATGGTGGACAACTATAGACTTTGAAACCATCCAAACAATGTGCGACAAGCCGGTTTCATTAGAAAGGTACTATATAAAAACACATTCACAAAATCATTTTTTTTTTCAAATAAATAAAGAAAATATAGTTATTTTTAGCGTAGCAACACACACCGGGTATTCGCTAGTACATGAATAAAAATAGAAAAAATATTTTTTATTTAATGTTGATTACAAGAATACTTATTGAAAGCCATTTATGCTTTTACCACTGATTAGAGTTTTTCTAATCATTATCAATCAATCAATCAAAAAGACATCAAGGTACATCAATCCTCGATTAAGAATCAAAATGAAGATGCGTTGTCACACCAGATGAATAATACTGCCTCGTTCCCGGTAAAAAGTGTGTCCGGTTCTCTACACTCTTCAAAGAAAACACAATAGGATTAAGCTCCTATTTCACGTTGGTGTTTTGTGAAGGAGTGGTCCTACCCAGGTCGAGCCGACCCATTGGTGTTTCAACCATAAAATAGCTGCAGCATGGCTCTACTACGTAATTATAAAATAAATAGAATGATTTTTAAAATTTTTCATAAATACCATTCATTTGTTTGTAAAGTATTTATTTTTTACCCATATACTTTTTCATCTCGCCGACATTGTATGAAATTTTCCAATTTTTTTCTACTTGCGTACAATCCACTTTATCGGATTTACCGTTCGCATAAGTGTTGATTGTCACAATTTATTTTTATTGCTGCTAGAATTTATTCCCAAAGCTGGAGGACCCATTTCACGTTAATAGAGTTTGCGACATGGCGGCAAATTTAGTATCAGTTATATATTTCTCGCAGTGTTTTATAGAATATTCTATTTTATAAAAATTTGATTCACAGCATTATATTAAAAAAAAATTATTCGCGACTTACACTTGAATAAATTTGAAATTCAAGCAGAATGATCCACCATGTAACTTATTACAATTTTATTTTATGTTCACATATTATGGTAATAAAGTGGCGCACGGCGCATGACATCACCAACCGTCATACTGCTCTGTCCACTGATAAGTACTAAAAACTATTCCTTACGGATTTTATCTCGATTAATTTTACTTATTTTTAATTTACGACGTTTCGTTTAGTTTTATTGATGTGTAGTGTTCGCGTAAATAAAAGATATCATTTTAATACCTTGGGTTTACTACGCGAACAATAAATTGTAATTTTTAGAACAGATTTAAAAGGCATTCGCACATTCTTTAGTGACGAATAACTAAACAATTACATTCACTTCGAGGACATATGAAATTAGTTATGCAGTTCAAAACTATTTCATTTTAGTGTCCTCTCTCGCTAATTTACAATTTCATTGCTTCTAAAGGATAAAGACAAATGTAAGAAACAATTTTTTTTTTAAATTATTATGATTTCTTAAACTTACGCGAATTCTGCTACTTAAAAGTTAAAAGTTAAAGTTACAGCCTATATACGTCCCACTGCTGGGCACAAGCCTCCTCTCATTTCTGAGAGGGTTTTAGGACAAGGAAGTGTCCGCCGCGCTGCCCCAATGCGTGTTGGCGAACTTCACATGTCTTCGAAATATTTTTATCTTATTCCTCAGACATGCAGGTTTCCTCACGATGTTTTCCTTCACCGCCGAGCACGTGGTAAATCAGCACTTAAAATTGCAAATTAACAATTTCATTGGTGCCGGCGGGGATCGAACCCGGTTTGCTAGCGTACTGTGAAATTTACAGCGAGCGCTAACCATCTGAGCTACCACGTGCCAATACTGCTACCAATTCTGCTACTTATTATTTTGAAAAAAAAAACTTGAATGAAAAATATACAAAACAAGAAGTTATTTTGCAATTAAGCTCATAGGCGAATAATATGTAAAAGAGAGGAGGTAAGTAGGTACTTCGTACTGCATTCGTTTCAGTGGTAATAAATTAACACGCGGGTTCTCCTACAATGGAGGCAAGGTAAAATAACATACAAAGCAAAATTGGTAGCAGTGTTAAAGTAGTGTTATTTGCACGTCGTATTATTATTTCTACAAATCAATATTATAGCCAATTTATAACGACCACTTGACACGGTTGCAGATTAAATACGTCGCAAGGAAAAAAAATTAGAGACTAAGAGCAACATAAGCATTTGACCGAATTTAAATTCACTATATAAAGCTCTGAACAGTCATGCTTAAAAGTGAATAATTACTAATACGAAGTTACACCAAGCACATAAAAAAAACCCGAACTTTTTATGTGCTTGGTGTAACTTTTTTGCGTAAAACAGGTACCGTGTTACTAGGTCGATCGTAAATCGCAAGGAATTTGACGTGGGCTGGGCGGCCGCAAGTGAACTTAATTATTAATTATTACTTTTAGTATAATATATAACTATACTATATCACTATACAATTTATAATTTTTTAAATGCGACTAAATCAAGTACTAAATGATATTTAGTTCCTGATTTAGTCTCAAAAGTTCAATATTAATACGATTTATACGAATAAGTTAAAACTAGTAAAATATATATATATATATATATATATATATATATATATATATATATATATATATATATATATATATAATACTAGCTTGCCAGGCAGACGTTGTTCTGCCCTTTTTGACGACCCTTTGTCATGTTCTATTAAAAATCCTTAAATTCGCAAAAAAATGTGGGTCACTCAACAAAACTCTCTTATCTCCAATTTGTGTACAACCAAATAAATGAAAAACATTAAGTAGCCTAGGAGTCTATCGCGGACAAACATCGTGACACGTAATTTATATACATTAAGATATATATTGATTAGGTTACTAACAATTTTCTATTCTAACTTAATCAGCACTTCACGCATTGGCTGTAGATTTATCATCAGAAATTGACTCATTTGTTTTTCAAAAGATTAGGTTGTTTCGACAGCAGAGGCTAATGTAGTTAGTAGCAAAATGTTCAAATTATGTGATATTTTTTGCAAGAACCTATTAAAATTTGCAACCCGTGCTTTTTCATCCACCCTTAAAATTACACTGCTTTCTAAACGTCTTCAATCTGAGAATTTTGCGTCTGACGTAGATGAAATACCTTTATTTGTCATAAGCTTTAAAGAACATTCTGATATTTCCCTATTTGTCTGTAACTTCACCCAAAATAGGATAGATTGGCGGAATTTAGTTAGTTATTAATGTGTGTTTTGAAATCATAGGGGGGTTAATGAGCTGTCGAGTCGAGACAGATAAATAATTAAGAATATGTTCGCAGATAATATCCTTATAACTATAAAGCCTAATATTCTTTTATTATATTACACATAAAACCATACAAATTAATTGTATTTCCGCTTCTATAACGGGAATCTATTCTCGCATTCGAGGACGAAATAATAATGAATAAGGAAAGGAAGTGGTTCTATATTGGAACTAATATTTTCTGGCCTATATACGAGATACGTACGAGAATATACCACTTCTAAGTTATGTATGTATATGATATGGTAATTTTATGTCTCCTATATCTTAATTTACAATAACTTTACTATTTATACGTGAGCTTTTCCAGTTATGAGGTATATGTGTCGTTAGAATAGAAAGTAAAATAGCCTGACGATCTGGTATTACATGCAAGAGGTGGATTGATGCAGGTGACTCAGTACCGTATTTTGTAAAATTCCTTGGGGAAGACCTATCCTCAGCAGTGGACCTGTTGTGGCTGTAATGATTGTAACTGTGATAAATAACAAAAATTCAGCTAAAATAACTGCGCAGGACAGGATTATAGTGTCCAAGTGTATGTACAAGCACAGGTGGACTCTATTCCCTCGCTCTCATAGTCCGATGGAATGGTAACCTACACAGAATCCGGCCCCTACTACTGTGAATTTCTTGATAGAAAAACCCAATTACTGATTTTGGCCCGACCCGGGATTCGAAGCCGGGACCTTGTTATCAGCAATCGCGTTTATGACCACTAGACCAATGAGGCAGTCTAAACAGAAAGTATAGTAGTCTAGAAAAATTAAATAACAGTTTATATACGTCACAAGCCACGTATTAGGTAATATAATACTGTATAACTATATGTAGTCCATCGCGATGCCACAGTGCTTGTTGGTGACCTGCACATGGCTTCGATTTTTTTTATTTTTCAGACACGCAGATATTCTTTACCACCCAGAAAGTGGTGAAGCAATAACCCTATTGATCAAACTCAATATGTTTGCGTACTATGAACTACTGTTCCTGAGCTACCATGGCGCTTGTAATGCAAAGGAAGACAAAAATATTTAATTTATTTATTTATTATTTTCATCTCTCTCATACGCTATTTCGATAGAGAAATTGAAAAATTCCGTTTTAAAGAAAATTATATTGAATCGGAAGACGTTTTAAAACATGCAAAGACGACAAGACGAGACTGTTTTAACTTAGTCGGTAGTCGGTACATAACAACTCAAACATTGAGTCCCGGTAATATCGTTTGAGCTTTATAGCCGAGGAAATTTCCGCTTAAGCTCGCTTTAAGCCCCTGATATCCAGGGATGTAGCGTTTTTGTAAAAGGTATCTCGTAAACATGAGCAATAGCCACGTGCAAATCTCTGAAAGGTATGAAATCTTTTGATGTTTTTATTGGGTACTTTCCGGTCAGAACCCTAAACAGGCTAAAATGTATTTTATAACTAAAATTGTACTAAAATAGGCAAAAATATTTCAATTTAACTTTTAACAAAAGTTGAATTTTTTATTAGCATTCCGTGCGAATTAAATGAAACAGAAAACTTATTGGTCACCTCAGTGGCTGTTTTTCACAGATGTTTTTCTCTAAAAGTTTTTGCGTAGATGTTTAAAATTTTATATGATACCCCAAACTAACCCTTTAACCTTTAACCCTTAAATAATATAATATATTTTTGTGTAACTAAATTTTATGGTTATATAGTATAATAAAGAGACAAGTTGACAAAAAAAAATCAGATCATCGTGTGGGTTTAAGTCATTTTTAATATGAATTATAAGCTTTTCAAAGCAAAAATTTAAAAATAAGTTTTTTTTAATAATTTGAGTTATAAAATGTAAAACAAAAATAAGGTGTAGGACATACAAATGAGCCGTGGTAGCTCAGATGGTTAACGCTCGCTGTAAATATAACAGAACGTGAGTAACCCGGGTTCGATCCCCCCGGCACCAATGAAATTGTTAATTGCAATTTTAAGTGCTGATTTACCACGTGCTCGGCGGTGAAGGAAAACATCGTGAGGAAACCTGCATGTCTGAGGAATAAGAAAAAAAATATTTCGAAGACATGTGAAGTTCGTCAACACGCATTTGGGCAGCGCGGCGGACATTTCCTTGCCCTAAACCCTGTCAGAAAGGGAAAAAGGAGGGAGGCCTGAGCCCAGCAGTGGGATGTATATAGGCTGTAACTTTAACTAGCTTTTAACTTTAACATTCAAAGGTCCAGCAATAGCACTTGTAATTTCTTAAAAAATCCTGCACTATGCAACATTCTTAATATTTTGTAGAACATCATGTGTTTAACAAAAAAATGACACTTCAGTGGACACCTCATGATTATTGTTTAATGTAAAATTTAAATTATGAAAACTTCTATTAGATTCGGAAATAAATTATATTAAAGTACCGTACCATAACCAAGCATTGGCCACAGCACAGCACTGGCACAAGCCTGCTCTCTTTATTGAGCGGGTTTTGTGGAAGGGATGCGCTCCTATGCGTGCTATTACCAGCTTAAAATATTTCCTATGGTGTGTGTAGAGAATCGGAGACCTTTTAAGTAGAAACGAGGCATTCAATTTTGGTCCTCAGGGGTGACAACGCATCTGCATTTTAATTGTTAATCGAGGATAAATGTAGATGTCTACGGGCCACAACACTCACTAAGCATTAGGTGGACTGTGTGCTCGTTTGTCAGCCTATTTTTTTTTAAAATGCACATTCCTCACAATTTAGCAATATTACTAATTTTATTATATTTGGCAATATTACTGAATGCTATTGTCATGGAATGTTATGAACAGAATTCAGGCGACTTTTATGAATAAGGGAATTTAATATAACTCTATTCTTGATGTATTAAAAACACTAAGCTTCGTCTATTGTACATACAAAGAGTTTATATTTATTTGTCTATTGTCTATTTAATATTGTTGGATTAATTGTAGTCTAATGGTAATGGAAAGCAAAAAATACTTTAGTGTTTTGCGTCACAGAACAAATAATAATACTACGTAATGCATTTGTATTAAGTACGTAACCGGTTACTGTTACTGACTATTTTAGTTACACAATAACAATAAAAGTACATTTTTTAATCATATAAATAGACTGTGTGTTATAACATTCGTTTCTTATCTTTTAATTAACGTAAGATAATTTTTTACAGGATTTGGAGTAGTCTGCTCGTTTGTTGCCACGGAAGTTTTTTAAGTTTTCTACATGGTAGCCACTTGTGAGTTTTTAAGTTTATTTTTTTAATTATTTTATTCTTATTTATTCTGTTAATTATTTTATTTTTATTTTTCGCCGTGTTATTTTATCTAATTAACAAATGTATTGCGTATTTATTATGTCATGTTGCATATTTAAATAAATATACCACTGGCGTTAGCGAATCTACTGCCCCGTATCATCCCACGGGTGACGTTAGACGCAGCAGAGGGAAATGAAATACATAGAAAAGAAAAGAACATGACATACGAGAGACAGCAGCACCTTCGTCATAACAATAGTACGTAACTTACGCTTCTATCCCGCACGCCAAGCGTGGCATCTATGGCAAACCTCTTCCAGTGAGGTAATATGGGGGAAGGCTATGTGTAGCAGTAGACTGGTGATGGGCTTTAATGGTAGAAATGAGTTGCAAACCACTCGTTTTTCGCAAAACGAAGTCGATGCCTGCAAGTAACAAAGGACAAGGTTTTGTGGCGGTCTGAAGGAAGTCCCTGTTTAACAGTGGATTTATAATGGACTACATTAAGGGGAAATAGAAAAATACTACCTCAACTGGCTTAGCAAGATTCTACGTTATGCCGAAAATATTGCAGCATTAATTTTGAAATAAGTATATGGTAAAGTTGAGGATTAATGTTAAGTACTATGTTAGACGAAAACACGATTCCGTAAAATTTTCTCGATAGAAAAAAAATCCAAAGTTACCTCTAAACTGAACAATAAACCGCTGGTATTCATAAAATACTTTAAATTAGATCATGAAACTTGGCATACTAACTGAACTAACTTTAAAGCAGGGCTTATGTTCTTAAGTTTTTTAAATTACTATTATTTTCACCGTAAAAAGAAATTACGTAAACTATCGGCCTCTTGAAGCTTGTTTCCTGCCGCCCGATCACATCTTCACATCATACTAGCTTCGGATTTTGAACGGGAAAGTTGTGTCGCTTACTATCAGAATACACAATACGCAACAGGACGACGTAAAATCAAAATGGGAAATAACCGTAATAAAAGTAAGAAGCGACTGGGTTGGCGTTAAGAAACAGACATAAATATGATAAACCTAATGAAATAAGTGTCTAACGACCTATCTACTTACAGTATTAGTGATTACAAACATGTCGGTATATAGCATACGACGCGCGGGGAAGTGGGGGCGAAATTAGATATTGAGCTGTGTTACTATAGCCCCTTAAAAAGGCCATAAAGAAATTGTATATTTGTTGTAGTGTAGTGCTCCCACGTTAATATACTTTAGTGTTAAGGTAGAATAATAAGGCAGTATAATTAAAGTTATAATACCAACAACACGTCTCTCTTCATTGGACCTTTCCTATATTTCATGGGAACCCTGCCAGGATCCTGGTAGGATCCATGTAATGTACGGAAGGTGTCAATGAAGAGAGACGTGTGGTTTGTTCTAGATCTTTAATTATACTGACTCATTATTTTACCTTAACACTAAAGTATATTAACGTGGGAGCACTACACTACATTGTAAACAAACATTTTTTAGGTATTGAAATTCATGTTAAAATTATAGCCTACCTCCTACTGCTAGCCACGGGTCTCCTCTCATTTTTAAGATTAAGAGTTTCCGCACGATGTTTTCCTTCGCCGCCGAGCACGCGTACTGTGAAACTTACAGCGAGCACATACATTGCAATTCATGTAATTGAATGTAATTTCCGAGTATCGTAAGCTTATTTCTTTCCTAATTTGTAAAATGGACTAAAGCTCTCGGATTATAATTGCGGTCGTAATGAATAAAGCTGTATTTTTACAGAACCAGAAAGCTTCCAAAATAAAATAATTGGTAAAATTATGTGGTTACTTATTGAATTCTTTCGTAAACACTGAAAGTGGAACATTAAATAAACTGTATATGAGTCATTAAAGCATTATTTCAGCAAACATGTGATGTTCGTATGTTGCAATAACCTGGGGCCGGAAATCTTGTTTGTTCAAGGAAACAGTAGGCGTGGCATACAGTGCAATAAGTTAACAAACATTGGAAGACCGTGCCACTCGTCTATGTGTAGGTTGTAATGCTGTTATTTAAAAGTTATTAAAAATTATGAAAAAATAAAGGCTATTGTCGAATTGGCTTGGGTTATATAGACATCATACCATAAATTATGGTATGTATTTTAATTATTATAACTATTTGAAGCTTGAAGGTCAGAAAATATCTATCCTTATGAATAAATACAGTGAAACCTGGTTAATTGGGATCTCAAGGGACCAAGGATTTTGTGCCATTTGAAGAGGTTTTCATTTATCCAGTTTTCCAATTAGACAGGTTTAAAGGAGACGGGCGAAAATTCATAGAAAGCTGGGCCTGATGTTACAGCAACGATTACTGCATTATTTTATTTATATACTAATACCATTTAAAAAAAAACTAAAATGTAATGTGTTTACGACTGCTTCATGGTAGAAAAAACATATAAGATGTTATTGGTTTATATCAAAACAATCTTATTGCTTACGTTATGCTTACAATGTTATTCTTACAGCGATCTCTCATATTACACTTGAAGAAAATAATTATTAGACTTTATTGTAAACTAGACTTTACCATAATTTTAAGTATTGTAGGATATTGTTACGAGCTTGAGGTTCGTGACAATAAAAATTGCCGATAAAATTACCTAAATTAACACTTTAATTTACTTTACACAAATTAAAACTTAAAACACTAATAATTAAACACACTAATTCACTTTATTTCGCTCCGAAGCTTCGCTTGTCTCGCCAAATACCATACTGCCCCGATCGCATCTTGCAGCGCCTATTTATTTAAATTAGCAAAGAAGCATCCGGAATATTCAAGTAAATGCGCGCAGAAGGGACAAGTGTGCGAGTGTAGATTTTCTAGAAACAGTTCTTCGGATGGCGCTGTCGGTTGAGAGATTTGTGATGTCATTTTCTGCAAAGCTCCCCTTGCTCTCGTTCCTGACACTAGATGGCGCTAGTTGACTTATTCACGCAACAATATTCACACATAGAGGATTCAGACGCCGCCGTCCAACTAATTTCTAGAGGATTGAAATAATTATAAAAAAAACAGAGGGAGTATGAATTAAAAATACTTTCTCTTTTAATGATTTATTAATCGTGGACGATTCATCATAAACAAGTAAAATATCGTCTAAAAACGGTGCATGCCGTATTAAATTATCTTGATACCTTGCCCAGATTAGGTACCATAATATTATGACATTACATGGCAACAGCAACCTACAGTTCTTTTTTCTACCAAGCAATTAAAATAATACTGTTTGATGGCCTCTCTACCATTAAGAGAACTGTCAACTAAAATATATGTAAAATATGTTATTGAGCTGTCTGATTTGAATGTCTCAATTTCATTCGACCTCTTAAGAGGTGAGAGTAAGTCAGCTCAAATTCTAATTTCGCCCCCACTTCCCCGCGCGTAGTATGCTATGTACCGACATGTTTGTAATCACTAATACTCTAAGTAGATAGGTCGTTAGATACTTATTTCATTAGGTTTATCATATTTATGCCTGTTTCTTAACGCTAACCCAGTCGCTTCTTATTTTTATAACGGTTATTTCCCATTTTAATTTTACGTCTTACTGTTGCGTAATGTGTTTTCTGATCGTAAGCGACACAACTTCTCCCTTCAAAAGCCGGAGCAATACTAAAGCGGGCTACATACGACACGATATCGGTGGCGATCTAGGGTGGAGTAGTGGGGATGCCTCCTAGATTGCCTCTAAATCGTGTCGTATGTAGGGCCATCCTAAGTCGTGGCCGATATCGCCTCCTTAATCGGCTGGCAGGAGCAAAAATGCTTCCTAGATCAGCCGTTGCTTCCTAGATCGGGGCACCGCCCCCTCCTTACTGCGTGTGTGTAGGCGCATCGGCCCGATTTCTTTAGGCAGTCGCTGCCGGCAACCCTCGCGGAAGGAAGTTAACAAAACAGTGATACTGAATGACCTTTTTTATATAACAAAATTTTTACATTTTAATCATATAAACGGAGTAGAAGCCTATGGCACTGATATTTTACAAAAAACCAAAAAAAAGTGAATAAAATAAATAAATTAATTGAAATTTTATCGAAATTCAAATCATATCCACCCTAGCCTGAGACCCTGCGAAGTGACATGGTCAATAATACCTACTAAACTAATTTTTTTATTGCCGTTCGTAAAGTAGAGTGTATGATGTAAGTAAGGAGAAGATAAAGCCTCTCCTCAACAACTAACTCCTATTCCAACGCTATCAACACAAGACCGCACCCATATCTCTTACAACTCCACAAGACCACACTTCGATCTCTTACGTGCCTTCATCCTCTTATCAACAACTAACTTCTACTCCTTCACCATCTCCACATCAACAAACAAGTTATATAAAAGGGAGTATGTCCGAAATTAAAGGTTTCTTTATGTTTAAAAAAAAGATATAAGCTATTTTATTTTCTGATAGTTTTACTCCATAAATAAAGATTACATAAAAAAAAGTATACATATTATTATACAAAAGTATTTTATTTCCTTGTTTTTTGTGTGTAATACATAACCAGATTTTGACCAAAGCAGAAATGAACAAAGAGAAGAAATAACTAAATAGCATAGGTAGGAGAAATTGACGTTTTTATATAAGTGGCGAAATCATTTCTAGAAGGTTACAAAAACTGTCTTCATCCATCCGGAGAAAATTAATCACGTCCTTGGATTACAGGCCATTTAGTACGTTTATGTGGCTTAATTTTTATCTCTTTTGGAGCCATTTTTTCACGCAGCAACTTCTCTTTTTCTATTTTCGAATAAATTAACCGAGATGGCTAATGCCGAACCAACACGGTGGTGTTTTAGGAGAGTCGGAGGTATTTTGAAGAACTCTACCGCATATGCATTCCGCTCCAAGTCGAACGCGCACTGCTAGGCAGGCCCGTGTGTAAGGTCTACCCGATAAAAGCCCCGATTTCTTTCCACCCTAGATCGCCACCGATATCGCGTCGTATGTAGCCCGTAACGGAGCGACAGGAATCAAGCTTACGCGTCGATAGTTTAGGTAATTTCTTTTTACAGTGAAAATAATGGTATTTTAAAAAAAGTAAATAACATAAGCACTGCTTTATAGTTAGTTCAGTTAGTATGCAAAGTTTAATGATCTTATTTAAAGTATTTTATGAATAGCAGCGGTTTATTGTTCAGTTTGGAGGTAACTTTGGATTTTTTTTTCTATCGAGAAAATTTTACGGAATCGTGTTTTCGTCTAACATAAACCTTAACATTAATCCTCAACTTTACCATATATTTATTTCAAAATTAATTCTGCAATACTTTCGGCATAACGGAGGATCTTGCTAAGCCATTTGAGGTTATATTTCCCCTTAGAATGGTTGGATATTGACAGTTCTCTTAGTAGGCTGTTGTCCGTTTCTCGACACACTTCTATTTCATATCTCCCATCTTGTCGTATGTGTTCTCCATAATGGAACCTAGCCTAATTAATTTGATAAATATCTCAAGATATTTTTATTAAATCTCTATTTGTGTGAGCTGGGGAAAGTCGTTTAAGTTAAGAAAATAAACCGTCAGAATCCTTTATACGTAGCCAGAGTCATTAAAGATCAGAACATTATTACAGCACACAAAAACAACAGAAAATATTCAATACCACCGCAAGCTCAGAGCCAAACAAACGTAACAAATGACTTGATTCCAATGATTTCAAAAGGAAGGATAGGCCCATCTAAATATTTTACTCATAACTTTTTCATACAAGAAAAAGTAGCGCATCTGTCATAATACAAACGTCATATCAAAACACGACGTAACCAGGGTTGGATTTCGTAGTATAATTATCCTAACTGTACCATTATTTAATAGTTTGTAGTATATAGTATCGTAATAATACTGAGTGAATATACCAATTTTACCTAAAGGTCGACTTGTATTATTATTGGGTCCTTGTACTTTTTAATATTAACCCTACGATATCGAGAATTTCTATATTGTACATGAGTACCGCGTTTTAAATAAAATTAGAATTAGCTCCCTTTCTTGTCAATCGTTGCTCGATCGATGCATTTATGTTGCATCCTTGATACAACTATAACGAGGGGCTACCACGATAAAAACTCTATGCTCCAGAAGCAATCGGTTTGAAAACAGAATTATTTATAAAATATTTTATGAATCAGATTTTCAGATTCAATTAAACAGACATGGCTTCTTTTATACTCTTTTCGTTTTACCCTTATTGAATATAAAATATATTAGGTAACAATATTCAAAAGTTAACTTGTTCTAAGGTTTTAGACAAAAATAAAACAGAAATAAAAATAAAACCGTCAAAAAACGACACGTATAGATAAACTAGACGCGTGATGCTAAACTTCCGCCACATGGGAAAAAAGAAACATGAAACGTCAAACGTGATATAATTTAAAAAAATAGTATAATTTTATTTTTCATGTACAATATTTTTGAGGGTCTGAATCCAACCCCGGCCTAATATTGATAATTGGTAACGTAACTAAACCAACTGTAAAATAAAACTTTAAAATGCGTTCATATAATAATTTAATTGTAATAAAATTAATACAGGGTTATTAACCGATGATGCGATATCCCATGTTCCTTTTTAATCTTCGTATCGTAAGTTTTGCATCCTTTTACCACGCAACTAGACATATTTATGACAGACAAATCTGTCCTGCGCGCGCACTGTTGACCGATTCGCGTTGGCCTTAAACTGTAATTTAGGGCCAGCGAACTGGTCCGTTTTAGTTGTTCGGTTGGCCCGGTCCTTACGCTAGTAATATATAAGTCAATGTTTGATTGACGTTTGAGTTTTCGAACTCACGTTGATATTTCCGCTTTGTGGCCATTGAATTGATAATCGATTGTGAAATCTATTTATTTAAACTATTTAGTCAGTTTATTTTTACGACTTTTTTGAAACGTTAAAGTGTCTCACGAGGAAACCATTATTTAAATAATAAGTTTCTTAATTTTACCTAAAGAAGAAAATACTAGATCACTTTTTATTGTCTTTTTTCTGTTTTTGTATTAAAATCGATTAACTCATTCAAACCTCATTTAACCAGGTTTGAAAAGTAATCCAACGAAAAAGTGCCGGAACCTCATTGTAGTTCTCAATAATTGAGGTTTCTCACTTATCCAGGTTCCACTTAACCAGGTTTCACTGTATATAATAGACTGTAGTGGCGGTGTAAGAATATCCACTACTCCATATCATCCCGTGGGTGTCGTAACAGGCGACAAAGGGAAACGAATCAGGAGCTGGGCAGAAGCGTCTTCCTAATAACGACTAAGAATATAAAGCTATGGCAACCCCCCCCCCCCCCCAATGAAGCAATCTAAGGGGGGGGCCTATGTTCAGCTGTGGACTTCAATAGGCTGCGGCGGTTACGGTATGTGTGTTTGTCACTGAACTTCTATACAGTTGAAGCCGATTTTGATGTAATTTTGTATAATTACACTGTGTCCTGTTGTCCAGATCCAGAAATCAATCCTCCGAAGCCGGGGAAGATCGCTAGTGCAATATACTAATAATCTTATTTTTAGTGAAGAGTTTTTAACTGAGTCTCAGTTGTAATAGTCTATAGACTATATATATATATAGTCCTATCAAATCCCTAGCGTTTCAGAGTTAGTTATGCGAGGTGTTGAATTAATAACCTTTCCAAAAACAAGAAAAGTTCAGAAACAGAAACAGAATTTTTTTACCAATATAGATTATAAATAATACTTATTGAAAGTTACTTTTTTTAATTTACCTTCACACAGAGAAGGCTACGTATGCGTTGTCACCTCTAAATTAGATGTAATGCCTTACAGTCTGTAAGTAATGATACTGACCCTCGATACCCGTTAGACCAGAATATGGCAGTGCACGCACTGTTGCTTGGCGCAGAAACAGGTGAAAGGCTAAGAGGTCGGTGCCTGCCCTGATGAATTCCCAAGGCAAGTAAGTAAGGATTAACTACTGTTCACATTTTTTCCGTTACCAACTATTAGGACTGTTTATTAGTACGCAATACGGCCGCACCTCGTGTATTTATCGCAGTAAGATTATTAAAGCCGTGATATAGTTATATCTATTGGGATATAATTATATCATGGCTAATAAAATTAAATAAGATAAAATTCCATAAGTTATGAAAGTCGTTCATAACTATCTTACTGGGAATGTAACTATAGTACGAGCACGAGTTTAGTAACATAACTATCTTACCATAACTATCTTACAGGGAAATAATTATATGTTGACCAAGAATGTTAGTCAAAACTAATTTTGACTTTACTTTTTCAATTTTTTAATTTAAAAAGTTGAATTATTTCAATACTATATATTATATCATTATAATTTATGCGGATTTAGGGTGGCCCTTGGGCGACCGCAGCCGCACCTAAAACCTACAGTCGAAAATTAACATGAACAACAATACAATAGGAACTGCAGATCAAATGTCAATGTCGGGAAATTAGTTGGAGGAATATTTTTTAATTTTTTCAGCAGTTGCCTACAGATTCTTTGGTCCGGAATATTTTTTTCGTTGATATATTAATTGCACAACAGTTGTGATCTCACCACATGACGATACTCCATATATAACATGAACATTACCTATAGGAGTGTGTTCCTGTACATTAAGTTTACAATTATAATAATTTCACTAGATTATTCTAGTAAGATAGTTAGGAACCGCTGTCACATAACTATATTACGGTATATAGTTATATCGCTAAGCTTACCATCAGGTGGACTTTGTGGTAGTTTGTCACTCTACCCTATAAAAAAATTGTTGCTATAAAAATCATTACAAATAGTAGAATACATGTAATATAACACAGAGCCGTGGTAGCTCAGTGGTTAACGCTCGCTGTAAATATAACAGAACGCGAGTAACCCGGGTTCGATCCCCGCCGGCACAATAAAATTGTTAATTGCAATTTTAAGTGCTGATTTACCACGTGCTCGGCGGTGAAGGAAACATCGTGAGGAAACCTGCATGTCTGAGGAATAAGAAAAAAAATATTTCGAGGACATGTGAAGTTCTTCAACACGCATTTGGGCAGCGCGGCGGACACTTCCTTGCCCTAAACCCTCTCAGTAAATGAGGGGAGGCCTGAGCCCAGCAGTGGGACGTATATAGGCTGTAACTTTACTTTAACTTTACTTATGTAATATAAAATACATAAGAAATAGCCAACTATAAGTTTCGATTCTTGATATCAGGATTCTCAGTGACTATTCACTATTAACCTGACGAGAGACCTCTGACGAGAAACTAGACTCCAATTACTCAAGTAACTCTTTGCCACGTCTTTATTATTATCAGCCTTTTTACCCGACTTCCCCAGAAGGAGGTTAATGATTTTCGAGTGTATATTATATCTCTAGTCTAGTCTATTTTTTAGGGCGAGCTTTCTAAACTAGACGGCTTGATATATTTTAATTTACGTGTTGTCGTTAGATTCATCTTAGTTATGTACGTGACGTAGGATATAAAAAATTTCTTTCGGTCGGGTTTTTTATATTACTGTTTTAACCATTGGGCTTTGTTAATACCGCTTGATATAGAACTTTCAAAGATCCTTTTATTTTCATTAAAGAGCGTGTTTAACGTTTCGTCGTTTAACGTTGGCCAGAGCCAAATATAAGTCATTTGAACAGAAAATTGTTAAGTAAAATATAATAAATAATGAAATATTAAAAAAAAAAGAAATCTATGATTAAATAAATATATTTGGTCTCTCCACATATTTTGCATGCTATGGCGTGGACAGAGTGATACACAACGCAATTACACAATGAAAGTAATTAATTGATTAATTAATATATGCGAAGACCGCGTGACGACGGGAGACGCCCGCCGTCGAGATTGGTGTCAAGGCTTTTTGTTAGTGTACGTAGTTAAGTATTATAAAGGAAGACCGTGCAAGCTTGTTAAATTGAAGCCAAATATATTTTTTAACTATTTAGCCTACACCTTACTCCAGTCTTTTAGTTGTGAAAAAATAGGGCGTAACATGTGAACGGAGTAGAAGCCTGTGGCATAGATATTTTACAAAAAATAAAAACAAAAATTTTAAATTAAATTAATTATTTAATTAAAATCTGTTCAAATCATATCCACTGTACCTTACGAACGGCAATAAAACAATAAATTTAGTACTAGTAGTAGGCTCAATATTATACTATAACTCAAAATTTATAATATTATACTATAAAAAGTTTACATTTTTTTATAAAATGTTATCCCCCCACTCTAGAATTTTCTTCAAGGACATATAACCAGACAATTATTTGCAGACAGTACAAAAACTTTTTCCTCGCGCCCCCAGCACGCCCTCAGCACCGCGACTCATTGCTAAGTCACTAGCAAATCAAACAAATCAAATACCTAGTTACTATTTTGTAAAAAAAGTTGATTTTTTTTCGGCGGGCAAGGGCCTAATATTATTATTATTATTAGGGCCTTGCCTGCTGCCTTACCTTGCCCTAATATTATTAGGGCCTTGCCTGCAGAAAAATCTCTCCATGGAGATCAGGTTGTGTGCTCGTATGTCACCCATATTCTATAAAAAATTGTTTGTTGCTAAGAACACAAAAGACAAGAATAGGTAATGCATATCATGAAAGAACAATTACGTTCAGTGTGTTGTAATAATGGCTGTGTTTAGCTCGCCGGACGCTTCGTGAACAGTAGAGGGGGTAATGGATACCCTCAGTGGTAGTTTCTTTTTTTTTGCGCCCGAAGCAATTAAAGGGCTACCCTTTATGTAGGGAGGCGGAAAAAGCATTACGCATACCACGATAGCCGGTCTATCGTGGTTATGAGGGACTCACTGCCTACCGGAGGAACCTAAGTGTTACCCTCTAAAAACCGCCTTTGGGGACTGGCAACTGGCTGTTTAAGCTTCTTATGCCGTATCGGGAGCGACCCTCTTTTGGGAAAAGAGGGCGCAGGTGGTAGTTTCTTGAATGACTTGCCTTTATTGCTATTGGCGGATTGTCATTTGTCACTAGTTAGCTACTATCAAGCTTCAAAATATACGAGCTAGTTCCCCTTCACAATTCGATGATATCTATAAATTTTTTCATTAATGATTTTTTTTAAGTTTACGCGAATACTATACATTAAATGGTTATACGAGATATAAGGCAATACAAATTTATGACAGCAAATAAAGTAAACATTATTATAAAAAATATTACGTAAAAAAAACTAAATAATACGGAATTTATCACATTTCATTGTAACTTTTTGATTCCCGATGTTTCGGGTACTTTACAGCGTCCACCTTGATTAGGGGGCAGGACCACGCTCTAACAGAATACCAGCGTAAAATAGCACTTTAATGCTGCTGTATGGTGAGTATAGAGAACCGGAGACCTGTTTTACTGGAAACGAGGCATTCATGTTAGTTCTCAGGGGTGACCACACAGCTGCATTTTGATACTTAAGTGAGGATAGATATATGTCTATGGGCCACAGAATCCACTTACCATCAGGTGAACTGTCTGCATATATATATATATATATATATATATATATATATATATATATATATATATATATATATAATTACATTTTGGTAATTTTATAAAAATGTAATTTGTCGTAAAGGAAAAAAAACCTTAATCTTTGCCGCTACTAACTAACTAAACTACACTAAATAATACTGGCTAAAAATGGCGTATATAAAGCAGCGCCCTTTTGATTTTTTTATTATTAACTGACTGATGAGGAACTATCGTATCACATATTCATCTATGCAAATATGGCTGTAGTGTTTGAGTTATAAGAAAGTGACCATAATATACCCTTACGTAATATATATGTAGATTTGTTAATGCGCTCACAGGGCAGGGAAATATATTGTAATTTTATTTAGTTAATTTAAAAAATCATAGTAACGATTTAAAAAGTAAAAATCTTGGTATAGTTTAAGCATATGTTGATGATTATTTTGGTATAAATTTTACGTCAAAATGATGTAGAACTTCGGAGATATTGGGGCCTGTGTCGAAGTTTTTTCGGTCGTGAATTAAACTATGTCGATTTTTTTCCGTAGTACGAGAAAGGCATATAACGAAAATGTATTTTATCATTATTAAAGTATAGGATACTAGGGACATAAAAATATTTTTTTTTGATGGTTGATATTCAATATAATCCACAAATTAGAGCTCCCAAGTCGTGTCACTTCAGAGTTTTGCATCGGGAGAATGATCTAAAATTTCTAAAAATCTAAAACTTGCTCTGAATTTATTGTAGTAGAGAAATGAACTATTTTTAACAAGCAATTATTATTTCAAGCAACGAATGGAAAACATATAATTTCAACGAGGAAACCTTGTAATTTCGCGTTTTTTTTTGTTTTTTGTTTGTTTGTCTCTTAATAAATCCAAACTCTTTAGGCGTTTTACATCGTTATAACACTCCCTTACAATAACACGGCTAAACATAGGAATCCTCCTTAAGTTCCAAGCCGCCTACATTCATCAGCTAATTTATTATATTTCTATTATAATTTATACTGAATTTTGCAGCAATGATCTGCAAGGTCACGTTTGGAACTTGACATTGCCGTATAATTTGGCAACCCCCCCCCCCCCCCGCATGACGAGGTCGTTTCAGCACGCGATATAGTAATTGTACGCTATCGGTTATCGGCTTCCGCCGGAACGTTCTTTATGGGGCTTCAGCGCACGGCGAACTTATTTAACGTCAGTAATGTGTTAGTCATCAACTGTGCATAATAAGTAATAAGCGTAGATTTTAAATATTTCTATAGAAAAGTTGTTATGACGGTACCTTTAATATCTTAGTTAAGATAAAGTAACTTATCTGAGTTATTAAAAAATAAATTATCACACACACACGCACGCACGCATGCACATAATATGCAAGCGCACTATTTATATTTCTACTATCTTATTAGTTATTACAGAAAGCTTAATATTTAGTTTTGAAATTTCGATTAAAGGACGTTTATTTTAATTGTAATTATTGTGAAGCTTTTGAATGAATAAATAATACTTTATTTTGTGCGTATCAAAAGGTAGTATCCTTTTCTATATTTGTATATTCAAACAAAAGACAACCTTAGCGATAAAGAAATGTACCCACTCGGAAATTTTGTATGTTGTACATTGTTTACTAGTATGATTTTAATGTGGAATCCACATTAAAATCATGTATATTCAATTTGATTCAAATTTAATGGAATATATACACTCACGCCTATCACCCAGAAAGGTAGGCAGATACTTCCGTTTGCACAATCTTGACACATCTCTGTCGCCTCCTTCACGGCCATATCCTACTTATATATTTTGGCTCATTTTCAATATATCATCAATTTGGTTGATAAACTTTCTTTTTAGGCGTTGTTTTCCGACTCTACCATTGATTTCTGCAGCTCACATTTGCTTTGTTACTCTAACCTGATAAATTTTTTGACGTGTCTAAAACACCAAAGTATTGCTTTCTGAATCCAGGTCACAATATTTTCAAAACCACACTTTACTCTTGTCACACAATTTCTCACCCTAGCATTTACTGTTACCCCTAACATACTCTTTAGGGTGGCCCTAGTCGATAGCTCGAACTAAATGGTGGGCGGGGTTAAAATGCATGCTATCTCAGCAAACATCACCTGCGAAAGGGATAGACGCTGTGATGAGAAGTAAGAAGCTAGTGCGCACACACATACGCACTCCTGAGTAACACAAAGCGACTGCGTCATCGCGTACCTACATATTGCGGCGTAGTGGCTGCGCTGGGGGCCGCCCAAAGATGTTTTATAGGTAAAAACATCTTTAGGGCCGCCGTTTCGAATCCCGCACGCAACAAATAATTGTATGGCTACAAATAGTTGTTCCGGGTCTGGATGTTAGTCCTTTTGCAATTTATGTTTGTAAACTGCCTCCACGATACTGGAGAAAATCCTACTGTGGGGGTAACGTATTTTAAAAAGAAGAAAGAGAGAGGAAACAAATTGGTGTTATTATTATGAACCCAATTTAGTTGTTATTATGAAAGTTCTTATGTGAATTTAAGTAGATGTTGTTATTATATAATAATTTCATTGATTTGTTTTTACCGACTTCGAAAAAAGGAGGCGGTTCTCAATTAGTTGTTTTTTGGTTATGTATATTCTGTTCACCGATTTTTCGAAGATGCCTAAACCGATTTGGAAAATTATTTTTTGGTTTGAAATAATATACTTTCCAGATGATCCCATGGTAATCAATGATGGTTAGATCAGGATCTGATGATGGGATCTTGGATAAATCGAGGGAACTCTTCAATAAACGACAGCAAATCGACCGCGATTGGTGCTATCGCGTATCTATGCATTCTTTACGTAACCACATAGTATAATATCACGCCTGTACCCACTAAAGGGACATAACTCTCAACCAAAAATAGTAACATTAAAAAAAAATATAACCGACTTCTAAACCAGAAAAAAGTGTAAAATAATTATGTTTTTTTATGTTTTTGTATTTTACTGTAGATTATGCAAACATTACTGTAGGTACTATGTATTCTAAATAAGTATTTACTTTCCATAGCTAGTTAGCTATAATAGCCCACAGGCAACTCCCCGAAGTATATGCCAGCCAATGTCAGGATAACTGCTTTTTCGACATTGCTACTGATGTAAGTGGGGCTTTTATGTAGGTTAATTAAATAAATAAAAATGTTAGTTTGTAAATTGTTTATTGATTGTTTGAGTTCAATAGCGGTTTGCAATATTCTCTTAGTACTTAGAAAGTTATCAACAATAGGAATTGTGTCACTGCAAGAACAAGCACAAACGTCTATCAAAATAGTAACGTACCTAAACGGAATAGGACTAACAGCACAGACTTCCTTACAGAAGTCCAAAGAACACGTCTAGACAAGGTAAGTAATTAGAAGAAAACTACAATTTAGAGATCGATTGTAAATCAAATTCACAGTACAGACACATTTAGCGAAATATAAATAAAATTTTGAATTATTTTATGATAGTAGATAACGCTAGTTGAAAACTAAACACTGTATGAGAATGACGTCACTGAACGAGTCAGGTGGTCAGTCCAAACAAATAAAAGGCGCGATTGTAGAAAGAGATTCGTTACGAAACTTTTGTAGGCTAGGGGGCTTGGCCTGTTTATGCTATTGATAACGAAGGCTATAAAATATGTACAACTTAGAAACTAAATCCTATGTGTACTTATCTGTATTCATAACCCAATATCTGAGGTAGGTTGATGCGCTCCTTAATTTTTATATAGTTCGTATTATTCTGTAATAGGTAAATTAAATCTAAACCAAAATATATACTATAACACCATAGCAAAGCTACTACTATTTTATTTAGTAGTAGCTTATATAGTATAGTAAATTATATATAAAAATATGAGTATGAGGTAAGGTTAAATATAAACAAATATTTGTTTTAATAATTATTGTTTTAAGTGCGTATCCGACTTCCGAGCTTCCGTACCATCTTACAAGATTTAATATACATAAGATACTATCTATCAAAAAAAGCCTAAAATACACTTTTCTTTTTCTAGTAGGAAACCCTTTAATTTCAAATTAATTATTATTTTATTTGCTGTTATAGCGGCAACAAAAATACACGTTCTGTGAAAATTACAACCATCTACCTATTACGGATCATGAGATACAGTCCGCTGACAGATAGACACACGGACTGCGGAGGCTTCGTAATAGGGCCGTGCTGGTTACCCTTCGGGTACGGAATCCTAAAAAGTACTTAGTTGTCCACTGACATCTGTATGGTTCTTTCTTCAAAACACCATTAGCCACCTGCCTGGTTCTCGTATGACATGACCAATGTAACCTGGGCTGACCTCTCTGAGTTTGTTTCGGCAGATCGGGTGCTTCTTCTCAGTTTCATGTTTTTATTGTGTTAAAGTGTTTTTTTTAAAAAAAAAACAACTTACAAAACAAATTTTATTTGTCATTGACTGCCCTTCTTAGATTCTTATGTACTTACATAAATTACATTAGGTATATTAGGATATGAGATTCCTATGAGTACCTAAGCACGATAGTCGAAAATCTAAAAATTACCTATTCTAAATAAATTAATGGATAATTTTAAGACTTTCGACAATCGTGCTTATCAATGAGATGTTTTCGTTAGTTGGAAAATTAAAGTAGTTAAGTACCTAATGTACCTAACTGTTTGGAATTTTAACTACATGTGCTTGAACAAACTTATGGGCACATTTTAGCAGCTATATCCATCCCGGCTTCAGCAATGGACACGAACAAAAGGAAGCAATTTTTCTAAATAAAGATGCAGATATGTAGGTATTAAAACCATAAATAGATAGCAGCGGTTAACCTAGTGAGCATATGTGGGTGCGCGCTGCGCCCCCCCCCCCCCCCCCTCCCCCTCCGTCCGTCCCACTGATCGGGGAAACAATTTGTAGCGAAAGGCAAGATGATTTACAACAAAAAGGAGCGCGCGAAATTTTATAAACAGACCTTTGGGAGTCTGGATGTCATGAAAAATCTATTGAATGTATCTGTTCAAAATAAAATTATTTGCATTTTTGAACAACTAATCTATCCCTTTATAGTAACTGTTTTGCAATTTTCGTTCTTCTTATGGTATTTATTTCCGCCCAAAGATTCGGAGATTTCAAGAGAATTCGGAATTTTCGACGCTTATAACTTTTAAACATAATCTTTTTTTTACTTTTTTGTTTCCATACAGTGCTAGATAATGATGAGACAAATTGAAATCATTTTTTTATATTGTACGTGCACCGTCAAACAGTGGAGTTATCGCCAGACTACGTTTGTATGGAAGAACGAGTGACTAGTGTACCCTTAATGATCGCATGTATTCAGTATTTATTCTACTCTTGTGCTTCGTCTGCCACACCTAAATTGCACAACCATATTATATTAATGTAGGTTATCTAGATGGTATTATAAGATGGTAGTATAAGATGGTATTATAAGGCAATAGTTTAATTCAAAAATTAATAATAATTTTAGTATAGTTATAATAGTTATAAGTAGGTATATGTATGTATACTTAACTCTGAATGAGTTTGAGAATGAGAACTTATTGGTATGTAAACAAATTGTTTTTCTTGAGAATTCAATAGATAACAGGTAATTTGATTGACGATTAAGTAAATCGTCTTAAATAATTATCTTTTTATTACGTATATTGTACAATAAGTCGCACAATAGAATTACGGGTGGGTGACACAATTACCTTACATCGAATTATTCCAATGCGTCCCGATGGAAGCTGCCTATTCCATTCGATTGCCAAGTTTCAGATATTAAGTAATGTATATGTTCACAGGGAATAATTCCCTATTTGCTTGGCATATGTTATTACTATCCACAAATCACAAGGCCTTCGCCTTGACAGTGCTCTTCTCGACATAGGCTCCTCTATATTTAGTAGAGGGCAGGCTTACCTTGGACTCTCCAGAGCTAAAACCTTAGATGGAGTACATCTTATCAATTTAAATCTAAATCAAATCAAGTCACAAGAGAGCTCTATTGAAAAGTACAACCGTCTGCGCACGTTATACCACCCCGACTTGGCCAAATTAAGTATAAACAGAAAATGCGATACTGAATGGGCTATTCACTCGAACATATCAAAGGTACAAGAAAATATAGAAAATAACACAAAAAAGACAAAAGTAGACATATAAAATACAGTAGTTTAACAAAAACCATTTGGTATTAATTTTGTTATAAATAAGTACCTACTAATAATTTATCTACAAAAAGTAATGATATCCAATCAAAACAAAAATGTGAAATAAGAGCCAAGTTCAATATTATGATTGCCTTGGTTGTTGACTTCAATGACAAAAGAAGTGAGATCTAAATGGGTGCCAAGTTCAATGCTCAGTCCTGAAATTCAATTCACTCATTTCACATTTATGTTTTTGTAGGGATTATCATTACACGATCTATACGAAGGTCCGAACGTTAAACCTTTCCCAATAAATCAATCTTGTAATAAACCCAAAGTTTCGCAGTTTGGTCCCCTTGAGCGAATAATGTTTGTTGTATAGTATATAATAATAGTAATGTCCTCCAGACCGAATTTCGGTCACCTGTGGCCAGCCTCGACGGAGAGTAGCCATCGGCGCTGGACAGGATTATAGTGCCCAAGTGTATGCGCAAGCACAGGTGCACTCTCTATTCCCTCACTCTCATAATCTGATGGGACGGTAAACCGACACGACCGGAAAGAGATCAGGCGCAGGACCAACGGCTTTACGTGCTTTCCGAGGCACGGGGGTGAGACACCGCCAACTTCCTGACTCCGGGCAACTACTAAGAATTTTTTGACGGAAAAAATATAAAAAAACCTTATATATATAAAAAAACCTTTCATTCTTGTAGAAATTTTCAAAAATTGATTTGCAATATTAATTCTGCAAAACTTAGGAAGAAAACGTAGGAAAATCCTACGTTTTAGCGTTGTGAGACCATAACATAAATGTAAAGTAACAGCTTAGTCATAAGTATCTAGTAATGGAATATACCTATGCCACAGCTGGACACATGCCTTCTCTGTGACTGTCTCGTTGATATAATGTCCTTGAATGTGACTACTGATCGTGTGGTCTCGGGTTCAAATATACCTATGCCACAGCTGGACACATGCCTTCTCTGTGACTGTCTCGTTGATATAATGTCCTTGAACGCGACTACTGATCGTGTGGTCTCGGGTTCGAATATACCTATGCCACAGCTGGTCACATGCCTTCTCTATGACTGTCTCGTTGATATAATGTCTTTGAACGCGACTACTGATCGTGTGGTTTCGGGTTCAAATATACCTATGCCACAGCTGGACACATGCCTTCTCTGTGACTGTCTCGTTGATATAATGTACTTGAACGCGACTACTGATCGTGTGGTCTGGGGTTCAAATATACCTATGCCACAGCTGGACACATGCCTTCTCTGTGACTGTCTCGTTGATATAATGTCCTTGAACGCGACTACTGATCGTGTGGTCTCGGGTTCGAATATACCTATGCCACAGCTGGTCACATACATTCTCTGTGACTGTCTCGTTGATATAATGTCCTTGAACGCGACCACTGATCGTGTGGTCTCGGGTTCGAATATACCTATACCACAGCTGGACACATGCCTTCTCTGTGACTGTCTCGTTGATATAATGTACTTGAACGCGACTACTGATCGTGTGGTCTCGGGTTCAAATATACCTATGCCACAGCTGGACACATGCCTTCTCTGTGACTGTCTCGTTGATATAATGTCCTTGAACGCGACTACTGATCGTGTGGTCTCGGGTTCGAATATACCTATGCCACAGCTGGTCACATGCCTTTTCTGTGACTGTCTCGTTGATATAATGTCCTTGAACGCGACTACTGATCGTGTGGTCTCGGGTTCGAATATACCTATGCTACAGCTGGTCACATACATTCTCTGTGACTGTCTCGTTGATATAATGACCTTTAAACGCGACTACTGATCGTGTGGTCTCGGGTTCGAATATACCTATGCCACAGCTGGACACATGCCTTCTCTGTGACTGTCTCGTTGATATAATGTCCTTGAACGCGACTACTGATCGTGTGGTCTCGGGTTCGAATATACCTATGCCACAGCTGGACACATGCCTTCTCTGTGACTGTCTCGTTGATATAATGTCCTTGAACGCGACTACTGATCGTGCGGTCTCGGGATCGAATATACCTATGCTACAGCTGGTCACATGCATTCTCTGTGACTGTCTCGTTGATATAATGGTCCTTGAACGCGACTACTGATCGTGTGGTCTCGGGTTCGAATATACCTATGCCACAGCTGGTTACATGCATTCTCTTTGACTGTCTCGTTGATATAATGTCCTTGAACACGACTACTGAACGTGTGGTCTCGGGTTCGAATATACCTATGCCACAGCTGGACACATGCCTTTTCTGTGACTGTCTCGTTGATATAATGTCCTTGAACGCGACTACTGATCGTGTGGTCTCGGGTTCGAATATACCTATGCCACAGCTGGTCACATGCATTCTCTGTGACTGTCTCGTTGATATAATGTCCTTGAACGCGACTACTGATCGTGTGGTCTCGGGTTCGAATATACCTATGCCACAGCTGGACACATGCCTTTTCTGTGACTGTCTCGTTGATATAATGTCCTTGAACGCGACTACTGATCGTGTGGTCTCGGGTTCGAATATACCTATGCCACAGCTGGTCACATGCCTTCTCTGTGACTGTCTCGTTGATATAATGTCCTTGAACGCGACTACTGATCGTGTGGTCTCGGGTTCGAATATACCTATGCCACAGTTGGTCACATGCATTCTCTGTGACTGTCTCGTTGATATAATGTCCGTGAACGCGACTACTGATCGTGTGGTCTCGGGTTCGAATATACCTATGCCACAGCTGGACACATGCTTTCTCTGTGACTGTCTCGTTGATATAATGTCCTTGAACGCGACTACTGATCGTGTGGTCTCGGGTTCGAATATACCTATGCCCCAGCTGGACACATGCCTTCTCTGTGACTGTGTCGTTGATATAATGTCCTTGAACGCGACTACTGATCGTGTGGTCTCGGGTTCGAATCCCTGGTCGGCCCTAAATTAGTTATTGTGTTTTTCAGTCAGTATATTCTCGGTAGCAGCTCGGGATCAGTAAGTTGGTGGTGTTTCACCCCCGTGCCTCGGTAAGCACGTTAGGATGTTGGTTCATTATCTGATATCTCTCCGGCCGTGTCGAGTTATGGAAGAAAGGAAATAGGTAGAGCGCCTGTGATTGCGCACACTTTCGTGCACTATAATACTGTCTAGCGCAAAATGCAAGTCTTTAGCCGTGACCGAAGTTTAGTATGGAGGATATTGTTTTTTATTATATTTAGAACATAAGACACTTTTGAAGTGACATTATTAATTCTTTAATGGTTGTGTTTGCTTCAGCGATGGAAGGCGGTGCGTGGTGCGCCCGAGATATCTCGTTGAGGGCGCAGAAGAAGTTCCTCTCTCGAGTGGGCGGTGCAGCGAGTGCGCGAGCCCTGATTCTCGATGAACATGCTGCGAAACTACTGGATCAGGTAATTATTGCTGCATATGTTTTTCTATATAAGTGCTTGTCGTTGTTTTTGGCTCAAAATGTTTTTTTGCCATTTTGCAAGGATAATTATTATCCTTGATTTCCGTGCCTTCCTGTAGGTTGTTCATAACTTATTCTAAGAAGAACGGTTTTAAGAACTAATTCTACTTTGGTACAATCCATCTTACTGTTAATTTATTGATTCCTATCTTAAGGAGGGTATAAATTGCTGTAACGAATAAAATCTCTACCACGGATATAACCTTCTATGGTTATATCCGTTTATTACATTACATGGCTACGACGTATGATAACCATTTATGGCATTACGTTACATGGCTCTACCACTTATAATAACCTTCTATGGCATTACATTACATGGCTCTACCACGTATAATAACCATTTATGGAATTACATCACATGGCTCTACCACGTATAATAACCATTTATGGCATTACATCACATGGCTCTACCCCATATAATAACGTTCTATGGTATTACATTACATGGCTCTACCACGTATAATAACCATTTATGGCATTACATTACATGACTCTACTACATATAATAACCTTCTATGGCATTACATTACATGGCTCTACCATGTATAACTTTGTCATTTCATTACGTGGCTCTACCACGTATAATAATCTTCTATGGCATTACATTACATGGCTCTACTACGTATAATAACCATTTATGGCATTATATTACATGGCTCTACCACATATAATAACCTTCTATGGCATTACATTACATAGCTCTACCACGTATAATAACCATTTATGGCATTATATTACATGGCTCTTCCACGTATAAGAACCTTCTATGGCATTACATTACATAGCTCTACCACGTGTAATAACCATTTATGGCATTATATTACATGGCTCTACCACATATAATAACCTTCTATGGCATTACTTTAAATGGCTCTACCACATATTATAACCATTTATGGCATTATATTACATGGCTCTACCACATATAATAACCTTCTATGGCATTATATTACCTGGCTCTACCACGTATAATAACCTTCTATGGCATTATATTACATGGCTCTACCACGTATAATAACCATTTATGGCATTATATTACATGGCTCTACCACATATAATTCTATGGCATTACAGTACATGGTTCTACCATGTATAATAACCATTTATGGCATTATATTACATGGCTCTACCACATATAATAACCTTCTATGGCATTACATTAAATGGCTCTACCACGTGTGTAAGAAGTCCACACGTTAATATAAATGTATTGTTGTGACAGTTTCTGAGCGTGCTGCGCGAGCGCATTGAGAAGCGCGAGGCGGAGAAGCTGGTGAAGCATGTGATCAAAGCGGCGGTGAAGCTGGGAGTACTGCGGCGTCACGGACAGCTGTCCGCCACCGACGAGCGAGCGCTCGCAGCTTTCCGCGCCAAGTTCCATGTACGTTCAATATGTTTATATTTTTCCAGCTTGTACAGCTTAATTTTCTGACCTTTCTTACAAAGAACACGTAATCACAATTTTTAATACCTCCTATTGAATTTATTATCTAAGTCAGTCATTCCGTTTAGCTAATTTGTGGTTGCCGCACGAATGGGTCGGCTCGACCGGGGTAGGACCACCCTCTCACAGAATACCAGAGTAAAATAGCAGCTTAACGCTGCTGTGTTTCGTATGGTGAGTGTAGAGAACCGGAACCCTTTTTACTGGAAACAAGGCATTAATTACATTTCAGTCCTAAGGGCTGGCAACGCATCTTCATTTTGATTCTTAATTGAAGATAAATGTAGATATCTATGGATCACAGCATCCACTTACTATCAAGTAGACTGTGTGCTGGTTTGTCACCCTTATTCTATAAAAATTAACAGTATTTGTTTCACTAAAAGGTTTATTTTTTTACCGTGTAGTGACGGTGTAGGAAAATCCGCTACCCCGTATCACCTGTATGTAGGTATCATAAGAGGAGAAGGTGTCGACGGAGAGAAATTAAAGTGGAGATGGGCAACTGCAACTTCCTGATAACGAATCAAAATAAAAAAAATAAAAACTGCAGTTGCCAACTTACTTAAAGTTAAAAAAGTTAAACTTACAGCCTATATACGTCCCACTGACTGAAGGGTTTTTTTACTTAATTGCCAAGCTTAAAAAGCGTGACATATTAATGACTGCTCCAAGATGGGATCCTCATCAGGTAGTCTATTGAAGAGGCTTAGGTTCAGCAGTTCACTTTTGATAGGCTGTAATGATAATGATGATGATGATTATATATTATGTACGTTACCAGCCAAATCGATTTATCCGAAGCGTGTTAGGATATACTGGTTTAGCCCAGGACAATCTAGTTTGGCCTAATTACTTAAGGCTTAACTTACTCACATATATAAGTATACTTCAATTGCTAGTTTATTTTAGTAGGCTTTATAAGCCTGATGTTTAACACTAAATTTATATTATTATAATTAATACTCAGCAAAATCACATTTACGTGATGAAATACGTATATTTTTTAATTTAAAGTAAAATAATTGGCAATCTAAGTCCTCAGGGGTGACATGTAGATTTCTATGGGCCACAGCTTCTACTCAGCATCAGGTAACTCTCTGTTGTGGTCATTTGTCACCTTTATTCTATGGAAAATCTTTTTATAGCAATATTTTTTTTATAGAATAAGGGTGGCAAACGAACACTCTGTGACTGCGACGTGAAACACAGCAGCGTTGTACTGCTATTTTACGCTAGAATTTATTTTCTTTATAATTTGTATTTATTTTACATTTGCAGACGGTGTTAATGGCGGTGGTTTCGTTCTGCGAGGTGGACTTCTCCTACGACCGCGGTTTTCTCCAGGACGCCCTGCGTGAATCTCATCAGTCGCTCAAGTAAGAATTATGTTATTATACATAGGTTTTAATCAAAACTACTTGGCCTCCAACGCTGTTGGCCTGAAATCACTCGGCATCAAGAACCATTTTTCGAAAGTTTTTCTAAGCATATATACTATTTCTTTTCTTCTTTTAATTATTTAATTGATTATTTCAGGTCAGTTGTAGAGAGGCATTTGTCCGATAAGTCGGTGTCTCGGTTAGCTGGTGTTTTCGCACTCGCCTCACGAGGAGATCTCTTGGACTCCCTCTTCTCGGGGCAGATAGATGAAGACGTGCTCAAACTAACCAGAATGCTCCGCAAGGAACTAGACAGGGGCCTGCTGTAATCCAACAGAAGGTTTGAACGTGAACCGTCCTATAACCAAAGCTGTTCTTACCATCTATGATTAAGTGGTCTAAATCTTGAAGCATTTACAGAGTGTTCTATAAAATTTCGCAGTATGCTTTTGACCACTTTATTGCCATTAATGTAACACAATTATACACTTTTTAATAAAGGATTGCGTAGGTAGAAATGTACGTGTAGCAACGGTCAGACATATTGGAAAAGGAAAAGTTTACATGTAGTGTTATATGTGTCTCGGGATTGTTTATTTGATATAAATTCAGCTATAAGGTGAAATAGGGTTTGGACAAATTAAGTATAATTTTTTTAAATAATTTTAATTTGTAACTATCTTCATAAAAAGGAAGATTCTTAATTTGACTTTTTTTAAATAATCTCACGAAATGTCTCAGATTTAGTTAATTAAGATTTAAGATTTTTGTTATCGTAATTTAAATTTAATTTAAATACTTTGGGCATTGATCCTATATAAAATTTTATAACAAAACTATATAAATAAAATTTTATTGTACTAGAGATGCCGCGAATAATTGTTACAGAGAATAGTCGAATATCAATTAATCGCCATTCCCTATGGCGAATAGTACAATAACTTGCCAGTATCACTCGAAGTAAAAAAGGAATATAAAAAATAATTTATTTGTTATCAAATAGTAATATCACGCTTGTAGTAGTCTTGAACTTACCAATCATTTATTTGTTACTGTAATCAAAAAAGAAAACCATGAAGTTAAAGAAATCAGTCTCATTATGATTTTACTTTTTTAAATGCTGGGAACCCTTTTCTTGGACCTAATTAATTAAAATTTGATTATTTTTGACTCGATAGTTTTTTGTTTATTATTTTAGGCAACTATTCGCCGAATGTTGAATAATATCAGCTATTATTCGACATTCGACGAATAACAAAAAATGTGGAGTGCCAAAAATACCGAGTATTCGCGGAATCTCTAATTTTTACTCTCTTTAATACATTTGTTTAATTTGGTATTTGATTTACTATCCAGCTAATGTAAAAAAAAATTAATAAGAAACTGTCATACAATACGAGACATTTCATCGATTAAGATCTAATATGGATTATGTGAAGATGAATAAAAGGAAATACGGGATCACATTATAGTTATCTCCACAAACGGAGATTAGACTTTGGACTCTCTATTTTAATATAAAAAGGAAATATGTGTTACAGCTTCGGCTTAATTTGAGAATTTGCACTTAAGCGAGGTGGTGTGAGTGATTTTGAAGAATCTCATTAGGAATATAAAGAAAAAGTAAGTAATACAAGCACATCATTTATAATCTATATCAATTTAATTGACATTACAGTATGCACACTTCATAAAAATTAGTTTGTTTTAGTGTCGGATCTAACCAACAATACAGGTTTCAACCACATGACTTTTCTTATTTTTAAAATATGTTACAGTGCCACCAACTTATCTGTTCAGGTGGACAAAATTGGAACTAAGGTCGCCATTTTATAAATGACATTTCGCTGTAAGCTATTATATATTCTGTGCTATGAAAACTGTGCTTTTTTTAATTTCATTGTGAAAAGTGCATATATGTAGTCACCTATTTCATCGGTTTTTAAGTGGCATGTTTTTTTAAGCTGTGCACTAGCGACTCTGTCAACTGAACAGTAAAGTTGTTTGCACTATACATATAACTATTCTATCTAAATAAAGTGTCATTTTATGTAAAACGTTTTAGGCACGTTATTGAAGACAAGACAAAAACCAATATATTAAGTTAAGTGTTTCGGTAGGTAAGTGACAGTGTAACGAATGGAAGTCGTAGTTGTTAATGTATTAAAAATTAGTATTAAACTGTTGATGTGAACGTAAGTAACCGTAACATGCTGTAAGTTTATTGAACGTGTTCTTTTTTTTTAATATTTTTTATAATTTGTTTTTTTATTATTGTTAAACTAAAGATAAAAAGCACAACATATCTTGCCTAATTTTGCCTGTGTTTTGTAGAGCTATACACGCATTGGCTTTAAAATTTATACTCACGTAAAATATAATAATATAGAACATTAAGTCTTGCCTGATATCGAAGATTGATTTAGTTTCCAGTTTTGTGGAGGTGAGCGCATTTAATAGTTGTAAAATATGGATGTATTATTTATAATTGGATTAGTTGTAATTTATAAACGAATGTCGCTGTTGATTGCTCCCTAACATCTCGGTATATGTACTCGTATCTAGCCTTTCGACCTATGTGTAAGTATCGATTTTAGCATTCTTATAAATCAATATTATTCTTAAATTCTTTTAAATTAAGTTCTGTATTTTAACCGTCTTCACAAAACGAGGAGGTACTTAATTCGACTGATGCTTTCTATGTGGTCCCATGATCAAGATCTGACCAATAGTTTTTGAGTTATCCTTAATAATATGTATTTAATTGACTCCGAATACATTAATGATGTTCTCATTTTATTTATATTAAAGTCGGTTGTACAAATTTTTGAATTTTACCACTTGTACATTAAATTATACACTACTATAGTCTTGGTAAATTTAAAATTTAACGTAGCGGGACGAGTAGGTCTTTTGTATAATATTACATCTAACTAACTTACGATTGGCTGCACAATGATTTAGATCGGACCAAAGTTTTGAATAGGCACCTAGACATAGTTCAAACATATCTGAACTAACATTCATATCTTTTTTTATTAGCAATAAAAGATATACAATCTTTAAATTGATAACTCTTACAATAGCGATATATCTTCTCTTAGCTGTAATTCGAAGTCTTTTCTTACATAAATTATTTTTCTATGCAACGGATTACAAAATAATAAGGATGATACAAACATTTAAAAATTCCTTTCTTTATATTTTTAACGAATACTTCTAAAATAACGTAAAGTTCTAGTAATTTATAATTCTTAATATGATTATCAACTAACATTTCTAGCGTAACTATGACAGATTCATTCTACCATTATCACAACCGTAACATTAAAATACTATAATGTTTAGGTATTATGTTTCTTCAGTATAATTTTGTATTTTAAGACCTGAGCTCAGTAATTTTACTATTAGTGGTTCTTCATTTTAACATAGATAAAACTTTAATATCGTTCAGTTTTCACTTGTCATTTACTGTGTTGTATGGTACGGTTTTTTTAACTTGTCTAAGCCAGCGCTGTGTAAGCAACCCGCTGGGAAGCAGTAATGCAGCCAAAGATAGTTAAGCGCACTGACTCTCACTCTTGCCTTTGCCGTACCTACATGTTCACTTAGTATACCTGTTAATGTTCGAATAACGTCTCAATAGGCGAGTCTGCTACGTCAGCAATTTAATAAAACACTTTATAAAAAAATAGTGAACTGATTTTTTTTAATTCAGCTAAAATGCACTTTATGAGGAAGGTAAAACTTATATTGCTTTGGACAACATCTACAGCGACATACTTATACCAAGGATAGAACATAGCAGTAAAAATCAATTTAGACTGAAGTTCTTCGATCAACATTTTTTATTGTTGATCGAAGCTGAAGTTTTTCCGATATCAGTCGACATACGAGTATTTATCCCACACAACCCATTAAATATTATATAATATGTAGTATATTGATTGCATTTAATTAAATAATCCCATACAATATATTTATTTTATTTTTTGTATATATATACGTTTGTAGTATATGTATGTCTATTATATATAAATATGTGTATTATTTTTATCACACCAATTTGCTCAACCCCTGTTTAACCTTGAAAAAATTCATGAATTTCTCTTTTTAATGGAGTTCTAAGAGTAGTACATGGGGTCTTGGGATAATTTGTAATAAAATGATGAGGCTTGTTTCTAACGAAGACTGGCCGCAGCTCGCAGCAGACCCGGCTTTATTTTAGACTTTACACAATAACAAAGATAGACGAAACTTTGCCTAGATTCCAAGTGACGCCGTAACCATGCCAAACGATGTTCAATTATTTACTGTAAGACCAGGCACTCAAACACACACGCATCTAAAATAATTTACAACCAACAACATGGTTTCAGTCTCGACATAGATGAGCATCCAGCAGTGAACATTTTCGGTTTTTTTATAGAAAGAAAGAAGAAAGATGTGTACGATCGAATCGATCTAATCGAAAAATTAGATTTTTCGATTAGATCGATATTTACAAATCTTAATATTCTTTTCTCTGATTCACATTGTTTATCATTTAATCGTTTCTAATCAAATACTTTTTATTTTATACTATTCCACTATGCGGCATATTTATGTAATGAATTTTATGATGAAATCCTAGCTAGAAGAGATCAAAGACAAATCTAGTTATGTATGTATTAATTTATATCTATTAATTTATATTGTACTGATTACTCAATATAATAAATAACGAATTTAACTTTAAATCTCAATATATGTAGACCAAATTGTGCGTGTTATCTTGGTATTGTATATTAATTTTATTATTTTAATATTAATTTATTTTAGCTTTAAATATCTAACATACATGACAATGTTTCTATTAATAATAGGTATATACCTACCCTTTTTAAAAGATGTAATTTAGTAGTTATATTCCTATCCCTAGTTTGTGACATTTTTGTTATTGTTATATTAAATTCGCTATACTTTATTAGGCTTTATAGTATGTTATAAGTTATAACTTCGCGAATAACCGCATAATTTAAAATATCTGTACACGAAAATATTTATGTGATTGTGTAAGATCAATGTTCAGACAAATCATTAACATGATTTTAATACCTACATTGCATAATTTTAACTCCGTGCGGAAATGCGTTCATTTTAATGTTATGTAAATTTTATATTAAATATATATGTGTCTGTAGTTTACAATATAATCTATGTTTACACAGTTTCATCTTCAGCCACGTGACTTCAATATACCAGTCTTCTATAATTATTTTTTTATTAAACTTTCTTACGTGCAATCCCTATTATCAGGTAATAATTTGTATTTTCTTCGTTTTAGTGCAACAGTGTATAATGTATTTAGTAGTATATTAATTAACTTGTGTTACTTTTTTAAATTCCATATTTCTTTTTTTTTTGAATATTGCTTTTCAATATATGTTATGCTCAGATTACATTAATCAGCTCAATTACATTCATAGAGATGTTTCACTAATTTTCTTGACATTTTTGCTATTTCTATTCGCATTATCGCACGGGTGATTTTTGGACGACAACAGCGCCACCTACCGGGTTCTATTAAGTTTTTAAACCATCCAGGGATCCACTCATACACACAAAATAATTGAACAAAATCGCTAGAACTGTTTTCGAGTCGTATCCAGACTAACGCACGACAATTGATTTTTTATATATTATGTATAAGGGAAGACGACTAAAACTATTGCCGAATCGAACGAAAACTTTCAGTCTTGTCAAAATGAACATATCGTATTAAAATAAGAACGAAAAAAAGATTGTATGTCTAAATGTTCCGTAACTGTATAAAATAGTATTTGTCTTATTTATATTTTCATACTAATCACAAAAACATGTTTATTAACATATTTTTTACAAAATGAGATATTTTTAACAGTTTCATATTTCTTCCCTTTTTAAACCTTTTTTAAATTTTTATAATAAGTAATTGAAAAATGCAAATTAATACACCTTTTAATTTTAAACTTTATTTACCTATTTATTGAAATTAACGTTATTATAATAAGTAATTGAAAAAGCAATTAACTTTTCATTTTAAACTTCTTTATTTACCTATTTATTGAAATTAACGTTGTATTATAATAAGTAATTGAAAAATGCAAATTAATACACCTTTTAATTTTAACCATTACCTATTTATTGAAAACTAAAAAAATTGAAAAATGAAATTAATACACTTTTTCATTTTAAACTCTTTATTTACCTATTTATTAAATTAACTTTATTATAATAAGTAATTGAAAAATGCAAATTAATACACCTTTTAATTTTAAACTTTATTTACCTATTTATTGAAATTAACGTTGTATTATTGTCGCTGTTTTGGTAATTAACATAAATTTTCATATAATTATAATTATCTTGCCTGCCACTTGTCCTTGGCGTTTTACATAAAAAAAAATATTCGAAGCGTCGATGCGGCATTAAACTGTATAAGATTAGATAATTTAAGCAACGATCGCCGCGGCAAGAGCGGTTTCTGCACTTAATGTCAAAGGTCCAATTTCATTTCCATGAGGAGAGGCAATATCAATTTCCTTAATCAAATCACGTCAGATCTGTCCAGTGGAGATGAAACAGGTCTTACAATTGTACATTTTCAAATTTGTTAAGCTGTGTTATGTGTTAAGATTTGATATCAAATATACAATTGATAAAGTTCTGCTGTTTTATTGGTGTCTTCCTAACGACGACGTTACATAGGTCATGGATTTAACATTGATACGTTATTTAGAAAATTGAAAATAGTTTCCCAATGTGATTTTGCTAAAGTTTTAAAGGTATGTGTAGAATTACTAATATTGTCTTGAAGTTTTTATTATGTTATGCATATTTAATTTTATTACGTGTATAAAATCATATATGCATCACATAACATACTACATAGGTTAATAATGTTAGTTTAATATTCAACTTACATTAGATTGCGTTATATTGTAAGTTGCAATAATATCTTTAATGTCCATTATCTACATAATACAGAGCGGTGGTAACTCAAGGGATAAAGTAATCGCTGTAATGTACGCAATAAGCCCAGATTCAATCCCCGCCGGCACCAATTAATTTTTTTATATGGAATAGGGGGCAACCGAGCATGCGGCTCACCTGATGGTAAGTGACTACCGCCGCCCATGAACAACCGTAACAGCGGGGAAAAGGGGAATGAGTCGCGCCCGGACTGCGCTAGCAAGCGGTCACGTCCGGCGGTCGTCGGCTCCCGCCCGGGCGGGAGAAGTACAGCGCGTCGCTTTGCAGTGGGTGCACTTGCTGTGGGGCCAACTCGGCTTGCGTCAAGCCTCGAGGACGCCCCTGACCCCGCCCGGGATGTTACATACCCAACGCTGCGTATAATCTACATGCTGGGAAGCGAACTCCGAAGGCCCGGCGTGTGGCTGGGAGCTTGCGCCTGTTGGTGACTTCCGCTCCGCGTCGAAATGCGTCTCCGCGGGACCTGGAGGTTGCTGACCCTTCGGCAGGTTCCTTCCCAGAGGCGCGAGATTTGCCAACTTCTGCCTAGGGATCCACCAGGCCTTTACCTAGAGCCAGGAAGGAGCACTGCTATCAGGAGCGCACACCTGTCGGCAGGATTGGCCCTGCGTCGACTCCTTGTCCTCGGGACTCCGCGGGGCTTCGAGACTGCTGACCCTCCGATAGCACCTACCTGGTGGCGCGCAATACGCCAAAGAAGATTGCCTACAATGTCGTACAATGTACGGCTCCCAAGACCGGTCCATAGAAATGGGCTGTGAGGATTAACCGGGTAATGGGAAACTCCCCGAGGCCCGAACCCGCATGGGATAAATAAGAGTAGTCCCTTGTAGATGACAATACGAAGCGGGGGAATTGCAGATGCGTTGCCGGCCTTTTAAAAAGGAATAGGCTCTTTTCTTGAAGGTTCCTAAGTCGTATCGGTTCGGAAAAATCTCTGGTGATAAACAATTCCACAGAGACGTTGTACGAGGAAGAAAACTCCTAGTTAAACGCACAGTGGTGGACCGCCAAGAATCCAGATGGTGAGAATGGTATCTTGAATTTTGACGCGATGTGCGGTCATGAAATTCGGCGGCTGGGATTAATCCGAACAATTCCTCGGAGAACTCCCTTGGTAGATGCGATAGAAAATGCAAAGGGATGCAATATCTCTACGCAGCGTCAGTGAATCGAGCCGATCAGAAAGAACTCGGTCGTCGGCGATTGGAACCGCTCTGCGCTGGTTGCGGTCAAGTGCGTGGAGCTGGCACTGGGGTGCCCTGGCCCGGAGATGAGAACAGTATTCCATGTGAGGCTGAACTTGTGCCTTGTAAAGTTTCAAGCGATGTGCCGGCATGAAATACTGTCTCGCTCTGCTGAGCACGCCAAGCTTTTTTGAGGCCAATTTGGCAGCATAAAGGAATTCATTATCTAATTTCGTCAAGACCTCATAATATAGACGGTGGTATTATATCATGGACCAGGACTGGTGACTGATCAGTTTTAAAGTCGCTGGAGGTCTGGTAGTGTGTTCGTCAATTTTCAGTTTGCTTGCTATTCATTATTTTTTTATATAGAATAAGGGTGACAACGAGCTATACTCCAACTGATGATAAATAGATGCTGTGGCGAATAGTAACCATCTACATTTATCGTCGGTTAAGAGACGACGAGATCATGAGATACGTAGTCACTCCTTAGGACTAATATGGAAAATATCTTGTTTCCAGTAAAAAGGATTTTCGGTTCTCTGTACTATTTTGCACTGGTATGCAGTGCAAAACGATTGTTGCCTGGACAAGCCGACCCATACACACAACATAATATAGCTGCAGCATGACTCTATAACGTATAGCATTCGTTGATTAGGTAAATCCTTTGATTTATTTTTAAAAACCATAACCTGACCGTCTACCTGATAGTACGCGGCTACTATGGACTTGCAACTAACATGGAAAAAGCTACAGATGTGTTAATACCAGAGGCGAATTAAATGTCGACAGCGCTCTGTGCTGGCGGCCACATAGTATGAATTATAACTACTTATTTTATACATTTTTACGTGCTAACGCCATACTGCAGCTGTATTAGTAGTATAGTTGTTGCACGCATGGCTCGGCTCGACCGGGGAAGGACCACGCTCTAACGAAATACTAGCGTAAAATAGCAGCTTAACGCTGCTGTGTTTCGTCTGGTGAGTGTAGTGTAGAGAACCGGAAAACCTTTTTACCGGAATAGGCATTCCATCTTAGTCCTCACGGGTGACAACGCATTTGCATTTTTATTCGTAATCGAGGTTAGATGTAGATGTCTATGGGCCACAGCAACCACTTACAATCAGATGGACTATGTGCTTGTTTGTCACCCTTCTCCTATAAAAAAAAAACAGATATACTTAACATATATTATTATTTAAAATATAGTTTAGTTGCAAAATAATAAGGACATGTGTACCGCTAAAATGTTATGAGAGGGTGATGGCGGTGTAGGAGTAACGAAGTAGACGGGGCGCGCTACGAAAGCTCTATCTAAGAAAGTATGATTTTAATTTTATGTAAGTACATGCTAATTTTTTTTTGCTTAAAAACTTCTTTGCCTGTTTGTGACCTTATGCCCCTTGTTTTTGTTTGACAGTACTAACATTGAGAGAAACCCATTTCAAATAGCAGACTGCTACGAACGGGTGAAGCACAAAAAAAAAGAAAATTTTGTATTAAAATTAAGAAATTAGTTATAATATATCATATATATATAATATATCTTGAAAGTATTACTTAATTATTTCGTATAATAAATAAAAACTAGGTATTTTTTTAAATAATTACTAAGATTTGTATTGGTTAATTATATTTGTATGTATTGGATAATTGCGTCATGTTGTCCTTTTTTTATAGAAAATGGGTGACAAACTAGCACACAGGCCACCTGATGGTAAGTGGATGCTGTGACCCATAGACATCTACAGTTATCCCCGATTAAATTTCAATATGCAGATGCTTTGTCACACTTGAGGACTAAGATGGAATGCCTCGTATCCAGTAAAAAGGGTCTCCGTTTCTCTACACTCAACATACGAAACACAGCAACATCAAGCTGCAATTTTACGCTTGTGTAAACGTGGTGCTACCACGGTCGACCCGACCCATTTGTGCTACAACCATAATATAGCTGCAGCGTGGCTCTCCCACGTAATAACTTTATGTCATGTTGTGTCCTAACGCAGCAACGGCTTCCTAGTAACAACTAACAATTTAGAGCTGCGATCACCAACCTGCCTGCCTAACGTGGCAGCTGTGGCAAATATTCCAACGGGCGAGGCCTGTGTTCAGCAGTGGACTTTAATAAGGTGTAATGATGAATGAAACAAACCATTTGTTGTGAAAGCACCAGTCAATAATTTATTTACTAAAAATTCCTTTGTATACAATGATGGTTTAAATTTAAAAAATATGCAATCAAATTAATACCTTAGTCATATTGCAAAGATATTGGTAAACAGAAATCACAAATGGACATTGGACACACAATTTCTGCGGGATTGATTAAACGTTTATAACGCATTGTTTGCCTAAAAAAACTGTTATTTAAAATATTAAATTTATAGAACATGTAAGGGGACTGTAAAATAAAATATATATTTATGATGAAATATTTATCGGAGAAAATTTTCTCAATCTTTAGCTGTACTTAATAATTTTAAATATTTCCTTCGTTTATATCTTGTATGGCATGTTTTAACATATATGTAAAGGAAAACTGTTTAAAGAAATGTTATAAAACAATACAGTACAGCATTTATGTGAATTATAAATCATAGAAAAATCAAGGAACAGTTGAAGAAAATGTGTTCAGAAGCATCTCGTGTGGTTGTGACATTTTCCAGTTGCATCTACGACACATATTAGGTACATCTAGACTTCAAAACACAAAAACATTAAATTATCATTTAATAATTATACGTAGTGGTACTTAATTATATGATTAAACATTTAAATGGTACACGACTAAACTAACAGAGCTTTCGTTACTTACTCCATGATAATGATTATTTACATATTACGATCAGGAATGTCGAAGTATGGAAAATAGGTATATTATGACAATTATTTTATATCATTATATATATAACAGATATATTATATGTATATTGATGACAATTATTATTTCTAAATGTGATATCTAAACAAGACTAACAAACATTTAAGTGTAAAGTTTAAATCTGATGCATTAAATTACATGTTTCTGTCTTCGACGATGGCACAATAAGTTGTAAGTGCATTTTATTGTCTCTACTATAAAGCATCCGAATTTCGAATTGCAAAATTTATTTAAACTTGGGTATTTGACTTATTTAAAATATGATCACATGATATAAAAAATGATGAGATAAATTATGTTACAAAATGGATGAAAATTTTGAGAACAAATGTTCATATTTATGTTGGATCATAAATAAGCGTTATCTATCAAGACACATGAAACACTAGAAAGGTACACGTGACTATAAAAGCTCAACGCTTTCGAATGAGCTTCCTCGTAAAATTGTCAATTTATTATTAAATCTAATCCACATATATTATGTACTACAATTAGTATAAAATAGATTTTTCTACCCTAGTTACTACAGGTATAGTAGGTATAGGTTTTTACCGATGAATATAAATTTTGTGAGTATTTTAGGTATCTATCAAAACGGTCTAAGGAAGGAATGGCTTTTGCATCAAAAAATTGTTTGTGATCGCAAATATGTTCACATAACCTATAAGATGTGTATATGTTAACATTGTTAAATTTTACAATGAGTTGGATAGGAGCAAGCATAATGCTCATTTCATTAAATATCATCCAATATTTAGCTGCTTTGGTTGTTTACCTACGCTTATTTTGTTGCCTGACATTTTTCCAATACATTTTAATAAAAGAAGGGAAATTACACAAAAAATAAGTACTTATTAACAACTGCATAAATTATTTCATTCTACACTCTCATCGATTGATCGGGAAACATATTCGAGGTGGGTACTTCCTTAACCTGCTGTTGTTTATGAGTAATATAATACAAAATATATTACATATGTTATAAACTTATTTTTACTGTTATATATCGATATAATATTATGCTAAATAACAGAAAGTTTCTTTTATCATGTACATTCTAAATAAATAAAAAAAGTAAGTAAATACGAACGAAATAATCAAAGTAATTAGGTACTATCTACAAATAGTGAAGGAAGTATTTAGGTATACGTCAATAAGGTAAAAATTACGGAATAAGTTTTAAGTATATATTATTTTGATGTAGGTTTATATTAGAATTAGAATCATAAATTTAAAAAATAAATAGTTTTACATTTTGCATATAATACCGAATAATGTGAGTTTTTGATGGAATAAATTCACCAATTTATTTATTTTAATGTCAACGAAATCAAAACCATAAGCTATATACAAACCTATAATACACTATGATAATTGGTTTTTATTTTAAAACGTTAAGGGATAACCTTAACCACTCCTCTAAATCAAAATTATCTATCTATAATGTAAAATAATTTACTTTCTTATTAAATAACAACATTATAACATATTCCTTCCCTGTTATTGGACTTTGGCCAAACCACATTATTCTGTCCCTCAAGTGCATCGTTTTTATTCAATAATTATTATAAAATATGGATGTATATTGGTTTTTAACAAGACTATTAGTCAGGTTTGCTTTTTACATTAGCGTTTAACGCTAATTAATTTGCTATATTTTTGCACATATTTTCCCCCATAGCGTAAAGTGCATTTGATGTTCTAAGAGTAAAATATCCACCAGTAAATAAATATGTAAAGTATCTTTCACAGACAAAAATAAAAGAGAATAATCAAATTGTTATAAAACTATATTATACAAATGTAACAATAATTGAACCAAAGTTTTAAAAAATGTAAAAAATTATAATATTTTTAATAATTAGGCTCTTCTGTGAGAATAAATGGCATTGTAAACACTTGGAATGCTATAACAAATAAAAAAATGGGTAAATATTTTACCATTGGATATGGTCACACCAATAAACTTTTTGTTGGGGTGAGTGGTTATAGTAAAGAATATACTAGGGTAATATGTTTTAAAAGTATTGTCCTGCGCATTTTTATACGTTACTTTAACTTGATTGCTATAGTTTTACGTTCAGACAGTATATCAAATCCGACCACATAAATTATTCACAGATAATTTGGAGTATATATATATTTTTTAATTAAACCAATTAAAGACCTCTGTTGTAATTCTTGCAGTAGCTCAAGTACTGGTGATGATGTAAACATCTACTTTAACATAAATTTTGCAACTATTGTCCAAATTCTGTTACCAACTTAGTCATAAATATTGCGCTATTTTTAAATCGTTTGGAAATACAAAAAAAATCACATTCAAGGGATAGATTGATAATGGACTATTTGTAGAAAGCATGTGTAGTATGCCGTGTTACATTACATACTAACATTATGAACAACGTCAATACTCTAACGTACGAGTACATCTTAAAGTGGGTCCACATTTATAACCGAATCGACGCACCGTGACTCCAAACAATATTAAAAATTACTTAAAATTTGAATTAATTAACTCAAAAAAAAGCAAAACTTTTTTCTTCAGTATGGCCCTTGGTATTGTGGTTAGGTCACAATAATTCTACTAATGTCCGGTCTTTGGTCGGCCGAAGGTGTTTTGTAATTCTACAAAAATATTTCTGTGCATGTTCGAGTAAAAACAACTGTTATCACTAGCATCTATTGTTATACGTGAAATACACCCAATAAAATTATAAATACGCCCGGGATGCGAGGCACCGCGCCGCGTCGCTGCAGCGTCTCGCCCTTATTCGTCGCTTCCCGTAGAACCCACTCTAAAGGTGATCCTGCGAATCTCGTATATTGAGTGTAACGAAGTAACAATATTAGTTAAACAAGTTTGGTCACAGTTATGTTTATATGACGCACAGTATCTCAATCCTTATCCATATCAACCAAAGCAAGTACCGTTAATCAGTGATGGAGTATGAAGTATTGAAATGAAACGAATATGAACCCACCTGAGGTGTTGGTGATTGACGTTTGGATAACTTTTTATTTGGACTGAGTAGGCAATGTTGAGTGTTAAGAGCGGGGAATTGGAGGCGATGTTTAGTGCGCAACCAGCGCGTATATATCAGAAATTGTAGAGAGCGTGGTGAGATATAGGAGAGTAGTCATAGCTTTACAGACGTATCAATTACATGGTCATATATGAGCTGTAAAACCGTCACATTATTTTTTATACGAATATTGTCATAAGCAAAAGAAAACTGGGCTTGCTAGGTATATGCTATGTATATCAAGAATAGATTATCATACCGTGGCGTGGTTTCGAAGGGGAGCTGGTCACTGCTGTAGATTAAAGCATTGAGTCGCAATAACATAGGGTGGGGTGTAAAGCTACGGGTACGGTTACGTCAAGGGAGTGCTGTTCTGGAGATGTAGGGAGTAGTGTTCAGAGGACGTATGTCACTGTGGTTGTATGAGTGGAGGTGACGGGTCGGTGACTGCAGAGTGCAGCGCAGTGTGGGGCTGGGGGGTGCAGTGCGGTGGAGCGGTGGTGGTTCACTCCTTGAGTTTGTGCCAGTCGGCGATCTGACGGCGCGGCGCGGCCTGCACCTCGCGCCAATGGTGCCGCGCGCTGCCCGTGCCGTTGGCGCCAAGCTCAAGCCGACCGATCACCTGCACACAACACCATCACATTTATGCAATAATATATAACAAAAAAATATATGGGTCACCTTCCAAGGAGGCAGTCTATGAGGGAGGCCTTTAGCCAGCTACAACTTGGTGCAGCCGATTGAAGTTGGTGAAACTTATTCATGGCTAAAACTTTTTTTTATGAATAAATCGTTGAGAAATGATAAGCTATGAATAAATCAAATGCACCAAAGTTTAACTATGATTGGATAATGATTTCTTAATTTCTTATATTTACGCGAACACTACACATTGATTAAAACTACTTTTACGGATTTTATCGCGTTTAATTTTACATTTACTTTAATTATTTTTATTTTTAATTCCCGACCTTTCGGGTGCTTTCCAGCACCCATGGTCACGGGGGACTGAGGAACCTGACGTCCCGATGTCATTGTTAAACCCGGAGTACCTTCAGCTTTTCAATTATTGTTTATGGTCCGATCTATGCAAAATGAACTGATTATCTCTTGAGGTCCTGTAGTGGTGTGCTTGAGCTTAGTTTTAATTTTATTGATTATAGGGTTCCAAACAGGTGGTAGTACCCAGCCTCCTTCTCTATTGAAATTAGCATGTTTTTTAATTTCAATAGCCTCACGTATCAACCTTGGTAGGAATCGGTGTTCTTTCGCGAGGTTTTGTGGTCTATCAAATCTGATGTAATGGTTGGAGCCGTCTAGGATATGATCACAAACTGCAGACTTCCCGGAACGTTGATGCTTCACATCAGCTATATGTTCTTTTACGCGGGTTCTAATTGATCTTTTTGTTTGTCCTGTATAGGATTAGGATTAAGAAAGGAATGCTTCGGTGGTCTGGACACGTCAAAATAATAAATGAGGAAAGATTCACAAATCAAGTTTATACTGCAGAAATGAGTGGCAGAGTCGGCAAGGGACGTTCTAGGCAAAGGAAGTTTATCAACCTAATTGGTTATTTATTAAAGTTGGACCAAGTTAAAAGTACCCTTAACCGACGAGCATGTACCCATAGATAAAATGTAAAAGAAACGAGAGAGGTGTGGATCGTGCCAAATGAAAGTCCGTAGTCTCCGCTTATCCCTTTGGGTACGGTACGGTAGCATGCGTGAGAGTTTATGATATGTTTATGTTATGCACATAAGTTTAATGACCCGCAAACGACTACACCTAAGGCCAGCTAAACCTGGGTTGCACATTATATATTGGTCCTGCAAACGAGATTAAAGTGTTATTGAAGTAAAACTTATTTACGCACGATTGACTTGGGGAGTAAGCTGCCGAACGCGTGACGAAAGCGTTATGAAAAGTGTGATCGAGCGAGGCGACCGGGAGTTGAGTGGGGGATATAAGCAAGAGAGAAAAGTGCGCGCGCACATTTTCTTGCTCTCTTTCTCTCATGCCAGTTATTTTTCGTAATTTTATTTCGTTTTGAACAATTTTATGAATTAATATTTTGTTCAATACATTAAATATTCTACGTTTAAAGTGAATAAGTTCATGTTTTGTGAATTTTCGGGTGAATAATAACAAATTATGGAAGGAACCGATAAATATATATATATATATATATATATATATATATATATATATATATATATAGTACCCGGATGACCGAGCTTTGCTTTGCATAAAATTTACCTTCTTATATTGTAGCACTTTTTTTATTGCCTGAAAACACGGACAAAAAGACATTTTCTAAAAATAAATCCTAGCTAGATCGATTTATTGCCTCCGAAACTCCCTGGACTCCGACCGTTTCCGAGATTCCGATTATATATATATATATATATATATATATATATATATATATATATATATATATATATATATTCTTTAGCTCATCTGTATGTATATATACATACAGATGAGCTAAAGAAGTTTTACTTCTGTCGTGTGGTCATAAGCACACTCGTTTTTTTTATCATTCACTGGCTCACTTTCAAAAACCTAAGCCATTTCCACTTCCAGAGTGTTAAGTAATTATTATATAGGAAAAAGTCTGAAAACTACAAATTATCGAAATCCGCTAACGACATCGACAGGTGTTGACAAAGTTATTCTTACGATTACTTTTACTCGTAAATACTGTTCTTATTAGTACTTTTTTGGTAAAATATACTACACAGTAACAGTAGCTAAAATGCGTTTATAATTAATGCTCTTAAATTGTGGCCGTGGCTAAAATGAGCCAGGATAAAATCAGTCATCATCACCATCACTGACCTCGTTCTTGGTGACGCGGTCCCAGTCGAGCACGAGCAACTCAAGCGACACGTGGTCGAGCGAGGCGCTGGGCGCGGCCGGCACCTCGAACACGAACGACTCGTTGAACACCGGGTTCAGCGTGCGCTTCTTCACGTGCGTCTTCTTCTTTGCGATGCGCTGCCCATTGTACAGCAGGTACATCTTCACGTAGCTGAAATGTTTAAAAGAAATATTGTTCCTCATTGACTTATATATTACTAGCGTAAGGACCGGGCCGACCGAACAACTAAAACGGACCAGTGCGCTGGCCCTAAAATTACAGTTTAGGGCCAACGCGAATCGGTCGACAGTAGTGCGCGCGCAGGACAGATTTGTCTGTCATAAATAGTTGCGTGGTAAAAGAATGCAAAAATTACGAAACAAAGATTTATAAAAAACATGGGATATCGTATCATCGGTAAATAACCTTATATTAATTTTGTTAGAATTAAATTATTATATAAACGCATTTTTAAAGTTTTATTTTACAGTTAGTTTAGTTACTTTACCAAGATTAGGCCAGGGCTGGATTCAGACCCTCAAAAATATTGTACATGGAAATTAAATTTATACTATTTTAAATAAATTATATCACGTTTGACGTCTCATGTTTCTTTTTTCACATGTGCCGGGATTTTGGCGTCAGGCGCCTATTTTATCTATACGTTTCGTTTTTTGACGATTTTATTTTTATTTCTGTTTAATTTTTGTCTAAAGAACTTAGTGTAAGTTAAATTTTGAATATTGGTACCTAATAATATTTTATATTCAATTAGAGTAAAACGAAAAGAATAGTAAAGAAACTATATCTGCTTAATTGAATCTGAAAATCTGATTAATAAAATATTTTGAAATTTTGTTTGCAAACCGATTGCTTCTGGAGTATAGGGTTTTTATCTTGGTAGCCGCTCATTAAAGTTGTATCAAGGATCCAACATAAATGCATTGATCGAGCATAATTATATATAGCTAATAAGACGCGGTACTCATGTACAATACAAATATTCTCGTTATCGTTTAAATTTTAATATTAACCCTACGGTTAATATTAAAATTTAAAAGGACCCAATAATAATACAAATTATGGTATTTTCGCTTTGTATTGTTACGATATTATATATATATATATATATATATCATATATATATATATATATATATATATATATATATATATATATATATATATATATATATATATATATATATATATATATTATTTTTCTTATTTCTCAGACACGGAGGTTTCCTTACGATGTTTTCTTTCACCGCCGAGCACGTGATGAATCAGCGCTTAAAATTGCAATTACCAATTTCATTGGTATCGGCGGGGATCGAACCCGGGTTGCCGCGTAATGTGAAATTTACACGAGCGCTTACCATCTGAGCTACCACGGCTCTACGAATTATAAACCTACAAATTATAAACAATATTTTTAGTAGTAATATCCGGATCGAATAGAGATCCGAATAGAAAATAGAGGTGGTATTCATTCTCTAGTGAGAATGAATACCACCTCTATTTTGACCAACCCACCTGTTTATCATGGTAAGTATAGTTAACTGATTCGGGAAATACATACCTAGAGTAGGATGACGACTATAGGACTTCCCTAAAACTTGAAACTATATATCTACCCTAAACTTTACTAGTGGTACATAGCTGCCACTTGAAAAACTTTCTGCCTCATCGATTTGCCTTTTTCTAGTTGTATAATTAATAGCCTTTATAACACCAATTATTTAGGGTTTCATCACCACTTACCACCAGGTGGGATTGGTCAAGCATTGGTTAATAAAAAGTAAATAAAAAACGTCAAAAAAGAGTAGGTTATCCCCACCCCCCTAAACGAGTTCCTACCTTGTTGTGACGAGGGTCTTAATAGCCGTGGCTTTGTCACCCGCGGAGTACAACGTGGAACCCACTTGTGTAACCCGAGACATAGGGCCGGCTCAAGGTAGCTGCTCCGAGTTGGGCTTGGCGAGCCCACTTATAAAGTGTGTTGGTGTGCTGCAGCCCCCCTCCCCCACTGCCGCCGCAGCCGAAGTGACGTCGCGGGAGAGGAGGAGTGTTAGTATAGCGATGCGCTGCTCTCCCTACCTTACACAGCCGAAACTTGTTTGGCAGCAAAGCCAGAGACCAGATCTGCTGCTGGGGTCATGAAAGCTAGTGCTTCGAAGCGCTCGTTTTTCCTGGCCCCATGGTCTCTGCGTATCAGACTCAGGAGTTTTCGGGGGGCGGGGGTGGAGTTGCAGGCCGTGGAAAAAGGCGCGCATTGTGCTCCTGGTGCGCCTTACCTGAGAAAAAGAGAAGGAGAAGTCCTCCTCCGAAGAGTGCCAACCATGGGGTGGCCGGCGCCGTTGAGACCGCGGATGTGTGCTATAACGTATCGCCGATAACGTTCCCGTGGCCCTGCTAATATGCAGCAAAGGTGGAATACCATTGCGTTTTAATCGGTGTGAGTCTGACATAACCCGTCCTTGCCCCGGGGGAGCGGGTATGCGTAGGCATTACCCCATGAATAAAAAAGGTACTGACGGGTCGGCGAGTCCGGTGACGTCCATCTTGGGTAGGTTGCGTGCTTTGAGCAGCACGACGGTGAGGCGCGCGGCGGCCGGTTGCCAGCACAGCGACACCAGCACCTCGCCGCGCCCCGCGCTGCGCATCTGCCAACACACACCACTCCACAATCACACCCACACCATATTCGCATATCATACGCCTCTTCATACGGCAATTGAGTGTTCTCAGTAGCGTCTCGGAGGAAAAAAGATGGCGGTGTTTCATCAGCGTGCCTCGGAAAGCACGTAAAGCCGTTGGTCCTGGGCCTGATATCTCTCTGATCAAATTGTGAGGGAATAGAGAGTGCAGTTGAGCACAGATGGTTAGGCTCTGACTCTTTGACTAACCATCTCTGCCGGAGCTCTGCCATGAATTATGTCGCGACATTGACTATTCACTGCGACCGTCAATTCGCCTGGTAAGCATGACAGAAGCAAATTAAAATTCAAATATCGGCAAAACCTATTTAAATTATTAATATTATTATGATTAGGTAAGATAAAACAGTGTGTTATCTAACGCAAAAATATAATACAATACAACTTTTCTTCGAAAGTAGGTAAAAAGATAGATTATAAAAAATAGACAGATTATTAAAAGCTAAAAAAGGATATATAGTGTTGCTATATTTTTATATGGTTACAAACGACCACATAGTCCATATCTATCCGAAATTATGAATCAAAATGCAAATGCGTTGTCACCCCTAAGGACTTCGATTGAATGCCTCGTTTCCAGTAAAAAGGTTCTCAGGTTCTCTACACTTACTATGTGTGAGAACGTGGTCCTTCCCTAATCGGGCAGACCTATTCGTTCTACAACCATCATATATAAATATAGTAAACCTAGTACTAAATTCGCTCCGCTAACCATCTCCTTCCCCCTGACAAAAAATTCACAGACCACCGACGGGCAGCAGAGTCAAGCGCAATACGTCTGGCAATGTGATCGTCTCTTTTTGCTTCACGTGACGATTAAAGCAAGCTCTTCCTGCAACGGAACGCATCCATTCTAGCTATGGAATTTTACTGGATGACCCCGCAGAAGTAGAAGAAAGATGTTACATATTTCATCTGTCATACGACCTGGTTGTACACTTCTTGCAAACCTACTGCAGTGCACCTGAGACACGTATAACAGCTATATCCCTCATTGGAAATCACGTGGTGGAAAATTGGAGTAAGAATATTTTCTATCAAAAAATAAAATATGTAACCAAAAAAATTTATAATTCGATACCTTCAGGCTGCGCGGCTGTATCTCACGGCACAGTGCCATAGCCTCGCCACTTTGCAGCTGCAGGTTAGACAGAGGAGACACCACCTCGCCTATTATCTCATCGCGGGAGTATCTGGAAATATTGATATTTGGTTTATTAATTAATAAAATTTATTTTAGTGTATTAATATTCATAACAAACATATTTCGCTGTAATTGACAAGGAGTTCTTATAATTTTGGCCTCTTAAAAGTTTGATCTCATTTTATAAAAATTTAAGAGTAGGTTGCAATTTAAAAAAAATTAAGAATAGGTTTTAAGGTAAGAAAATTTTACATGTATATAAATTTACTGCGCTTCCATGTAAAAAAATGGTTGTTTTTTCTAATTTACTTATTGAGGGGAATTTTATTATTCTATATATTCTATTCTATTGTATACATCTTTAAAATAATCGTGAGATTCTGCAACGCTTTGTTTGGCGATGAGCTTTTGAAGTTCTGTACTAAACAGAGTTGCACTTGTGCAGACATAGAATGTTTGGGGCTAGTTCAGGTACATATACATTCCTTAGTAACGCTGGTATCACGTCATGGTTGGACCATGTCATCACTACTGAATTCGCAAAAGATACTATTCCGGGTATATGATATAAGAAGCCATGTTCCGATCATTTCGCAGTCGAATTGTTATGTGACCTTAATATTTTGGTACCTAAAGTACAATTAAAGGGGCTAATTGCCGAGTTGGATGATGTCGATTTTCCTTGCGAGTTTCAAGACTGCACAGATAGAATTTGTAACAATATAGAACAGAGACAAATAACTGATAAATTGTATTATAATGTAGTACAATGTTCTAAAAATGTTTGATTATAAACAAGAAGAGAAGGCATGTAACAGGATGGAACAAACATTGCAAGAAGGCACATGAGGAGGCTAGCCTTCGGTTCCATTAGTGGGTCGCCCGAGGTAAAACTACGTCTGGTCAAGTCTATGACCGAAAGCGATACTCGAGAAGTTTGTTTAAAAGTCGGCTCAAGTGGTGTAATAAAAATGAAACCCAAATAAAATGGGCATTCTAACATCACAGCATCAACCTTTAGTAAATTTTGGAAGGAGACCAATAAATTTAATCCAAAGCCGAGTGTTACAGTGAGCGTAGAGTGGGTTAGTGACTCAGAACAAGTTGCCAATTTATTCAGGGAGTATTTTAGGGTGCATTCTACATTGGGACCTATGAAGACAGCGACAGAGGTAGGAGATACTGGTTTGCCGAAACAAGTTGTTCGAATCATTGAGAAACAGGTTGCTCAGGTAGTGAAGGACATGAAGCGAGAAAAATCCCCCGGCCAAGACTCACTTAGCATATCGAGGGTGCTCGCTATGTTGTTTACTTTCTGCATGAGCTATTACCTGCCTGAAGTTATGATGTAAACGGTAGTTATTTCTATAATAAAGAACAAGATGGAAGACGACTCCAATTTAAGTAATTACAGGCCTATTTCACTCGCAACAGGCATTGCTAAAGTTCTGGACGCTCTCATTGATATTCAGTGAATCTTCAGTTTCATGACGCGCAGTTTGGATTTCGCTCCAATTTATCAACTGAAATGGTTATATTGAATCTCAACCATACCTTCCAGTACTACACTGATAAAAGCACACCCGTCTATGTCTGCTTGTTAGATTTATCCAAAGCATTTTACTTAGTTGCATATGGCAATCAGAGCAATTTTGTGTCGGAGTCATTATCGGACGAGTACAGATCGTAGTGTGGTGTAAGGCAAGGCAGGCTAACATCGCCCACCCTTTTCAACCTGTACATTGACCGAACGATCTGGTGGTACTGGAGAAGTAAAGGCTACGTTGTTTAGAGCATTCTGCTAATCGTTCTACACGAGATTTTTTGGTGTACTTGACCCATAGGCTACACTATGGGTCAAGTACACGAAAAAATCTTACGACGCCTTACGCATTTTATACAATAACGCCTTCAGTGCACTGATGAAACTACTACGCTACGGTAGATTCGGGGATGTTTGCGGATGCCAATGTAGACGGATTCGCGGTGATTATTCGAAGCGAGTCGCGTCCCTGATGTGCAGCATACAGTGCAACAACAGCCAGAACCTGCAACTGTTCGCCTGGCCGATGGATCTTGATATCCCTAGATTTAGATTACCTTATAGTGCATCTGTTGTGTTGTGTGAGTATTTTATGTGAATTTTGGTAACTGTGATAATTTAATTAAATATATTTTAATGTAATTGATATAAAATTGTTCGTAACGACATTATAACTTAGTTTTAATATTTAGATTTCGATGTGTATCTATGACTTGTGATATGGATTAGTTCCGAAATAAATGATTTTTAGTTAATTTTTTTATAAATTAATTTTAACAATTAAGCTTAATTTTCCAAGTATAGGCTTTAACTCAGCCTACAATTCCTATACTATCTTTTTTAACAATGCAACAAAAAAAAATAGGGAGAAATCGGAAGAAAATTGCTCTAGTGCAATAAATTTTTTGGGAATATGAGTAACTAGCTGTTACCCGCGGCTTCGCCCGCATGGTCACTGGGAAATGAACTATCCATTGCTTTTTGAATTGAAAGAAAACTGAGTTTTCTAGATTTGTCAGAGATGCAGCCATTAAAAGGAAACTGAACAAAATTGATTCGTCAGCCTATTTAAATGTTTTGAAACGCAGCGTATAGGAAAGCATGAAAATAGCCTGTTTATTCCAAATGGAAATGGGATATTTTTTTAATTAAAGGAAACTGAGCATTATTATCCGTCAGGGATGCAGACTTTTGAAAAGAAACTGAGCTAAATTGATTCGTCAGAGATGCAGTTTTCTGAATTGAAAGGAAACTGAGCCAAATAAAAGATCCGTCTGAGATGCAGCCTTTTGAGTTGAAAGGAAACTAAGCTTAATAGGTCCGTCAGAGGTGCAGCATTTGGAATTGAAAAGAACCTGAGCTAAATAGGAAATTTTGTATAATGTGTACACAATGTTATATGTTTTTCCATTCGGGGAAAGAATGTGGAGATTCTGGGCATTTGACACACGCGAACATGCTACATACAGTTGACCATGAGAGAAGCACGGTTTTTCTAAGTTGACCCCCCGCTACCTGTAACGTTTGCCCTTGCGCTTTATTAATTGTCATTGCAAAACTGAGCTTAATAGGGAACTGCAACCTTTTGGATTGAAAAGGAAGATCTGTGGGAATTATAGGGATCCGTGGTATAATAACATTTTGACCTTTTCCTACGCCTTTCAAAATTGTAGCACCGATTATGTTCCGTGCAAGATGTGTCACACGCAGCCTTGTCCCGTTACATAACCGAGGAGCATCTAAATTTTGCATTAGCATGAGTGGGACGCCTAATTTTAATTGAAGCTTTTGTGAGCGCACGCCTGACAACTCTAGAGAATTTAGAAACTCTACGGGATATGAAGTGCTTTGTTCTGTGTCCATACCTGTGTCTAATGACAAATACTCTGTTAGTTCTCCTGCTACTTCGCTTAATATATCTGAATTTATTTTGTTAACGCTCTCATTTTTTGGTGCAAGAATCGCCCTTTCACATAACAATTTGTCTTCATGCATGTTGTTCGTTAAATCTGAATAAACGCTCGCAATTAATTCGGAATGACTCTGTACTAAATTACAGAAATCTCTCGTCAATTTAACGGAGCCCTCAGCATCCGTTTCCACCCGCCCAACGCCAATTTTTAATAGTGTGTCAGCATAGTTTCCAGCATTGATATCATTATACAAATGCACTCTCATATTCGTAGTTAAACTGAATTTTGTCACCTTGTTCCATAAAATAGACGACTTGAGGCATGCTTTAATTTCATCTGCAGGTGTGCCCTTTTAAAATTTGGTAGAATTTGGCGAAAGTCACTAGCCAGTAAAACCACCATTCCTCCCATTACATCGGTATTGCTGCGCAAATCCTGGAGCGTTCGATTTAGTGCTTCTACAGCTTTTTTATGCGACATTGTACTTTCGTCCCACACTAAAAGTTTGCATTGTCGTAGCATTATACCTCGTGCACTATGTTTGCTAAAGTTGCAGATCGGCGATTCTTCCTGGGCTAGATTAAGAGGAAGTTTTAAAACAGAATGTGTAGTGCGGCCCCCGCTTAGCAGTGTGGCGGCTATACCGGAGGAAGCTACGGCCACAGCAATGTTTTTATCTTTCCGTACTTGCGCTAATAATAAATTTAACAAAAATGTCTTCCCAGTTCCTCCAGGGGCATCTAAAAAGAAAAGTGCACCATTTCCAGATTCAATTTGTCCTAATACTTTGTCAAAAACTCGTTTTTGTTCGGGAAGCAAGCGGGATACAAATTCGGCTACTTGCTGCTGCAAAGCTGGTATATCGTAGTTTGTTTCACGTATAATTTCATCACTTAGTTCATTTTCGGTTGTTCGCTGAGGGCTTATCATTCCAAAGTCGCCTAATTTTTTGCCTACCATTGCCGTTACTTTATCTTCAATTTTTCCAAGTGCTTCATTATAAATGTGTTCATTGTATGTCATGTTCGCGTGTGTCTGCTGTAACCTTCGCAAAATATCTTCCGCCATGTACTCTTTACATTTCTCCCACAATTCATGTGCATTAGATAACCCGCAAGATGATATGAGAGTTGCATAAAGATCCCTAATTTTAGCTGGTGACTGGTACTGCACAGCTTTCTACAAGGTTTCATCCCAGTGATTATCGTTTTCTAAAAGATGTAGAGCTTCACATGCTTCTCTATAAGTTGCGCATTCCTGACCGTTGACAGTTTTAAGGTCTTTATATCCTGTAGGACCCCGAACATGGTGCAGCAGCAATCGTAAACAGAAACATTCAAAATTAGTTACATGGACGGTATACACACGACCAAGGGCATCTGATGACTTTACACCGGGCTAATTTGCAACAGGCGCGCCTTGAATACGGCGTTTCCACTCCTTCCTAGATGTGTTCCAAGTATAATAGCGGGGGACTTCAGAATATAACAACGTTTTTGCAAAGGGGTCGGTTTGACAAAGTTGAAAGAAGGCTGTTAGTGTAGTTTTTGGCGGTGATGCAATTCTTTCTTGGAAATTTCGTTCGGTGAAATATACACGCTCTCCATTTTCTAAGTGCACAGCAAGGTGAGTAACTGTTGGGTGCCTTTCGTGTAAAGGGAAGCCAAGGAGACGCCACGCTGCCTCGTTACTGCTGACATAACGCCCTGCTTGAAAGGTCTGTACTTCATTAACGGGATTTGCCTCACCTTCATTCCTGAGATTAAATATTGCTTGGTCGCTTCCTTTATTTATGTACTTACAGATATACTTGATTGTGCGGACAGAGCTACGTGCTTTTACATTAATGTGGGCATTAAACATTTTACATAGAATGGGCGAATACGGGACAATCCAGCTGTTATCTAAGGTTTCGAACGCTCCAGAGCGAGATTTGATTGTAACTTTCCTGCCACCATCTTCGGGAGCTCTGCGTCTGTATAAAAGGTAGCCATTGTCATTGTGCACTGTTTCTTTTAATAGCTGTTTAGGGAATTTCTTTGTACATTTTCCTTCTTTCATAGATATTGAATTTCGAGCTCCACATGGACCGTGAATCATATTTCGGACTATGGTATCATACAATTCTTTATCTTGCTCAGGATCCGGAATCTCGGCGCTTATTATATTCGAATTCATCTTCGTCTATTTGGCTGGGTCGCAACTTCTCTTTAAGCCATATTAGAATGTGGGCATGCGGTAATCCCCTTTTTTGCCATTCAATGGAATACATGAAGCACTGCACCTCTCCGAAAATTTTCCCTTTGTTAATTACATACATTAATATTTGTACTTTTAATCTAAATACTCTAGCAACTAAATCGTGTCGGTCAGTACTTTTTTGGTCCGGCATTAGCTCCTCGGTTATTTCTTTCCATATGGGATTGCAAGTAAAAGTAACAAAAAGATCAGGTCTTCCGTAATTTCGTACATAAGCGAATGCGTCTTGTGTGTACTCATGTAGGTAGCGGGGACTGTTAACTAATGATGAGGGCAGAATTACCATTTTACCTAAATCTCTGGGGTTTACATTGGCGTCGCTAGAAACTGTATCTTGTAAACGTATATAATTCTCAACGCGCAGCTTTTTTGATTTAAAGATATATAACGGAGAAGTTCACTTTCTACCTTCACATACATGTCTACCAAAAATTGATGAAATAATGTCTACACCGGGCTAAGAGGTTAAAATCATTTTCTCGCAACATCATATGATACGCATAAAAATCCATACATGATACTTTTTGTTCGGAGTAGGCTCCTTCGTGACCGGCTTAATGAGTGGTATTTGAAAATGATAACCCTCTTGTCCGTTGCAATAAATCAATGGGTATTGCAGATGGTCATAAAACTTGTGTGTATTGGCTACCCGTTGCAACGTATCATTACGTGCTCGCAAGACAATGTCTCGTGAAGAAAATTGATCACCACTAATTACGGCTGCTATTTCGTTTATCAAAGGTACATTGTAGCGCCTTTCATGCTCTCCTCGAGGGGTCCGATCTGCGTGAATGACGACTTTATAATCCTCTTCAGGTAGGTTTTCTAAAGCAGTTTTAAATGTTTTGACTAAAATGTTACGTTCATGCAAGAATCTTTGAATTTTGAACATTGTGTCTCTCTCAATTCCCTGGATAAATTGGCAGCGACGGTCTACCTCAATTTCTTCGTCACCCATAAAATATACTTCTAAAAATTTATGCTGTTCGTTTTCAGCTAGAAAATGTGAACCTATTCTATGACAAATTTGCCCATGCACCGTAAATGTAGGCGAAAATCCCGGCATTATAATTTCCCGGTCAACTCTTAAGGACGTCATTTGAAAGCATGAGTTATATTTCCGGATCCTGTTTAAAAAGCGCCGTGACTCATTAGCATCATATAAAAAGAGAGTTTTCAAAGGTTCCTCTGGTTCCCCAAGTAACGGAAGAGACACTTTGCCATTGGAACAGCACATGCCTGCGGTCTCATCTTTCCATTTTAAAGCGCTGCAAAATCGATACTCCTTGTCCATCAGTCCGATAACAACTAACCTTTGATTTTTATAATCAATCAAGGGATCATAATTGAATGCTGCGTCATTAAAAACCGACCAATTGTTTCTTTGAAAATTTTGTCGACGTTCAGCTTGGAGCTGTGCATTTGCATCTCTTCGCGCCTGTGTCTGTTCTGGTGTTTCAGATGCCCTTATAGTAGATTGACGTTCAGCTTGCTCAATGAGTCTGTGTTGAGTTTCATCAGGTGTTTCCGCAGCTCTTAAGGCGGCCTGACGTTCCGCTTGTTCGAATAGCCTTTGCTGACTTCGAGCAGGTGTTTCAGTAGCTCTTAAAGTAGCTTGACGCTCTGCCTGTTCAAGACGCCTTCGCTGACTGAAAAGGTGTTTCAGAAGCTCTTAAAGTAGCTTGACGCTCTGCCTGTTCAAGACGCCTTTCCTTGTCATGTGTGACGTGCGTCAATCAAACACGGTGTTCTGGCCAGTACTGAATTTATTTTAATTTTACAATTATCATTACATCCTTCTCCCTCAAATTTACAAATAGTTTCCTTCGCAAAGAATTTACTTATCAGACATAAGTACACAGTAATTATACTTAAGTAATAAAATCATTAAACACCAACATTAGTAATGTAAAAATTAAATACTGAAATAATCCTACATCTTCCTTCTTTTTTTTACACACACCCAGTTGTTTCCATACCTTTATAAGATGAACCATGATGCACCAGTTTATGTTGTTTGTCCATATCTATTCGGTGGTTTCACTGACCTCCCGGATCGTGTAACATAATTATTATTAATAGTATTTTCTCTATATGTTGAGTACATATTTTGGTTGTTATAAGATACACTGGCATTAACGTCATCATATTCGAAGTTATAGTTAGGAGTGTCGTGTCTGTTTGGCGAATCTTTTATTATATGTTTCCTATTTCTAACTATTTTACTACCAGTAACTAATTCAATTTCATATGAGCGGTCTCTTATTTTTCTTGTAATAATCCCGGATATCCACTTTCGTTTATTTACGTCTAGTAACACTTTTACATTCTGCCCGACATTTAATTTTTGCAATTTTTTTGCATTGCGATCATAATACATCTTCTGTTTTAGTTGTTTTTCTTTTAATTTACTTAAAATATTTTTTTGTGTTTTAGGTTTTAAAAATTTTGTGGACATAGGTAATATACTTCTCAATTTTCTACTCTGTAATAATTCCGCCGGAGAAGGCAAGTTTTCATCTAAAGGAGTGTTTAAATATTCTAATAAAGCCAACCTATAATCCTGCCTTTCCGCGGTAGACTTCAGAATTATATTCTTTATTGTTTGAACGGTCCGTTCAACTTGTCCGTTTGATTGGGCGTAACGCGGCGATGAAGTTATGTGTGTGAAATACCATTCTGATGAAAACTGTTTAAAATATATCGATGTAAATTGTGGACCACAGTCAGTCATGACTATATAGGGTATACCCTGTCTACAAAATATATTTTTTAAAGATGTAATAACAGAAAATGAATGAGTTGACTGCAATTCGACCAATTCAAAAAATTTGCTATAATAATCAATTAATAACAAATAATTTTGGTCTTTAACTTGAAATAAATCTACTCCTATTTTTGCCCACGGTCTATCCGGTATTTCATGACATTGTAATTGTTCCTTTTGATTATTTCGTCTAAATGATAAGCATATTTGACAATTTAACACCATATTTTTTAAGTCATTATTTAGCCCTGGCCAAAATAGAATTTCTCTCGCTCTTAGTTTGCATTTCTCGAGACCCATATGACCTATATGAAGTTTGTTCAAAAAATTCTTTTCTTAATATTTTAGGAACAATAATTCTCTCATTTTTCCAAACTAACCCATGTGCAAAAGATAAATCCTCTTTATAGTTCCAATACGGTTTAATTATATCATCCACTTCTCCTTTGACACTTGGCCAGCCTTTTTAGCACATACTTCTTTAATTTTATTAATTCGTTATCAGTTTCCGTGTATTTTTGCAATTGCACAAACTGGACGTCTGTAATGTCGTCGGTGACTCTTAAGACGGCCTGTCGTTGCACCGCACACACCTCATCATGCAGCGAATCGGAACTCGGATGAAGTGCGCTTAGCACTGTCGGTTCGTACGCACGTGATAACGCATCGGCTATGTACAAGTGTTTGCCCGGTTTATATACTAGTTTGAATGTATAACGCTGTAATCTTAACAACATCCGCTGCAAACGTGCTGGTGAATCGACGATGGGCTTTTTAATAATGCTCACCAGAGGTTTATGATCCGTTTCTATCGTAATATCAGTTCTACCATAAATATAAGCGTGAAATCTCTCGCAAGCAAATACACAAGCATACAATTCTTTTTCTATTTGTGCGTATCTTTGTTCAGCTTTGTTTAACGCTCTTGACGCGTAAACCATTTTGGTAAACCATTTTGCATTAATCACGCGCCCAAACCACTTTTGCTCGCATCCACCGATATAATCACAGGAATATTTAAATTATAATACTGTAATAGAGGACTGCTGGACAAACAGGTTTTCAGTTCTTTTAAACATTTTTCATGATTTTCGTTCCAATGCCACTCAGTGTCTTTTTGTAAAAGCTCTCTAAATAAGAGTGTCTTGTTTGATAAGTTTGGAACAAACGTACCTATATAAGTTACAAGACCTAATAGTCTTTCAATATCTTTCTTATTTTGAGGTTTTGGCATATTAAGTATTGCTGATATATGAGAATCGTCAGGATATAACCCCTTTTCAGTTTTATTTCCTTTAAACCAAACCGGCATTTGCTTTTGTTCAATTTTAAATTAATCTTTCTACACCGTTCTAGAACTTTTTTAAGTCTCCTATCGTGCTCTTCTTTGTTGGAACGGAAAACCAATAAATCATCAATATACATGCATACCCCTTCAATATCTTCAAAATTTTCATGTATTTTTTTGTGAAATACTTCTGAAGCCGAACAGATTCCATATGGCATTCGCAAAAATTTGTACCGACCAAAAGGAGTATTGAACGTACAATAATCACTGGTGTCATCTAACTGTACCTGCCAGAACCCTGATGACGCGTCTAGTGTACTAAATATTTTTGCTCCTGATAGTTTTGAGACAATTTCATCAATAGTTGGAAGCCTAAAGTGTTCAAGTCGAATGGCATTGTTTAATTCTTTAGGGCCTAAACAAATGCGTAAGTCGCCGTTGGCTTTTTTAACTATTGTTATGCTATTGACCCAGTCAGATGGGCCCTCAACCTTAGAAATAATTTTCTGTGACTCCATTTCATCCAATTTTCTTTTAAACTCATCCCTAATTGCGAATGGTAGCTTTCGAGGAGCATGCACTACGGGTACACTATTCTGCTTTAAGCGTATTGTATACTTACCCGGTAAACATCCTAAGCCCTTAAATACGTCCTCATAATCTTTAATAAATAACGGTTCATTATTTTTATCCTCTTGCACAGACATGACACGCCTAACCACGTCCAATTCTATACATGCGTACTTGCCTAGTATAGGAATAGAGTCTACGTCAACTACAATAAATTCCAAAATATACAAATTATTTTTATAACTGACTCGTAAATTTATTTTACCAACTACGTGTATATGGCCACCCGAGTAACTACTAAGTTTTGTACTACTTTTCAATACATCGTGTTTTGTAATCCCTATACTTGATAAAAATTTTATAGGCAATACATTGACATCCGCACCGGTATCAATTTTAAAGCATATTTGTTTATGATTAATTAATAAATTTACATTCCAGTCAATATGGCTTTCTAATAAATTTATTACCTGTTCATCCGATTCTTCTATATAATATACATCACACACTCGTGCAAAATGATTCATCTTTGAACAGCGTACACACCGTTTACCAAATGCAGGACACTCGTATTTCTTATGTACATTCCCGCAATTAATGCACTTGTCCTTTAGCGACCTTGACGGTATGGTGGTGCTGGTCGACTCCGCCAGCCGCTCCGGCTGCCGCTTGCGCCCGTAGCGTGCGCCGCGGTCCGCCAGCAGCCCGTACTCGAGATGGCTCCCTCGTTGCTCCGACCCCGATTGCCACTTGGTTCATTTCTTTGGTTATCCCGTGATGGGTTTAAAACTTTATGTACGGCACGTATATCCTCTCTTTCTCTATTTAAATTTCTGACCTCATAAATTGGCTCTTCACGTCTTATATTTTCCAAGTGAACCTTCGAAATTATCGCCGCACGACATATGTCCAATGCAGTTTTTAATGTTAAATTATCTTCCCTTAATAATCTTTCCCGTATACTCGCACTAGTCACACCACAGACCAGTCTATCCTTTATTAGACTATCAGATAATTCTCCAAATTCGCATGTCTGAGACAATTTACGCAACTCAAATACATATTGATCGATCGTTTCATTTTGTTTTTGATCTCGTGTGAAAAACTTATGCCGCTCAACGGTAACATTTCTTGTAGTTTTAAAATGTTGGTCTAGTATTGTTAAGACACCCTCAGCTGTTGCGTATTTTTCCGAAGACTGGTCTAAAATGTCTCGACACTGTTCTCCAAGCACATGTAGTAATATATTTAGTTGGATGGGTACATTTTTCTTATCAATCTCGCAGGCTTTACGATATATAATATAACTATTGTGCCATTTTGTCCAACTTTCACTTAAACTTCCAGAAGACGAATCAATTGCATTTCTATCAAAACAAAATGGAGGTGGCGGCGTTAAGACACTTTCCATTTTTAATACGTGCACTCGTAATTATTACTATTACACCGATAATAAACTCATTAATGTTATTAAATTATAATATATTTATCTCATTAATAACAAATCTTTGCTCCATTTTAAAATTTAAATTACTGACTGCGCCATGTCATGTGTGACGTGCGTCAATCAAACACGGTGTTCTGGCCAGTACTGAATTTATTTTAATTTTACAATTATCATCACATTCCTGACTTTGAGAAGGTGTTTCGGAAGCTCTCAAAGCAGCCTGACGCTCTGTCTGTTCAAAATGCCTTTGCTAACGTTGAGAAGGTCTCTCAGATGCTCTAAAAACAGCCTGACGCTCTGCTTGTTCTTGCCTTCTCAGTTCAGCATCTTCTAAAGATTCTGGCAATCGAGCTAATCTTTTCGCTTGTCTTTGAGAAGATACTCTTGAAAGGCTGGACTTACGTTTGCGAGGCATTATGAAGTAACAAAAAACCAATTTATAAAAAACGTTAAAATACCTAAAAGGAATTCAAATTTCCTTTTAAATATTTTTTTTAAAAGCAAATCCAAAATATCTAAAAGGAATAAATATTCGTTTTAAATATTTTTTTAAATCAAAACAACAAAACCAATTCAAGACGCAACACGAATCCGAAAACGATTGCCAAAAAAATCGTATCAACTTAAACCAAATCACAAAACAAATCGCAGAAAATCGAAATCGAAAGCATTCATTTCCGTTCAATAAATATTACTAAGGCTTATTAATAAGGCTTACTAAGAACTGTTTCTACCACAGTTAAGGGTGAAAGCGTGACAGGTGGTGATAGTATATCTGATCCATACTTATAATCACGCCTGTAACCCTTGCGGGGTAGGCAGAGCATCAACGGATTACTTAATATCGTCTGCGAGGTTATCGCCTATTCTGTGAATTACAATGCACCAAAATGTTTGATCAGAAAATCAGCTGGTGAATTTTATGTTTTTTATCGCTCTCTTCCCGGTCCTGCGTGGAAAAATACATATCCATACATTTTTTATCTTAATTTTGGTAAAAAGACATATCCAGACATATCCACATATTCTGACCTTCTGTGTTCGTCCATCGTACCGTCGTCCGTCTTGTAGAATCACGGTGGCGCCACCTAGCTGAATTTAATTTTGCAACATATTCGATTTTCCCACGGGAATGATATGTTTTTCCGCTGAAAAAAGTAGCATATGTCACTCTACAGCCACCGAACTATCTCCATACCAAAATTCATGCCATGCCGACGCTGTGTTGCGACGTGAAAGAAGGACATACTTTATAATATATTCTATTTTCCCACGGGAATGAGGCTGTAGAGTGACATAGGCTACTTTTTTCCGCAGAAACAAACAAACAAACACGCTTTCGCATTTATAATATTAGTATGTATATTAATCTGCACAATTCAACCCGAACTTAATTGTGTCTTAACAAACATCTGACTTTTTAAGTAGATTTTATATAGACCGAAACAACCACCAAAATACCACCACTCCACTGTTCAGACAAGTAGAAGTAAAAGTAGAGGTCAGAAGCTAATATAGCTAATATATGAAGACGTTGAGAGGGACTGCATTAAAGTTTTCGTTTTTAGTTTTTTATTGAGATAAATATTATTTATTACTTTATATAATATAAATTAATACGTAAGTAAAGGAGTAAAATTAATTAAAGGCTCAAACTCACTTACCTATCGAAGCTGAGGACAACGAAGTGCAAAGTAATAGCGGAGAGCTGGTGTGGGGCGATGCCGTAGAAGGTGAAATCTTCGTCATAGACTGGGCAGCGGGTTTTGCGGACAACCCTGTAAAATCATGTTCAAACTATGCTTATTAATTAAAGATATTTGTTTATTTAATTAGATTGTAGATTGAGGTTATATAAATAACTAAAGCCAATACAATAAAAAATACAATAAATAACAACAAACTGCAGTTGCGAAGCGTGACAACTGTATGATATATATATATATATATATATATATATATATATATATATATATATATATATTATAGGTTCTATGTTCTGCAGTAAACTTTCGATAGCCTGTAATTAATGAATGAATGAGACACAAAACTTATTACTTACGTTTTTTATTATAGATCGCGTGGTCTTGTTTAATTGTAAATCGTAACTCTTAATCCAGTAACTACTATTTTTATATCGTAAATTTAATTTTCTCATTTAAGGAACCCTTTAAGTTTCTTATAGTTTTCAACCCGAACTTCTGGGTTCTAATTTGCGGCCACATTTTTTTGATCTTTGCAACTTTTAAAGTAATATTAGTTACTTGAGTCTTTACGTCTATGTTATGGTTTGAGGTGCTTAGCGGTAAAGGAAAACTTCACGGGAGACTGGAATATATAAGAAATTAACATAGATATTTTAAAGAATTTTGAAATCAGCTAATCTACGTCGGTGTAACATGGCCTACAATTCCCTACTCAAAATATACAAGACGACCTGATCATAGCAGTGACCAAGTCTGTTAAAGAATTTAAAACAGATTAACGTAACGAAAACACAAACCTGGTTTTAACTTTGTGCTGTTTATCGGGAAGCAGCTGAAGCTTGACGTACGGGTCGGGGCCGGCCGGCTCGCGACCTGGTAACCCTTGGCAGGACACGACCGACACCACAAGCGCACTTTTCTCATTCTCATACCTGCAACAAAAGTTAAAAGTCGTTTAAGAGACCAACTTGATAGATTGCAAAAATGCACAGTCAAGTGTTGATTTAAAAAGTGTCTGGAATAAAAGGCATAAATAAAATACCTCATTGGCTGTATCCCCTTTCTCCAGATAATTCCTAATTTGTATAGAAGTAGCTACCACCCTAATCTTACCTAGTTTTGCCTTTAATCAGCTGTGCATTCATGATCCAGTTTAAAAGTAAGTTATCATAATAGTTAGGCATTCCATCTAAACAGAAGTGACGTAATAAAGAAAACAGTGAGTGTGAACTGTTTCAGTTGTTGTTTCTATATATTTTAATAGCACTACTGTTTACAGAGTATACATGGCCATATGCTAGGCTTACTTCCCCCTTTCTTTACCCTTTAGAATCACCGAGGAGATGAAACGTGGGAGAAAATTCCCACTATATAGTAATAAACAGTTTCTTCATGTAGTACAAAGAAATACTATAGGAGTAGGTAGTAAGAAAATTCATTTTTTGTTTTTTTTTATTTACGTAATTATATATCTAATTATACTATATAAAATTAAAATGATAGTTTTATATATAGTTTTTATTATTATTTTCTTAATAAAATTTTTATGATTTTTATTAAGCTATTGCATAGCTTCTATCGCAGGCCTTGAGCGCGGGGACCGAATCCAGAAATTCCGTAACGAAAAAACCTCACGCTCCCCACTCCGACGGGCACGGAGGTGTGGCTTGAAGGCCGTGCATTGTCTAACGTCGTTTCTTTTCGGCAGTCTTCGACACGGTATTTGTGTGCGTGCAACTAGACGTATTGTACGACTCTACGAAGCTCGCACGAATCGAGACGAGCTGCTCCGAAATCGGACGAATACATAAGCAGCTGTTTATGAGAAAGTATATAGGTGTATAGGTATTTATGTACAACAGTGAATAGCTGTACTTGTAAAATTTGTGTATAAAGTGTTTTGAATATGAATGAACAAAGTGCATTTATTATTTATTTATTTAATAAAAGAAAAAAAATTGTTTTTTTATCGGTCACCACGCTCAAAAAGTGTAACTTGAATTAATATCAAAGAAAAAGAAATACTACATAAATAAAATAAATAAATAATTATAATTGCATAAGTTGATACAAAATGCTATGCAATAGCTTTACCGCGGCAGTCCCCGAGTGCCACACGTCTTTTTTATTTATTATTATTATTAATTTTCATTGTTTGTTATAATCTGTATGAAATGAAATAAAGCTTTATTATTATTATTATACTGGTATGTATTTGCAAGATTACTGGCTTTAACCAGGGCCGCCGTGTGCATTAAGATCGCCTTATACCATCGTGAAAATTGTGATAAGAAAAAGAGAATTTTAATAACCTTTATTTAATGGTAAGTATTTATGAAATGGTAAAGTACGAATCCTTTATGAAATGGTGAAGTATCAAAAATTTTTTACACGAGAACTGAGATATATTTAAGAGACTGCTAATAGTCGATCCTAGGTGATTCTCCATATGAACGGACTGGAACATGCCGCAAAAATCAAACGCTTCTCATGAAGCTTTAGCATAAGATGATGGCCGATTCCCAACCTAGAAAATCCTAGAGGTACAGATATAGAGCTAGATTTCTTAAGGTACTCTCATTTTCACAAGGGTTTTGTAGCAATTATCTAACCACGCTACTTGAGTGCACGTAGGCGAGCTATACATGTCCTCGATATATTTTATTTCTCAAGACATGCAAGTTTTCTGATAACTACTTTCCTTGATTTAGCACTTAAAATTCCAACTTTCTTTTCTTTTTATAGGAAATGTTCAACTTTGGTGACCCAGGGATCAAACCATATTTTGTTTCTTAAAACGTTACGACATACATTTTACTAATATGTTAAATACATTATATTTCAATGCCCCAATACAAGGATACTCCTGTATCTGGACACACGTCCCGACCCAGTACTATTTATTATTTGTAAGCCTTACTTCGTGTGGGATTTGAACCCGTGGCTCTAAGCGCCCCATTGCAATGCTAAGCTAGTGGGCCACGGAGCCGATGATTAAACAAATTGATTTTAATATAAAATTGCCATATAATATTTGCACCTCTTCATTAATTTAAAAAACAAAACATTTTTCTACATTCTACACCGAACATAACTTATTTGTTAAATGTACATCAGTCATCAGTTTGATTAACTCCGGTGTCGTTGCCGGTGGGAATCACTCCGCAATTGCGTTTTTTTTTCATTATGATAATATGTCGTAATCTGAAACGGGATATTAATAAAAAAGACCTGGGAAAGAATAGATACGAACCGATACAAGATGAATAAAGCAACGTAATAAAGTTGGTTCAAGTGGACGGACACAGGACAGGACTGATATATTCTTCTTATACCACATGAAATACGAAACTACTTCTATCTGCTGCTTCACAGTACTATGCTGCTTTGCGTTCCTGGTCTAGCCTACTTAACAGATTGAACTAGACAAAGAGAATCTACAAAACAGAAGAGAAGTCAAACTTTCTTTGCAAAATAAAATGCATTTTCCAAACGAATTGGCAGCATATTCTTTTTGCAATTGTTTACATGGTCGCGCGGATTGCGTGTAAACGTGCGACTTCTATTTATTTTTAACCGACGGTATAACCCCGTTTTTGGCGGCGCCACAGCAAACACCCCTGTATTTGCTGCATAAACCTATGCTTTTATGCGTATCTGGGTATGTGCTACGTTTGCACCAAAAACATCCAACTTGTAATGTTTCAAAACTTGTATAAAAAATTCACAAAACATGTTTTATTAGTACTTGCGTTTGCACTGCACGAAACTACATAAATTTTGCGACAAACTAAGATTTCTTGATGTTTGCGTTTGCACTGAATAAGAACTTAAACAATGTATATGTTTAAAATTGGGTTTGCTAAGCGTTCCGATCGCGTTATTGCTTAATTTGTTTTTATTCTTGTTTTTGATGTTATCCAAAAATGTTGCAAAACATAAAGTGATAAACAAATAGATATATTCAATAATATAGGTATATAATATAGTAATATAGGTATCTGGTACCATTTCTATATATACAAGAAAACCTTTTTAACGTGTTCCTCTACCATTTATCCAATTACTTACGATGTTATTTAGTTTATTGTTTGTGAGCACGCCCGCAAATGCGCCTGACAAAAATTTTATATAAATATGTTTATTTGTTCGTTTTCTATGCGTTACTATTCTATCCCTACCATTCATCTGAGAACGACGAAAATTCGGTGCGTCGTTTTGCGCACGCCTGTAAATGCTTCTTCTGCCAAAAATGGTATTGCAATGCATTTAGTGCACAACTAATTTAAGAAAATTAAATACATAATAATAAGTGTAGGTACAGACGGTTTCAATTTTGTTTTATTTTTCTTTATGATTCGTAAGGATTTATGTGAACCTGGTCAAAAGGACAATGGCGTACCGGGCCATGCCGCGCACGGCTCGTCGAAAGGACACATTTGTCCGGTCCAGGCTTATGAGTTGTGGGGTTACACTGGTCGAAGGGACAGTGCCGTCCGGTCCAGTCAGGTTTGTTGAACAGAGTACAGATAACAGTATCGTCCGGACTAGACCCGATGGTTGTTCGTAAGGATGTACTAGTTTGCATCTGTATGTGATGGCTTGCGATAAAGGTGCCGTCCGGTCCATGCGTGGTCGAAAGGACGCACGCTTTCAACTATTGTGTGCTTGAGGATGTTAACATGTCTACAAGAGAGTATGTGTTGTTAAAGCGCATATCTTCTATCGATGCTAATAATGCTGTGCAAGCTGTACAAAGAGCTGTGTGTCTGTGTGTGCATAGTGGAAACCACCAGTTGTCCGGTTTATGTTGTCATATGAGATGATGACTGATCGAAGGGACGCTGTCGCTCGCTGTGTTAGGTGTCGTCATACGATATGACGGATAGAGAACCAGTTGTCCGGTCCACGTTGTCATATGAGATGAAATTGGTCAAAAGGACGCCTTAGCTAGTGTTAGTTTGCATGAGGTCAAACGTAATCGCCTTGCGTATGCGTGTGTAAATGACAAAAGATAGGAACAGTATAGTACCTATTCATGTATCATCCATCGTACATCATTCAGTATATTCATTTATTTTATGTCGGAATAAATGAGCTGGAGAAGTGGTGATTAATAGTGTCTGTTACAGGAATTCATAAATATATACGGCCGAGGTCGTATGTTAGGATTGGCCGTCACATCTATAAAATACTGGCAAGGTTGAGAGTAAAAAGGTTTTACTCTCGCGCGGCGTCGTATCGTTGGTAACGTGGCAACCGTTGTTGTTTATAGGATTTTGGACAAAAACATGATCAGCTATGATCATCAGGTGTCAGAAAAATTTATAGTGCAAAAGGTTAAAATAATAATAAATATGGGAGTATTAAAGAAATAACTTTATATTATAACTAAAAGCATTTTTTGAAAAATATTATCAAATGTTAATAATTTAGCTGATATCTGGGCGACCGAGTTTGGCACGGCTTTAGAAAAAAAATAATTTGCTCAGGAATGATGGTGACGAAACTTACAGATAAACTTGAAAAGTAATACATTTATGTAAATACAAAATTTAATAAAATTCTTAGAACTGATTCCAAGAAAAGGATATCATATATGTACATGTATATAAATTATGCATATATATAAACATACAAAAATTGCTTACTATATATATCAAGATATTTTCCTGTTATTATTTTTGTTGAAGATTCCTTTTCTTTTATGTCCCTCTCATCACATAAGAAGGTTTTCATGTTTCTTTAAAGCTTATTACTATATGTTTCATACATATCTTTCAACCTTACTTGACTAGACATTAAATTGGGTGACGTGTCTTTCACTTACCACCCACCGTGACCCGACGCCGCACGGGCTCATAAAGTGGATTTTTGTTTTATTAAAACAGCGTTTTTCGCTGTAAGCAACGCGCTGTAATAAATCTACGAAAGGATTTTCGCAGCAGCTTTTATCCATAATTTATAACCTTGCGTAGAGAAGCGTCAAAATTTTGTTTTTAGATCGAGACGAAGAGTCTGATCTTTCTCTTCTGATTTTAACGTATTCTTGGCTCAAAGCTTAATCCTAGAGACTAGAAGCCTAGTATAGGCTCCCTTTTTCTCTAGACTCGATATATCTACTTGTATTACTAGATTTTTTTCAAAGTAAATCCAGTCATGTTGTAAATGTGTTATCACGAATGGATTAGCTTTATATATGATAGAGCCATGCTGCAGTTATATTAATTGTATAGTTGTAGCACGAATGGGTCGGCTCGATCGGGGAAGGACCACGCTCTCACAGAATACCAGCGTCAAATAGCAGCTTAAGGGGAAATATAACCTCAAATGGCTTAGCAAGATCCTCCGTTATGCCGAAAGTATTGCAGCATTAATTTTGAAATAAATATATGGTAAAGTTGAGGATTAATGTTAAGGTTTATGTTAGACGAAAACACGATTCCGTAAAATTTTCTCGATAGAAAAAAAAATCCAAAGTTACCTCCAAACTGAACAATAAACCGCTGTTATTCATAAAATACTTTAAATAAGATCATGAAACTTTGCATACTAACTGAACTAACCATAAAGCAGTGCTTATGTTATTTACTTTTTTTAAAATATCATTATTTTCACTGTAAAAAGAAATATACCTAAACTATCGGCGCGTAAGCTTGGTTCCTGTTCCGCAGGAACCAAGCTTTATGGTTAGTTCAGTTAGTATGCAAAGTGTCATGATCTTATTTAAATTATTTTATGAATAACAGCGGTTTATTGTTCAGTTTGGAGGTAACTTTGGATTTTTTTCTATCGAGAAAATTTTACGGAATCGTGTTTTCGTCTAACATAAACCTTAACATTAATCCTCAACTTTACCATATTTATTTCAAAATTAATGCTGCAATACTTTCGGCATAACGGAGGATCTTGCTAAGCCATTTGAGGTTATATTTCCCCCTTAACACGTTAACTGTCCGTGCACTATATGTAGTGCACTGTGAAGTTAGCCATGGCGTCCGTGCACTATATGTAGGGCACCACTCCGTTCAAACTTAATGTGATTTTTTGAATTGGACGTGAGAACTACACCACTGAATTTAAGATGGACGTGTGGATTAGGAATTGTGTAAAAAGAACCGCGAAGGACATATGGGAATTTCTTAATAATGTATGCGGGAGTTGAGGTAAATGTGGCTAATAAAATATTAAAGCAAACAAGTGGTACTAATCAAAAATATTTATGCTTTATTGAAAAATCAGTAACTAAAACAAACATGACTTATTAAATTATAATAAAAAAAACATTTTTCACATATTTTCAGTGGCATTCGTTGACACACGGCAGACAGAAGCCTCTTTTACAAGCAATGCATTCACAACCTTTGGTATCTTTCTCCTTGCTTCATTTACCGTGTTTCCACTTTCCTTCAGTTTTTGATAGCAGCCTGCGCATCGTTTTTGATGTGTCTTTCCTCGAGAATTGTTTGGTATACGTGTGATGTGTGACGCGTCGTAACGATGAGAGAACTTGCATTTGGTCTGACGTTTTCAATAATAAGTAGTTTTTTTATTATACATTCATTACCCTGCGGCAGTGTAGTTTTTTCGTTGGATGGATGCAATTGATTGTAAATTACAATGGCGTTGACCACGCATGTAGCCAAAAGATCCGCCGCTATTTTTTTGTACCATATACATGATTTTCGAACAGGCGAATTATAGCTTGCGAGCTGGTCAGCAATATCAATTCCCATCTTGCCTTCGTTGTAAGTTAGTACCATTTTTGGCTTCAAAACTGGGCGAAACCCTTTTGACATTTGCATCTCGTGGGTATGACACGTTGACAAAGTCAGAACATCGCGTTTGTCATGCCATTTTAGGACAGCCACACATTCGTTTTGTTGAGCAGCTATTTGACCTTTTTGAAATTTCTGTTGAATTACTTGTGGTGGAAGTTCACGCCTCGCTTTACGGACTGTGCCACAGAAATCAGTTTTGCGTTCCTTGAGATATCTCGCCAAAGGTATACTGGTGTAGTAATTATCAGCAATAAGGATCCTGCCCTCATCCAGTAACAGTTCAGCCAGAGACACCACAACTGTACCTGGTTTGTCTAAACCAGGCAATTGGTGTTACCGTCCATCATATATAGAGTAACTCCATGTAAATCCTGTAGAACAGCACAACTTGTATATTTTTATGCCATATTTGTGGGCTTTTTGTGGATTATAAGTGCGAAACGAAAGTCTTCCTCGGAAACCGACCATAGATTCATCCACAGCAATTGTTTTGCCAGGAGTGTATATGCTTCGCGAGTTATTTATGAGCTTATTTATTAGCGGCTGTATTTTGTACAGCCTGTCATCCACATTATGAACTTCATTGTTAAAAAGTGCCAACACCTTAGTGTTGGAGAAAATCGATTGTAAGACATTTTCATGTCATGGAGGAGTGGATGATAGTATAGTAGATCGTTTTTCCAATAAGATTCAATGGAAGGGAAGTTCAGAGGTCCGGTAAGCAAATATATGCCCACAAACTTTCTCATTTCCTCCGAAGTAACGGGTTTCCATCTATTTATACGAGTAGACGGCTTATTATTACGATTAATTCTCATTTGAGAACCATAACGATTTGTTTCTTCGACCATCAATTGATTAACATCATCATTGTAAATATAAGAAAAAATAGTCCACAGGTCTGTAATTTCAGAAAATAGCCGTACATGACGTTTCCCATTAGCATAACCCGTAAATTCTTCTTTTGGCAAATCTTGTATATTATTTTGCCAAGTGGTAGGCAATACTTGAACCGGAGTAGGACTAACAGATCTCTGGACCGACATCTCAGGGGGTTGGATAGAGTTAGAAATAATTTCGGAAAAATCTGTTGAATTCTCTACTGAAATGTTACCTGAATAAGTGTTCTCAATAAATTGTCTGATGGTAAATACATTTTCTTCAAAGGCAGGAGCGGAGTGTCCAATAAATCGTCTTCATCTGCGTCTTCTACAGCAGGTTTGATTCCTTGCATAAAATTATCTTCTTCATCACTGTTTTCCAATATACGGAGCATATCTTCCTCACTCAGACATTTACTTCGTGACATTTTATATATAAAGCCAAAAACGTACCAAAACCACATAAAAACACTATTTTTCGCGTAAATCAGTTTGGTGAGCTGTTACCCGTTATGAAACTTTGACGATGTAATAATATTTTGACAGTAGAACATTTTAACAGATGTCAGTTAAGTTTGACATTTCCTTGTCTATGCCCCTCCCCCACGCATAGAAAATGCAATAAATACAAGTGCTATATAAATAGTGCACTAAAAATTAGCTGCGGAGACCGTGCACTACGTATAGTGTATAAAACTTAAGCTGAGAAGTCCGTGCACTACATATAGGGCATGCGGAAATTCAGCCTGTATTACACTTTCAAGAACCCTGGAGGTAGTTACGCTATCACAAGTAGCTATTTGCATAATCTTTATCTATTTAATCTAAAAAAAGCGTGGACGTAGACTGTCACTTGACCAAATCACAGTGGACAGCTAACGTGTTAATGCTGCTGTGTTTCGTGTGGTGAGTGCAGAGAACCGGAGACCCTTTTTACTGGAAATGAGGCATTCCATCTTAGTTCTCAAGGCTGACAACGCATATGCAATTTGATTCGCAAACGAGGATAGTATATGTAGATGTCTATGGGCCACAGCAACCACTTACCATCAGGTGGTCTGTATGCTCGCTTGTCATCCTTTTCCTATTAAAAAGCTTGACCTGGGTGGTACCAAGCTCTTACAGAATACCAGCGTATAATAACAGCACGATGCAGCTGCGTTTTTTTATTAAGGTGTGTGTGGGATAGGACCCGGAGACCCTTTTTACTTGTAATCAGGCATTCTATCTAAGTTTTTCGGGATTACAACGCATATAAATTTTGATTTTTGGACAATTGTAAATTAACATAATGTAGGTGACTAAGCCAGAACATTTACTTGCCAACTGCGAGTTCATTTATCTGTCACCTTCATCATCACCCCCATTACTTATCACCTTCAGTTATAAAAAGTATCTAGAAACTTTTCTCACTAATTTAAAAACCTACTAGTGCAATAGCTAACGTATTTTAGCTGCTGTGGCGTGCGGATTGTTTCCCACATTTTATAGCCTAAATGAGCACACAGTCCACCTGATAGTAAGTGGATGCTGTGGCCCATAGACATCCATATTTATCCTCAATTAAGAATCAAATTGCAGATGCGTTGTCACCCCTGAGGACTAAAATGGAATGCCTCGTCTTCATTAAAAATGCTCTCCGGTTCTCTATACTCGCCACACGAAACACATCAGCATTGAGCTGCTATTTCACGCTGGTATATGTGAGAGCGTGGTCCTTCCCTGATCGAGCCGGCCCATTCGTGGTACAACCATAATATAGCTGCAGCGTAGCTCTATCACGTCAAAACTGGGAAAAGTAATAGTGTTAAAAATTGATCTTTACTCACTCATTGGAAAAGTGCTCGCCTTATAACATGCGAGCAAACCGAGTTTGATTTTACACACAAACTCTTACTTTTTCCATTTGCGTATTTTATACGTATTGCCATTTCGGTAACTATTGGAAAATACCCGTCTGTAGATTACATCCAATATATTTTTCTTTGAACAACGCTCGCCTGCATACTAATAGGCTATAATACAAAGTACTTTAATGTCGCCAAAGGAAAATAAATGACGCAACATCGGCGTTAAAGCTATTGTTCATCATTATTATCATTACAGCCCTTCTATGTCTGCTGCCGAAATATACTTGCCGAATAGAATCAGAGGGATACATTTGGAATGGTTGCCACGATTATTGCGGGTTGCCAAACGCAGTGTTTTTTTTTTGTTGCTATTAAGAAGACACTCATGCCTATGTCCTGGTTTGTATCTCCCTGTCGCCTCTTGCGATACCACCAGGACAATATGGGGTTGCTACATTATACACATAATTAACCAATTGCAATTGTAATAATTATAAAGACAGCCCCACAAAATCTACAAAATTTTGTATTTCCACTAAGTAATACTCGTACAAGCCAAAATTCTAAAACATTAGATATACTTTTTTATAGAATAAGGGTGACAAACGAGCACACAGTCCACCTGATGCTAAGTGGATCCTATGGCCCACACACATCTACATACATTTATTCACGATTAAGAATAAAAACGCAGATGCGTTGTCACCCCTGAGGACTAAGATGGAATGTCTCATTTCCAGTAAAAAGGGTCTCCGGATCTCTACACTCACCATACGAAATACAGCAGTGTTAAGCTGCTATTTTACGCTGTTATTCTGTAAGAGCGTTGATCTTCCCCGGTAGATCCGACCCTTTCGTGCTAAGAAGGTGTCCTTGATATTAGAAGGATGCTGCTACCTATCTCCTGTTTATTCTTTTATTATAAGTCAGTGCTTGACCACAATCCCATGTGATGGTAAGTGCTCTAAGCTCCAGATGGTACGAGTAAATGCCACCATCTCAACGTTACAAAAACCTATTCACTCTGGCGCCTCTTGCGTAACCCACGAGATGATCAGGGTTTGTGAATGCTCTTAAATCCACTACACGGTTTAAATATAACCATTACCAAAAAATAGTGTATAGAAGAACTACAGCCACAACATCTGAATGTTAAATTATTTCTAAAAGTTTGATTTTATAAACGTTTCATGAAATATTGGCAAACTAGCTCGTAACATTGTATGTTTACGAGTTCTGGCACTGAAACCAACACTGTGTTAGGCGAACGGCAATCTAGCGCTTAGGGGCTTGTTGAACTACGCTAGCAATTTGCATATTTAAACATAAATTTAATAAACTGCTTCTTAAAAATTTTTAAAAAAGAAGAGGCTGGAAGCGTGACAATATGTACATGTACATATTCTTCTTACGACGGGTCATGTTCAGCATTGAGCTTTTATGGGCTTATAAATAATGAGAAAGATAATAGACTTAAGGGAGCCATTAAGCTTTTGGCGTTCGTCTTAAATTTCATAATTGTTTATTTAAATCGATTTCATAGTATTTTCTTTTTTGGTTTTAAGAATAATTTGTGACGGATTCCTTCGCTGCAGGTATACATAGGCTGCAGGAACCGTTCACAATCAAATGAACTGTTAACTCATTTATCAACAAAATATTATAAAAACGATCTTTATTGATAAATGTGTACTGACTGCATTTTGTATAGTGTATCTAAATTTCTAAAGTTTCATACTGCAAAAGGAACAAGTGTTAAAATTAAAATTTTGTACAACCGACTTCAATATGACCGAATCAATGTATTCGAAGTCAATTAAATACGCATTATTAAAGATAACTCAAAAACTACTGATCAGATATTGATTAAATTTATATAGAACCACACGAGAAGCACCAGCTTTCAGATTAAAAAGAATCATCAAAATCGGTTCACACATTTAAAAAAACATACAGTCGAATTGAATACCTCCTCTTTGAAGTCGGTAAAAGACGGGAACTTTATAGGACTACTTTATTGTCTGTTCATCCGTTCGTCCGTCAGTCTGTTTGTCCGTCTGCTGAAACCCTTCTTCTCAGAAATAGGTAGAGATATCGAGTTGAAATTAATATCAATTTGAGGTCTACTTTTGTCACATATTTTGATCCTCATACTCACGCAATTTGACTAATAGCTAGTAATGGAAATATCTGAAAATCGTTAATTTGTAGACATGTCAATTAAAAAATGCATTTTTACGATAACAAACAATATTAAATTTAGAGTAACACGAAGCATCGAGCGTTCGATGTAAAAGATTGATCAGTATGGTAGACACATTTAAAAATACAAAAATAAGTATTTTTATACGAATTATTGGCAACCAGTGTTTGAACAATTTCACTTTTGGTAAAAAGTTGTGATAGGGCAACGCACTATTACCTACATAATGGAATATGATAATTCAGTTAGTTAATTACTTTTATTAAGTTAGATTTTTTAACATACTGCTTACACTATTTATATAATTATGGTATTGAAAACAGGCATAAATTGTCGAAACTCGATTCTCAGGTTGATTAATCTACATACATAACGAAGAATATACGGAACCCTAAGTGGGCTGTGAGTCGCTTGGAGACAGGTAATAATAATAATAAATTTTATTGACATAAAGAAGATTTACCTATGGAACCAAGACGTGGTCCTTCACTGCTGGCCGTATGAGGACGCTCAAAGTCGCCCAGCGAGCTATGGAGAGGGCTATGCTCGGGGTTTCTCTGCGTGATAAACTTAGAAATGAGGATATCCGCAGTAGAACCAGAGTGATCGACATAGCCCAACGGATTAGTAAGCTGAAGTGGCAATGGGCCGGCCATATAGCTCGAAGAACCGGCAACCGTTGGGAAAAAAAGGTTCTCTAGTGGCAGCCTCGTAGCGGTAGGCGAAGTGTATGGCGACCCCTATTAGATGGAGTGATGACCTGGTAAGACATACAGGAAGTCGATGGATGCAGGTGGCTCAGGACCGTGATTTGTGGCATACCTTGGGGGAGGCCTATGTTCAGCAGTGCACTTGTGAAGGGCTGTAATGATGATGATGATGAAAGGAGACTTAACAAATGTGTATGCAAGAATAGTGAGCTAAGCAATGCTCAAGAAAAGATGTACAAATATCTTACTTTGGACCCCAAACAAGGGTAATCCTGTATCTTGAAGTCCAAAATAATTAGGCGAGTAGCTGCAGTTTTTTTTTTATTTATTTTTTAGTTATTATTAGGATTGTGAGCTGCCCAACTCCTGTTTAAGTGTCCCTCTGTCGTTTTTTTTCGACACCCATTGAACGATATGGGGTAATTGATATTCATACATCGTAACTACCTACGTGATTTATAAATCATTATTATATCATTGCTTTTCCGTTTAATCATACTTTAACTTTTACTACACAAACAAAAGGGGTGCAATGATGACACTGGGTGGAATCCAGACTATGCGAACTAGTATTTAGAGCTCTCTTTACTACGCTATGTTATGTATGGTAGCAGCGTTAGTTAATCCAAAAACACTCTTTTACATTACTTGTGTGCCGCAAAATGTAAGTATAAAGGCCTTAAAAACCTGATCTCTGATAAACGGTAGCCATCCCTCTCACGATTACGGCATCCGGTAATGAAAGAGTTCTACATTCAGAAGTGGGTCGTTATGGTCTATAAGGAAACTACGAAGAGAGAAAATCATTTATATAATCATTTGATATTTCGCTTGTGGGAACAGGTCATCTTTAAAAAAGAAATAGAGCTGAAATTAATAGAGAATCGAGTTTGGCTAAATTTACATGACCTCGTAATTTTTTAATTCCTTATCTCTTTTCATATTTGAGCACGTAGAAAGCACCATTTACAACCAGTTATAAAACACAGAAAACGGTGATCGATCTTATTTGATCGGATTTGATTTTACATACCAACATTTAAAGTAAAGTTACAGCCTATATACGTCCCACTGCTGGGCACAGGCCTCCCCTCATTTCTGAGAGGGTTTTAGGGCAAGGAAGTATCCGCCGCGCTGCCCCAATGCGTGTTGGCGAGCTTCACATGTCTTCGAAAATTTTTTTTCTCTTATTCCTCAGAGATGCAGGTTTCCTCACGATGTTTTCCTTCAGCGCCGAGCACGTGGTAAATCAGCACTTAAAATTGCAATTAACAATTTCATTGGTGCCGGCGGGGATCGAACCCGTTTTACTCGCGTTCTGTTATATTTACAGCGACCGCTAACCATCTGAGCTACCACGGCTCTACCAACATTTAACAAATAATAATTTTAGTATTTTTTAGAAATAAGACTAAATACAATATATTTTACTTAGCTTTCAAGACTACGATCCAAAGTACTGATGCGGTAATAAAACGACTGAATATTTTATTACAAACTTTATCGCTTCAAACGTTTTACGACCATAGTCTACGGCAGTCTGCGATCGTATCCAAGTTTTAGTTTTTAACTGACACCGCAATACTTACACAAGCAAATAAAAGAGAAGAAGACTATCAATTCGAATTTCGAGTTTCGAGTTCGACTTGGAACCCCGCACGGAACAAGTAGCAGATATGACTGCATATAGACAACTGCACAGAAAGATCTCAAAATGCATGAGGCGGGACTTACGCAACTTCAACACTGCTCGTATTAAAGAAGCGATCGAGCGGAATCAGGGCTCCAAAGTCTTTGCCAGAGATCTGTCTGCCAGAAAAAGCCAACTGTCGAAGCTAACGACCGAATCGCATCGTTTCCTGGACACCTGAGATTTTCAATGAGATTGAGACGTTCTACAGGCTTTTAAATAATACTAGTTTTTACGGAATTTATCGCGTATATTTAACTTTTTAAATACCCGACGTTTCGAGAGCTTTACAGCACCCATGGTCACGAGAAGGACTGAGATGATCAACGTCCAGATGTCATAGTTAACCGCGGTTACTACACAGTATGAACTTATGGTATCATGAAATCTTGCAGTTGTATGCTTTTGGTTGGGATTTAATTTTATTTATTATAGGATCCCAAGCAGATGGTAGCACCCAGCCATCTTCTCTATTGAAATTAGGATGTTTTTTGATTTCAATAGCCTCGCGAATCGGCCTTGGAAGGAATCGGTGTTCTTTAGCGAGGATTTGTGATCTATCAAATCTGATGTAGTGACGGACTCTACAGGCTGCTTTTATACCTGGTAGAGCCACGCTGCGGCTATATTCTCCGGTCGAGCCGACCCACTCATGCTGCAGTTGCAGTAAGAATGGGTCGGCTCGACCGGAGAAGGACCACGCTCCCACTAAATACCAGCGTAAAATAAGAGCTTAATACAGTATACAGTGTTTCGTATGGTGAGTTAAAGATCCGGAGACCCTTTCTTAGTGGAAACGAGGCTTTCCATCTGAGTCCTCCGCGTTGACAACGCATCTGCATTTTGATTCTTAATCGAGAATAAATGTAGATGTCTCGTTTGGCTCCCTTATTCTATAAAAAAAGCTGTACACGTCATCGTTAGAGCCACACGCAAGTGTGAATAACGATTCAAGAGCAAGTCTTATACGACACTATTCCGATAGTTTCCGGATGTCATGATTGCAGTCTGTGCGGGTTTAGAATGGTTCTTCATCACCTAAAAAACATTGGGGCCCCGGGTGAGGACGGAATTACAGCGGAGCTTCTGAAAGCGGATGAAAAATCAGTAACTGAAGTCCTTCAGAAAGTAAGCTCTTTAATTCCGTCCTCCATTGTGGTACTACTCCAACGGCGTAGAGAATAAGTGTGGTGATCTTGTTCTTCAAGAAATGCGACAATGTTTTGTTGAAAAACTTTCAACCGATTTTCCATCTGAGCCACGTATCTACATGCGGTTTCCGAAAGGAAATTAGGAATCCTCTCGCACGCAGATTCGACGACTTCGAGTCTTCAGAATAATCCGGTTTCCGAAAAGGCTTAGGCCACATGCATATTCTTCAGCAAATTGTACAAAAGAGAGAAGAGTACAACCTGCCACTTTACCTTTCTGTGAGAAAGCCTTTGATTCTGTTGGAATTTGAACGGTGCTACAGTCCCCTCAGCGGTGCAAAGTTGACTGTCGGTATATCGAAGTGCTGAAGTTTTTGTACGGTAGGGCTACGATGGCTATCCGAGTACAGAACCAGAGTACGAAACCTATCCAACTTCAGGGTGACGTTACATCGCCGAAACTCTTCACCGCTGCATTGGAAGACGTTTTCAAGCTACAGGACTGGAAAAGATACTATATTAATATAGATAACGAGTATACTACATGTTATAGTCCTTATGGCAGAATCGCTAGCGGACCTAAGTAATATGCTCAAAAGACCTCAATAGTATCTCCCAACGGATAGATCTTAAGATGAATATGGACAAAACAAAGGTAATATGTACCTAAGGTTCATGTCAGACCTATGCCGGTTGTTGTTGGGGGCACTACTCGGTGGAGGTGGACTACGAGGTGGAGGTGGAGTCGCGGGGAAGAGAGATATATAAATTGTTCATAACTTTTACAGTAAATGTATACTGTTAGCAAACTTTGCCCGCCCTCCGTCGGTATAACTTCACTTACCTTTCAAAATCAATATCAATGTAGTTTGAATATTCATTATTATTGTGACTCATTTATTAGGTGGGGCCATGGAGAGAAAGGAGTGTCGATATTGCAAGGTGCCGTTCTCTCTACCTTTCGCAATCGAAACTTGGTTGACGGCGGAGCCTGAAACCAAATCCGCCGCTGGGGTCAGGAAAGCTGGTGACTCCGAGTGCTCGTTTTTTCCTGACCCCATGGCTACCGCATATAGGGCTAAGGGTAGTCCGTTGCACTGGTGGAATTGAAATCTGCGAAGTAGTACGCGCCTTGTGTTGCTGGTGCACCTTACCTAAGAAGGAAAAGGGGGGAGGAGAAGTCCTCTCCCGAGGAGGAACCACCATGGTGTGGTCGGCGCCGGTAAGGCTGCGGATGTATGCGATAGCGTTCCCGTGGTCCTGTCAATATGCGACGATGATGGAACACAATGGGGTTTCAGTCGGAGCGAGTCCAATGTAACACCTCCTGGCCCCCGCAAGGGAAATATGCGTAGGCATTTCCCAATGTAAAAAACTACCACTAGATGGAGTGTAGACTTGGTAAAACATGCAGGAAGCTAATGGATGCAGGTGGCTCAGGACCGTGATTTGTGACATTCTTTGGGCAAGGCCTATGTTCAGCAGTGAACTTGTGAAGGTGCTGTAACGATGATGAATGATGAACAAACATCATCAACAACAACAAACAACAAATATTATTAATATCGAGGTGAATAACAAAGTTGATATCAATCAGTGACTAACTTAACTTGTTAGGAATCTAACTACTTTGACTTAAATGAATATTTACGTATTTGTAGTTTTCTGAATAAGAATTGAAATATTTCACCCTAAAAATATATTCGTATACAATTCGTAATGGTAATTATCATTTGAAATTAAATTAATAGAAACTAATATTATTATCTAATACTTTGACTACGAAAAAGTAAAAATATGGAATACATTGTCATATTATTTTGGTATTATACATATACAACTCTTTTACATTCATTCAAACAAACGTTACAATTGCAAGTAAACGAAGCATAAAAGGCAGTGTGCTTCCATTACTATATAACACATTACGTGGTGTCGATACAGTCTGAAAACATATTGGGCGGGCGGTTTTGACGTACGCACACACACGTGGGAAGTAATTTGCGGAGGTGAGCGGTGAGCGTACCGAGACTGAACTTATTGATTTGCACCGGGTTGTCGTGTGACACATCGTACTTACCCCAATAATTTTTTTATCAAATACACTGAAAATAAACTGTTTAAAATATGGTTTACGTAAAATAGTTTTCACTTGTCAATTATTGTCGTTAAAGTTGCATTTATTTATACATTTTGAAAGCTATTTCATTAAGATCTAGTTTAGTTCAATATTTCTAAGTGATACATACTTTTACATCTGCAATCAGAGCTAGTGCATCGCTTTATAATTGAACTCAGTTTATTAAAAAAGACTGAGTCCTTTCATCTTCAGTTTTGAGATGTTGAGTTTTAAAACGCACACATTTACATCTAAGCATTTACTCGCCAACCGTGCAACTATACGTGCCTTGAGTTAAGACAAACCACACGCAAAATTCTTATTTAATTAGCGCGAGCAAGTGTTTCAACGTAAAATACACAACGTTGACTTATTTAACAGAGGTGTTAAAGCAGGCATCTTAAAGGTCTACTGAGTAATAATTATTTCGATAATTAGTGTGTAGTGTATTACATATACCTATAAAATTGTTATATATTTCATTTTACTCTTCAAATATATTTGTTTTGATTGTGTTTGAAGTGACGTAGACTAAGCTACGTTACTTGTGCAATTTTTCTTTGTACTTTGTTTGTAAGGAACTTTTAATTGGCCTTCAGTACACTTTTTTTTGTTCCTAAATACGTAACTAGTAGTTTAGTTGCTGAAAGTAATTAAAATAAATGAAAACGTATTTTGCGATTTTTTTCAAAATAACAAGGTGTATGGAGAAAAAGTATAAACTAGTGCAAATATTCTCGAATATAATTAATAATATTGAAATAAGCAATTTCTCAATTTTCCGAAAACCTAACCATAAAATGTTAAGACGAGAGTACGAACAAGGTTTGCGTAGGAAAAATTATGGTGTGGCGCGATTACAAGGTTTTTATGTTCTACTCTTGTATTATGCTATTTCATAACGTGCCTGGGTTATGACTAGAGGTTACAACGTGGAAGCAGGTAACCGCGGTGTTAAGCTAGCGCCGGAAAGCTAGTTATGAATAAAATAACTTGATCGGAATTCATAAAAAATAATTATGATTTTATTATTAATGTAATTAATAATAAAATAAATAATTTTATTTTAATTGAATGCGTGCCATAATTGTAACGTAAAGCTTCTAAAATTTCACTTTGAATTGCTTAGTTTATACGCTAATAATTTAATAAATTACGCCACGTAAGGTATATACGGCTAAAATATAAATGACGAACGTAAAAAGCGCGGTTAACGCCATATAAAATTTTGCTCTATTGAATCATCCTCATCATACATAATCCTGGACATCAGTTCCTTATTAAATAAGAATGTTTTGATAATCGACTGTGCAGCCTACTTGGCATAGCGATTGTTTCTTCATTGTTATAATTACAAATATTTATATCTCGAGATATCTCCATCAGGCCGTGAAACTCCATTGCAGAATATAAGCCTCCTCGAATATCTCGAGAACAAATGTACAATTTTTAATAATAAGTAGAATATGATCGAGTTTTTGCTACGAATAAATAAACTTTAGAAACGTTATATTAATCGACTTTACGAAATAATTGGAAAGAGCTACGAAGCTGTTTCTAAAATGTTTATTTATATGATGTACAGTACAATACATAACATTAAAATGTTTTAAATAAATTTCGTTGTTGGTCCTTCCAAGTAAAGTTTAAAGTTACAGCCTATATACGTCCCACTGCTGGGCACAGGCCTCCTCTCATTTCTGAGAGGGTATTAGGGCAAGGAAGTGTCCGCCACGCCGCCCCGATGCTTTCTTTTTTTCTCAGACATGCAGGTTTCCTCACGATGTTTTCCTTCACCGCCGAGCACGTGGTAAATCAGCACTTAAAATTGCAATTAAACATTTCATTGGTGCCGGTGGTGATCGAACCCGGTTTGCTCGCGTACTGTGAAATTTACAGCGAGCGCTAACCATCTGAGCTACCACGGCTCCTGGTCCTTCCAAGGACAGAGGCTTTTCTAAGCCTTTCTAAAAATTGAAATTATCTTTCAATAGGTATTATTTATAATCTCTTTTGAACAAAAAAAATCCCATTTCAGTTACTTTTTTAGTCAATTTATTACTAAATCCGTTGAAATTAATCCCCAACACGAGCCGCAGAGAGAGAAGTTGAATTGTTTTATTTTGGTCCTATTCAAAACGAACGTTTCTAGAAGACGTTTTATAAAAAAAAAATTATTAAAACAATATAAAATTTTGGTAAAGGTTTTTTGTCATTCGTATTAAATGTATACTGAAATGGAAAATGTTCCTACCGACAAACATTTAATGTTTTCAAAGTAAATATTTAAAAACACTAACTAATAACCTATTTCTAATAAATAAGTCCTAGATAAAATCGATACACATGATATAACTTTAAGAGATAAGTTAAGTATGATTTCTCTCAAGAATATCAACAATCTCCCGGTCTACGACAAATGACGAGGGACAAATACGCATTTTAAAGGATCTATGACTTACCGCAATTTAAAATGCAAATCGCCAAGACGACCGTCGTTGTTTTCCGGCTCCGTGGGCTTGATTTTCTCGGTAGCGGTGGCATCGGCGAGCTCCTTGCTGAGCGGCGCGGGCTCCGCGGGCGCTGTAGGACTGTGCGGACTGTTGCCGCCGGGCGACAGCTACAAATTCACCTTACTTTTGTATACAGTGGAAAATTTTGATTCAATATAATGATTTTTAAATGATACCTATTGAATGACTTACAGTTTGATTACAATGTTAAGAAATACATCCAGTGAATGAAGTAATCGATACAAAGCTGTTTCTATAGTAATTACTATAAATATTTTAAGCTAGTTCATCTCAGGACAGATATATTTTCCAAACCAGTGGTAAATAAAATTTCTTTCAATAAATACACAGGGCTTTTGTTACGTATATTTATATACGTAACAAAAGTCCTGTATATAAATATACGAAAGCCCTGTACGTAACAAAAGCCCTGTGGTTCTTAGTTCGTTCTCAGAATCCGTATTCAAGCGTAAAGAAATAACTTTACTTCAGTAAACACGACCATAAAAATTAAATTAAATTGAAATAAGAATTGCAAATAAGAATTTATCGATGCGCGTGTCACGTAGTTCGTAGTAAAGTAAACTTTTTTTTGTATTTAGCAACTATAATTTATTAATTGTGTTATTTATATTTTTATTTTTACTTATTTACTGTTGATACGTGTGTTTCATCAATTGCCTTAGACCCTGTATGAATTATACGCAAATGCTGTGGCAGAATACAGATAATTTCCGTTACAACTGAGTCACAGACCGTTTTGCCACAACTAATTATTAAGCTGTCTATTTAAATTTTAACATTGTATTTTTGGTGGCAAATAAATACTTTTTATTTATTTATTTAAAGTAGTGAAGTTTTTTTTTAATAAAATTTCACTATCATAAATGTCATGCCTGTATGTCCATCTACACGTCCCTGTAAGGATCACCGGGTTGTTTGTTAATTACGTGATTTATTAATAAAAATATTTTATTTCAGTCTCGTCGGTAGAAGAAATATTATAATATGTCATACATAAATTAACACAAGGCATCTTCTTATATGCCTATGTAAAACACAAATAGATAATGTTTCTACCTATGTCCGTTGAAACCATCCAACCGATTTTGATGAAATTCTTTGTGTGTGTTTGAATGGGTCCCTAGATGGTTTATATTTACATTTGGACCCGGTAGGTGGCGCTGTTGTCGAGATCCAGAAATCACCAGTGCGAAGCCGGGGCTGATTGCTAGTTACTTATAAAATTACCATTGTCTCGGTGTATCTGTCTGTCACAGAGGTTTTCTTATAAATTTAGCGTTGCACAGAGGAACTTAAAATAGGGCATAATAGCAATAATGATTTTTATTCAAACGCGAACGTGAGGATTAAAAATACAAATAAAAAAAAAATTAAAATTTTCGACTTAAGGTATTTAACTGATAATATGAGAAGTAATAAAATGATTTTAAAATGCACGCGAATGCGTCTATTTTAAAAATGTATAATTTTGTCAATAATTGTTTTTTATTTTAGACGTTGATTCTAAACAATCCAACAATATTGCTGTCCCTATCTATTGTTGTTTGCTGTCCTATTCCAGTGTCGTGTCCAAGAAAAATATGTGTAAAAAATATATCGATTATATATGTAAAATAAATCGTAAAATTCTACTAGCTTCCTCAATATTCAAAACTTTAGTGTATTTAATACCTACATAATATTATACGATCATCATCAATATATCAAGAATAATCGTCATAATCATGTCAAAGCTCACAATTCTGATGTTCAGCAATGGAATTGACCTCGCCCAAGAAATGCCACATGGAATGGCCGTGAACTACCTGCATCTATCAACTTCCTGCATCTCTTCGTCACTCCATATAATGGTATCGTCTACCCAACTAGTTATATTGTCTATACATACAAATAAAATTGAAGTGTCTGTCTGTAACATAGAAAATTGCCTTTTTTTTTGAGATGTAAGTAGCCGATAGGCGTAGTTTAGGCCCCCCATTAGATGGAGTGACGACCTGGGAAAACATGCAGGAAGTCGATGGATGCAGATGGCTTTGGACCGTACTTTGTGGAATTACTTGGAGGAGCCCTATGTTCAGCAGTGGACTTTAAGGGACTCTAATGAGGATAATGATGATGATTGAGCTGAGGGGGTTATTTGTACGCCGTTAATTTGTTCTGTCTATCTGTTTTTACGGGCTAGTCTTTGAAACGGCTGAATTGGTAATTGCTCAATTGCTAGGCTATATTTTATCCAGAAACTATGGAGATTTAAAAAAAAAGTAATTTTTTTTAATAGGATAGGGTGACAAACGAGCACACAGTCCACCTGATCGTAAGTGGTTGCTGTTACCCATAGAATCTACATTTATCTTCGATTACGAATCCAAATGCAGATGCGTTGTCACCCGTGAGGACTCAGATGGAATACCTCATTTCCAGTAAAAAGGGTATCTGGTTCTCTACACTCACCATACGAAACACAGCAGCATCAAGCTACTATTTCACGCTGGTATTCTGTGAGAGCGTGGTTCTTCCCCGGTCGAGCCGACCCATTCGTGCTACAACTATACTACTAATATAATTGTAGCATGGTTCTACCACATACAAAATTTTAAATTGATAAAATAATTGATTATCTTAAATATAAATAACCCTACATTAATAGATCCTATCCAGGCGAAAATTAATAGGTCCTACCAAGGTGGCTGTAGAGAAATAAATTTAATTAACTGTATATAAATGTCCGAGGCGAGAAGCTTTCTCAATATTACGACTGTAATAAAACAAGGAAAGTATCCTGCGCTGTTGAGGTGCGTGTAGAATTCATAAGTCCTTGAGTTTATTTTATGTCTCGGTCGTGCAGGTTTCCTTGCAAATAAATTTAACGTAAAAGTGACTAGTTTATTTTACGTCTTTCGGAGCCGGTGGTTGAGGCTGTGGCGGAGACGTTGCTGGTGTAGGAGCGGCTGCGGTGGGCGATGGGGACTTGCGTAGATAGTGGGTAGCGGAGCCCGGCGAGCGCACAGCAGTAGCGCGCCGTGGCGGCTGGAACACCAACGCCTTGTCCGGACCACGCTTGCCACCTATCATAGAAGTAATATAAGCAACTTGTATTTAACTGACTGCATAAGTCGATCAATCTAATAATCCACGAATTTTTCTGTCACCAGGACGGCACCTCGCCACCGTACATTACGCGCCCATGCAGGCGTCAATCACTGCATTACACGGTAGGTTATTCGTCAATCGCAACCTTGATTGTTGTAAAACTGACAGCTTGCATGAGCGTGTAATGTACGAAGGAACGAGATAAAATATTTGTCATTTTGACGGGCCAAATTAATTTGCTTAGAAAATGTGAGGGTCAGTTTTTCTTTTTGAAATATTAGCTATATTTAATATTACTCAATTACATAGGATATAAACGACTACGGATATTCCCAAAAAATATAAAAATTTAAAAGATAGTTAACATGTGCAAACCAATGAGGCATTGGTTTGTGTAATTACATACTCTAAATTTTTTATAGGATAAGGGTGACAAACGAGCACACAGTCCCCCTGATTGTAAGTGGATGCTGTGGCCCATAGACATCTACATTTATCCTCGATTAAGAATCAAAACGCAGATGCATTTTCATACCTGAAGAGTAAGATGGAATGCCTCGTTTCCAGTAAAAAGGGTCTCCGGTGTCTTACCACATTACACTCACCATACGTAACACAGCAGCATGAAGCTGCTATTCCACGTTGGTATCTGTGAGAGCGTGGTCCTTACCCGGTCGAGCCGACCCACTTGTGCTACAACTATACTACTAATATAACTACAGAATGGTTCTACCACGTATAAATGTAAACGTAAGAATGCGATAAACTTTTATTTAAAACGCAGCTTCTCAATTATATTAACATTAGTTTAAGTTTAATAGATAACTTGAGCTCTGTCCCTATTAGCGACGAATCAGGTAGGCGAAAAATGATTAGCCCTTATTAAACGACTGTTAAACGTTAAATCAATCGCATCTGAGATAGATGACGATATCGATTCAGTGAATCATGCTAAGAAGGAAGGAAGGAAGGAAGGTCGCATTAGGTAAAGGCGGTTGGATTTCATTCCGACGTCGTTGTCGGACCTTGAACCCATACCAAGCGTTTCGGTTTTTTAGTACACTGATCACTAATTTAGAAGTTATCAAAGCAAGTGTGAATAGTCATTTTTGGGGATAAGTATCTAGAACCCTATCCAGCAATTAACATTGTGGAACAAAAATGTCTTAGATTACTAGTCAGTAGCACTGTTTTCCTGCTTAGTTCTCACTATTTTTAATCCGTGAAGAGAAACCTTTTAGTTTATAAAAATAGATAACGCCTGGATTAAACGTAATTACTTTTTAGCAGAACTTCTCAATTGTGTAGTATAGATATTATAATTCATTAAACAATAACTATATATCGGTATCTAATCGCTCAGTACGATTCGAAAAATTAGACTTTGTTATGTCTAAAATGTTTTTTTATAATAGAAAAATAGACCAATGAGCGCGCGACTCACCCATAAACCGTCTTATTGTTTATGGTCTTAAATGATAAACACGTTATAATAACCTTTTTTATATAGTCCTCGATAAGAAAAAAGTGTTTTATAACCTAATTTATATTTTCAGGGACAGTTTTATAAAAGCGCTTACCGTATACATCAATAAGTTACTATGTAACTACACAGAATACAATAATATTTATACATACTATAGGTAACTATATGTTATACGTAAATAACCAACATACCAAGCTTATGCGCAAGGGAGGCCCGGCGCCGCGCGACCCAGCAGGCGAGCGCGGCCAGCATGCCTGCCACCACTGCAGCCGCTCCCACCACGAACACCCAAAAAGTCGCGCTGTGCCATTCGCCAGCTGCAACAAAATATTTTTTTTTGTTTAAAACACGGAACATACAAGAAAAACAAAAGTATTCGTATGAAATCGATCTGAAAATAATCCATTGTAGCGGCTATATATACTGTTCTATATATACTGAATCATAAACAGTATATATATGTTCTATATATACTGTTTATGATTCGGAATGTTGATAGCGCGATGTAGGCTTCGGTGTGTTTTCGCTTGTGGCGCGACGACAGCGCCGCCACATCACCCCCCTGCTCAGACCGGAGGTCGATAGTGCAGCCTCGTTGCCGACGAATGTGCAAGTGCCAGGAGATTGCCTTGTCTGCGGTGAGTCGAGAAGAAGGCAAGTAATCTGCGAGAGTGCCGTGAAGCAGAGGCGAGCAGTAAGGCTCAGAGCCGTGCCGAACACTGTATAGCGCAGAGAGTAGCTTGAAGGAACAGGAAGCATTATTATTCCAGTGCTGCGATGAACCTTGTGAAGCTAGATGGCTTGCAGGATATGAAGACTGCAGATGATATCTGCTCGGGAGCGAATTGGGTGGGGTATTCTATGACGTTGAGGAAGCTTGAAGTTTCCGAAGGTTGTTGGTTGCGTGTTCAGATCACGTCGGGGTCACCACTGTGGCCGTGAAGGAAAAGGGGAGATCTCCCGCCGGGCAAGGTGTTCTGCCCGGGGAGCGGCCAACACTCCGTGTGATAGTTCGGAGAAGTTCTATATATACTGTTTATGATTCGGAATGTTGATAGCGCGATGTAGGCTTCGGTGTGTTTTCGCTTGTGGCGCGACGACAGCGCCGCCACATCATTTAACTACGATATCAATGAGAAATGCGAAATCTAAGTATGTAATAGGACTTGAATTCGCTATGTAGGGTCGGCGTGAGTGAATCCATTACCTAATATATCATCTCATGTGTGTCGTAAGTGGTGACGGAGAGAAATGAAACGGAAGATGGAGATGGGCGGCAGGAACTTCTGCAAAAAACTCAAAATAATTAAAAATAACTGCGGTTATCAACCCGCCTTCCAATTGTGGTAACAAACTTTAGGCCTATGCTCAGCAGTGAGTTAAACGTCAGAGCGGGGGCCCGCTACCCCTGTTACGACGGCTGTTAGATAACTCATTTACGTGCACTGTCAACTGATGTAGGCGAACATCGTTACGCAAGTAACGTTGCAGATCGATGCAGAATATCTCTCTTAATTTTTAATTTGCGGCCCCCAGGCCGCGAGCTCTGATGAAGCTGTAAAAGCCAAAAGGCTAACAGCACCAACAATATCAAAAACCAGTCGTCGTCGTCGTCGCTCAACAGTGAGCTTCGATACAGATAAGTAAATCGAGAAGACAATTTTAAAAATAAAGAAAATCGAACGAAAACTAATTTACACTATAATTCTATGGTTCCTGGTCTTTATTCTGCGAACCTATTTATATCCTCCTCCTCAAACCTCCTTCGTAAACTGAAATAACAAATAATTGAAGTGCCGTAGTATTACTAAGTGGTCTATATATAAAATCTATATATAAAGTCCATATATATAAATGTAATGTGTCGTTGAATGTTTGCTACAGCAATCCTAAAACGTATTATCAGGTAAGTGGCGGCTATGCTGTGAATTAAGCTTAGGTAAGATTAAAGCAGTAAGTACAGTAATTAAGAGCAATCAAAAAGTCTATATGTGAAATACTGTTTTTACGAAAGAAATTTTGTGCAAATAACAACTTACGATTCTAAGTTTTTTGAGTGCTGCGACTGGAGTAGGCACACACCGTGGACAATAAATACACCACATCGTGTCCTATCGCTATACGTGATGTGCCGCAAATCTACTAAACATTTAACCAATTCGTTAAAATCAGTCAACAATCTATTCATATTGATTATTTGATTTAATTAACCTATCTAGATGAACTAGAAAAGTATCCTACAAAACATTATCTTAATCTATTTTTAAATAAAAAGGAGCCAAACAAGCATGCGGCTCACTGATGATTCGATAGCTACCTAGGGGCTAGACAGGGCAGTGCTCCGGGACCCCCAAACTCAAGGGACTCCTCAGCCTCCATTAGCGACGTCCGTAAAAATTATACATATAATATCTATAAAGAATCTATATTATAATTATAAAAAATCGACTTTATACTTTTTTAACTGTAACCTACTTTGTCATTGTTTATTTTTACTAGCTTTTGCTCCCTACTTCGCCTGGTATAGACCACCATTGAAAATTATCCCACGGGATCCTTTTGTCGGGATGAAACGGTGTGCTTAATTCCATCTTTGGATATCCATACAGTAGTTTTTACGTACACATTTATAATATTACTAGCAATCCCCCTCGGTTTCACACAGTTGCAATCTACATGTGGTGTCACTTATGTTCAAAAAGGCACTGTTCGATCGATTTAGTTTGTCGCTTTGGTATTGATAATAATTCATTATTAGGAAAAATGCGCTAAATAAATATCTTATCGTGTAAGTTATCGTGAATCATAGATCCTAATTTGTGTACGCGATGTATAGGTCAAAGTTTTATCAATACTGTCGGTTATTTCAGTATATCTTTTCATTACACTATATTAACAGATTTTGTCTGAAAGTGATGCCCGAAAACTACATATAGCTGTTCATGAGAAAACACTTAGGTCTAAGCCCGCACAACGTTGAATGTTTAGCCTTGTAATTTGTTTATTGTCACTGAAATGATGATGGTTATGTTGGGGAACATACAGGGTTTCATATCATTCCTACGTATAAAAAAGCTCAATTTCATGCCTCTACTCCGGTTGGAGCCTACAACTTACACCCTCGTCTAAAAGCTGATTAGATTTAAAAAAAAATAAAGAAAATAATATGCATCTATTTTCTAATTAAAAAAAAATGTTAATAAATTTTTCTCCATACAAATTTAAAACCTTATGCCCCTCCGTAAAGGGTTGATTTGAAACATCTCAGAAGAGTACCTTCAGTAAATCTCGAGTCAATCGCGAAGTAAAATAAAAAGTTTTTTGTTCTATTTTCCCAACATACCGTTACCGTTACAGCCTAGAGGGGATATTTGCCACAGTTGCCACGCTTGGCAAGCGGGTTGATATTTGCCACAGTTGCCACGCTTGCCAAGCGGTTTTTTTGTCGTTATTAGGAAAACGCTGCTGACCATCTCCTGATACCTGTAACGCCCCTCTTACTAAGGGTTGAATTTTCCAAAATTCTTTATTATTGGTTGCTTACGTCATAAAAGACAGCTACTGTCAGATTTCTACGTTTTGAAAAAGTGTGACAAATGAACACGCAGTTCACCTAATTTGAAGTGGATGCTGTTGCTGGATCTATATTTATTTTTAATTAACGTTGTCACCCCTGAGGACTAGGATCTAATGCCTCGTTTTTAGTATAAAGGGTCTCCGGTTCACTACACTCACCATACGAAACACAGCAACATTAATTTGCTATTTTAGGCTGATACTCGTATTCCATGAGAGCGTGCACCTACCCCGATCGAGCCGGCCCATTCATGCTACAACCGTAATATAGCTACGTTATAGTTCCAAATTTTCAGATTTCTAGGTAAAGCGGTTTGGACTGTGTGTTGATAGATGAGTCTAATACTCAGGATACCCTCTTTTATATACATAATATATAGATTAGGAAGTACGATTAAATATTATCTGCTGCGTTACATATACGAGTACTACTAGTAGTTTTGTTTTTTTATGTCTTGCAGTGGGCGATAAGGAGCTGATGAATAATTAGTTTTACACCTTTAAAGTATTTAGTTTAGTTTAAATAGAGCCCCAATTTTATTTTTGCCCCGGGGCACTTGGTTGCATAGCTACGTCACTGAGTGTCACAACCGCCGATTAACAACGACATCACCCGGGAATAGCAGATGCGTTGCCGGCCTTTTAAAAAAAGTTAGTCTTTTTCTTGCAGGTCCCTAAGTCGCATCGGTCCAGAAAAATCGCAGGTGGTAGTCGATTCCATAAGGAAGATATAGGAGGAAGAAAACTTCTTGTAAATCGCACATTGGTGAACCGCCAATCTTCCAGATGGCATGGATGGTATCGCGAGTTTTGTCGTGATGTGCGATGGTGAAAGTATTCATTCATATTGTCAGAGCCACTTCCAAGTTTCCAATTATTCATATACCAAAATTATTAGTTGCTTCAAATATAAAGATATAAGTAAGTAAGTAATAATCTATCAATTAAACTTCATATTTTAACATTAAAAGCATATAAAAGTTACGTGTAAAATATTTAAGTTAATATTTACGCTCCACTCAGAAAATCCTTGTGTAATCTATTTCAAACTTCCTCGTCGAGGGATGTATTGAACCACAAATTACCCGCAATATCTCGTCTACCCAGCCTCAAATATTAGGATAGACTTGTTATCTCGCTGCGAATGTCACGACCGGGCGCGACATTGGCAATAAACAGAGCAGACCGCAAACATGTATTGTGTTTTATGTGTAGTACGTTCAGTGAGATATACAGACTTATTTCCTTTGTATAAACTATATTAATCAATAGGGGTAATATTCGTCAGATTTCACGTTTTACTGTAGTAAGATTTCTAATTAAGTAAAAGGCATTATATAGGTACTACAAGAAAATAAATTTAAAAGACATGTTATTTTTAACACTTTATTAATATATTATTCAAATGACACGATAAAAAGTAACTGTGTGTCTTATAAAAGGCCTGCATTCTTTTTAAGGTTGCTATTCTATAATACCTATATCTAGATATTTTGAATAGGTATCTTATTTCAAGCAACATATTGAATGCAAGTTGTACGTTTTAAAATTCGTTTAGTATGTACCACCAAATACACAGGAGTATAGACAAGAGCAAGAACAAGAAAAACGATCTATAAAACCAGATCTATAAAGACCCACATGAACATAAAGCTGACGTCTGCCACCAACACTCCGGGAAGTCCGCAATCTGTGAATACATTCAGGATCGTCCACGTTATTACATTAGATTTGATTAAACACAAATATTCGTGTAATAATATCGACTTCTACCGAAGATGATTAGTGAGGCTGTTGAAATTTAAAAAACATCCAAATTTCAATTGGAAAGATGCCTGGGGGCTTTCAATCCCATAATTAATTGTTTGAAATCTTATAATTAATAAAATTAAATCCAAACCTGCAACACTGCAGGACATAAAGGTAATGTAAGCTTGTTTTGCGTAGATCGAACCAAAAAATAATATTCAAGAACAATAAAGGTCATCAATATAAAGGTAGTCCAGGAATAAACTTTGACATCAGAACGTAAAACACCTTAGACTTCCCGTGATCATGGGTCATATAAAGCACCTGAAGTTATAAATTAAAAATAAATAAAAATTGAAATAAAATCTGTAGAATTAGTTATATTTAAAGGAACGATTTCTGAAGCTTTTCCACAAGAAATTCTGTACTTTTGTATGCAAATACTGGGTGACAAAGCCTACCTGATGCTAAGTTGATGCTATATCCATAGATACCTATTTCTCTATCATCAAACCTATAGATCATTGTCACCCCTGAGGACTAACATAAAATGTCACAGTAAAAAACAATCTCTTGTTTCCTTCACTCACTATACGAAACAACATGTTTAAAAACACAATTTAAAAAAATATTAAAACAACGAAATAACAAAGTTTCAAAAATAACTCTGTTTTATCGTTTAATTAAAAACACGCAGCTGTGCATTAGATATTTAAGTAGACTTAATTTCACTTTTAAAAGCTTCGGTCGCTCCCATTTCATTCTCCATTACATTTTGGAAACAGTGGAAATTAAATTAAACCATAATTTTAAACGTTATTCCCTTTAATTATAATCAAATATTGGTTCGTTTATTTTTCTATATTGCTACACTTATATCAAATTCTCACCACTACATGGACTTTTCTTGTTTTCGTTGCCTAGTAGAAAATACCTAAAGGTATAACATGTATATAAAAATCCTTTTTTTGTATTTACAATTAAAACTTATTTAAATTGTATATATGCTATAGTTATAGGTCGATGTGTATGCAGTATTTTCCCAGAACTACTGGTTTATCCTAGGTTTGATCAAGGCCTTTCGGCATATAATTAAATTCCAATTTCGGCCCGTGACTGAAGTAATTTTAGTCAAATCTAGAAGTACCTAAATTTTTAGTCAAACGTCGAAAGTACATCTCAAAAGTTTTCTCAACTTGAAGATGGCAGCACTCAATTTCAGCCATTCAGGTCGCTGCATACGTGACGTGTTTTATTCCGGACGGAGCGAGACATGAAATTTTGGAAATATCGTTTCATAGAAAATGTACGTGATAATGCATAATATGTTATGAATGCACTGACGGGACGAAAACGTGGCATGAACGGGACGGGAAAAATATCTTCGGCGACGACCGACGATGTTTACCCCGTCCCGCCCAGCGTGTGCCACGACCCGTTCGTGGTTCCGTTGCGTATGCACAGTCACTCTATTGGCTCCACAGTGATGCGCGTGTCGTACCGAACGAAATGGACGCCGAAAAATGAATTAAATGTTTATGATCATAGCCATGTTTGTATAATCTTGTACAACATTTTGGCCACAAAATATAAAAAAAATTCTGTGGCGGAAAATTGCAGTCGAATTATCGCTCACTGCAAACGATGCGTATAAATTTTATTTTTCATTTATGTTGTCATACGGGAACACATATAAAATTGAGTCTTGTCATCCAAATGTTCTTCGTAGAGAGTGATGTATTCATCTTCTGCCACGTAGGATGTACAGAAATTCTCATACTATTGACGGTTGTAGCTTCTTCATCATCTAAAGTAATGGCAATTAATGTCGGTTCTTCAAATGAAAAATACATCTTTCACAGCACTAGCACGTTAGTTTTGAGTCACTGTGACGGTAGCCTGTCCGTGTTGACATACAAGCACGTTCCGTCTCCGTCCCGTGCACGTGCTGATTCCGTCCTGTATGCAGCGACCTTTAGTTGTTATTTGACAGTCGTTTGGGTAAGTCGATGTGAGTGTTTTTGTGAAAATGAAAAAAAAATGGGTATCGGGCTGTCATAATTTTTTTATTTTTGAAAGGCAATACGCCTACGCAAATCTAAGATGAGTTGGACTTTGTGTGTGGGGACTCTGCACCACAGTGAACTTGGGCAGCTGAATTTAAACGTGGCCGTGAGAGCTTTGGAGACGATGAACGTTCGGAACGTCCAAACACTGCAACTACTGACGATAACATCGCTAATGTTTACCAAATGTTGCTAGACGACCGCCGATTTAAGGTGAGAGAGATAGCAGAAATGTCCAAAGAACGTGTTCGTCACATATTAAGTCAAGATTTAGGCATGCCAAAGCTGTCGGCGCGTTTAGTGTCGCGTTAGACTAAAACGTATTCGAATGAACATTTCCAGCGCTCTGTTGGCACAGTTTAGGCGCAATAAATCCGAGTTTTGGCACCGATTAATTACTGTAGATAAAACTTGGATACACTATTGTACGCCCGAAATAAAAATACAGTCAAAACAGTGGAATGCAAAGGGGAACAGACTCTAAAAAAAGCAAAAACTGTTTTTTTAGCTGGGAAAGTGATGACGACTGTTTTTTGAGATAGTTATGGAGTTATTTTAAATGATCATCTTCAAAAAGAAAAATCCCTGACAGGAGCATACTGCGCATCATTATTTGACAAAATGAAAGCAGAAATTGCGGAAAACGGCCACATTTACAGAAAAAGAAAATCCTGTTTCACCATGACAACGCGTCGGCTCACGCCTCAGCGGTTACCATGGCGAAAATCCACGAATTACCGTTTGAACTGCTTGACCATCCAACTTACTCATCTCATCAAGTCCCAAGCGACTTCTTTTTATTCCCTCGTCTAAAAATTGCGCTCGGTGGACAGAGATTTTCGTCAAATGAGGGGGCAGTCACCTTCGTGAACAATTATTTTGCAAAGAAAAACACCGAGTACTATCTGGACGGTTAAGAGAGATGGGATGGGATATATATCATTACTGGGAAATGTGTGTACGGGGTGACTATATTGAAAAATAAAAAATAAATGTCTTGTATCTTTATTAGATCGGAAACTTTTCAGACCGCCCACGTAATATATTCTGTTTCGGGCTTTGCCCAGTCGATATTAGAAGCAACTAAAGCAAATTCGGTCAAACGTCGATTCGTATTCATTTGTGGCTAAAGATGAGACTCATACACAACTATTTGAGTAAATTATAATAATGTATACAATGTTGTTACATTTACCACAGTTTAGGGCATCCTGACTTTATAGATAAGATAGGTCGAATCTGTTCTAAAACCAAATCACCATGCCTCGACTCCACGTAGTTTTGTATGCGTAGGGCAAATAATGTTTTGTTAAGCCGTAGAAGCAGAGGGAGAGCAGCCCCCACTCTGCTCACATCCGCAGCTTTGGCTTATTGGTCACCTTCAGAGACCAGCCTCACCCGCTATAGCTCACACAAGTGCCTGCGATTTGCTACGCAAGGGCGAAGGGGCTGTTAGTTACTTTTGTAACGGCTTCGACGCTCCAATTCCTGCAGCGTCAAAATAGTTACAGAAGTAACTTTGGGTTCTTGTGTAAAAAAGTGAGGTGAGATTCTTACAATATTGAAACATCAAACGTTAAATTTAAAAAATGTCCTTTTATTATAATATCAAATCTGACAAACTAACACATCTTAATACCTAATTAAGGTCTGATTGGTCAATCCCGATTTCATGAAATTGAGTTTCGGTGTTTGATTGTCCAAATTAGTCTCTCCTAGGTTAGACAAAAATTCGTTAGTCGAAGATAGAAAAACATCATATATTTGGATTTCGACTGAGACTTTATATCAGTCCTGAGGTTTGACTAGTCAAACCTAGGAGCGTCGGAGTTTCGACGTTTGACTATAAGTATGTACATTGTAAGTGAAATAATAAGTTAGTGTGACCCCACAAAAATAATTAAGTATTAATTTCATGGTGGACATAACTAACCAGTTATATTTAATTTATATTATTAATATTTAACTTTAAGTTTAAGAAAATTTGATAAGCATAAGAAAGAGTATATATAATATAATAATAATGCTAAAACGTTAGTTTCGTTTGAAAAATTAGCATAGAAGTTACCACTTAAAATTATGTTTTCTTTTTTGTAACCTTTTACTACTAAACTTTTATTTGACTAGTTCTACTAAACTTTTGTTATGTAGGTTCATATTGTTTTAAAAATGTTGATTGTTTTTTTTTACAAATCTTATTATTGCTATTTATGTTAAATGTAAATCTATATTTTAATGTGTGTAAATAAATAAGTTTAAACAAGCTATGCTACCTACAGGCTTACAAAACCCTAGCTGATGTTTAAGTACACTACGCAGTGACCTTAAACCTTTTACACCCTTTTATAAAAAGTTATACGAGATAGGTTTATTTTTTCCGAGGCATTTTTATTAATAACCCTTAGGACAGACATCGGGTCCCTCTTCGAATAAAAAATAGACTTAATACAAGAATACTTTGAATTACGTCGCACATCGCGACAAAATTTGGATACCATCTAAACTATCAGAATGCTTGTTGGTCCATCTTTGTGCATTTTACCAGAATTATTCTTCCTTGCTAGACTTCTTTGTGGTATCGGCTATCAAAATCGATTTCCTAACCGATACGACTGAAAGAACTTTTAAAAAAGAGCCTACTCTCTTTTAAAAGACAGGCAATGCACCCGAACACCCTGTAGTGTTGTGGCGTTAGTCACCATCAGAAGATGAGTCATTTACTCCCTAATAAAAAAATATAGCAAAAGAGTTATAATCAAGGAGAACTTCAGCCTTAATGGTTTGAATACGTTAACTTTCCCTTCCACCATCGGACAAATACACGCTCGGCCAATCTCCACATTGCTTTGTTGTCAACATTCCACGTATTCGAACTAAACCTTCGTTTACTTCGTTATTCGTATTGAAATTAATGAATAAGCAATGGAGTTGCATAACTTGCCAGTATCTGTCTTTCCATCCGATTACAATGTGGTTATCTTCAAGGGAAGAGGAAACAGGTCTTTGTTAACCTATAAATAAGTCATTGCACTTTACTATCTTTAGCTGCCTAACCTCTTACCTTTTTTAAATACATTATTTCACTGTTTTATGTTGTCATTTTTTATTTTTGGGCTATATAGTTTTGAGTTTATTATAGCTAATATTGTTTCTCATTGCACGATGTTCCAGTAATTGCTATTGGGATACAATTATCTAAGAATGTAATGCTCACTTTTTTTATTCTGTTATAGCGCTCATTGTATGTGTTTGTTTACACGTTTTAGTTTTTCATTTTCGTTCCTTGGTTTTATAATTACCTTAAATTGTAACGACAAAATAACTGCTAATTAAACCTCTTACCATTAAGTGGAATAGTAGTCAAGTACTGGCTGATGAGTTAAGAAATGAGTTAAGAAAAGAATGAGATGAGTTAAAAAATACTCATTTTGTATGAAGTAAAAATCGTACAGTATGTACAAAAGAACTATACCTGCAACTGTAGCTATAACTGGGTCTAATTATGTGACCAGCAATAATTATTTTTCTATTGTCAAACTTAAGTGACAAACGATCTAACAGTCCTGACGACATACTGATGATAGTTATTATTAATAGTGGCTACTGAATTCCACGTAGTCTGAACACTAAAATGGAATGCCTAAAAGCCTGTAATTATACTCTCTATACTCTTCCAGTAGTGTAAGCACTGCTATTTGGCAGGAGTTTTGGCGGAAACTTGGTCGTAGACGGATTGTCGCTCCTGTTTTGTCGCTTTAATATTTGTTTGAAGTGGATTTTGATTCGTAAAAGTGACGCGATTTTGTGAATTAAGTGACGACGCGTGTGAACTATTAGAGAAACAAGTGTTTTGATGTGAACTTGAGTGGCTTTCGTCATCAACTGACTGCTAGGCTGAGCTGTCGTCAAAATCTCCCAAGGGCTTCGCAATGTGACACATCAGCATATTGTAAAAAAATATATGAAATGAAGGTTCCGAAATAAATGACAGACTCAGAAGGACTAGAACCCAGAGCCGTAAAGCCAGTTAGTAAAAAAATGCAGAAATAGGCAATAGGAAGGAACCTATCTAGACGTAATCCTAGACATAAAAAGAGTCCTATCACCCATTGTGTGTAAAATATCGTGGCGACACCTGTTTTATGATATGGTCAACCCATGCGATAGAGGAAACAGCTAAGGACTTTGCCGTGCTGCACTTTCTAGGGAAGGCTGAGTTTAGCAGCTAAATTGTGATTATAAAATTGTTAATGTAAACTTGCAATAAAAAACATTATATCAAATAAATCAATGATGTGAAAATGAAGGTTATAAAGGGAATTTTTAGAAATATCTCATTCTCTTAAACTTGCCCTCGTCCTTTAATAAAACACCCTTCAATGTCTCCACTCTCTCGAATTACCCTTGTCACTTAGTGTCATCTCTCAAATGACGTGTCGTAAACATCCTTCAAACTCAACAAGTTGATTCTATGACAGCCTTCAATCAATATCATTTATTATTTATAATACGTATATTTGAATAAAAACAAAATAAATAACTTATGTGAAAAACGCATAAATCTAAATAATAAGGTATTATTTAGATTTCTGTGGTAAAAATGTTGTTTTTATTTTTTGTACTGGAGTATTTTTCCCATTTATCAAATAATCCAAACCTTTAAAATATTACTGTCTGTTTATTTTTTAAGTGAGCAGTTCTTTTATATGTGCATATATAATTGATTTATAATTAATAAAAAAATTAAACGCTGTAACGCTATGGATGAAATTTCGCATTGGTATAATGTTTTACTTTTAACTGTGTTTACTTATAAATGTTTTGCTTAACTGAGGTCACAATTAAAGAGCTCCTTTTTTGTGCTACGACTTAATTTTTTTTTGTGGTAGCGATTGACACAAAGATTTGAGTGTTCATCATTTTCTTTAGTCAATTTGTTTATCTTCCTGTTGAGAGTGTTATTTTCCAAAATCATATCATCTAGTTCATTTTGCGTACTTGCTAGTTCCAATGATAATTTATTTATTGTTTCTTTCATTTCTCGCATATTTAATGTATCTGTTATGGTGTAATCAACGCTTCTTGATAGTTGGTCCGGCGATATTATAATCGATTCCTGTGATGTGTCCAATGTGGTAAGGATGTGAGAATCGTTTATTTGGAGTTAGTCGACCGCGTTTCACTCGTCCTCCAACACGCAAACACATTCACATTATCTGCGCAAATACGTGCCCTAACATTTCAATCAATGTCCCCGGACTCGTGAAGTACAGGTCCAAGGTAACAGAATTTTCCTGTTTTCAGAACAATGAGTACTCACTAACTATTTTGAGACTTTCGAGATTTGTACTCCTGCTAGTTATGTACTTAGTTTTCCCATACCTTATACGTTACTGAGTATATATTTCCATCGATCGATTCATTCTCTTTTTTTAAGTTATCTTTGTCTTAGTGAAAGAGTATGATGTGTAAGTGTGTGCAAGTGTAAGCTAAATTAGCAAATTAAGATATCGTTGCAAATTAGTGCTTTTTGATATCTGTTGTAATGGTATCGAGCAAGAATAGGCTAAATGCATAGCCTCAGTGAACACCAATAAACATCGCATTTATGTTATTTATGTCAACCGCCAAAATACCTAGACTGACGACGAAGATCAACGACATAGGCGTGAGGCTTACTGCTGCATGCTACAATTGTCAACGTGACGATTGAGACAAATCTTCCTTTCGAGAAGAAATACACATATTCAGCAGTCGACTATTTTGTTCCTGATAAAGAAGAAGTATCTGACAGTAAGTGCCCACCAGAGCCTATAAAAAGGTAATATATACAAATAGCAGCTGGCTCTCCAAACTCCTTATTCTAAACATATTAGTGAGTTAGCTGCTGTTTGACTATAGATAATGGTAAAAGAAATTATAAGGCCAAAAAGAACCTACTATTATGTATCTCTAATGTTATATGGTAAGCCCCGCTACGCTATAATTTTAATGGCATTGCATTTTGCAAAACACGTGATTATATCGTAGACCATTTACGCCGTAGCTGAGCTAAGTGTTTCTATTTACGGAAATGTTTCAAGCCGGATACTAAAATAGGATATTGAATGTCATTTGTCTTTAACTGCGTTAATTGCGCTGTTATAAAATTATTATTAATTTAAAATGGCGTCTTAAAACGAGTGTCGTAAAATATTCAGTTAATTTAACTATTGAGCATTATACGCCAATACACATAAAGTGAATGTACATTTATAGGCGTAACCTACTTAAATAAATTTTATGGCTTTGATTTATTTTCTGTATAACATGTCATATACAAGTTTTATAAAAGTACGGAAAACCTACACAAACGGAAAACAAACAAGCACACAATCTACCTGAAGATAAGTGGATGCTCTGTTCCATAGACGGTCCTTGGTTTATAATTAAAATGCAAATGTGTTGTCTACCCAAAAACCTGATCCGTGAAAAGGTTTACCAGTTCTCATTACTCAATATACTGAAAAAAGTAGCATTACACTGCTATTTTACGCTATTAATCTATAAGAACAAGATTCTTCTCCCTTCGAGCCAAAGAAATTGCACTTGCACATAAGATTTATCTTAATTTACGCTGCATAATTCAAAAAGATGAAGAAGTGAACTTATATATACGAACTATAAAGTATTTAAATAAGATTAAATTTTTGGATCAACCCCGTTTTATCTTTCAACGTCAATTCTATATATACGTAGGTCATGGGAGAGGATACAAGGGATTTTAACATTTTATTCACAGTAACGAAAATTATGAAACACTAAACACACTTTTATCAATTTTTATTCATCATCATTTTAATATGTTTTCACGCTTAACAAAATATAATAAAATAAGCTAATGTATAAAAAAAAAAACAGAATTACTTATTTCTATTAAACACACACACACACACACACTATTTTGTTACACAACTACTAGAATATACATTTTAAAGTTCAAAAAGTGGCATTAATTGACATGCCCATACAAGCATTTAAATAAGTTAATGTTTTGTAACAGCGCTACGACGTAGACCGTCTACGTCGTAGGTACTTTTGCTACAAGCGTTATTTTTAGTTGGAAAATTAAATTAATTATTATAAATTTTTAGACGTGGTCCTTCACTGCTGGCCGTATGAGGACGCTCAAGGTCGCTCAGCGAGCTATGGAGAGGGCTATGCTCGGAGTTTCTCTGCGTGATAGGCTCAGAAATGAGGATATCCGCAGTAAAACCAGAGTGACCGACATAGCCCAACGGATTAGTAAGCTAAAGTGGCAATGGGCCGGCCATATAGCTCGAAGAACCGATAACCGATGGGGAAGAAAGGTTCTCGAGTGGCAGCCTCGTACCGGTAGGCGTAGTGTAGGGCGCCCCCCACTAGATGGAGTGACGACCTGGTAAGACATGCAGGAAGTCGATGGATGCAGGTGGCTCAGGACCGTGCTTTGTGGCGTTACTTGGGGGAGGCCTATGTTCAGCAGTGGACTTGTGAAGGGCTGTAATGATGATGATGATGATGATGATTATAAATTTTTATACTATTGATTATTATTTTATACTAAAACCTCAGAAATAAAATAAACGTACCCCGATTTTTAATTTTTTGAGGCCATACTTCAAAGTGAACTTTTCTCCAAATGGTGCGTACGAGACTTTATTGACTAATGAACGAGACTGGGGACGATGACTGATGAAGGGATCTATATAAAAGTGCCGTTTTAGATTATTATTTGTAAGTTTTGAGGTATACGTAACGAAAAAAGATGTTAGCTAGTTGAAATTGAAACAATTTATTTTAATAGGTGACTTACAGACACCGCACGAAACCTTAAGCTTTAAATATATAAAATTTTCTCATTTCCGAAAATCTAAACAGATCGACGTTTTCATAGCTATATCTAACGATAAAGTTAAACGATCTTACAACTGTTACAAAATTGGGATAACGATTTCAAAATATTCAATATTAAGGCAATTATATTCAATATTAAGTGCCCACCTATAGCCATCGTAAAACGTCTACGTTCTCTTGTATGTAAGAGATGTAAGTATGAGAATTTAAATAAAGTTTATTACAGAAAAAAAAATTGCTCATTGTCCTCTAGAAGTGTAGACTGTGTTTAAAACACTATTCGAAATATAACTTTATAACATAACGGTAATCGGGTTAAAAACAATTACTTCTTAAAAGATGTGGGAGATGCAGACTTGCCACCGGTTATGATGCGAGTAAAAGATAAAAAATAAAACTAGTTTTTACGGGTTTCATCGCGTGTATTAACTTTTTTATATTCCCGACGTTTCGAGCATTTTACAGCACCCATGGGCGCTGTAAAGTGCTCGAATGTGTAGTGTTCGTGTAAATATAAGAAATCAAAGGGGGGTTATATTCTATAAATTTCTTTAATCCATACATAAATAAAATAAATTAAATTGAAGTGTCTGTCTGTAATATATAAATAAATAACTGACTTCTATTAATCTCACGGGGTTATTTGCATGCTATTAATTTGATATTTGGCGTAATTGTATATTCATTCACCGGTATTAAAGAATGTAAGGAATTATTATATTTTTTATAATTACTAGATTTTTTTACAATATTATTTTACGAATCCTCTACGCTGTCACACCGTCACATGGATGACACTAACCCTCTCGGTGTCAGTGTCATCCATACACTGGTTTTTATGATGAAATTACACATAAAAGTTTAAAGTAAGTATTCACATCTGTACTGTTACTATTTGAGTTGAAATAACGTACTAGTTTATAAAATTAAATTATGCCAAAAGAAATAAACCTAGTACCTAGTAATAACCGGTTTTTATTCGACTTTAATACAATCGATGAAAAATATTCCACAAATATTTTATACATTTGCTTTTTTTAATCAAATATTGTTTGTTTTTGAATATTAGTGATATTTTGCAAAATTTATTGCAAACAGTAACATTGTTTTAATTCAGGCTTATAAAGTGAAAATGACGGAAAAAAGAAAATGAAGTATGCATTCAGACGACGCTCCAGGCTATAGACGTCATATTTAATTGTTAGCTTTTAAGTGGGAAATCATTAGGGCGAAGTCGCGTTTTGCAGGTTGAAAAGTTAGATTAAAAGGTATTCCAAGATTTCTCAATAATTATAATGACATATACTTACATACTACATGAACTTGATTTATTTAACGGTCACAATAACAATATCACTACTATCCAAATATAAGTGTGGAAAAAAGGTAATGAATAAATAAAAAAGATAATCAATCGTAGAGAATAGTAAAAACAAAATTTTGAATACTTTTATCAAAAATCTTGTGAAACAACGATTACTAATATATTATACTTTGCGAAATGAAGATGCAGTATGAATTTAAATAATATTTGATGTTACCTTTGCTCTTTTTTAATTTTCTTCATACAAGAACTACTTATTCTATGCATTTTTTCGAATATTTTATTTGTTTTTATAACTTAAATTGTACTTATTGATTGATCGTAAATAAAAAATAAATTGATATTTCTGATTATGACTCAGTGGTTGTCACAGTGCACGCTGTGATGACAGCGCAAGAGCATCTATCGCGATATTTCTTCCCGTGAGAATCATAACAAGCAACTATGGTAAAAGTTAGAAAGATCTTTTGGCCACTTGTAGATCTTATTCGTAGATTCCATCTTGCTTATGCTAAAAGTAAACTACCCACATCGGAGACATCATAAGCATCTGCGACAGATTAGGAGAGTTCCATGTGCTGCAGTGGGCTGATACAAAACAGTAAAAATGAAGATTGTTGATAAATTCTTTCTTTCTGTTTCAGTTAGATCCTTGTGTTGCTGCTGAATAATGTGCAAAACGCATACAAACGTATAACAAAGAAAAACAACTGTTGGTTGTATTTTGATCATCATCATCATTCATCATCATTACAGCCCTTCATAAGTCCACTGCTGAACATAGGCCTCCCCCAAGTAATGCCACAAAGCACGGTCCTGAGCCACCTGCATCCATCGACTTCCTGTATGTCTTACCAGGTCGTCACTCCATCTAGTGGGGGGTCGACCTACACTACGCCTACCGGTACGAGGCTGCCACTCGAGGACCTTTCTTCCCCATCGGTTATCGGTTCTTCGAGCTATATGGCGGGCCCATTGCCACTTGCCCATTGCCGGATTAGTATTTTGATGATCTTGTCTTCACTAAAGTTCCTTGCAAGTTAAGATTGCAGTTAATGTGATGTGAAATCTAAGGTTGTGTTTGGGCATGACATCATGAAAACCATTAAGGAGCATTGCAGTTGCAGTTAAAACCATATAATATTCTCTTTTCTTTTCTTTCTTTTTTTAATATATATTTTTTGGTTGCCAGTATAATTAATCAAAATAAGTTATTTTATTTATATATGTATTATTTATGTAATATGTAATATCAATCTACCAGACCCTCCAAAGAATTCAACATATCTGTAAGCTTGTGACCACCCTCGTTACACTAAATTGCTTATGATTTGTCTTTTGGATTGTTTTTATTTGTATTTCTTCCAACAACAATATACCATCAAGCAATATGAGGGAAACCTGTTATTGGTCATACTTTTAGTTTGTTACATTAGTGTTAAATATTTTCTGTATACGCTGTTGGTTTTCGAAATAAATAAATAAAGTGTCGCAACAGAGAAACCGGCCAAGTTTGATTCATCGTCCTGCAAAGCTTCGTCACTTCTCATACGTCCAAATTTCGAGAGATGTAGGCACTATTTCACCTTACATACACCATACTCACGGAACGATTTTTCCTCGATACTTACACTTCCATTTTTATATTCAAAAGAAAACTAATGATTACGAAGAAGCAGTGTTTAGTAAAAGGGATATCATATTACTAATGAGCTTTACCGACAGGCAATATTTACGCGCATTACCTCGGTATTGTTCGTTGCTAATTTATGTTATAAATTTCATAATAGAAAGCAAACGATGTACGTGTAATATAATATTGTTGGTATTAGGTATTGTATAACTGGAAGCCTAATAACAACGAGTTTCAGTCTAGGGTAAAATGTCGCGCATTGAATAGTCATTATTACTAATTCTTCTTAATTTACCTTTTATTCGTATAGGAACATGATTGCTGAATATTTTAGCCAACTTTAAAAAACAAGGAGGTTTTAACGCGACTGTTTGTTTTTTTTGTACCTGTTTATGTTACGCGATATCTTCATTCATTGTAAACCAATTTAGATGATTCTTTTTTTTTATTAAATAGTTCTTTTTTATTAATAGTATCAGCCTATCAGCAATACGTTTATGTATTTCCTAAATAAAGCGACTGTCAACTACCATTTGTATATTTTCATTTATTATTACACTTTTACGACATTTTTAATCACCCTACTTTCCTTTCAAAAATGAAAGTAAGAATTATTTAAATATTATGCGTGAAATTTATTATTACTACGTATTGCGTCAACGCATTTCAAATTTAACATGTTATAAAAGCTAAAGTAATATATTACTCACAAGATTCGACTGGAGCTATATCGGGACCGTCCTGAAGCATCAACATCTTCACCGTGATGGCTCCAGGAAGGACGCTGCTTGATACCGACACTTTGATGAATTTTCTCGCAACGGTTTACAGAAAATCTCCTTTTTTATAATACGCGAAAATCAAAAGAGCAACACAGGCTGTCGTCACTACTATGACTATTGCACTATTGATTAAGCTTTGAGATTAGAGGGTGGTTACGCTTGCGCGTTTCCCGCGCCTTACGCATGCGTCCTGTGTCTCTATTTAGTGACGGACAGACGTCATTTGACAGTTACGCCAATTTCCATCTTCTTCCACGCCATCTTACAAAGTCTGAAATCTACAAGTTAAAAGTCAAAATTTATTTAGTTTCACCTTCTATCAAGGTATAAGGAACGTTAAAATATACTAACGCATTCAAAAACTTAAACATATTCAGAGAAGACGCGGTAATAGCTTTATCATTTATTTTTAAACGACTTCAAAAAGAAGGACGTTTTCAATTTGACTGTATTTTTGGCATGTAATAATATTAGCAATTATTATGCCGATTGGTAACCGATTTCAATGACTTTTTAAATGCCTATGCCTAAAGATTAATTCAGTATTTGGTAAATTTTATGAGAAAATTTTCACCTCTAAGTGTGGGAAATATTTGATGAAATATAAACATATAATAAATTATAGGATCCACGCTAATCTCAAAATCTATTTGTTTATATGTATATACAGTTTCGGGTCGGCTCGACCGGGGAAGGACAACGCTCTCACAGAATACCAGCGTCAAATAGCAGCTTAATGCTGCTGTGTTTCGTATGGTGAGTGTAGAGATCCGGAGACCCTTTTTACTGGAAAAGAGGCATTCCATCTTAGTCCTCAAGGCTGACAACGCATCTTCATTTTGATTCGCAAACGAGGATGGATGTAGATTTCTATGGACCACAGCCATCACTTACCATCAGGTGGACTGTGTGCTCGCTTGTCACCCTTTTCCTATAAAAATAATTTAATAGACAAATTGTTTCATAAGGATGTTTTGGGTATATGTACAACACTTCACAAGTCCACTACTGAACATAGGCCTCCCCCAAGTAATACCACAAAGCACGGTCCTGACTCACCTGCATCCATAGACTCTACCACTACACTCTACCACTTGTCACTCCAACTAGTGCGGTTGATAGTAATAGAAGTAATAAGCTAATGTTATGACATCATTCGACTGGTCGGAAAAAATCATGCCTCTTGAGAGCTTCCATGGCGTACGCTGAGTAAATCGACGAAATGATATGTAAATAATGTATGGTGGAATTTTTTATAGTATATAAGAAAATATATACTTGATATAACAAAAAAGGAAGCTTTAAATATGTTAGTAGTAAACAACAAATTATGTGAGTCCTAAGAGTAAAAAGGTACAAATCCCATAGAAATCCTTATCTAATTAACTGTAATCTACTTTTATTACATTTTGTCTAGATTAAAACAGTCTTCGTCCTCCAAACCTTATGGAAGAGTAGTTTAGTTTTTCCAAGGAATTATACAAAAATGACTCTGGGAGGCGCAGAACTATATTCGAACTGCGAGCCGCTGTACACTGAGACGTTGTTAGTGATAGCCGAGCTTTCACGATGTTAATGTCAGCGGAATAAGAACCAACAGATCATCCTATAGGAAGACAATACTAAATTCGAAGCTCAAACTTTTTACTTCAAAACAAATAGATTTTCTTTAAGCCTCAATATGAGTAATTCCGGGTAAACCGTTAAGTATAAGTTTAATGGATTTATATTTTTTAAGTGGTAGAGCCATAATATAGTTACAGCACAGCAAGGTACCAACCACGGTAGGAGTACGCTCTCACTTGTTACAATTACTGGCAAAGAGGCATTCCATCTTAGCCTTCAGGCGTGACAACTCATCTGCATTCGAGGCTGGATAATTATTCTATAAAAAATATTAAAAAAATTATTAGCGTCGAACCAAGAAAAAAGGTTAATAATAACAAGACAAAGTCGCAAAAAAAACATTTCGCCATATCCTGACTACACATCTTTAAAAAAAAAACAGAAATAGATCAAGTCTCAATTTCTGTGGGATACCCATTGAAAGCAGTGAGCCTGACATCATTATGCCAATTAAGTTAACATTTTCTTGCTATTTTTAAAACACGAGTCATTATTATTAGGCCAATTGCTTGGTCATAAGTACCATAATACTTTTGTTTTCCAATTTATATTCCATATTTTACATTATCAAAAACCTTGAAAAGATCACACTGAAGATTCCACTAGTATCCAGACTGGAATGACAGTAAATTTATTGCAGTTATTCTTTACTTAATACTTTTCGTACACTTACAACTAATATTTTAAATTAAGAATGATCGAATGAACTAAAAAAAAACACATTACCTTTAATGGTAAAGCCTATCAAAAGTTCAGTGCTGAACATAGAACTCCTCCAAAGATTTTATTTGTGTATTTAAACTTCATACAACATGATCCATAGGCGGACTTAATGCCTGAGATATTCTCTACCAGTCAACCTTTAGGTGATACAGAAATAAATATATGAAGCAGGGACAAGAATGTAAATTAAAGTATATAAATATAAAAAATAATAATACATAAACATTATTTAATGCATGCAGATTTTTTCACCTATTATATAGATATTATATTTGCCGTAGTTGTGTCGTTTGGCAAGCAGGTTGGTAACCACAGTTTTTTTATTATTTTGAGTTGTAATCTATAAAATCAAAAGGCAGATACGTTGTCACCCGTGAGAACTAAGATGGAATGTCTCGTTTCCAGTAAAAAGGGTCTCCGGTTCTCTACACTCACCAAACGAATTTGACCCCCGTCGAGCCGACCATCAGGTGAACTGTGTGCTCGTTTGTCACCCTATTCTATATAAAAAAGATAGTCTGTCAGTTTGTTGGCCACTTCAATTTTATTTAAAAAATATGGTGGTATAACAAAAGCGAGTATTTTGAAGTAAACTCATTCTTATAAATTATTTTTTATTGAAAATCGTAAATAAATTTACATAAAATAATAATAAATATCATTACATCACGTGTACAAAGTATTTGTTCTAGTGTTGACTGTGGAGAAACGCAGTGTTAAGACTGCATTCGTAAGTTGGTTGATTGTTTGTGTGAATGTGTTTATTTGTGGAGTGCGATGTCTAGTATCCAGCCAACTCGGCGAAGGTGGAGTCCATCTCGTCAGCCAAGCTCTTGTACCGGTCCTTGTTGATACCCAGCTCATCTGAAGAAATCATGAACAAATGATTATCTTTTGCTTGCAAACGCTACAAATTTTTCTAAGGGACTAATTACTACATGAAATCAATATTCTGAATTAAATTAATGATTTAGGTTGACTCATTAATTTTAATTAATTGGCTTCATAACTCTGCGAAACGAGTATCAAGCAGATCAATATTGGATACTATTCAAATATTATTCAATCTGAACCATTAATTATTTTTATACGATCGTACATAAAGGTTTACGGACATTGTAAGCCTAAAAACACCACGTGTTGGTGAAGAGCAATGATTGTGATATCCTCCTTGGCAATTTCGACCGCTGTAACAACTTTTCAACACTATCGGATGTTGACCACTGGGCGGAATATAAGTAAATACAAAATATATTTGAGAGTATTTTTCTTCTTCCTTATCTCCCTGAATATGATGACTCATAGATTCTTTCATTAAATACCCAAGGATAATCAGAATTTTAACAGACACGAAAACTAATAATTATTTGTCGAATAAATATCAGCTCCGGCTAGAACCCATCATAGTAAGCCATGTCATCTACTACTATGTCTACTTTTATAACACGAATACTATACGGAAACCTGTACGATTAATAGTATTAATATTATCCCCGACAACAGGTTGGTGAACTTGACAAATCCCATTACAGCTGAATATTTAACCTTCCACCAATACCTTTGCATTAAAATTAGTATTATTGATTTAAAAGAGAAAATACAGAAGTAAACATAGTTTTTTTTTTAAATTATTAATGAACGTTTAGAAATTTTAAAACTGGTTTATTGGCGTTAGCTAAGCTTTTATAAGTTTAAACGGAACGTTTTATTGTATATATTATTATTATTAAAAAATAAATATTAAGTACCTTGGAAGCATTGATCCACCACGGTAGCAGAAAAGCATAAGACATGTTAATCACAACATAAAAAGCGGGGCTCTTACACTAAGCGATTTCTAAAGGATTGTCAGCATGTTGTCTAAGCGTACTCTAGCGTAAAGAGCGACAATCCCTTAAATATCGGCGCCGAGGTTAAGGTTTGTTAGTAAGAGAAAGAAATTTATAGGGGTAAAGAAGTGGAAATAATAGAAAATGCTCGCAAAGAGCTATCGAGTTAAAAATTAATGAAAGAAGATAAGTAATAGGAGATTGATAGAAACTGTTTCAATTTGTCGTCTAGATGATCTCAACAGGTGGATTTGTAGGCTACATGTAATTAAGAAAAATATTGATTTAAACTAATTGCTAAAAGGGTGGTTAGTATCCTGTGAGCTCGGCGAATGTGCCGTCCAGGTCATCGCATATCGCCTTGTATTTCTCCTTCTCGTTGAACAACGCGTCTGGAAAATGTTGTTATATAGATAATATGCGAAGAGAATTAGTATCGAAATTTTGTATACATAACCCTATCTTAGACCGGAAAGTAAAAAGAAAAGGTATAGTGTTTTAAGTTAAAGTCCGATTAACATCTTTGGAATATTAGAATTAAAAATTGTTTTGATTAAATGAAGATAACATTAAAGAATTAATAAGTTTGATTAAGAAGAAAACATTATTTTTGATTAAAAACCACTCGTATATGTTATTACAATATTAATGTCATTATTATTGAAGTTAATGAAGTCTGTAAGGAAAAATAAGTAAATAACAGTTTAGAAATTTTGATTTCAAAAATCAGGTTATATTTTGATTAGAAGTTATATCATTTTATGGTCAAAACGACCGATGGATTTATTTTAATTTTTTTTTAAATAGTTCAGTTTAGAATTTAGAAGTGGCAAAACTGATAAGGGCATACCTTCGAGCCTATCAACCTCCTTCTGGAGTTTCTTGACGGTCTTTTCTGCGTACTCAGCGCGAGCCTCTGCCTCCTTCAGCTTGACGGTAAGAGTTTTCAACTGTTTTTTGAACTCTTCAACACGCTGGTTTGCCTTCTCTTCCGATACTTCCAGTGATTTAAGAGAGTTACCTACAACCTGAATCGAAAAATCGATTAACATAATTATAATTATAAACAAAATTTACCGTAACTCTCATTCTGACGTGGTGCTTCTTCACTTAAAGTAGATTTGTTGATGTCATTGATAATCGAAAATTCAGTTAGTGACTGATAAAATTTTTACTCTTCTCTTTACTAAAAAATACATGTCTTATAGAATACCAGCGTGAACTGCTTTGTTTCGTATGGTGAGTTTAGAGAACCGGAGACCCTTTTTATTGGAAACAAGGCATTCCATCTTAGTCCGCATCTGCATTTTGATTCTTCATCGAGGAAATAAAATAAATATTTATGGCCTATGGCATCCATATTCTACATTAAAAAAAAACTTAAGACACTAATGAAAAAATTTAAACTAATTGCAGATTTTAAGTAGATACAAAATTAAACAACTACAGATAACATTACAATGTTACTAAGTTGTGTCATACGAACCTTCAATTCCTCTTCAAGTTCGGAGATCTTAGCGTCACCAGACTTGACACGGTCCTCAGCGACTTCGAGTTCGTCTTCAACGAAGGCCAACTTGCGTGATACCTTACATTATTAAACCAAATTATTAGTATTATTATGTTTATAAACAATGAACAAACAAGAACAAAAACATTAACAAATTGTACAAAATGTGCGATATTATATTCTTCAATTATATATCTACGACTATTTCCGCCACCAGGGCGGCACCACTTAAACATGAGGTGTAATTTTTGACAGATTTCTTAGTTTATTTATTATTAAAAATAAATAAACCAAACCACAGATATTAAAGAAGATAAAATTAGAAATATTAAAAAAAAAAGAGTTAAAAGTATGCAATAAATTAAAAAGCAAAACACTGATACATTATTTTGTGTATTAATGTAGTACTCTAGAAACTGATAGACTTTTATTTAAAACTAACTTCTCAATTAAACCACATTGTGTAACAAAAACCTTGTCCTCAGTGTGAACTAGCGACATCTGGTGAGCGGAAGATTATAAGCCCTCATTGATGACGCTCCGAATTTTTTAACATATTTGTCATTAGAATTACCTATAACGTGTATTTTCGTTTTAGACACAACCCGACATAATGCTTATAAGATCGTAAGAAAGCTACGTGACGAATCACAAGAACAGAATACAATTGTACTCGTATTTCCAGATTCGCTACTCAATTGTCATGTACTCTGATTCTCTGGTCCAAAAATAATTTCATTTTTTTTATCAACATTTCGACAACTGGTACATAAGTCAAGAAGTTTTACAATTATTAATCAAAATCAAATTTTAGTAGTAACATTAAGTTCACCTCATCAGATTTGCCATCAGCATCTTCAGCAAGCAGACGTGCCTCTTTGAGCTGATTAGTGAGCTGGTCCATTCGCTCTTCGTCTTGCTGTGCCCTGTTCTCCAATACTTTGCACATACTGGAATAAATATTTGCTTATTAGTACTAATCGAAAACCCGCACAAATATAGGACAACAATCCATAGCCAATGTCGTAACAATCTAATCGAAACCATCACCCAATTATATTCCGTAGAGATGGTACATAACTATCAAAGTAAAAGGTGGGAGGCATCTGATACTGCGAACTCCGATCAACCTGCAAAACGTGGACTGTTAACGAATTGACAGTATGAGGTAATAGCCATGAGTGAGTTCCCGAGTGGGGTTCCAGGGCACATAAGAGTTCACCACATTGCACAAGTCAGCGGACTTTACAAGGCATAGTTCTTCCCCGGCCGAGCCAACGCATTTGTGCTACTGTGCAGTGTTGCTCCACTACTTAAATAATATCTTAATCAATTATGATAATAGAGAAAACAGATGAAAATTGTACGATAGCGGTGTAAGAATATCCACTACGCCGTTTCGTCCCGTGGATGCGCAAAAGGCAATGGAGGGAAACTGGAAACTGACCGAAAAAAGGTATTTTCCTGAAGTGATAACAACTCAACATAAAATATCTGCGGTTGCCAACACGCTCTATAGCAGCGTGACACATTAATTACTCCGCCACTCTCTTAGATATTAAAGGAGCATGCCTTCTTTCATTTCTATGTGTGCATTGGGACGTAAAAAACCTGTTGTAGGGTGTGTCCCTAGTTGCATACATCTTTGCACTTGTGTCCGGAGGCGCTCGACGGCGAACGCCAGTCATTTCCCGTCACTGCCCGCCATAGAATACTATAATACATACATAATAGAACGGGGGAGTGGGCGGAGCCCGCGTAGCTACTAAAATGTCACTAACACGTCAATTCACACGCATAAATGTCAACACGAGATGTGTTTTGACGTTACAATCGTTTCCAAATTTCGCATGCAAATTATTTAGAAAATGCCAAATTGCACCCTATTTACAAATAAATATGTATTAAAATTTAAACCATTTTTTAATGATGATCTTGAACATTAATCAGAAGTCTCAAATGTGTATATTTACTCTGTAGACACAGCGAATCGGGTTTGGCGATGCTAATCCTCGTATAAAATAAAGTTGACAGCCATTCTATTGTGTATTATAGTATTCTATGCTGCCCGCACTAGGCTGCTAACAAGTAGGAAGTACATTGTGTCACCAAATAACAAATATCTTAATATGTAAAACCGTGATTTCTGAATACAATATCAGTGACTTATGGGATTTTTATTACTGAACCCTATAGGCACATTTGGCATCAGTGAGTCATTTACGGGATTATCAGGCATATGTATATGACACTGTAATTCACATGAATAGTGAAGTTGCATGTTTTATACTAATTAATAATAATCGAATTAGCTTAATCACGCACCGGTTGTTCTCATCAGCAGCCTGCTGGGCCTCAAGCAGCTTCTGCTGAGCTGTGCCGGACCTTTCCTCAGACTTTTCAAGGTCCTCTTCAATTTGTTGCACCTTCCTGTTAAGGGCGGCGACTTCCGCCTCAGTGGCAGCCAGCTGCTTCTCCTTCTCTTCCAAGTCTTTGTTGGCCTGTTCTAGTTTGTTCTTGTTCAGGATCAGATCCTCTTCCACCTGAGCGAGTTTCTTCTGAAGTTCACGGACTTCCTCGTTAACCTGGGGAAAAGGTAATTTATTTTAGAAGGTTTTCATCATTTGATAACATAATGGGTATAGATTTAAAAAAATAAAAATGAGAAGAAATAACAAAGCACCTTCTCGGCACGGAGGTTGGCATCCCTGGCCTGCTGTTCGCAGGTATCTGCCTTGTCCATGGCATTATCCTTCTCCAGCTTCATCGCCTGCATCTTCTTCTTGATCGCGTCCATGGTGGCGGCTTTGTTTTGTTTTTACGGTTCGGTTGAAAAATACGCCAGCTACTGGCCTAAAAGTAAAACAAAAGCTAAAATATATTTTTTGTTTTTAGGTTGTATATTTATGTTTTATATGATGATTGAGTACAGCCCATGGAATTCTGCAACCTAATAAGAGCTCAAATGGAATACGCCACAGCCTGTAATCATACCAGCTCTTTCACTTTTCAAACTAGAATACTGAACGGAATAGAGAACTGCTTGGTGACCGATGGTCATGTTAATGGGACAGTGACTAGCCCGACTTGGCAATGTCACTTCACAATCATTAAACATTTATCACCTCATCTCATCTCATTTCAAGTTCAACTCCCCCCAAAGAGGGCTGACTCATAAAGGGGCCCTAAGCTCTTGCGCTCATAATCTGCATGCCTACTATAGCACCCCTGCATGTAGGGCAGCTTAGGAACGCTTAAAACTAAAATAAATTAGAGCCGTGGTAGTTAAGATGGTTAGCGCTCGCTGTAAATATTACAATACGCGAACAAACCGGGTTCGATCTTCGCCGGTACCAATAAAATTATTAATAGCAATTTTAAGTGCTGATTTACCACGTGCTCGGTGGTGAAGGAAAAGTTCATGAGGAAACCTGCATGTCTGATAAATAAGAACAACAAATATTTCCAAGACGTGAAGTTCGCCAGCACGCATTGGATCAGCCCGGTGGTCACTTCCTTGCCCTAAAACCCTTTCAAAAATAAGAGAAGGCTATAAATTTTTCGTTTTTTAACTTTAATTTTCAATTTCGACTTGTAAGAAGTATCGCATCCCACTTGAGTACCAACTACGTATTTTCAACATATCTGATGTTTTATTAATATCAATGTCGAGATTAGTTTAGCATTCGATCCCAGTTATCAGAACGAAAATATAAATATTTAAATTCTCAAAAGGTTCTGGATAAATAAATCGTTTAAATTAGTGGCGTCAGAGATCAACCAATGACGTTATAAAACTAAAAAAAAATAAGAGCTCTCCAGTACCATCAGTGCAGTGTGCGCAAACGTAGCATTGCGATCGTTTTTATATTATTTAATTTGTGAAGATGAAGTAGTATCTAACTAATACTTTATTTATCTAAAGACTTCAATTTGGATGTACTTTAATTATATTATTATTATTATATATAAATGAAAATTAGTTTTTAACTGTTCTCTACTTTCGTCTCAGTCTTCCCTTTTTACAAATACGTTTTATTCATTTGTTTATAATATATTTATAAATAACTTCTTTTGAATAGTATTACAGCTCCGAATTTGAATTACGTATTTGGCTCTGTGCCAGTTCAGCGGTGAAAGTATTGCATTAATAAACGATGGGTTCATACTCGTGGTATTAAACGGCGTTAACCTATATAAACCTCGTTATCTTTCGACCTGATTTGCAATACCCTATATAAAGCAGCACAATACAATATATCGACATCGAAAGGTGAAGTTCGTTGTTTTACATTGGAGGCGCACGATCTTAGACATAACGTATGTTTTTTTGTTCTTTCAGCAGACACGACATAGGAGACTACTATAGCAAAACATTACTTAAAATGTTAATAAAAGTATAGACCGACTTTATTATTGATCGAATCTGATTGTGATTTTTAAGGGACTAACCCGTTCACTCGGCTACGGGTCTGATCAGATCATACAATAGCTACCTTACGTCGGCTCTAGTACGGGTAGGATTAGATCAGAAGTACTGCCCTATGAACTATTTTTTTTAAACTATTTTTTCGTTTTAAACAAAATCAAAGACAATATGCAATAGATAATAGTATCAAAGACAAAGATGTGCTCTTTCATTTTAAACCATAACCTGGCAATGTTTCTTAGGAAAAAAAAAATCACTCTGAACTTTCGGCGTTCCACGTGTCGCTTTGATGAAGGTGCTCCGTCTTTTGTGAGGGGAGGGGGGGTAATGGGAATATTAAGGGACTAATCTGAAATATGCTCTTTGGATAAAAACAAAAATCACAATCCGGTAACAAAATTTGGAGATATGTTTACGTCCATAAAAATCGTTGTATTTTGTATACTATAATTAATTTCTTTGTATCCACATGTAGATATAAATTGGACTGTTGGATGACGTTTAATTGATGAATTAATGATCTTTCTTGTTTTTCATCATTAGCCCGTAAAAGTAATTCTACTCCAGTAGTCCGCATCTTTGACTCTATTCTCAGCCACTGATCAGGGTAGGTCTAGGGTAAACGCGGTCGTATACTGCCATCATTCGAAGACAATCAGGTCCTTCTGGCATTTCCATATGACCCTTCACGTATGACCCTTTTATGCTACGACGTTCACAGGACAAAAAGGACGCATTTCTTTTGGCAGAATAAACTTATTTCACAATCATCATCATCATTCCAGCCCCATAAATAAGGAAGGCTACAGATGCATTGTCACTTGTGAGGACCCAGATGGCATGCCTAACAGCCTGTAATCATATTGGCTTTCTATATACTTCAGACCGAAGCACCGAAATTGTAATAAAAGGATACCTACTCAAGTGGACCCCAGGGCAGGGATAGAGTTCTACCAGCTAGTATATTCAAGAAACATTAACAATTTATTGATTATAGGTCTATTTCGTTCTATCACATTTGTCATTTACAAGAATAAGCCTTATTGTATAACATTTTATGTTTTAATTGAAATTAAATATGAATCACGATAAGTGTATATGGTAATTTTTGAGGGAAAAATATTTTATGTAGTACAATAGGTAATCTGTCTGTACTCTTTTCTCCTTCATACAAATGCTTTTTTTAACTACTAACATTACATTTCACTCCTAATTACTGCACAAAACGAACGGGATTTATAGTTTTTCATTCGTAAGTATTTTATTTTCTCGCTTACTAAAATATTTTATAGCTTTAAAATATAACCCACACAAAACCACAAATTTAACTAGTTTATTTTTGTCAAACACACAAGATGCAATATACGTACAACTTTTTTTGTATCGTTTATAAAATGTGCATAGTGATTAATCGGAAAAGTATTTATTATGGTAAAAAAGTATAAAACTAACATTGAGTTAAATTCTGGCATATTTTAACGAGCGTGAGACGATAGCAAAAATAAATGCCTCAAGACATGACGCGGAGGTATTTCTGGCGAGTTCTCAACGGTTACCGACAATGTTCACAGAAATAAACACGTTCGAGGGTAACTATAACTAACAGCTGGTGGGGGAACAGAAACCAGGTCTTTGATAATTTATACGTAGAAATTTAATTTCATTAATAAAATTGAATCTATTTGTGTAGAATTCGATAAATTCATATTATACCTATAGTTATTTATACAATGTGTTTTATTAAACAATAATAAATCAGAACTAGAGTTAATATTTAAAAAATATTTTAGTTAATCCTCACAATTAATACTCATACTGGATGATTTTTTACCATCTGGAAAAAATGGGTCTAACAGGTGAACGGAATAGAAGCCTATGGCATTGATATTTAGATTTTTTTTTTAATTTTACATTAACTAAATATTATGAAATTGTTTTATCAATAAATATTACTAATTGGGTACGTATTATTTTGATTTCGATAGTTTTCAATTGATTTTTTTGGTTTTTGGTTCAAAAATTTTGTTGTTATTTGGATAGTACCGAAAGTTTAATTCAAATGAGTACTATGTATTTATTTATAGATCAATTTTGTAATATGTTAATCTAAAATAAAAAAATGTAAAATATCAGTGCCATAGGCTTCTATTACTTTCACCTGTTATACTCTTTTTTTCTAGACAGTAAAAAATATCATCCAGTATATAAGTGCAGCGCAATAAAGTATTTTTTTATTAGAATCAGGTTCATTATTATTCTTCCAAAATATAATATAATATAGAAATGGTTGTTCGGTGACGGCATGGCTACGAGTGGAAATTTTGCATTCGCAGCGTGACAATCATATATGTAATAAATGCCTAGGAAAGGCCTATAGGCTAATAATAAAGCATTGATAAGTGAAACTATTTTCAATTTTATGGCCGAGAAACTTATAATGTTTTCTTCCTCTACCTATCCGCTCGTAAAAGCTCTATCCTTTTGCAAAAAAGATTTGCCATAATAGCTACGGCAATCCAAGTACCACATATACCGCATCTTTGGCTCTATTCTCAGCCACTGATCAGGGTAGGTCTAGGGTAAACGCGGTCGTATACTGCCATCATTCGAAGACAATCAGGTCCTTGTGGCATTTCCATATGGCACTTCACGTATGACCCTTTTATGCTACGACGTTCACAGGACAAAAAGGACGCATTTCTTTATGCAGAATATAGCAATTAAATAATTATCTGTTAGAAAGTTAAAGTACCAGTATAATAAAGTTAAATTCCTATCAGTATCTGTTCCTATTAGTCTCCGACCTAAATATTTCGACTGGAGTTAGTTACGCCGCGGTGAATACCTTTGATATAGAGCCAAAACATCTCCGACTTGTATTAAGTCACCGGCTATTCGAGTGATCATGTCGTGAATAGTAAATTACCGATATAACTCCACCACCACATGCGTAATCTGCTAAAGTTCTATTAAACTAATATCCAATAATTATGTCTTATTTTGATATCTACAATGCGACATTATTATGTCCCGAATCTTGATTAGTAAACAAAGTTGTAATAGGAGAGATATGTATGTATCATAACTGTGGTGTATTAATCAAATCATTCAACATTTATTCCTCTAACTTGTAATAAAATGCATTATAATATATTTATTATAATTTTATCGTAATATATATGTAATATCGTTACGTTTAAAATATCTAGTGAACACTTCAATTAACATAAGTAATTTTTTAAATTCATATTTAAGATCCACTTATTAACAATATTACATTTATTAACAATGTTAATTTCTATAATATAATTTAATAAGTATATTTGAAAGTGCCATATTCCCATCTCCTGTAGAAGAATTAAATTCTTCGTTCTTTCTATTCATTTTATTTGATAAACCGGTGGTCTGCAACATTATAATCAGTTTAAGTATAATATAGGTATACTTAATACAAAATTCTGTTATTGACGTAAGACAAGTGATGATGTAAGCACATTTAAATCCGATACGAGCTATGTTTGGTATGATGAGTTATTTTATAGATGACTTATGGATCTTGTTATCTTTTAAAATAACTAACGCGAAAGCATATTTCACAAATTAATTTTTCTATTTTATATTTGCCGATATTCTTAATAAAATTTTGGGAGATTCCTTAAGCCCTTACTAAATGGTAATGTTAGGACATGCCTCAAATAGGTTACAAGCAAGGCGGGCGGCGAGAAGCGCGGGCGGCAACACTATTTTCAGCGAGGTCGCGCGCGCGCTGAAATTCGAGTCACACATCGATGGAAAGCATAGTACGCGCACCTGTACTTAATCACTACAATTTGACTCCTTTCTCACTGCTATTTAATTTCACTTTTAAATCGGGAATCAATTATCGTGATAGTATAACGCAAAGCGCTTCCAGCTTGGATACTCCACACGTCACACCACTCAAGTGTCACTTGTCACAGAACCCAAAGCTTGCTCGCGGCGGAAGGCAAGGGTGGCATCCCGGTTATCCTGTGTTAGTATCCAGGCTGGTGGCGACTTTCGGCATCGCGGAACTCACCTCACGAGCTGTTCACACGGCGGAGCGACACGCACTGCGCCCGCCCTCGCGGTCGCTGTGCGCGCCCGACCGACTATTTTCGGTGCCAAAAATCCAGGATTTAGATCCGCCATTACAAGCGGCAGACATGTCGATCTCCGGTCATCACGCTTGCACATGCGTGAGTGGTGTTATTTCTGCAGTGTCTATTCGACTAATCTCAACTTGACTCGAATCATTTATAATAACTTAAACAAATTAACTCTAGCATTTCTAAATCATGTGATACATAATGTTGAAACACCAGTCTAAGATGTAAAGTCAACCCGCAACAGAAAGTACTTACATTTTCCTTCTTCAAGTATAATAATATCCCGAATATAATTTTTCTTACTGCATTTCCTAATTAAATACTAGGCAAGACATTTTGTAATCCAAAAGTTGATGTGCATTAGGATCTACCGGCAACTCTATATTTAGTGATAACGGATCAATTTCTAAAAAAAAAACAACGGTTTTTTCGACGGATCACTATCAATTTAAATTTCCAGTACGAAATCCCAGGATATAACAATAAATAATACTGTATTACATTTTGTGGATAATTAAACAAATAAAACAATAACATATTTAATAGAATCAGGCGTTACTTAGCGAAAATCCATTATATTAGATCTTTGAAATTGCCGTTTTTTATGAAATTAGGTAACGTAATTTTTTTTCTACATTTTTTATTTCTATTAAACAAAGTATTCCATGCAATTGATGCATCTTTGCCAACGCAGTGGCAGTTTATTGATGCCCTTCCTGAAGAAATCAGCTGGACGGGAGGCAACCAATTCTTCAAAGCCATTTTGTGCTGCCTCTCGGGTATTGTTTTTTCCCGTCGTAAAGTTATCCAAATTCTGGAAAAGGTAGAAGTCTGTAGGTGCAAGGTCTGGTGAGTACGGCGGATGGCGGAGAGCTTCCAACCCCAGCTCTTTTAACTTGGAGACCGTTTGTTGTGCAGTATGAGGTCGCGCGTGGTCGTGAAGGATTAGCGGGGACGAGCAATTGACTAAAGCTGGTTGGCGACGTGTAAGCTTCTCCATCATAGTGTTCAGTTCTTCCCAGAACACATCTGCAGTAATGCTGTTCATCCCGTTTGGTAAGAAGCTGTGATGAATCACAAAGGCGCTGGACCACTAAACAGAGACCATCAATTTTCTAGAGGTAATTTTTCGTTTAGGGCATTGTATTAGTGCTGAACCGGGATCCAACCAACTTACTAAGTGCTTGCGATTGGCAAACAGAATCCAGTTTTCGTCGCAGGTAACAATGTGGTTCAAAATTCTTTTGTTTGTGTGCCTATTGAGCAGTGCAAGGCACGTCTCGACGCGTACTTACCGCTGGCGGTGATAAAGTTCGTGGGACACCTATTTGTTAAGCAAGCTTTTTTGCCTTGCCAATTTAACGCAAGTGCTATATGGTTTTAATGCTAACGTCGAAAGCTACTGCTAATTCAACCGTAGACTGAGTATCATCAACTTTCACAACAGCCTTTAATTCGTCATTGCCGACCAAAGTTTTCTGACGACCATGGTGTTCATTTTTCAGGTCGAAATTTCCAGAAGAGAATCGGGCAAACCAATAACAGGTGGTGCATTCGTTTGTAGTATTCGCTCCGTAAACGTCGTTGATTAGTGTGCTGCTTGTGCCGCGTTACTCATATTATATAGTAATTCGAATTTTTAACGTACCCATGATGACGTAAGAGATTCAAATGCGATGAAAACATAACGCTACTCAATAAACAAATTACTATTTTTGAAAAAAGAATTCCATGTTTTTAAAATAAAATTAATTTAAACTTAGAATTCTTTAATCAAACAAAAATTATTTTTATTTGAAATGGCCAGTACTGCAGAACGGCAATTTTATAGATAAAGACCTATTTTAAAGTTCGTAAAGTTGGGGATAGTACTCATCAAGCTTTGTAAGCTTGATGAGTACAAAGCTCATAGGCTCGCACTAATAATACTGGTACTGGTTCCCATTACCAATATGGAAAATTTTGATCAACTTTTTAGTGTGAATGTTTCACCGTCGCTTTCACCAGGGCCTTATCATCAATCATCAGGGTGTATCAATACATGTGAGGTGGTTATTTGAAGTGAACTTACTCCAAATATCAATATCAAAGTTCACAGTTGAACGTGGGCCTCTCCCGTTCCAGTCGCCATGCTCGGTTGCTCGGCAGACGAAATGACGATCGCACATCCCCAGACGTCTCACACCTTTGATGCTGCCATATTTATATATAGCAGCAATATGTTGACTGTCTAGATAGTGTTCCTCGTGTTTTTGTGGGTTTGAATTTTTGCAGAAATATGAAAATTTAAATTAGCTAAAAAAATTAAAATAAGCTACAAGTGTGACTGAACTGAATCCTGAAGGCGAAGGCAGAAAATTCAGAATTTCTGAAGAGGTTTTACATTGTTACGCGAAAGATTGCACTATTAAAGTATTATCATAAAATTTTAATAATTCTATTTGATTTGCTCAATCTTTTCTTCTCTTTAATTAAATCTTTAATTTTATTTGATTATACGTGGTAGAGCCGTGCTGCAGTTATATTAGAAGTATAGTTGTGGCACGAATGTGGGTCGGCTCGACCGGGGAGGACCACGCTCTCACAGAATGCCAGCGTGAAATAGTAGCTTAAAGTTGCTGTGTTTCGTATGGTGAGTGTAGAGAACCGAAGAACCTTTTTACTGGAAACGAGGCATTCCATCTTAGTTTTCACGGGTGACAGCGCATCTACGTTTTGAATCTTAATCGAGGATAGAAGTGGATGCCTGTGGGCCACAGCAACCACTTGCCATCAGGTCGACTGTGTGCTCGTTTGTCACCCTATCCTATAAAAAAAAATTTGCTCAAATTTATTTCTTCTTTAACATCCATTAATAAATAGCTAAGAGTAATCTATCATCATTCATCGTTACAGCCCTTCCCAAGTCCACCGCTGAACATAGACCTTCCCCAAGGAATGCTACAAAGCACGGTTCTGAGCCACCTGCATCCATCGACCTTCTGCATGTCTTACCAGGTCGTCACTCCATCTAGTGGGGGGTCGCCCTACACTTCGCCTACCGCTACGAAGTTGCCACTTTCCCTGAGAATCTTTCTTCCCCATCGGTTATCGGTTCTTATAGCCAGCTCATTACCACTTCAGCTTACTAATCCGTTGGGCTATGTCGGTCACTCTGGTTCTACTGCGGATATCCTCATTCCTAAGTTTATCACGCAGAGAAACCCCGAGCATAGCCCTCTCCATGGCTCGCTGTGCGACTTTGAGCTCCCTCATACGGCTAGCAGTGAAGGACCACATCTCATATCCATAAGTCATAACTGGTCATCACTCACTGGTTGTACAATCTAGTTTTGATGTATGCCTGACGAGAAGATGTGTCATAATCTCCCGAACGCTGCCCAGCCGTGTTGAATCCGTTGATTGACCTCTCGGTCGAAGTTGGACTTACCTATTCGGACTATTTGTTTCAGGTCGTCCATCATCAACAACTTCAAGCTCCCAACAACTCCTAACAACCACCAGCATTGGTTTTGTCCATGTTCATCTTAAGACCTATCCGTTAGGTGGCACCATTCAGGTTATTGAGCATAGTGCTTAGGTCCTCCAGCGATTCTGCCATAAGGACTATATCGTCGGCAAATCGTATGGTGAGTCCGTGGATGACACTATGTACTACACAAAACACAAGAAAAAAAAAAAAAAAAAAAAAACATTGGAAAAAAAAACATTACAATATGGACAAAGAAAGTATCTAATACCGTATTCCTTTCCAGTTCAGTAGCTTAAAAACATCTTCCAATGCAACCGTGAAGAGTTTCGGGAATATAACGTCACCCTGTCTTACACCTCTCTACAGTTGGATAGGTTTCGTACTCTGGTTCTGTACTCGGATAGCCATCGTAGCCCTACTGTACAAACATTTCAGCACTTCGATATACTGACAGTCATCTTGGCACTAAGGAACTGCAGCATCGCCCTAATTTCAACGGAATCAAAGGCTTTCCTATAGTCCACATACGCAAAACAAAGTGGCAAATTGTACTGTTCGGACTTCTGTACAATTTGCCGAAGGAGATGTATATGGTCTATGGTGCTAAAGCCTTTTAGGAAACCGGCTTGATGGGGAGTCTGGAAGTCGTCAAGTCTGCGTGCGAGACGATTCGTAATGACTCTCGAAAACAGCACGTGGACGCGGCTCAGAAGGGAAATCGGTCCGTAGTTCTTCAAAAGAGCGTTGTCACTTTCATTAATAGGTGGCCCTTTCTGGCAGACAGATGTCCGGCAAAGACTTTGGAGCCCTGGTTCCGCTCGACTAAACCCAACCGCTCGAATAAACTAAACCCAAGCAGGGTTTCGTTTTAATTTTATTAATTATAGGATCCCAAGCAGGTGGTAGTACCCAGCCTCCCTCTATATTGAAATTAGGATGTTTTTTAATTTCAATAGCCTCACGTATCATCCTTGGTAGGAATCGGTGTTCTTTCGCGAGGATTTGTGGTCTATCAAATCTGATGTAATGGTTGGGGCCGTCTAGGATATGATCGCAAACTGCAGACTTCCCGGAACGTTGGGAATTAAAAATAATAGTAAAATAAACGCGATAAAATCCGTAAAAGTAGTTTTAATCAATGTGTAGTGTTCGCATAAATATAATAAATCATTAAGCATCACCAGTATTACAATCTAATAGTAACAAATAACCTACAGAAGAAACAGCGCCGGTGATAGCAAGCAGCCTTGTGGAACACTAGCATTAAAAGGCTGGTAGTCCGACTACGAGCCTTGATCTGCAAGAAAACTGATGATTCGATTGCACAATTTCCCGGGAAGCCCATAGGAAGGATGCTTCTAAAAAAGCGTTTTGTGTCAAAGTCCATCGAAGGTCTCCGCTATGTCCAAGGTAAAGACTAAGGCCTCCCTCTTAGACTCGACTGCTTCCGCTCGTCTATGAGTCAGTGAAATTAAAGGATTAGAACTAGAAGCTGCTGCTGTATGAACTACCAGCTGGTAAGTGCAAAGGCAAGCACAGCGCCCCCTCAAACTACGCGCCCTTGGCTCCGGCCTAGTTAAGCTGTGGGTAAATCAGGCCCTGCTCGCGCCAACTAAAAACAGCGTCAGCCACCATTTGACGGCCCCTTCTCGGATAAGGAGCTACATTAACAATAAAATCCCGTGTCTTGTAGGGTTCCATTTGACAGATGATAGATACACACCTACGATTATCTCACAAAGTCACTTCATTCGGAGCGTATATATGTCGACGACGTCTTCTCAATTAATCGATGATCCTTCTTACTACAGCATTACACTCATAATTTGTTGTATTATGCCAGTGAATCACTTTCTAGTTTAGTTTAATCAAGCTTTAATCTCAGACGAAATGTTTTTATTTTGTCTGAGGCTTTAATATTAGAAAACGTAATTCCTACTAGACAAAATCAAATAAATAAATAAATTTTCATGGCTAAGAGTACTCTTAATTTTGTCCATCTTCATTATATCACCAATTTGGTCGATTGGTGATATAATGAAGATGGGCAAAATTAAGAATACTATTATTTCCGTCTATGTATGACGTCCCTTGCCGACTCTGCTACTCACGTCTACTATACAAATTTCCTTTGTCACTCTTTACATATTCATTCTTACTATGTGTCCAAACTACCGAAGCATTCCTTCCTTCATCCAGGTCACAACATCCTTTTGCAAACCAAACTTTTCTTCTATCACATAATTTCTCATCCTGTCGTTCAGAGTCAACACTAACGTGACCCAAAACGACGTTATTTTTGGATGATGACGGCGTTATTCCTTTTTTTTTATTAAGGGGACTACAAGAGTAAAAAGACGTCGAATGATCACGCACACATTTACACAATCAATGTTAACGCCATCTAACGACAGTATGGTTTAACTAACGAATTAGGGAAGTTAGGCCTGAATGTTTTTATCGATAGAGCTCAAATATAGTAAGATATAGATCTACTAAACGAATAGATGGGACTATGAAGTTATTTTTTATTTGAGTGTTACTTGAAAATTTAAGGATGTGGGTGATTTTAAAATAAAACTGATTCGATTAAACTTTAAAAAAACATTTTTATTTAAGACACAATTATATTAAAGTTCCACATTTAGTTTCAGCTAATACATATTTATATGTGATAAGTCACATCGCAATTTTTAGATGATTCTGTCATTTTGTCATGTTTATTATATATTTAAGCCGCGGTTTTATAATAAAAAACATTATGTTTTTTTAGTATTTTTATTGTTATTATACCAAAAAGTTGTAGGTACTTACGAATTGGAAATAACTTTTGTGTTGATATTTTCAACTTTCTTTCTCCTGTAAAAAAATGTTACATTTCAAACTTTGATATTTATTTATAAAAATGTTTAATAAATTTATCTAAATATACTAAACTACTAACTTATACTAAATATACAAAAAGCAAATAGGAAAACTTGACTTTATACTCCTGGAACCGAACCCGGGCACTCTCGAGTGCAAACTGAAAATCCATACCTCAACCAAATACACGTTGGTTGAACACTCAAAGTCACTATTGTAAATAACTAGTACGTATCTAAAATTAATAGGTTTAAAAAATAATTACATTGCCTATTATTAATCATAAAGTATATAATAATGTTATATATAATAAATACTAAATACATAATGCTAAATATATAAAAGAAAAAAAAGAAAATTTGAGTTCATATTCCTGGAATCGAACCCGGGCACTCTCGAATGCAAACTGCTAATCCATACCGCTACGAATTATACAACTACGGTGCTAAATATCATAGATTTATTGTTGTAAAAATAAATATTTAGTAATAATTAAATGTTGTAACCTTTTAATATCGTTCATATGTTGGACGTTTGATTTATATGAACGTTTTTTACTCTTCGTAACAAGTTTAACTTTGTCCCATATTTACAAATAATTGTTATCAAGGTACCTTACTACGCTTTATAATTTTAAATATTTTAAATCGACATATTATATACGAAAGATGAATATTTATGGAAAGGAAAATATTTATAAAACAATGAATTTAAAAAATAAATTATACGAATACATTAAACAATATTTAAGTACATAAATAATGGGGAAAAAAGAGCGACACGTCTACATAGCATCTTCGGCCTGCAGTGTCTGCACCATAGGACTGCACTCTGTACACAGGCGTTTACGCACACATCCGTACGTATAAGTCGTACGAATTAACTTGAGACCTGGGCCGATGACGTAATTGTCAATGTACGGTGTGCAAAATAATGCGTCTTAATATTTTTTTTGAAATTTTTGAAATTTGCATGAGATTATTAATAAAAACAAAATAAAATGTTCTGGCAAGGGGTGAAGTAATAAGTGATATACTGTTGCCATTTTTATATACATATTTTAAATATTTATTTTTTATAATATATATAATATTATTTTTAGTTAACGCGTCAAGGAACAAAGAAATAAACATACACACTTTCTCATTTATAACATTATTAATTTATTTATTATACACTTTATTGCACTATAAAAAGTGTTACAGATTCGTACACAATAAAAATATAAAGCATAACAGGCGACCTTATTGCTAAAAAGCAATCTCTCCCAGGCAACCTTAGGGTGAAAGTGAATCAATCTTGGATAAGCGGAACAGCACAAACTATGTAAAATCAAGGAATAGAAGTAAGGAATATGCATGCAATTATGCTGCACACTGCTCTTTAAAGCTTGGTCCACAGGAATAAGAAACTTTTTTATTTGATTTTTCATCTTCGAAAAATTTTAAAACTTTTTAGAGCAAGTGTCCGTGCTTGGCTATGTACTGTCTTTCCTCCCATCTTTTTTTAAAAAATAAAAAAGGCGGAGTAACTCCTAGGCGTCACAAGAAAACGGCACAACACAAAGTCCAAACTTAACAATAAAACAACGCAATTAACAACAAACAGATAAAATAACGTTCAAGTATAACAAAAACAAACAAAAGTCCAAACCAAACAACAAACAATTATCAAAAATATCGAACTAGAGTCGAGACGCGTATCCGTAACAAAAATGCTATCGGTACTGAGCGCGCACGCCCAGCGCGGGACGCGGTGCGGGGAGTCGGGAAGGGGGTCGAATTCCAGCGGAGTCTCAAATTAATTCGTACGTGTTGTATTATATCAGAAATAAGAATTTGCGATTTAAAAACAATTAATTAATTAGACTAAAGAATTAAAACAACATTAATAATAATCTGACAAAAAATCGGAATGATTGCATGTGTATTATGTAGTATACTTAGTTTTTACTCGTTAAAAGAAACTTTTAGAGGTATACTTGTGTTTTTTCTATCGTATCAAATTAGTGGTATCATGTTTCTAACTAACATTAATCAAGAAAAATATATACATATTTCTGGTTTTGTTTACTGCAGTTTATCATATACTTTGACGCCCTATTAAAATTGCGTTTAGCTCCTGTAGTCCCCTTAAAAAGGACCCAAATTTCACGTAGAGACTAACACAGCTTCTGACTTTCCATACCGTTATCGTAACATTCTAACGAAAACTTTCCTGACTGTGCTACGGTATATACGTAAAAAGAGATTAGATTGGATAATTGTCTTTTAATGAAAGATAATATACGACCCAAACTGCAGCGACAGTTTTATCATATATTCCTTATCTTTGCCAGTTCGTAAAATCTAGACATGGTCACGGTCCTTTTCACTTGTAGGGATTTTTCTTGTCACGCTTGCTAAGCGTATTGCGCCTTTGGCCACTTATTTTCTACCAAGGACCACGATAAGGACGTTGACATTTAGATTATACTCAAAGTGTCACGCCTGTGATCTTTGAGAGTGTGGGCAGAGTCCAAATGGCAACAAGCCCTACGGGCCATGTTTAGCCAAAAAAATGTAGTGTGATAGGTCACTAGTCTTTTGCCTACACAATCACAAAGTCTGTACCCCATTAATAGATATAGAAACTACTACTGTAAAAATCTTATTAAAAAACTTAAACGTGGATATAATAAAACACAATTGGCAGGTGCTAGCAAAAATCCTAAAACTATGGATAACAATTAATATGGTAAATCATATGTAACATCACAAATTTCAAACTTTGAATTATTAAAAATAAGTATCAGTATAGAATTCAGTTAATTTAATAAGTAGCATGATGGGATAGTATGCGAGCTTTTGTTAAGCTAGCGAGTTTACTTGTAGTTCCAGTAATTACCCACTACAACACTGTTTAGTCACGATGTTTTTCCGGCGTTATGTACCGGGTAGCCAAAAAGTCTTGGATCAAGTGCAACTACGGGTTAGATGGGGTCATCAGCTGCAAAAAAATCGTTCTACGGAAGGTCCTTAAGGTCAACCCCTACAGAGTTATAATTTATTTTGTGTTTTTATGAGAAAATTGACTTTTTTACTAATTCTTATTAAAATTCGAAAAAATTTACGTTCTGTATCTTTTTTATAATTTTCACTAGATTGGTACAGATGAGTCACGTTAGACATGTGTAGTTGTTTATTGGGAGTGTTAAAGATAGTATTAAGTTTTACGAAATTGTTTTTTCTCAAATCAAAACTTTTTATTTACTTCGGAGCCCCCTGTGAAAGAAAATACTCTACCGAAATGTGACCATATATTACAAGTTTTGGCGCATTTAATAGAGATTCTGAAAAGGTAATACACATGGCCATGAGTGGCTCTAATATCTTTCTAGGACGAAAAAACAAAACAACGATTGTGAAATAATTGTTTTAATAAAACATAACATTTTACAATAAATGCTCAAAATTCCTACCGCTGACCATAATATAAAATCTGCACCGTCTAATAAAATTCCCACGTAACCTACGGAATGCACCTCTGTTGTTAGTAACTAGTACCCTGGAAAATTCGAGCTTTTGTCGTAGTTCTTGTTCTCTTCTTGATAAATTATTTCTTTAAAATGGCCCCAAAAAAAAATCTAATGGATTTAAATCGGGCGACCGGGGTGGCCACGCAATAGGTCCGCTTCGACCAAGCAGTTAAGAGATCATTTGAACGATACTTCCACAGGTTGGGGAAGTATCGTTCAAATGATCTCTAACTGCTCGAGCGTAGTGTGGCGGGGCGTCGTGGTGTTGCAGCCACATTTCTGCTATTCTTGCTTCTGGAACCTCAACGTCGTTAATAATTTGGTTTAAATTATTTTGTAAAAATTTTAAATACAGAGCACCATTCAGCCTTGCTGGCATTTCGTGCTGCACCAACTGCTGGCCAATTATACCAGCCCACATGTTTATACCAAACAGATGCTGGAATCGATCATTTCTTATGATATGGGGGTTCACTCTGGAGTAAAAATGTAGGTTATGGATATTGAATACTCCCATTCTTCCAAAATTTGACTCATCCGTTCATAATACCTGGTTGAAGAACTGCAGATCCTCTCTGTGGTATCTTAGCATCTCTCTGCAAAACCTCACTCTAGGTTCATAGATATATTGCATCGACGACCCATCAGCTGGCTATCCTGTATAAGCAACCAATCGTAATGCCTTTTTTAAGACTGGTGACGTAGAAAATACACGTTGACTATAGGCCAGTTTCTGGTCTATCTGTAATTTTAAAAATATTAACAAGCATTTAATAGAATACTTAAATATTGAACATCCTGTTTGAATCACAGTTTGGTTTTACACATGGACTACCTACTGAAGATGCTGTTTCTGCCTTAACTACCCACATTTCTAATGTAAATAACGAAAATTATCTCTGAACTATTCTTATGCGTAGATACGCTAGAAAACGTAGGAATAAGAGGAGCTGCACTTTAATTCATTTTAAGCTACATCCAGTCACGAACAACGTGTAAAAATTAGAAAATATGGCAGTGGAGAGGCTTAATTATATAAGTTATGGTGTTCGTCAAGGTAGTGTTCTTGGTCCAACTCTGTTTTTAGATATAAAGCAATAAATTTTGGGAATAGAACACTTATCAATGAGTTACAGAAATGTGTTTCTTTTTTTTAGAATCTTAAATTCATTAGTAGCCAAGGCCAGAAAAAACTAAATTAGAAACTATGCCCAATTTTTTTTTCAAATTTTACATTTGGCGGGTATTTGATTTGTATGCAAAATGGAGAAACTCTAAGTTCGTGCGGTTATTAAATATTCTTTAATATATAATTTATTATATATTCTACAAAATGTTTTTGTAGAACTGCAGTCCCTTTTGGCAGACAATACGCCGTCTTCTTTTAAAGGACCTTACCCGTTTGAGGGGAGTTTACCCTCTCGGGGCGGCCAACAACGGCCGCTACGCAAGAAAACATTAAAAATATGAAAGAAATTGTTAAGGTAGATCGACGTGTGACCATCTGTTATTTAACAGGCCTCGAGGATGGTGACACTGCGTTGCAACTGGACGAGAGGCGGCGGCGCACGTCCGTTTACCTCCTCGGCCGCCTCCACTTAATCGGGGCGCGCCTTCCATTGGCCGCAAAATGCGAGGGTATTCGTTTACTGAGATTCTTAAGCTTTGGTTCGGGCTAATTTAGTTTATTTTAAATCATGCCTTTAAGTTCAAAAAGGTGGCCGTGCGCTGGATTTCTTGAATGTTAACAGACACCCAAAAGAAACCAAGAGTTGATATTTCAAAGCCAAATTTAGTAATAATTGAAGAAGATCCAGATCCTTGCGCTCGTTTCATAACCGTAGATAAAATGTGGCTACGCCATTCGACCCGGAGACAAAAAACCAAAGCAAAGTATGGAAAATACCGTCTTACCTACGAGCGAAGAGATTCAAGGTATCAGCGTCCGCAGGAAAAGTAAAGGCCTTTCTCTTCTGGGATGCGAAAAGTATAATAATGAAGGACTATTTATGTAAATGAAAGATAATAACCAGAGAAAATTACGCATCATTAATCAAAAAACTCAAGAAGAACTAAAGAATAAATAAAAGAAATAAGACAAATAAAGAAAAAATAAACGTCGAGGAAAATTGCGTGCTGGATAAGTTTTTCATCGTAATAATGCCACTGCCCATTGATCAGATGTTGCAGGTGCTGCCATCTGAACTGTTGGGTTTCGTTACAGTTGGATATATTATCATACTATATACATTTTACACGTCGTAGAGCCATGCTGCAGTTATATTAAAAGTATAGTTGTAGCACGAATGGCTCGACCGGGGAAGTACCACGCTCTCACAGAATATCAGCGTAAAATAGTAGCTTAATGCTGCTGTGTTTCGTCTGGTGAGTGTAGAGAACCGGAGACCCTTTTTACTGGAAACCAGGCATTCCATCTTAGTCATCCTAGTCATGACAACGCATCTGCATTTTGATTCGCAATCGAGGATAGATGTAGATGTCTATGGGCCACAGCAACCACTTACCATCAGGTGGGCTATGTGATTTTATATGTAGTTTGTCACCCTATCCTATAAAAAAATATTTCAGTCAATTGTACTATATATTATAGAAAAATAATATAATACGAAAAATTCAATATTTTTATCCTTAATTCAAATGTCGCGCTTTTTTATATACGAAAGAACAAATAAAATAGAGCATGTGTAAGTAAAAATGAATTGTAACTTTATTTTAATATGAATCTAAATTGCTGATTCCTATAATTATTTTAAATCATTGATGGCCAAAGCGGGGAACAATAACAAATATATATGGAAAATTACATAAAGATTAAAGATAACTTTTTTTCCTGAAGTTCTCATTTATTCAAAAAAAGGTGGCAACCCTATGCAGCACCCACCATATTCTCCGGACCCAACTCCGAGTGATTTTCACCAATTTACTCAACTAAAAAAGCACTTGCGTGGTATAAATTCGACGGCGACGATGAGGTGATGTGTTTTCCAAGTCTCAGGATGAAGCCTTTTTCCAAGGGAATTAACCAACGCAACGTGCTAAACATAATTCAAGTTGTATTTACATAAAAGGCTTATTCTAGAGTCACATTGCGTTTCCAAATACTTTTTGATCAACCGAACAATATATTAACAACCTTTGTAATACTGAACTTGATCATAGGTGCATACTTTTTGTGCGGACAACACTGTTGTAGCTTTCACCGGTAAAACATGAGATTCTGTACACAGTACTACAGAAAAAGGTCTTGCTAAAATTGCTAGATGGATGAACCTAAATCTCCGATCACTAGCTCATCTAAAAGATAGGTACTATCTACATATCTTTTAGGTCTATCGTCCGGGCCTGATTTACCCAGGCTAACAAAGCTGGAGACTTGGACACTAGGATCGAGGGGGCGCTTAGCTTGCATTTGCAAGCACCATTTATGTACAGAATAAAATTTGGTATAATATTCTCAATAAATAACAAAGTACCGCTAGTATTTTACTTATTGCTCTTTCTTTATTTTATACAAATCAAACAAATAGATTATAAAAATAAGACTTTTAATTATTTGGTACACTTCTTCTTCCGTTGACTGACTAGACATAGACTAATTTTATTAAGGTGTTTTGCCAAGACCGTCCTAAGGAATTTCTGTCAGCTATCTATACTTTACAAACTTGTATCTAAAGTCGAGTCTTTAATAAACATAATCTCGGATTGGGAACGAATCTAGTCCAGTTTAAACTTCAGAAGACACAGGTTTACTGCTATAAAGAACTACTTTGTTGTATCTCCTCAATTTCAGGGCAATTTCAGGGCAGCAACAAATCGAATGACGTACAGTCCCTTGGTCAGTTGGAAAGGAAGACTAAATTGGCCCCTAAAAAGCATGGCGTGCTCAGCAGAGTTGGACAGTATTTCATGTCGGCACCAAAGATTTAGATGCGCCTTCACCTTGAAAAACTGTTACATTATTTTTGAATGTGTGCGTTTACCGTTTACAAGACGCTGACGCGCGCACACTGATGCGTGCGCAATACGGTCAGTGTCATCTCTTTTTATCTTACGTAAATTGTGTATACTACTTTCTCTGTTTACCACGGCATTTCCGTCTGTTTATGTCTATTTATAGATGATCCCTTTGTAAACCGCCTTCTTGGTACATCCGAGTATCTAACTAAATTGGTTATTAGAAGAGTACCGAGACAATAGTGTCATCTCTTATTATTTTACGGAAATTGTGTATACTACTTTCTCTGTCGCACAGTTTCCGTTTGCCCGTAATTATATCGTGGTATTTTCTGACATCAGAATAAAATAAATTCAATTTTTATTAAAATATACATACTTACGAGTGAAATGTTACACCTTGGGCTTTATTTGCGTTTCTAGAATTATTATTGTACATTCTAAAGGCACACGACGGCATTCTGGGAGTTTTTTTTTTCGTGAAATCAGCGCGTTAATTTCAATGTGCAACATCTGGCTGTCTCCGCGCACAAATGAGCACTGATTGCGAATGAGTGAGCTCACTCATATGAGAATAAACACATTTCGGAGTGGTCACACTATAATAAGGGCGCATCTAACACCGATTGCAACTTTACAACGCGCACGTTCGCCCTCACATGAAGCTGCTGTTCCCATATCTGGACCAGGACACCTAAGTGCCAGCTCCTTCCACTAAATCGTATCCAGCGAAGAGTGGCTCGAATCGTCGACGAATGAGTTCTTTCTGATCGGCTCTATTCACTGGCGCTGCGAAGAAATGTTGCATGCCATTGCATTTCCTATCGCATTTTCCACGGGGACAAATATTTCGGATTAATTCCAGCCACCAAATTCCACCAACACATCTGGATCCTTGACGGTCCACCATGACTGTGCGATTTACTATTCCTCACAAGACTACTTCGTGAAATCATCTACCACCGGTGGTTTTTCGGACTGATCCCTTGCGTTGCAGTTGTTCATCGGCGATGGTCGACACTTACTATCAGGAAAATTTGATTTAACGTGGGTGAAACCGCGGAATGGAATCGGTGGAAAGCTAGTAAAATATAAATCTCTAGTAAATATATTCGTGGGCTAGGCAGGCACAGACACAATAGGCTAATGGGAGGGGGGGTGCATATTCATAGTTAGCCTATATTTTAAACTAACTTCCCAATGAGCTGCACACTTGAAATTCGGATGACAATGCAATATGAGAAAAATTATAACCGAAAAAAGATGTTGTTTTTCTATACTTTATAGCAGTTCTCAACCCGATACAAACTTTCAAATAAAAAGTCATAACTATAATAATAATACTAATAACTGCTTGTGTAGCCCAATCGCAAAAGTTACAAAAACCAAATACCTAAATGTAATGGTAGACTTGGCATGCACATTTAGAGTAAGTTATGAAAGATCACTGCTGGCCGTATGAGGACGCTCAAAGTCGCTCAGCGAGCTATGGAGAGGGCTATGCTCGGAGTTTCTCTGCGTGACACTTAGAAATGAGGATATCCGCAGTAGAACCAGAGTGACCGACTAGCCCAACGGATTAGTAAGCTGAAGTGGCAATGGGCCCGCCATATAGCTCGAAGAACCGACAACCGTTGGGGAAGAAGAGTTCTCGAGTGGCAGCCTCGTACCGGTAGGCGAAGTGTAGGGCGACCCCCACTAGATGGAGTGACGACCTGGTTAGACATGCAGGAAGTCGATGGATGCAGGTGGCTCAGGACCGTGCTTTGTGGCATTACTTGGGGGAGGCCTATGTTCAGCAGTGGACTTGTGAAGGGCTGTAATGATGATGATGATGATGATGAAAGATCATATGGATTTTCAAATCTCTGAGACACCTTGTCAATAGGCGTCTTTTAGATAAAATTTTTAATTCACAACCTACAATTATGTATTGTATATCCAGGTACGTAACAGGTCGGGGAAAAGTTTCTTCGTATTTTGTTTGTACAAAATTGAAGAAAAATCTCTTTGGTTATAAGCTTATAAGTACTGTTTGTATTTCCAATGGTTTGCTAGTTTTCATATCAATAACATATAGGACACTAGGAAAACGATAACTAGTTCGATACATTCTGAAGTTTTATTACAAAAAAAGGAAAAATGCTCAAGCCGCGAAAAAAATTTGTGACGGTTATGGATCTATGGGTGTCAGTACGAGTAATCAGTAAGAGTAACACAAAGTTGGTTCAAGCGTTTTTAGTCCGGGGATTTTGATGTCAAATATGCAGCTGGCTTCGCCCTCATACGGATAGTCGATGCAATTTTCGAAAAATTGAAGCAAGATTGACATGCGACAAAGATCATGGTCAAAGAACAGTCAAGTTCCACAGACTGTAGCCAAACCCGCATTAACACGCAATAAGATGCTGTGTGTATGGTGGGATTGAAAGGGAATCGTTTATTATGAGCGTTTACCGTCGCGGGTATAACCATCAACTCGAATCTCTATTGCCAACAATTAATGAGACTCAAGCAAGAAATTGAGAAAAAATGGGCGGAATTGATCAACAGAAAAGGAGTGGTATTTCATCATGTTCACACACATTTTTGCCACTCAGTAAAATTTGAGAGAGCTTGGTTGGGAAGTGTTAATGCATCCACCATATTGTAGTCCTGACCTTGCACCCTGGGATTTTCACCTGTTTCGGTCTCTTCGAAATTCTTTGGGTAGTGTTAGGTTAACATCAAGAGGACTGTAAAAACTACCTGTCTCATTTTTGATCAAAAATCTCATGATTTCTACAGCAATTATTTCACTAGCTACATATCTACCTGCGGGTAGTAAGGCCTCAGGGAAATCCGAAAAAAGTGAGAAATATCCAATTTGGTCTACAGATTTTAAACGTTATTCTTACTGCAGTTTCTATATTATAAGCACAGTACAGAATTATAGTGTCCGAATGTATGCGATTTGATGATTGAGGGAATAGAGAGTGTACAGGTACACTCTCTATTCCCTCAATCGTCAAATCGCAATCAGACACAGTCCGAGAGAGCTTAGGCACAGGACCAATAATTTACACACAATTCAATAGATTATAATGTCAAAGCCTTAATTTTTCGACACACTTTGTCTTTGCACTGTCTGGACAGCTGAAACCAGGTCGTTTTCTGACTACGACATTAGTTTAGTAACAAAAGCGTACGATTTATTTGCATTTATAACATTTTAAAAGTGGTATTAAAATACATTACAAAACAAAAAACTACACACAAAGAGGGAGTTATATATATAGTCTATGGTAAAATTTGGTAGGGCGACAAAGTATTTAAGAAAAACCAAATTTAAAATAAATTTGCTACACGACGGTACGTTATTCAAATGTCAAGGTCAACAAAGCATTTATTCACAAAGATAAAGATTACGATTTTAGATAGCTAAGTTACTATCACAGAAAATATCCAAAATTTATTTGGACTGCTTTTTATTATTGGTGCAGTGCGGTCGTATCTTATGACAGATAATGCAACTCCGATGGCAGGACGTGGGGTAGCGCGTCTCAAACTTGTAGATACATTATCGTGTAATAGGGGTCTGTTGTTTTCTCCTTGAGCGAGAGCGGTTATTATAAATACGATTTTTGTTACTTAGGCCTTATTAGCCGACAGGCCCGGTTACCCGCAGGTACCTTTTTTTTTAAATTTAATTATACGTTTAAAAAAAGCCATGTCCTGTATTGGTATATAAAATACGAAGAAACTTTTCCCCGACCCATTATATTAAAAATAATATTTATAAATGTACCCGATCACAACTCTTTCCTCCATAGATTGCCTTATAGAGGGGATTTTGCTCAAATGTGTGAGCTGAAAAGCAGCTCAAGTATATTTTTATTTAGTTACAGACTATGTGGTGTCTGCAGTGCTGTTAGTCATGGTTCGATTCACGCACAGAACAATCATTTGTATGGCCTATAACCTATCCTATCTTATTCAGATCTTTAATTCAAGATTTATTTTTACCTATGCAATATAAACAGAGGCTCCCAGAGGAGTATTACAAAAAGCGCGAATACAAGGTTTCCTCTTTGAAATTATATATTTTCCGTTTGTTGCTTAATATAACAATTACTTGGTAAAAATAGTTCGTTTTCTCTACCACAATAATCTTAGAGCTAATTTTAGATAACCTAATTATTTATTTAGATAGTAATAATCTTTCTCCCGATGCAAACATGCATGCAGGCCAAAACTCTGAGACATGATTTGGGAGCTCTAATTTGTAGATTCTATTGAATATCAAAAAAAAATTTATATCTCCTTAGTATCTTTTACTTCAATAATGGCAGAATATATTTTCGTTATATGCTTATATGCCTTTCACATAAGGAAAAAATCGTATAATTCAATTCACGACCGAAAAAGCTCCGATACCAGCCCCAATATCTCCGAAGTTCTACATCATTTTAACGTAAAATTTATACCAAAATAATTATCAACATTTGCTTAAAATATACTATGATTTTTACTTTTTAAATCGTTACTATTATTTTTTAATTTATTAAATAAAACTACCATATATTTCCCTGCGCCGGCCATCTGAAATCATTACCTATTTATTTATTTATACCACTATGCGACCGTTAGTAGATTCGATTATTAACCAACATCGGTTAACAATTGATTTAACTGAAAAACAATTAAAATATTTATGTGTACTTATTTCAACATTAAGGTTCATAAATAAGGAAAAATATATCAAATAGATTATAATAATGAGATAACAAAAATGACACACCAAAAATTTTCCATCCACTGAACTCCATCCTAAGAAAACTTGTATAATGGAAGATCAAAATCGTTTAGTCGCTATACTCACATTATCGTAGTGCGAGCGAGTAAATACATAGTGTTGCTCGCGTAGGTCGTCGCCCACTCGGAGCGTAAAATACATAACGCCGAAATGTAAAACGGGAATAAACTTTAGGCCGGTGACCGATCTAGTAATAGAGATACGAGATACATCAGTATTGGCGGTCCCGTTACACTTTATATTTAAGACTTATGTCACTTTGGTCCATAGTCATATTTGTCAGATTAGTTTATTCACAAGGTGTTAATAAAACACTGCCTTTTATAAATGTATATTTAATCAAGTTGAAACCGTTGTTCAAAGCTTTGACGCACTTAGAATAAATAAGCTAGATAAGTTTTAATAAAGCAAAACCGACTTAAAACTAGATTTATTGTTAATAGAAATGGAAAACTAACTCTAAGTATAAACGTATTACAAAATTACACATCAGTAAAACGGTATCATGCGAGTAAATAACAAGCTCTCAAAATATAGTAGAAAAAACTGACCATCGTGAGCAAATAACTTTGCCTACCCAATGAATATTTTTTAAACTTATTACAAGCCAGTGCACGACCAAAATCGCACCTGGTGGTAAGTGATGCCCTAGATGATCTTAAACCTGCCTTGAAGACATCCACATTTTATTGGGACAGAAAAATAGACGCCGGAAAATTAATCCACTCCTTTGCTGGACGCATTACAAAAGATGATGCAAACCGTTTGGTTCTAATGCGTGGAATATCGATAACAAAGGGATGAAGACCGATTTATTATATTTTGTTATAATAAACAGTGAATTTAAAATTCGTAGGTACTACTTGATTCCTTTGGTACAATTTAATTGGTAGTTTTATTATAGTAGTTACAACAAAAAAAAAATCTACGGGCAATTTCATTTAATTTCTCAGGTAATTTATTTATTTCAATTTAATACTCTTTGTCAAATTTATTTTTGTTACACTTGCATAACATCGCTTTCACATTTATTTACGATAGTATAGTTATATAAAATATGAAGATACTTTAAATTAGTACGTACAAAATCTTTAAACCTAATTTTCTTTTACCTTTATTCGAAAATGAAAACTTAGTAGGTACATCATAAAATATACTTATCTATTGGAATAAAGATATACAAAATCGTTACAATTAAGAAAGTTTTATGCACAATAATCCCGGATTGAATTAATTACATACAATTATATTTATTATATAATTACATTTGGATTAGCTTAAAATGCTTTAACTTGGTAAACGTAAGAACATCGGCAGTGACTCGGGAAGAGTAGATAATGTAATACGAGGGCGACATTGAAAGTTTTTAGAACTGGCCACTTGTAAACGAATAATAAAAAAAATCACATTTTACAAATGGAACTCCTTGCCAATATTATTGATAATGTATTTTATTAATTTGTCATTTGTTTACAATTTAAGATAAGTTTAGGCATCGGTATGAGTCAAGTGCACAAAATCATGAGCATTTAGCGGTAAGGAAGCTATGTGCCCTGTGGATACCTCATAATTTGACAGAGGCCCAAAAACTCCGTCGTAGGTATTGATTGGTGTCGTGAAATGGTTCAAAGATTTAACGGAGGTGACTCAAATGCTGTGTTCGACATACTTACGGCTAACGAAAGCTGGATTTATTGTTATAATCCTGAAACTAAGAGGCAGTCCGCTGTTTGGGTGTTTTCTTCAGAGGTGTTGCCAACTAAAGTAAAGAGAGGTCGAAGCGTGGGAAAAAAGATGGTGGCCTCGTTCTTCGGAAGTACAGGTCATTATGCAACAATTGTTTTAAAGGATCGAAAAACAGTTACTGCAGCGTGGTACACTAACAATTGTTTGTCTTGGAAAAAGTTCGGGAGAAACAACCTCGTAGTAGGATCCTCCTTCACCACGACAACGCCTCGTCGCACACCGCCAAGCAAACAATTAACTACTTGGCGACGTCAGACGTGGAATTACTGGGTCACCCGCCCTATAGCTCCGACCTCGCACCTTGCAATTTTTATTTATTTCCGAAATTAAAAGAATAACTTCGAGGAAAACGTTTTATGGACGCCGAGGAAGCAGTGGCTGCGGTTCAAAATGCCGTCGAAGAGACTCCTAAGGACGAGTGGGCAAAGTGATTTTTTCAGAGGTTTCATCGGATGCAGCTATATATTGATGTAAATGGACACTATTTTGAAAAGATATAATAAAATTAATAACTTGCTAGTTTTTTCATTTTTTGATTTTCTAAGAACTTTCAGCGTCACCCTCGTAAAGTAAGACGTAATACACATATACGGAAATTAGAAATGACTCGACATTTAGAACTGGTACGGTTTCTCAGGCTTACTTAAGTTAAACTTAATAACATAAACGCACAGGGATGAACAGAACTTTAATTACATGCTATCAGATTCTATCAGAAGATGTGACACGTACTTTTTGCTTTAAAATTTCAGATCCCAGACAAAATTTGAAGTTCATTAACAATTAATATAAGATTTTATTTTTTATTTTAGACTAATATTATAGAGTAAAGCTATCTAAAGGTAAACCCAATAATTTTAGCCCCTAGCGCATCAATTAACTCGTAGGTGTTTTACACGTATTCAGCCTTCGACAATTTAGAAGAGGTGATCTTTATGTTTCAGTCTGCTCCATTTCTTCCAAAATACTAGGTATTATAACAGAATTTTATTTACATTTGCTCCTGGCCACTAAAAACGAAGTACTTCACATTTCCTAGATGTCCATGTTACTGATTTTATAACGAACAAAATACCATCAATAATACATCGACGTTATCTTACACATTACATTAAGTACATACAGCATTGTCTTAATAGGTCGAAGCAAAGACTATAAATTATCAAGTTACATTAAAATATACATTGGTGACATTTGATCAAAATGTGTATGTAGCAATAACTAAATATAGTATGCTGAATTTAAAAATTTCAGCCGATTCAGTCGAATTTCGAAATTCTTGTAAGGCATGCTTCCTCTCTTTTAAATTGCATACAAACCTACGTACATCTTAAATTGTAAGTTTTACTTTAAATAATATAACTAATGTTTTAATAACATAATAATTAACATATTAAATATCACTGCACTCTTCAGAGCGTAGCGTTACAATTATTTCTATAGAATTAAATGCATTTTTATAATGAGCCCGTTAGAAATCAGAGTGATACAATTTTTTTATAAACGATTCTATCAAAACATTTTTGAACTTCCAAGTCTTTAGACACCCACAGATTCATAATATTTATTTGCATTATGTGAGCAGTGCAGAACGCAAACAATACAGTTATACAAGCAACAAATCGGTAGTTTCTTGCGAAGATTCCCATTGACTTGCAGGAAATGATGCCACGTCCTCAAAATGGCTGCTTTCAGTTTAGTAACCGGAGAGGTCAGCAAACGTTTGATCCACTTCTTCTGCTATCGCTTTATATTTACTACGTTCTTCCAACACCTCGTCTGTTGTTAGTAAGAATTAGTGAGTTAATGACAAATTAACATGAAAACGATGTTATTTAATAGTACTTATATGTTTACTTACGAGAAAGATGTATGTAGACATCAATTTGATTTATCATTAGTTGTTAAATGGTTTTAAAGACACAAGGTTAAAATAAACTATAAAATGTTTTTTTTATTTTTAATAGGGCGCTTATAAAATGACATATACAACTAATTACTGTTACTGTACTATTTGGGATCTAAGTACATACATTTTAGGGTGCATATAATATCTATTTTTCCCAAAAGGACCAATTTTACCAACAAGTGGTTTATCCTGTTCATAGACGGACGAAGCTCTCGAAACAAACTATTGGCAGAAAATTCATCACAAACCTGTACTATGTAGTCTGTTCACTAATATAGAGTCGGTAAACCCGCAGGCGCACTTATTACTTTACTTTTATTTTATTATTTATATTGTTTGTTAAAAAGATGTTTTTCTACCCTAAGAATAAAATGAAATATAGGATACAACATTTATACTGTTCAACGTTAGACGACATCACATTTACAGTCGTCCATTTTTGACAGTGCGATTCTTTTGTTTTTAAATTTATTTGATGTTGATGGACCCTTTTTTAATATTGATCCAACTCTAGTTCTTGGTATCCCCACTATCTGTGATAGGTGCAGACACATTAATTTGAACACAATACCGATGGACATTGACCAAATATAATTTATTTACATGTTTTACAAAAGACCCATGTTTTTCTTTTGAGTTCACTCAAAATTTCATCTTGGGGCACTTCACTGTCCTTCCAAGGATAAAAACATTTTCTGTATTCAGAGCAGAGTCAACAAAAACATCCTTTCACTGCGGCGCTTCGTTATATAACGCCAAATTATCCTGCGGGTGTACTGCGCTTGCGTTAACCTTTCATATCGCAGTGACGCCTTTGACAGGATACGGCACGTGCCAAGGCAGCTCGATACAGAAGCAACCGTATCTAAGCGAACACTTTATGGGCTGTGGGTGTAATATACTTCATGAGTAAAGAACCCGACCAGAGTCAAACAATAGTCAAGTACTAATTATAGTATTATTATTGAGGTAGATATCAATCATATACATTTTTATAGAAGAGGGGGGCTAACGAGCATGCGACTCACCTCATGGTAAGCAAATACCGCCGCCCATGAACAATCGCAACACCAGGGGAATTGCAGATGCGTTGCCGGCCTTTTAGAAAGGAGCTCTTTTCTTGAAGGTCCCTAAGTCGTATCGGTCCGGAAAATTCGCCGGTAGTAAACAATTCCACAGAGAAGTTGTACGAGGAAGAAAAACTCCTAGTAAAACATACAGTAGTGAACCGCCAAGCATCCAGATGGTGAGGATGGTATCGGGAATTTCGATGCGATGTGCGTTCGTGAAATTTGGCGGCTGGAACTAATCCGAACAATTCTCCAGTACACTCCCCATGGTAGATAGGATAGAAAACGCAAATGGATGCAGCAACATCCTGCGCAACGCCAGTGAATCGACCCGATCAGAAAACACTCGGTCATCGACGATTCGAATCGCTCTGCGCTGGATGCGGTCAAGTGAAAGGAGCTGGCACTGGGGTGCCCCGGCCCAGAGATGAGAACAGTATTCCATATGAGGCCGTACTTGCGGTTTGTAAAGTTGCAAGCAATGTACCGGCATGAAATACTATCTCGCTCTGCTAAGCACGCCATCTTTTTAGAGGCCAATTTGGTCTTCCCCTCCAATGACAGCCAATGCCTCCTTGGACTCTACTACCTCCGCCCATCTATGAGTATCACCAGCTGATCGACCACGACGGAAACCGTATCGGCGGTCACTGATCAGCTGGTGATCCTCAAAGTACTTCATGAACTGGTAGTTTACAATAGACTCAATTATGAATTTACTTGGACGGGTCTGAGCGGTCGCCTTTCTTAGGGATCGGGGACAAAAGCTCTTCCAAGAATTCGGGACTACGCCTTGGGAGTAGGAGTACCGGAAAAGACGCGTTAAAAGTTAAAACCGGTGCCAACTCCGGAACACACATCTTCAGCACAATGGGAGGGACTCCCATCAGGCCCACTCGACTTACTAACGTCCAGAGAGAAGTGCTTTGCGAACCGGGCGCTGTGTAAACCGCGGGCGGTGTGTTCCCCCCGTCATCGAGAGTCGAGTTGGACGCAAAGAGAGAGCGTAACAGATCGGCTTTCTCCTTTGCGGCCTGGGCCAGTGAGTCGTCCTCTATATGCAGAGATGGTAGAGATGACTGACAGAAGTTCCCTAGGACAGCCTTGGCGAGAGACCAGAATACATGGGTTCCCGAAGGAAGACGAACTAGCTTCTCGCCAATTCTGCCGATGAGCTCAGACCTTACCTTGGCAATGACTCTTTGCCCAATGAGCCCAGGCCTGTTTATAGCGTGATGCTATTTTACAGGACACCACAGACGACGGAATAAAAAGTACCACACCCTGAAGTAATACATAACACATATGAAGTAACACATTTATAATTTACCATTCGACTAAAAGGCATAACAAATTAATTAACCGTCTGTGGCAACACAACAAAAATAAGTAAAAATTTTAACGCTTATTAGGAGCTTCAACTCTGGTCGGTTTCTTTATTCGTGCAACTACACCAAGCTGTCTGGTCACCATGATATTGGCAAATATTTAAACAAATGAAAGAAATAGTGTGTGCATTTATGAAAAGGTCTGTATCCAACAGTTGTCTGAAAAATGATGACCCTTTATTTAAATCATGCAATTATCTACAAATATAATAAACAGATTGGCAATATGAATGTTCTAACTACAGATAAATAACTTCACACATACGTTCCAATAACTAAATAAAATATATACGCAAAGTGCAATCATTATATTTTTTATATTTTAACATCATTTATATCTTGCTTTCTCTTCAAGTAAAGGAGAATATTTAAAGAATTTACTTTCTAATCAACATGCCCTTTAAGATTACAAGACACTAATATCAGGACCAAATACAAAATATAACCTGACAAGCAAAAGCAACCTTATTAATTAACTATATAATTAAACTTATGTACCTACGAAGGTAACATTCTAATAAAATCATTTCATTTTTTAAACTTGAATTTCGATTCAATTTAATATGTGTAAAGGAAAATAAAACGAAAATAATAAATAATAAATTATTTATTAAGATAAATAAAAAATAAATACCGCCATAAAACTATGGATTTATATAATACTTTAAATCAATATAAAATATAAAGTAAAATACGTCTATACAGATATTGTGTGAATCGCAGGCAGCTGGCGTAGCCTTGGGAAGAGTGGTGATGCAGCGAGAACTTAATCCTTAAGGATGAGCTCCACGAAAGCGGTGTCGAGGTCGTCTCCGATGTCCTTGTATTTCTCCTTCTCGGCGACAAGTTCGTCTGCATATACGTGCGTATTAAAATTTTCATCGGGTATAATTACCGTACCATTATAAATTATTTTATTGCCCAATATGAAGCAAACATTTAATAGTCCTTATAAACGAACGTTTCGAAACGTGTCCTTGCTGGCAATAGTATACTTATAATATCTTTGTGATATTAGGCCTAAAGATCACTAAATATGTACTTATTCGATGAAGTTTATACATTATTATATACATATATACATTTGTAAAGGAAAATAAACCGTAACTGGTACACATACTTTGCCAGCGAAGGAACAATAGATACATTGCCAATTGAATTAATTCGCGCGCTCTTCAAGTCAAGTTTTAAAGCAAATTAGTGGCAACATTATGCGAGAGCGTGTGTAGTAGTAATAATTAAAAGAATGCTTACATGTCGCGTTCCTTTTCACTCCGAAGCCATGCGTCGCTCTCAATAAAGCTTGAGCTTTTGCTCAAAATGTCCGTGTCACATCAACGCTTTCATGCAATTTGTAAGGAAGCGTTTATTTCATAATTTAGAAAGTGGTAGTGTTTTACTCTTTTTAATTAAAGCGAGTTAATGGGTAACGTTTACTAGATTTTAAATACATGAATTTAGGCGTTAGTATGAGTTGAGTCTTCAATTACAGCGCGTGCAACGATGGCAGTATCGAGAAGGCGATTGTTCCATCAGGCCCAGTTCTCGGAGGAATCCGTCGACTTCAGTCTCGATTTCGTTGGACAACCCTTTACCGTTGATCAGATCGTCTGTGGAAACCAGCGCATTCAGTCATTTCACGCCGTTCATTTGTTAATCTGAATCGCGGACATGCTTCGAGCCACTTGGACTATTGAATAATGTATAAGGTATCGCCTAGCGAAACGCCGTTCCATCAGCTATGTTCATCTCATTTATTTTTAAAATATAAAATTTACAAAGCTAGCCTATTGGTATAATTTAATGTTGTGTTGTGTTCGCGTCAACAATTGTAATTAGTTAAAAAGTGGTGGTATGATGTGGTGACAAAAAAGACTTTATTCAGCAGGAGTTTCAGCTGGGGCTGCGGGGGTTTCGGCTGGGGTTGCGGGAGCCTCAGCTGGTGCTGCAGGAGTTTCCGCTGGGGCTGTGGGAGGTTCAGCGGGCGGCGCGGGAGCGGCAGCTGGGGGAGGCGGCGGCCTGCGCGCCTCTTCTTCCAGGCGCTCCTTTTCCTTCCTCGCCTCCTCTTCCTGCTTCTCTTTCTCCCGCCTCGCAGCCTCCTCCATTCGCTCTTTCTCCTTCTTCGCGGCCTCTTGTTGCCGGGCGCGGTTTTTGACGGCGTTTTCTAGCTGCCTCTCCGTGGGCTGAACTCCCGGTATCAACTCCACAACCGCGTCGTCAATGTTGTCACCGATGTCGTTGTATTTTTCTATCTCGTTGATCAGGTCATCTGTAGCAGGCATTGGTGGTGAGCTCGTCTCTCTCGATATATGGTCATGCGATTCTCTTCATGCCTCTCGCTGTTAACACTTTGAAACTGACCGGATTTTTCTTTGGGAAGCATGCGTTAACATTTTACTAAGTTCACTACTCTAGTCTCATCTCTTCGGTTTTCGAACTACATGCTCCGACATAAACTTCGTTATTACGTTTAAGGTATGTCCTTGCGTTCCTGGGATACATGCTTTTAACACATGGCGTCGCCATACTTCGCTCAGCATGTCTCTTAGACGCTTCCTCTCACGACCCGTGCTTAGGGTAAGTTATTAACAATACAAATTTGTTACCAAATAAAATGGTTGTTTAGTTTATCTCTGATATTTCTGCATGTTAAAGTGAATTATTTTTATATGAATGAAATGATCAGTAAAATGATAGCTGATAGAATCGACACGTCATTAGTAACTCACACAGGACAATAAAGGGTTCACACAGATTAGTAAAAAAAGAAAACCATCTAAAAATAATAATATTATATATTTATAAACACTTGTGTTAGAATACTCTTAAAATCATTAATTTATTTTTCACGAACTTATCTATTAATGAATAAATCGATAACATTTTAAAGACGGAATGGTTTCGATTGATCGAAGTTTTCGTATTGTAATAATAATATTGATATTATACTCACAGCACAATGAACGTGCTGTACTATGGAATGCTAGGCTTCAGTCTCGAGAGACGAGACTCGAGGCAGAATTATTGCCAGCGCATCTATATAAATAACAACCGTATTTGCAACGGACTCTCTTATGTGGAATGCTATTTATTTACTTAGCAATTAAATTAAATAAATAACAAAAACTCAAATTATGACACAAGAAAGGAATCATACTCGAAACAATGTCAAAATAATTCATAGCAAGTACATTCTTATAAATATTAATATTTACGAGTTACCGTCTCACTCATTTAAATAAAAAATATCTAATCTTTTCTATCATAAAGTAAATAAAGAGTTCATAGTAAATAATAGCAAACAGTGCACTCTTATAAATGAATATTAATAATTTTAAAACATGAATGTCAAAATAATAACATGACATTATTGATACACAAATACTGAGCCATTGAGTTTGTAGCAATATTATACATCGCGCATTGGTCCCGAAATTGGAATGTTCATTTGCAATGTGAGTGCCAAAAAGAAATTTGCCTATTTCTTTATCTGTATACTATGAAAAAGCATTTAGGATAGTGCAGCAATAATTTGCAATAACACTTTTGAAAATCTCAATGGCAAAAATATAAATTATCCGTGTACGAAGTAAAAAATTGCACTTGGCAGTGGTGTCGTAGCGAACACTCCTTGACGTTACAATAAAAGCGGCTGGCAACTACTCTAAATCTAGAAACATCTAATCGCTCGCCCGAATCACTAACCGTTTGATAAGGTTGTTGATAGTTCTACAAAAAGAAAGACATATAAAGAGAAGTTAATGAAAGAAAGCCATTACACATACAAGAACTGTCACAAACACGATGTGATTGAAGAAATATTTCACTTCATTTGCATTTCGCGCCAAGTGATTTTAATACAGAGCTCTCGAAAAGCAGCCTTACATAATATTTATAATATAAAAAAATATAATATTAGCAAATAGGGTAAATATAAAAAATGCCGAGAGATACAAGTAAAGTTGGGAGTAGTGACTCGGGCGTAGCGAGGCAGGGGGGGCGGTGGGGAGCGGGGGGGAGATGTTCACATGTTCTGGATGTCGTGGAGCGTGGCCTCCATCTCCTCCTGCAGGAGTTTGCTTTTTTCGCGCTCGGCTACCAGGTCGTCTGCAAGGTCGGACGTGGCCACGGTCAGTCGCACACAAAACAACGTTCGGTTCAAACAACGCCGTAGACGATTGACATATTATCTCATGAAAATTGTATTTTATTATTACAGTAAAAAATAAATAAACAGTTGTCAAATCACAATACCGCGTTATTTGAACCGAGGAGCACAGGCAAAATTAAAGTTTCACGTAAATAAAAAACCATGCAATCACAGAAACGAAGACAATAACGGTCCGAGCACTAGTATGAACACAAAAATACATGCTAATACAATTATGTGCACGTAACTGAGATTTTCATTTATTTTTTGTGAAGACAACAGTATGATGAAATCAACAGTTATGAGCACCGGAAAATTAAAACTATATAATGTTACAATAAAAATTAAAAAAAGCTAGAATTATAGCACCATGATAGAGTAACTAAGCTTTCACATCTACTGTACAACTTTGTAAAAACGCAGCTCTAACAATGCTTCAAACGAGCTAGCTTGAATTGTTCAAAGCTTTGGGTATTATGTAAAACTCTGATGCAACTTGACTTCAGAGACATTAACTTCTACTTAGCTAATCTGCCGTACCGGAAAATACAACTGTGCAATTATCTGCAGGACCTTTGAAACTAGCATCAAAAATATTCATTATTCATAGTCTTAAATGCTTGACGTTTGGTAATTTATAGTGAATTTAAATATAATAAATTCAGTACTTAACATATTTTATAATATAACCCGATTTTTTTCCAAAAACAACTATTATTACCTTCAAGCCTGTCGACCTCCTTTTGAAGTTTCTGAACTGAACGCTCGGCAAATTCGGCGCGCGCCTCGGCCTGAAAATATTTTAATTTATTTAAAGTCGCTGAACTGAGATGAACAGCCTATTCTTTGTTTTCCCTTCGTCTAATATTGACGTTCACTTTAGTATATTTTTAAAAAATATTATAAAGTATTTTTATTAAAACTCTTAAGAAGAAATATATGTTACAAAGAATAGACTGTTGCTTTTTCATACTGCACATCAGTTTTAGTTTTATTAATTTCAAAATGTTAATTTCTCAAGCGGTCTTACTTATGAAAAAATTTAAGAGATTTCCATAGCATACTCTTTTATCAACTTTGTTAAACACACATAAATCGCATTTTTTTTAGAATTTTATTCAATAGTGCCCCATAAAAGTTAATATGCTGATAAAAATTACTAAACATGTTTACAGTTCATATTAAATGTTATAATAAACAGTTCGTATAACTTATTCATAAACGTAACGCTACTTAGATCAGATGCAGCTGCTAATTTTATCTTAATAATTATTGTAGATTTCAGTTGTTATGCAGGACTATTTTCAAAGTCATGGAAGGTTTGCGTTCTACTTATTAGTCAATAATATTACGTTGAATAGAACTAATAAATCCCTTAACATTTTTTCCATAAGACCGTGATCTTTTTAACTTTATTTAAATTTCAAAATATTAAAATATTTTTAACTAAAAGTGAAAAATATTAACGTTAAATTGTATGGACAAAAAGTACCATAATTAAAAAACCAAAGCGACACAAACACCATGCAGTTTACCTTGACCGCAAGAAGCTAAGTGCTGTACTGGCTGAATCACTAAGAAACAATAAATATAGTATACCATCACCCTTTTTAAATATAATTGCCATACCATAAATTTGATGACTGATTATTGCTATATACAAAAGAACAGCAGGTGGCTTTGGTCACAACTTTTGATATTGCCGAAAAGTTCAAGTCATTAAAGTTAATTTCCAAGTAGATAGTTTTAATAACGAGAAAATCATATTGACAACTAATTGATAGAATCAGGCGTTACTTTGCGGAAATCCATTATAATAAAAAAATATATAAATTTCTTCGCAACCTTCCGCTAAACAAATACAATGATGTGTCTTACCTGGATTGAAGAGCACCTCCCGCCCTCCCTCAATTGCATGCACTAACTCCGTCACCACTAGTCCCAACACCACTACTCCCAACACCACTATTCCAGGCAAGACACACCATCGACGATAATACGACACGTGTTTCGCCTCTACACGAGGCATCTTCAGGTAATGTAGACTCTACGGCCGTAGAGTGTACATTAGCTCGACTCTACATTACTATCGTCGATGGTGTGTCTTGCCTGGAATAGTGGTGTTGGGAATAGTCGTGTTGGGAGTAGTGGTGTTGGTACTAGTGGTGACGGAGTTAGTGCATGCAATTGAGGGAGGGCGGGAGGTGCTCTTCAATCCAGGTAAGACACATCATTGTATTTGTTTAGCGGAAGGTTGCGAAGAAATTTATATTTTTATTTTTTTTATTATATTGACAACTGTTTTGCTATTTGAATTTGCGATTTTTCCAACGTTAAACATCAAACGTTTTCAATTCCCGGTACAAATTTTCTGTACATTTTAATTTCATCTACAGTGTTCTATAATTAACTATTATATATAATGTTTTGTCAATTGTAATTTTACATAAAGACGTATGTAATATTTAAAGATAATTTCATTCAATGAGCGGCAAAATCAATCACTGTAAAAAATGGCAACCAAAGCCACTCGCGGGGAGCGTAACTTACTTGCGTCAATTTCTGCGAGAGGCTGTGGATCTTATCCTCGACGTGCTCCCGCGACGCCATCGCCTAGCCACACAGGACTCGTTATATGGGGCAAGCCACCGCCATGCGGGCTGTACTGCGATGTTGTGATAGTACGCTCCAAACAAATTAGCTTTTTATATAGATCCTCGTGATCGACAAGTACTATTGGATAGCTCAGCTCTAACTAAAAATAACTACAATTGAAAGCTTCCTTAAGCTTCATTTTATATGCAATATTTCATTTTTAATATGTATATAAAAAAACAAATACTACAAAAGCGTAGTTGCATGAATCATTCATAAGTTACGAAGATAAAATATTTACAATTTCACTCACAGCCTGTATGAAATTAAAAGAAAAAGGGGTGCTAAGGAATAAATAAATTTAATTAAAAAAACTGTTGAAAAAATTATACCCAATAAAGCGTACAATCACAACACAGGCACATAGTACATAAATAATGAGTAAAAATAGAAAAAAAAATTAATACACAGGAGACACATAGAAGAAAGAATTCTTAAATAAAATATGGAAAGGTGAAGCACCAACCGCTGACAGCCAGACGTCTACACGAACCTACCACCATCGTACACAGCCCTTACATCTTTACTATATATAACAAGCATAATATCCACAGTTTAACTCGATTACATTACATATTTTACGAATAGCAATGGCGCAAGGGCCAATATCCTCCAACGCAATGGCAATGAGAGCATGGCAACGACCAAAACCAAATCTATCTACTTCTTCCTTGTTGTTCGATTTTACCTCTTTCAGCTGTGCGTTGAGGATTTTAACTTGCCCTTCGTATGTTTCTTCTCTTTGCGTCGCCTGCGATTATTTTACATTAACGAATATATAAAAAAAACAGCGAAAACGAAACTCCATGCTGTATCACACAATGTTGCTATTAGAAAAAAAATCTTATTTGTTATTACTGCAACACTGACAGATACCATAAAGTTAAAAGAGGTAAATAACGATTAATATTTAAAAACTAAAACATCAACTGTTAAAAAAGTAAAACAACATCTAAAAAAAAAGAAAGGACGGAATATCGGTATGGATAAAACAGAATCTGCGCAGGACGCACTACGTTCTTTGCCTGTTTTACCACAATTACTGTTAGTTAAGTAAATCAGGCATAGACTACGCTACATGAAGTAGGTGTACAATAAATGCAGTTAGGCAAGCGTAAAAAACACTCGCAAATAAACCGATCCCGTTCGCTTTCACACCTCCTTTAGGCGGGTGGTGAGGGTTTTGATCTGATTTTTGTACTCCTCCTCACGTTGGTTGGCCTGTGTGGAACGGAACTTGATTAACCTTCTACAAATAGTTTTAGGAACCATAAAATTAACTAATAAGTTTTATAATTTGCAGTATAATCGTACCAAAAAACATACAGACATACGAGGAAATTTAATTTTTGTCTTATATTGAATTACTACAATAAATGGTTGGTGCGAAGTCACACAAAAAAAATTGTCAATTTTTAATTTTGATATTTAGGCTTAAAAATACACTGGAATTCATAATGGCTTTTGTATTTAAACGTCTATATTTCAACATACCTTCTCCTCGGAGACTTCCAGGGATTTCAGGTTGTTACCAACAACACGGAGTTCTTCCTCAAGCTCCACGATTTTGCTAGAAAAAAGTAAATGCGAAAATCAATTTTAACTGAAAATTATTTTTACGCTTTATGTATAAAATTCTAGTTGACTCAGAAATTACTTTAAATCTAACGAGGTCTCAAATCATAAGTTATAATGTATCTTTAGTTTGTTGTTACACTCTCTCTTAGAACGAGTGATGCAAAATCCTCTAATACTGTTGTTAGACAAATATTTGAACATTTTTACAATGCAATCTTTCAGATAATAATAATTCTTGAGTTTACATAATAATAATAAGTATTTATACTAAGTTTTATAATTCACAAAGCGTGCAAGATACATCGATCGTAAAACTTTTGTCTTAAGCTTATCCATATTTATTATGATTTAAGAACAGTTATGCATTACAAATATCAGTACAATCATATTGAAATTATGGATAATAGCCACAGACAAAACATGCATATAACATAATATTAATAAATTAAATTAAAATTGCTGCGTAAAATTTCAAAACAAAGCATTTTTAAATTTTTATATAGGAATACGTACCAGAGACAATACATAAAAAAATTATCATTTAATAAAATATGAAATAAGATACCATTAATAGAGTAATTTAACCGAATTCATCATCATAACTATTGTTTACAACCCGACGTTTGGACCTAAACAACTTATTATTGCTTCAAATATTATGTGCTAGATTTTGATCCTGAGGTTAAACTTATTAGCATTACCCGGGTAATGATGAAGTTAATCAGTAAATATACATATTATATCGAATTATCAATCCATTTCGAGTTTATTATTTTTTACAATATTAAAACTCCCGAATACCTACTAGGACGTAATTTTGTTACTATTATTAAAACGATTTCTGTAATTATTTTTCATTAAGAATATCATTACAAGGTATTGTATGTACAGAGGCGACTAGTTCAGTTACCAACCATGTGGCTTACTGGTCAGTGCGTGTGTGACTTATGTCGTCAGCCTTGGCATCGAATCTCAGTCGGCACCAACACTTGTACGGAAACAAATCACGCCAAAATCAGTTTATGCCCTGATTAGAAATGGTAAACCCATTTCACTTGTAATCGTGATTCGAATTCCACCAAGAAGTCTACATAACTTTAGTAAACTATCTATTCAGTAAAGGTATCTTGAGGAGCTCGTCTATCTTAGTACCACTCTATTACCTATATCTGCCGCTAAATAGCAGTGAACGGACTGGTTAGTTCCAGTATGATAAGTACAGAGAACTAGTTTAATCTCAGGCTCTGAAGCATTGCATTCAAGTTCTCAAGTGACAACGCATTAGTAGCCCTCCTAATTTGAAATTGATTGCACGTCATCACCAAATTACGACTATTATTGTGACGCTAATCTTACGCAAAAATACTCTAAGAATGGTATCCCGAAGGTAGGTAGGTAGTGGAGGGTCCCCGGGCGACGCGGCTCACCTGTCGCTCTGCTCGGCGCGCTCCTCGGCCCGCTCGAGGTCCTGCTCCATCATGACGAGCTTGCGCGCCACCTACCGCCCGCCGAGCGTTAGTACACGCCCACACGCACACACACACAACACACACTACGCTACGGAGCCGCGCGCCACTCACGACCGCTCGCCTCGACGGTGCACACCACTCAAACTACGTTCTGCACCACCAGGAGATTCATAATGGCGGCTGGGGCATGTGCATGGGGCATGAGCTTGAGGTGAGAATGTGAAGGAGGAATGTAGGCGGGTTATGACAAATTATCTAAAGGAAATGGTGAATTTGAGGGTTCAACAGAATGGCTTTAGCCCCAATAAGGGTTTATAGTCGTAAAATGTTTCTACTTGTATTGTCAGTGCAACAACTAAATATTTACCTGTGTACTTAAATGAAAGGGTAAAAGCGAACAAACAGGCGATAGGAATTAATACAAAGCGAGGAGTCGAGAGTGGCGTCCGAACTCAATAAGTAAATAATAAACGAGGGTTGTCCCAAAACATTTAGCTCTAAATATTTAGTATCAGTATTGTTTAAGTTAATCTAAGTGCTATCTAGTGCGTCAACGTATTCGTTATGTGATGTGTGCGCTTGCATATGTGCGGCACGCATACGGCCAGTAATTCTGGTGTAATGCGGTGCATATCTGAAAACGAAAATTGCCCTATACCACACATATTCCTTAGAAACCTAACCTAGCCACGTTCAATAATAACACACACTAAGGACAGAAGTTTAGTCGACACATTGACACGATAGTAAACATAAGAAATATCCATGAGATGGGGCAACCCTTGTTTTTAGTCTGAAATAACAAGATAGAGACGCTTGCGTTTTTAACGGTCCGCAAGCGACCCTGTCCTGCACGATATTAACATTACGCAATCTCAAAATAAAAATCAACAGGCAGCAGCACTAAGCAGTTAATTTAAATAATGCAAATTAAAAATAAATATCCTCGTTCGCTGCGTCCATCTCGTAGAAAAACTAGAATTTACATGCAAACAAAACATCCAACGTCAAGAATTTACACCGATGTAGGTAAATCGGTTTAAGTGCAGATGTTAACAAATTATAATGGGCAAAACCATGCAGTGGCAGAAAAATTTGTTGCACAACATAACCTTATGGACCCCACAGCGTAACATTTCGACATCAAATGACATCGTAAATAGAATAAAATGTGTACAGCATACATTTTTGTCAGAAATTGATGCTAATAAGTCTTGCAAGTCTTTTTCATTCACTTTAATCTTTGTAAATTATTTATCTAAAAAATCTAAACGATAAAGTGCTATGAAATGTAAAAATACTAATGATGGCAAATTGTATGCTAATTATTGTATCCATTTAGGAATTATCACAATGTATCGTGTTCCGCTGCGGTCCCTGAACAAAGGCAATGAAACCTACGATTCACCGGTCTCGGCACGCTCCTCCGCGCGCTCCAAGTCTGCCTCAACCATGGCCAGCTTACGAGCCACCTGAAGACACCACCACAATGTAAGAAATCTTACTAAAATTCAACGCACACAATCTACCAATACTTAATCTTGTGCAACCGAGCCCTTCATATATGGCCGTAAGGCTTATGTAACACACGCAAGGCAGGGCACTTGTTCGACCATATAAGGCGAAGAAACTCAAGATCAGACGCGATACCTTTCCTTTTAGGCTGCTGACTTCTACAACTGCCTTCACTGAACAGGGTCATACGTCAGGGGAATTGGGACAGAGTATGAAACCATCTGGCGCCCACACGTCGCGTTTTTGTTTCTTTTTATAAATTTCCTCCTTGCGAATCAAGTACAAATAAGGAATGAAAGACACTATCGTGAATGAATACTTGTATGGAAATGCGATAAATTATCGTCTATTGAAAGAACTATATATATTTGTCATAAAAGACACATCATCATGCTAGGTATTAGATGCACACATGAATTAGCAAAACATTTAGGGGAATTTCTGTTTAATAGGACTGTATTAGTTTCAACTTCGTACATTGAGTACAACAAATACAAGTTATGATTGAATTCAAAATAGGGAGACAGATATAGAAAGACAAAGAAGGCATGTGTAAGTATTATATGAACTTTCTTCTGTAGATAAGATTTATTAGGGTAGATCAAAATTGAATGCACACACAAATGGAATTATGTATATCTTGAGCAAATATTAAATTGCTCTTCATAGATAAAAGTTATATATTGTGGCCAGTTTAAATATTCCGTTTTGTACAGAATATATGCGTACGTAGTTATGAAGCAGGACAAGCAAACCAAACGACATCTAAACTCAAAGACCTCATCGTATTTCTTGTCAGCTTCCTCAGCGAGGAACCTGGCTTCCTTCAGCTGGTTCTCCAGGGCGTCCATGCGCTCCTCATCTGCCAAGGACCTGTTCTCCAGAACCTTGCGGGCACTAAACGCCACAAAACAAAACTTAAATAAAATGTCAACTTTATTAAACCTATTAAAAGCTAATCACTATAAATAAATCAAGGGTGACCCGAGAGTTAAAAGACATGCAAGGACGAACACAACTAATCTGCAAGAAACACTCAAAGCGTACAAACAAGTTCGGATCGAAACATCTGCAAGAGAAACGGTTTGGACTCGGCGTTGAATGTTATTCACACATTACAACGTTTTTACATTTAACGCCGATTCCTTATCAATTTTATAGTGCTTCTGCGTTTTGTTTTAGAAATAATCTCTTATACGTAACTAATCAGAATTTACAAAAGGTTGAAGCAATATATACATTTCAAAAAATAACATTAAAACAAGTTACACGTTACGTGTCATTGTATACGTAGAATGACAAAAATCCTAACATATTGGAATAATTTTACAAACTTGTTATTGTGTTTTATTGTATAGTGTGACAGGGCTGGCTATAGAATCCCAAGACTACGAACAGTGACATTTATACAATAGATATTGGACTTGACATTTAATTTTCTCTGCAGTAAGGTGAAACGACTTTTGCCAAAAACTTTTAAGTCTTCGTCGTATATGTATCGTAGGTATATGCTCACATTACAATTTAAGACCGACATATTGACATATCGATTTCTCGTATTAACGTTCTTTCAAGACTCGTTTTCTTTGGACTTGTAGAAATAAATTTTGCTGCACTTGAACAAGTTTAGGAACGTAACATGGTAAAAATGACACTAGATAGATCGACTTAGGTACCCAAAATTCTAGCATATAATGACACGCAACTCATATTTTTATATTATGGTTAAGGTTTCACCTCTTCGTATTTCTTGTCAGACTCTTCGGCGATGAGTTTAGCTTGCGCGAGCTGAGCTTCCAAGATGGCGACACGATCGTCCTCCATGTTTGTTCGATTCTCCAACGCCTTGCGTATTCTGGTTAGTGCGGGGCCAAACACATGCATGTTATAACATCGGTAGACATGTAAGTATGGTCATGTAACATTTTTTTTATTCAATGAAGTGAAGTAAAGGAAAGGAAAAACACATCAAAAAGCACCTATGTTTTGCATTCATCCTTACATTGTTTTATTGTTAGCATACATTACACAATTAAATTATGAAAATTTTTGGTTGATCAAGATTTACTGTTACTGTATTTTTATTGTCTGTATGCAAATGGTAACACTAAAGCGTATTTACGTTGATATTTTTTAATTCTAGATATATATACAGTACTCTCTCGCTAATCCGCCACCATAAAATCCTAATTATCGGCGGATTACTGAAAACCGCGGATTACAATGTACAGTAACAACAAATTGAAAAAAAAAAAAACAAAAAATTTATGATTTATGATGTTTTAAGTAATCAACAAACATGAATCTTTTATTAAAGTATTTATTAATATTTGGAAAAAAAATGGCTGCTTGTTTTTGCCAAAATATATCTTTTTCTGACAACTTCATCGCGCATTTTACGTAAATTTGCAAACATATCGCATGGCTTTCCATTTTCTTGAGCCCATTCCATTTTCTTGAGCCCATTTAATGCAAATATCTACGCTATTCAGGGCATCTTCAGATTTGACAGTGGTAACACCATGAAACATGACTTCTTCGTCTAATAAGTTGTCCGGCTATCTAACACTCTTTAATCCGGGCGGACTAAAGACCGGTTGTTTAGCACCGTGCGGTGGAGTATAAGAATTATGTTCGTCTTACGCATGAAAGAGAGGTAAGACGGCGGATTATCGAGTCGAAGACTTATAGTGCCGGCGGATTACAGAGTTTAATCAAGACCAATCTCCAGTCCAAAAACGGCGAATTATCGTACTTGTCGGATAATCGAGCGGCGGATTAGCGAGAGAGTACTGTATTATATTTGATATTAAAAGTAATTGGGATAAAACACAAAACACACATGCAAACGTAAATTTGAAACAAAATTAAAATAAAGGCAGGCATTATAAATTTTAAGCAGCCGAAATAGATTTCGTGAACGTCGGTACCAATAATTTTACATTTAACTTTTATAAGAAACCACACTTTCGGCTGCTCGTATCTCAGATGCTTAAAATTCATATTACCTATTAAACTTTACTTTTGTAATAACAAGTCCATACTGTGTAGCTTATAATGTAAAAATAACTATATAAAATTTGACCCACTTCTTGTTTTCAATCAATATTAAATTGCTTTAGGGGTAATATAAAATACCTACTAAAGAACTTTATAACATTAATTACGTATCGCGTAACTTTCTCGGCTGATGTCAAAAGATCCAAAACCCACAAAGATAAATTTGTGAAAGGTCAGTCTTTTAAATCAATGGAAATACATAAGAGATACAAAAAAATTTGCAGAATAGGTTTTTGATATTCTATTAGTTTGTCTGTACCGGACTATCAAGCTAGACTACTGCAGCTTGCACTTAATTATACTCCTACAAGAAATTAACGAAATTATCGCAATGTATTTCTCTCGTTCCTCATCCAAATCGGATCCAATTTAAATTTTTATTTCACGAACAATAAAAGGATTCTACTTAAACAATTAATTTATGAAAAAGAAAACAAAACCGGAATATGGCAGTGGTAGATACAAATTTGATTGTAAGATAATATTTGATTTAGTGTCATTGTCGATCCAGAGAAAAAACAGAGGAATAAGTTTGTAAGGACTAAACGCCGACCGAATACCCTCATCAAAAGTGGGATTTTGAAGTCCTAAATGGCGTCATAACTATTTCTTTTATTTAAAATAAAACGCTATCAAAATAAAATTACTATTATCAAAATTGATTATTATAATCATAATTTTTATCGCAACACAGCCGTTTGCTTTTAATCAACTAAATCATACCTTGAGCGAAATAACAGTTTGGTAGACTTTACAACGTTATGAATGCAAAACATTCTTTTAGCTACTAACTACAAGTCTCCAAAGTTTCCGTATTGTAATAGTATTGCAGAATATCGATTACTTAATTGGCAAAAGCCCCTAACTTTATGCAGCCCTTACACTCACAATAAAGGGTTATGACTCACCGTTCTGACTCATCAGCAGCTTGGCTGGCCTCCGCTAACTTAGCGGTGGCTGTGGCGAGACGCTCCTCAGACCTCTCAAGGTCTTCTTCTAGCAGTTGGATACGTCGGTTGAGTGCAGCCACTTCTGATTCGGCCTGTGGAAACATATAATTTTATTATCCTCAATTTTTGATATCAATGCTATATCACATCCACCCCTTTCATATCTATAAACTGTTTCATATTTGAAAACGAGACATGCAATCCCAGTCTGTCCTAACCATCATCATCATCATTACCCTTCGTAAGTCTATGTACTGCTGAACAAAGACTTCCTCTAAGAAATGACTGCACGGCTTACCAGGTCGTCATTCCACCTAGTATGTGTTCGTCGAGTTATAAGAGTCCAGTACCAATAATATAATGCCACATTATTCTTTCTTGTTACAGTTCGCAACGGTGAACAATTTTCGTTTTGGATTAAAAGAACCATTTATGCAGTTTTATAATTTTTCGTCATCCAGTGAGACATAAATGCGTCTGACTGAAGAAACTAATCAGAATATTTAGCTTTCATATATTCAGTGTAATCATATTATGAGTTGTGTGTGGTAATTTTAGGATAGATTGTACATATAGTAGTATTCACAACTATATCGGATAACGCTAGGCGTAATATTTTTTTAATTAATAAGATAAACAAACGAGCACAGTCCACCTGATTGTAAGTAGTTGCTGTGGCCCATAGACACATAGCTACATCTATCCTTGATTAGGAACAGTAAAAAAGGTCTTCGGTTCTCTACACTCACCACACAAAACACAGCAGCGTTAAGGGGAAATATAACCTCAAATGGCTTAGCAAGATCCTCCGTTATGCCGAAAGTATTGCAGCATTAATTTTGAAATAAATATATGGTAAAGTTGAGGATTAATGTTAAGGTTACTATGTTAGACGAAAACACGATTCCGTAAAATTTTCTCGATAGAAAAAAAATCCAAAGTTACCTCCAAACTGAACAATAAACCGCTGTTATTCATAAAATACTTTAAATAAGATCATGAAACTTTGCATACTAACTGAACTAACCATAAAGCAGTGCTTATGTTATTTACTTTTTTTTAAATATCATTATTTTCACTTCACTGCGGAGCGACAGGAACCAAGCTTACGCGCCGATAGTTTAGGTAATTTCTTTTTACAGTGAAAATAATGATATTTAAAAAAAAAGTAAATAGCATAAGCACTGCTTTATGGTTAGTTCAGTTAGTATGCAAAGTTTCATGATCTTATTTAAAGTATTTTATGAATAACAGCGGTTTATTGTTCAGTTTGGAGGTAACTTTGGATTTTTTTTCTATCGAGAAAATTTTACGGAATCGTGTTTTCGTCTAACATAAACCTTAACATTAATCCTCAACTTTACCATATATTTATTTCAAAATTAATGCTGCAATACTTTCGGCATAACGGAGGATCTTGCTAAGCCATTTGAGGTTATATTTCCCCTTAAGCTGCTTTTTACGCTGGTATTCTGTGAAAGCGTGGTCTTTCCCCGGTCGAGCCGACCAATGCGTGCTGCAATTATACCACTAATATAACTGCAGCATGGCTCTACCGTGTAAAATATATGCATAATATAAAATATTGATATGCATTATATCCCACCAACAAATAAATGTGAAAAAGGGGTTAAGTAGTTGGCTCAATAACGAGTTAGTATCTGAACTGGAGCCAAGTGTCCTAGCAGTTCCTTAAATTATAGCCATAGGTATGTACAACGTTCTTCATTTGGTTTTAATTAGTAATATTATTATGATGATAGAGCTTAAAAAACAATACTTTTATATAGGTACTACTACTACTACTATTATATAGGTATGTACAACGTTCTTCATTTGATTTAAAATAAAATTTGATAGGTACGTTCAATACGAATTTGTAACTTCGATCAGTTATAATTCGATACGACACGACAGTATCAATAATTTTTGAGTGTTGTCCCTAAAATAATGTGGAAATATGTACATAAACATCAATGTTTTTCCAAATTAAAAATATTAGAAGGAAATGACGACAAAGTTATTATTTTCAACCAACTTCAAAAAAAGGGAGGTTTTAATTTCATGTATTTTTGTATGCGTGTTACCTCAGAACTTTTTTCTAGGTGAATCGATTTCGATGATTCTTTTTTTATTTGAAAGCTGGTGTTTCATGTGTGGTCCCATATACATTTGATCAAAATCTGACCAATCTTTTTTGAGTTATCCTTAATAATGCGTATTTAATTGACTTGGACTACATTGACTATGTTTTTATTTTAATTATACGTAAGTCGGTTATACAAAATGTTTAATTTTATCACTTGTGTAGGGTTAGTTTTAATTATATTTCAAACTAACCGCACCAATAACTGTTCTAAGTAAGTCACCTAGAAGTGGCCTAGGTTTTTGATGAGGGAATCATCAGAAATCAACCTTAATAATAACTCGATAACTATAATAGTTTATACATGACTTTTGGAATTCTATGTATGTTAAGAATAAAATGAAACTAACCGCACAATAACGCAAGTCAACCTAGAAGTGGCCTAGGTTTTTGATGAGGGAATCAGTCAGTAATCAAAATGGCTATTTTCAGACCTTAATAAGTAATAACTCGATAACTATAATAGGTTTATACATGACTTTTGGAATTCTATATATGTTTAAGGCGGCCTAACAATAAAATGAAAAATTATACGTTGTATATTCATATAATAGTTTTCAAATTATTGGGGGTCGAAAGATGCTCGTTTTGATTTGTGTAAATAGGTACACACTGCCGGTGCGTCACCCTTTTCTTTTCCAAACTTGGATTAGCCAAGTCCAAACTTGTCACTGTCCTGTATCTTGATTTTGTCATAATTTACAATTCGACAGAGGAAAAAATGTTGATTTAATTAACTTTTGTTCTTAGACGCTGTGTACCTACAACAGTCGCATTGTTAAATGTCGGCACATTATACGTGTTGAGAATAAGCAGTCGATCGGAATATTTTACTAGTAACGACATTATTTATATTCACTGACTTGCACATGTTTATGACATCACGCGTCCTTGTTGCGAGGATGCTCAAACGAGTCCCAGTTTCTCATTTTATCCTGTGTCGTCATAAATGCGTGGTTGTTAATAATAACTACTGAGTATGGAATGGAACCAATCGTTTAGGTAGTAATCGTATATTCAATTCACTCTTGTTTATATAAAGTGAATCCATAAACATTTAAGACAAGACATGAAAAATAGAATTATTTGTTCAATACCTCCAATGTCATTAGGCCATTGGTATATTAGGTGACTTTGAACCCATATTAGCGAATATTATCTGCTTAATACAATGAACTCCAGAAAAAAAGGAAGTAGACATTTTTTTAAATAGCCTCTCTAAATTCAAAAAGTTACTTCTATAGCTGTGCAAGTTTGAGTACGGAATAATGTTCGATTAGTCTAGTTTTTTTAAATATTTTATCACTTTTTAAATAAACATTAAACACACTTGCAAGTCGAGGTAGCCTGTAATTAAATCTGCACATAGCTTAAGAATTTAAAGCGTTTGGTGTAAGATTTGTTTGCTGTCATTAATAACTAAATTAATTAATTAATCAATAATGTACCTACTACCTAAATTATTAATTACTTTCGATAATATAACGTCGTCAAAATTTAATTCATATCAGTTTTCTTTGGTTTTAATTAGTAATATTATTATAATGATAGAGCTTAAAAAACAATACTTTTAAGTAACTGCTACTTTACTACTTTTTTGTCCTATATAGTCCTTATAAACTACCTATAATTATTTAGATATAAGTAAAAAATAAAACTATTTATATATAACGTACGTAGGTACGTTAGACGCTACATAATCTATTACGTTAACTAAGCCCATGTTTTTTATTACCTTTCGATCTGTGCACGATTTTTGTGTCTGGTAATTTTAGTATAGATTAACTCCTTACCACTAACCTTATCAAATCTAGAAAACACGTTAACTACTTTCCTACATTTTAAGTACAAAATAAGCGCCTGACATAGACTAAGGTCTAGTACATTATCATCATTACAGCCCTTGACAAGTGTACTGCTGAACATAGGCCTCCCAAGGATAGCCCACAAAGCACGCTCCTAATCCACCTGAGTTGAATTAAGAACTAGTGAGAAATTATTATTTTGCATAGAAAAATCTTACATCTTTTAACTTTTAACTGCTTGTCATCTACAGTTAACAATTCCTTATCTTTTATCTGACATAATTTACTAAAACTGAAAATGCGGTTGGTAATTTTTACATTACTAAAACATGTGATGAAAATCGGTAGTCTACATTCAGAAATAGTTGCACAACAATGTTCAAGTTTTTTATTTCACAAAAATAGGAAGAATTATTTAAAAATACCTATTTAAATACGTGTACATTGGGAACTGCGAGAAATTGTTCTTTATAACCTATAGAACATTACGTCATAATATGATAACAGCCAAAAGTCGGACACGCCTTCCTGGCGCCGGTGCGGTCCTGCTAGGAGCTAGGAAATCTAAACAGAAATGGTTTTAGGGTAGCAGGCCTCCACGTATAATGGATGGTAATATTATCGACTCGACAACTCGACATCATGTGCTAGTGCTACACAACCAGCACGCGATTTTCAACCATCAAACCTGATTACGGATAATATCATGAATGGCACAAAAATTTAGATACCATTAATTTTGTTAAAGATATTAAAGAAAGCCTAGTTACGGTTTCTCATAAAGAGAAACCGTAATTTTGTTCGATACACATATTAAATCTATGGTAAGAATGAGTTAACCATTAAAAATAATGATCGCTATTTCACTTAGACACACTGTAAAGCAGCTGTAGTAGAAAGAGAGGTAAATATGCGTACGTCGAAGGCACACCTAAGTATGGCCGGACATTACTCACTATAGGTAGATAGCAATAGAACTACTGATATATCTCCTCAATCTAAACGAAATTTAAATTTCTCACAAATATAAACACATACGATCATCGAAATTTTCACAAAACACAACACAACACAAATTAACACAATTCCTTACTTCTTCTCTTCGCATTATTTCCACTTGCAATCGTTTGTGGTATTCCTCGCACTCATCCTTATATTTTTCCATTTCCTCTTTCGTTTGTCGCATCTTCTTTTTTAAAACATCCAAAATGGTGCCTTGCTGCATGTTTGTAGTCATTTTTATTTACTTTTGTGTTAATCAAGTGCCTAAAAGTTAAAAGTAAAGACACCTTCGCTCTACTTGCGAAAATGCTAACTGTTCGTTACACAGCTCCGTATCGTGTAGATAACCGAACAAGAATGAACACAGCCGGCAAATAAAATGGCCGCCGTCAACCTAGTCGATGCAACTTTATCACCGATATACTAATGACGTACACTTTACTGTAACAACTAACTCGATAACAATCGCAGCTACTTATTTACTAAAATAAAATCGATAATACGCTTAATTGCATATTTAAAACAATGTGTCTGCCGACTTTGATAAAACTTGTTTGAAATGGCAAAGGCAAACGTCAGTACCTAGTAGCTTACTGGGTGCGTTAACTTCGCTACGTCACAAAATGAAGCTATCCATGCGCGCGCTAGCTCCACCTGTGGACTGTTCGCGTAATCTACATCCTGTGGGGTCCAAATAGCACCCAGTTACAAAAGCAAAGTTTATACAAAATAAGGGATTGGCGCAACGCTTCAACGATTACACACAACAGAACTCCGGAAGCTATAAATAATTACATACTTACACACACTTTTTATATAACATGTAAAATGATGGTATCGAAACATTTTTCAAATTATATAATGTAAGTACAAAACTCTTCTCGTACATTTGGGCTGCTTATCATTTCAAAAATATTTTCATTTAATTCTATATGATATTTCTTAAATGAATTTTAATATAAAATTACAGAAAAATTAGATAATTATAACAGCGCCATCTCGTGTTAAATTTTGTATGTAATGCAAATATGCGACAAGTCATTACAAGTAAGTAGGGGACGACACGGGCAATGAAATAACTGCACAAACAAGCAGGCAACCGAAATTCGTATGTTATGACGTAATTTAGAAAGTATGTGGCTATTTAGGTATAACTCCGTTTAATGTACCTACAGACTGCAGGAATATAAGTGTTAATGTGTTTTGCTTAACTTTTTAGTTGTTAGGTACCTATATGTATTGCAATCATAATACGAAATAAATATTAACAGTGTCATACAAAACAAGGAACCCATATGCAATGATCTGATCTTGAGATTACAAAATTAAAAGTACTACTAACTATTTTTATGAGGGCTTGTATTATCCCAAACGCAATTAATATCAAATCAAACCTAACAATATCTAGTTGCGACGTTCCACAACGACGTAACAATATTTGAAAAGATTTGCAGACTTTCATAATATGTATTACTCACGGCTAAATGTACAAGGAAAGCATAAAACTAATACGTCCAGTTAAAAGAGAAAGATTCAATTTATCGAAAGACGGCCATATAACGGCACTTTAATAATTACGCTTAATATCATTTGTAACTTTAAATCGCGTTTTAACTGCAATATAATAACGATGAAATTATATAGCTTACCTACGTAGGTAAACTTTTCTTATATACTTATAACATGGGTTACAAACGAACACATAGTCCACCTGATGGTAAGTGGATGCTTAGCTGTGGATGCCATAGACATCTACATCCATTCTCGATTAAGAATCAAAATGCAGATGAGTTGCTACCACGTTGTGCTCTGCCACGTATAAACCTTATAAAACTACATACAAAACACGTATAACTACATACTTGTGCCGCAGCGCTGCTGTGCCACCCACCTAGCTGAGCAATTGAATTTGATAATATTTACAACTTTACAGACTCAGTGGCTTGGCGCACTTTGGGCAAAGAACTCATGAGAACTTGAAAACATTAAAAATGATCTTGATAAATGTGACCGTTTCGTGTCATTATGCGTAAAAGTAGACTTCTGCGAGCCCTATGCTTGACCATTGTAAGTAAACCTCTCAATTTAGGATAGGGTTATTACTATAGCAAACCGTTACAAAAAAGAAACTGCAAGAATATCTTGGATCGTTTTAAAGTTCAAAGTTATGTTTAAAGCCTTAAAAAGGATTTAGAAGTTGTATAAAAAAGGATGTTCAGTTTCAGACAGTTTGAGAAATAAAAACATCACTTCTTTCTATTTACGCAAGAGACCGTGAAAAATAAATTAAAAAAGGAACTAAAGAAAGACTTGCCGCAACTTTGATTTCATAAAAACTGTAATAATATTCTAAAACGCTGCAGTTGTTTTATATACTTAAACTATCAACAACTGATAGTTATAACGCGGTCGCCACTGTGTGGTAGACATAAGTCGAAAAAATTAATCACCGTTCAAAAGGATATTCTTCAACCCAAAATCAAGTTGGCTTTAGGAATTACCACTATGTTTCAAATTAGCTTGAATTGTGTAATACGTATATTAAATATGTTTCGAATGCATTTAAAACTTTAAGACTGTTATACTTACTATTTCGTTCAGACATTTTCTATTTATCGGATAGGCACATATCAATGACCAAGAGTGCAATAAACGCAGATTCCTAAGTGCAATCATTATCCATTTAAGTAACTTCGAGTAAAAACTTTCCAGTATCTTTTTTCCCTTACCCATAATCAGTTCCTTCGTTCCTCTGTCAATGTTTCTCTCTCTACTCCTTTGCAATCTTCCCCCTTTTTTAAGAAATCCTTTACTGTAACTGCTGTACGTTTGTGGAACTCCTTATCTCTCCACATTCATCGTAATAAATCTTTTCATTCTTTTAAAAGCCTTGTTAAATCGTATTACTTAGAACGCTATTACATAAATTATTTTTCCTTTTTTTCTTTTCATTCAATCTATTATATCATATTTTATATAATTTTCACTTATCTTTATTTATATGTGTTTTAATAAGCTTATTTATTAGCCCCTCCATTTTCACTATTTTTTTTATAACATCAGTTCTCTATGCAAAGGTTGTCTGGAAGAGATTACTTTCAGAGTGATACGTCCGCCTGTTGTACATATACCTTAGGTTTAACTCTACTTGTTATTCTGTATTTTAGGTGTACAATAAAGAATAAAAACTGATGCCACATTAATTTTTGAGCCAGTTATCAGCGCCACTTTAGCTCAATTATGATTCTATGATGTCTGTGTTTAGAGTAAATATCATAAAATCATAATCACCACAACAAAATGGACATAACATCGGCCTTTGATTTCCACTTTATTAAGTTGACTTAGCCAATTCACTAAGTTTGAAAATACGTGGGCCATTCGTTAAATATTTTCAAAGAACTCAAAGAGCATTTATGCAAAGTTTCATACTTACAAGTATAGAACTTATTTTCAAAACTTTCCACTCCGTCTCGGACACTTCCTCTACGGCCTGCACGTACGCTGCTAGCGCATCTTTCGGTGATTAAAACCATATCCCAACAGCTAACTTTTTGTTTTAGGAAATTAAAAGAAGACACTTTTTTCCAAATCAGGGCTGTAAGAAAAGTGACCCAAAAGCTTAACCGGTTTTCTGTCCCTCGGTTTGAGCGAAGACTGCGCGGGCGTGTTGGCACAGTACAACTTTTTCAGTCGCTTATACAATTCTTGAAAGGAAATGCTAATTCGATTTCGTAAAAAATAATCCTGTTAATAATAATTATCAAAAGGTCCTGGATAAATAAATTGTTACCGTGAGATCCCAGTAACTGAACATTAACATAAAACCTGTTTTGTTTTTTTAACGATGTATCGAATTGCATTTGCATTGTTTCTGTCTTAATTCATATTTCGTTCTCGTGACACGCATAATTTGAAGCTGTTACTGATCTTAAACCTACCAACAATAGGTACCTATCAAAAACTCAAAGGCCATAACCCTATGCTAGGCTGGCATAAGGTAGCTGGCTGGAATTTGAGCCATAACGAATTTTTTGTTTATCGTCGTTTTCAAAATGGTTCTTGAAATACGTGGGCGGGTCAACAAGTTCGCGGAATGAAGGGGTTGGTGAAGGAAGTGGGATTTTTTTTACCGTCACTACTTGGTGACTTAATATAGCTGTAAATATCAAGTTTCATCTAGATCGGTTGATTAACCTTTGAAATATCACAGGATAAACAAGTCAATCGGGAAGTGAACCCTAACTACGGAGAAAATTAAGTTTCGTGCCGTGATTAAGTTCCTCACTTAGCATGGAAAACGCCACATATCATGTGTTTACAGGGATTCTTGCCCTGAAAAAAACGATGATTTATAAGTGGCATTGCCTTTTCAAATAAGGCGAAGATGAACAGCGCTCAGGCTGACCAATTGAGGCAACTTCCTCATTGTCGAAAAAGTGAAGAAACTCTCAAAAGAAAAAACAAGCAATGCAGAAACTCGTAATATGGATGTAATAGTACGGTGAATGTTCAATGTTCATTACATTTTTGGATAAATAACCTATAAATTATAATAAGTGTTTACAAATATTGTGTTTTAATTTAAAAAAAATAGATTTTTAACCTATAAATTTAAAAAATTGAAATCGGCACTAAAAGGTACAAAAAGGTACGTAAGGTAGGTAAAACAATTTTAGTGCTCTAAACCCGGCCCTCGTTTAGCTGTCCAAATTATTTATTAATGTGGAATTTGCGGAAATGTATCCGTTATGCATTTACGACAATTGGCGGCTATAAGTCAAACATATGCGTGGCGAAAAAGATGACAGGATTAAGACGAAAAAATTTTTACGTGTTTTCAGTTTTCAGTTTTTACTTGTTTCAACGCATATTCTCTGAATTTTTTACGTTCGTTTTAGGTAACTTATGGAATAGAGGACCTGAATTGGTACTTATTTCGCAATTCATTACAATTCTTCTGTCCGTGTGTATGCGAGTGAACTCCTAAACGACTAGACAGATGTTGATGAAATTTTATGTATGTGATTAAGCGAGAATGATTTAGATTCACAATGGGACCCGGTAGGTGGCAGTTGTCAAAATCCAAAAATCACCCGTGCGACGCCGTGCGGATTAATGGTTATGTTACAGAATTATATGGCCTATTAAAAACTCAGTAAAATCATTAGTAAGAATAGGTCTAAGGTTAAGGTCTTAAGGTTACCTTTGTAAAGTACATTTTTTTATTAAACAAAAAAATCTTGAGCAATATCAACTGCCAACCTCAAATGAAATAACTTTTAATAAAACGTAAAAATCTTGAGCAATATCAACTGCCAACCTCAAATGAATTAACTTTTAATAAAACGTAAAAATCTTGAGCAATATCAACTGCCAACCTCAAATGAATTAAATTTTAATAAAACATAAAAATCTTGAGCAATATCAACTGCCAACCTCAAATGAATTAACTTTTAATAAAACGTAAAAATCTTGAGCAATATCAACTGCCAACCTCAAATGAAATAACTTTTAATAAAACGTAAAAATCTTGAGCAATATCAACTGCAACCTCAAATGAAATAACTTTTAATAAAACGTAAAAATCTTGAGCAATATCAACTGCCAACCTCAAATGAATTAAATTTTAATAAAACGTAAAAATCTTGAGCAATATCAACTGCCAACCTCAAATGAATTAACTTTTAATAAAACGTAAAAATCTTGAGCAATATCAACTGCCAACCTCAAATGAATTAACTTTTAATAAAACGTAAAAATCTGAGCAATATCAACTGCCAACCTCAAATGAAATAACTTTTAATAAAACGTAAAAATCTTGAGCAATATCAACTGCCAACCTCAAATGAAATAACTTTTAATAAAACGTAAAAATCTTGAGCAATATCAACTGCAACCTCAAATGAAATAACTTTTAATAAAACGTAAAAATCTTGAGCAATATCAACTGCCAACCTCAAATGAAATAACTTTTAATAAAACGTAAAAATCTTGAGCAATATCAACTGCCAACCTCAAATGAATTAACTTTTAATAAAACGTAAAAATTTGAGCAATATCAACTGCCAACCTCAAATGAAATAACTTTTAATAAAACGTAAAAATCTTGAGCAATATCAACTGCCAACCTCAAATGAAATAACTTTTAATAAAACGTAAAAATCTTGAGCAATATCAACTGCAACCTCAAATGAAATAACTTTTAATAAAACGTAAAAATCTTGAGCAATATCAACTGCCAACCTCAAATGAATTAACTTTTAATAAAACGTAAAAATCTTGAGCAATATCAACTGCCAACCTCAAATGAAATAACTTTTAATAAAACGTAAAAATCTTGAGCAATATCAACTGCCAACCTCAAATGAAATAACTTTTAATAAAACGTAAAAATCTTGAGCAATATCAACTGCCAACCTCAAATGAAATAACTTTTAATAAAACGTAAAAATCTTGAGCAATATCAACTGCCAACCTCAAATGAAATAACTTTTAATAAAACGTAAAAATCTTGAGCAATATCAACTGCAACCTCAAATGAAATAACTTTTAATAAAACGTAAAAATCTTGAGCAATATCAACTGCCAACCTCAAATGAATTAACTTTTAATAAAACGTAAAAATCTTGAGCAATATCAACTGCCAACCTCAAATGAAATAACTTTTAATAAAACGTAAAAATCTTGAGCAATATCAACTGCCAACCTCAAATGAAATAACTTTTAATAAAACGTAAAAATCTTGAGCAATATCAACTGCCAACCTCAAATGAAATAACTTTTAATAAAACGTAAAAATCTTGAGCAATATCAACTGCAACCTCAAATGAAATAACTTTTAATAAAACGTAAAAATCTTGAGCAATATCAACTGCCAACCTCAAATGAATTAACTTTTTAATAAAACGTAAAAATCTTGAGCAATATCAACTGCCAACCTCAAATGAAATAACTTTTAATAAAACGTAAAAATCTTGAGCAATATCAACTGCCAACCTCAAATGAAATAACTTTTAATAAAACGTAAAAATCTTGAGCAATATCAACTGCCAACCTCAAATGAAATAACTTTTAATAAAACGTAAAAATCTTGAGCAATATCAACTGCCAACCTCAAATGAATTAACTTTTAATAAAACGTAAAAATCTTGAGCAATATCAACTGCCAACCTCAAATGAATTAACTTTTAATAAAACGTAAAAATCTTGAGCAATATCAACTGCCAACCTCAAATGAAATAACTTTTAATAAAACGTAAAAATCTTGAGCAATATCAACTGCCAACCTCAAATGAAATAACTTTTAATAAAACGTAAAAATCTTGAGCAATATCAACTGCAACCTCAAATGAAATAACTTTTAATAAAACGTAAAAATCTTGAGCAATATCAACTGCCAACCTCAAATGAAATAACTTTTTAATAAAACGTAAAAATCTTGAGCAATATCAACTGCTAACCTCAAATGAATTAACTTTTAATAAAACGTAAAAATCTTGAGCAATATCAACTGCCAACCTCAAATGAATTAACTTTTAATAAAACGTAAAAATCTTGAGCAATATCAACTGCAACCTCAAATGAAATAACTTTTAATAAAACGTAAAAATCTTGAGCAATATCAACTGCCAACCTCAAATGAAATAACTTTTAATAAAACGTAAAAATCTTGAGCAATATCAACTGCCAACCTCAAATGAATTAACTTTTAATAAAACGTAAAAATCTTGAGCAATATCAACTGCCAACCTCAAATGAATTAACTTTTAATAAAACGTAAAAATCTTGAGCAATATCAACTGCCAACCTCAAATGAAATAACTTTTAATAAAACGTAAAAATCTTGAGCAATATCAACTGCCAACCTCAAATGAAATAACTTTTAATAAAACGTAAAAATCTCGAGCAATATCAACTGCTAACCTCAAATGAATTAACTTTTAATAAAACATAAAAATCTTGAGCAATATCAACTGCCAACCTCAAATGAATTAACTTTTAATAAAACGTAAAAATCTTGAGCAATATCAACTGCAAACTCAAATGAAATAACTTTTAATAAAACGTAAAAATCTTGAGCAATATCAACTGCCAACCTCAAATGAATTAACTTTTAATAAAACGTAAAAATCTTGAGCAATATCAACTGCCAACCTCAAATGAATTAACTTTTAATAAAACGTAAAAATCTTGAGCAATATCAACTGCCAACCTCAAATGAATTAACTTTTAATAAAACGTAAAAATCTTGAGCAATATCAACTGCAACCTCAAATGAAATAACTTTTAATAAAACGTAAAAATCTTGAGCAATATCAACTGCCAACCTCAAATGAAATAACTTTTAATAAAACGTAAAAATCTTGAGCAATATCAACTGCCAACCTCAAATGAATTAACTTTTAATAAAACGTAAAAATCTTGAGCAATATCAACTGCCAACCTCAAATGAATTAACTTTTAATAAAACGTAAAAATCTTGAGCAATATCAACTGCCAACCTCAAATGAAATAACTTTTAATAAAACGTAAAAATCTTGAGCAATATCAACTGCCAACCTCAAATGAAATAACTTTTAATAAAACGTAAAAATCTTGAGCAATATCAACTGCTAACCTCAAATGAATTAACTTTTAATAAAACATAAAAATCTTGAGCAATATCAACTGCCAACCTCAAATGAATTAACTTTTAATAAAACGTAAAAATCTTGAGCAATATCAACTGCAACCTCAAATGAAATAACTTTTAATAAAACGTAAAAATCTTGAGCAATATCAACTGCCAACCTCAAATGAAATAACTTTTAATAAAACGTAAAAATCTTGAGCAATATCAACTGCCAACCTCAAATGAATTAACTTTTAATAAAACGTAAAAATCTTGAGCAATATCAACTGCCAACCTCAAATGAATTAACTTTTAATAAAACGTAAAAATCTTGAGCAATATCAACTGCCAACCTCAAATGAAATAACTTTTAATAAAACGTAAAAATCTTGAGCAATATCAACTGCCAACCTCAAATGAAATAACTTTTAATAAAACGTAAAAATCTTGAGCAATATCAACTGCAACCTCAAATGAAATAACTTTTAATAAAACGTAAAAATCTTGAGCAATATCAACTGCCAACCTCAAATGAAATAACTTTTAATAAAACGTAAAAATCTTGAGCAATATCAACTGCTAACCTCAAATGAATTAACTTTTAATAAAACATAAAAATCTTGAGCAATATCAACTGCCAACCTCAAATGAATTAACTTTTAATAAAACGTAAAAATCTTGAGCAATATCAACTGCAACCTCAAATGAAATAACTTTTAATAAAACGTAAAAATCTTGAGCAATATCAACTGCCAACCTCAAATGAATTAACTTTTAATAAAACGTAAAAATCTTGAGCAATATCAACTGCCAACCTCAAATGAATTAACTTTTAATAAAACGTAAAAATCTTGAGCAATATCAACTGCCAACCTCAAATGAAATAACTTTTAATAAAACGTAAAAATCTTGAGCAATATCAACTGCCAACCTCAAATGAAATAACTTTTAATAAAACGTAAAAATCTTGAGCAATATCAACTGCAACCTCAAATGAAATAACTTTTAATAAAACGTAAAAATCTTGAGCAATATCAACTGCCAACCTCAAATGAAATAACTTTTAATAAAACGTAAAAATCTTGAGCAATATCAACTGCTAACCTCAAATGAATTAACTTTTAATAAAACATAAAAATCTTGAGCAATATCAACTGCCAACCTCAAATGAATTAACTTTTAATAAAACGTAAAAATCTTGAGCAATATCAACTGCAACCTCAAATGAAATAACTTTTAATAAAACGTAAAAATCTTGAGCAATATCAACTGCCAACCTCAAATGAAATAACTTTTAATAAAACGTAAAAATCTTGAGCAATATCAACTGCCAACCTCAAATGAATTAACTTTTAATAAAACGTAAAAATCTTGAGCAATATCAACTGCAACCTCAAATGAAATAACTTTTAATAAAACGTAAAAATCTTGAGCAATATCAACTGCCAACCTCAAATGAATTAACTTTTAATAAAACGTAAAAATCTTGAGCAATATCAACTGCCAACCTCAAATGAATTAACTTTTAATAAAACGTAAAAATCTTGAGCAATATCAACTGCCAACCTCAAATGAAATAACTTTTAATAAAACGTAAAAATCTTGAGCAATATCAACTGCCAACCTCAAATGAAATAACTTTTAATAAAACGTAAAAATCTTGAGCAATATCAACTGCAACCTCAAATGAAATAACTTTTAATAAAACTTAAAAATCTTGAGCAATATCAACTGCCAACCTCAAATGAAATAACTTTTAATAAAACGTAAAAATCTTGAGCAATATCAACTGCCAACCTCAAATGAATTAACTTTTAATAAAACATAAAAATCTTGAGCAATATCAACTGCCAACCTCAAATGAAATAACTTTTAATAAAACGTAAAAATCTTGAGCAATATCAACTGCAACCTCAAATGAAATAACTTTTAATAAAACGTAAAAATCTTGAGCAATATCAACTGCCAACCTCAAATGAAATAACTTTTAATAAAACGTAAAAATCTTGAGCAATATCAACTGCCAACCTCAAATGAAATAACTTTTAATAAAACGTAAAAATCTTGAGCAATATCAACTGCAACCTCAAATGAAATAACTTTTAATAAAACGTAAAAATCTTGAGCAATATCAACTGCCAACCTCAAATGAATTAACTTTTAATAAAACGTAAAAATCTTGAGCAATATCAACTGCCAACCTCAAATGAAATAACTTTTAATAAAACGTAAAAATCTTGAGCAATATCAACTGCCAACCTCAAATGAAATAACTTTTAATAAAACGTAAAAATCTTGAGCAATATCAACTGCAACCTCAAATGAAATAACTTTTAATAAAACGTAAAAATCTTGAGCAATATCAACTGCCAACCTCAAATGAAATAACTTTTAATAAAACGTAAAAATCTTGAGCAATATCAACTGCCAACCTCAAATGAATTAACTTTTAATAAAACGTAAAAATCTTGAGCAATATCAACTGCAACCTCAAATGAAATAACTTTTAATAAAACGTAAAAATCTTGAGCAATATCAACTGCCAACCTCAAATGAATTAACTTTTAATAAAACGTAAAAATCTTGAGCAATATCAACTGCAACCTCAAATGAAATAACTTTTAATAAAACGTAAAAATCTTGAGCAATATCAACTGCCAACCTCAAATGAAATAACTTTTAATAAAACGTAAAAATCTTGAGCAATATCAACTGCAACCTCAAATGAATTAACTTTTAATAAAACGTAAAAATCTTGAGCAATATCAACTGCCAACCTCAAATGAATTAACTTTTAATAAAACGTAAAAATCTTGAGCAATATCAACTGCAACCTCAAATGAATTAACTTTTAATAAAACGTAAAAATCTTGAGCAATATCAACTGCCAACCTCAAATGAAATAACTTTTAATAAAACGTAAAAATCTTGAGCAATATCAACTGCAACCTCAAATGAATTAACTTTTAATAAAACGTAAAAATCTTGAGCAATATCAACTGCCAACCTCAAATGAATTAACTTTTAATAAAACGTAAAAATCTTGAGCAATATCAACTGCAAGCCTCAAATGAATTAACTTTTAATAAAACGTAAAAATCTTGAGCAATATCAACTGCAACCTCAAATGAAATTAACTTTTAATAAAACGTAAAAATCTTGAGCAATATCAACTGCAACCTCAAATGAAATAACTTTTAATAAAACGTAAAAATCTTGAGCAATATCAACTGCCAACCTCAAATGAATTAACTTTTAATAAAACGTAAAAATCTTGAGCAATATCAACTGCAACCTCAAATGAAATAACTTTTAATAAAACGTAAAAATCTTGAGCAATATCAACTGCCAACCTCAAATGAAATAACTTTTAATAAAACGTAAAAATCTTGAGCAATATCAACTGCAAACCTCAAATGAAATAACTTTTAATAAAACGTAAAAATCTTGAGCAATATCAACTCCAACCTCAAATGAAATAACTTTTAATAAAACGTAAAAATCTTGAGCAATATCAACTGCAACCTCAAATGAATTAACTTTTAATAAAACGTAAAAATCTTGAGCAATATCAACTGCCAACCTCAAATGAAATAACTTTTAATAAAACGTAAAAATCTTGAGCAATATCAACTGCAACCTCAAATGAAATAACTTTTAATAAAACGTAAAAATCTTGAGCAATATCAACTGCCAACCTCAAATGAATTAACTTTTAATAAAACGTAAAAATCTTGAGCAATATCAACTGCCAACCTCAAATGAATTAACTTTTAATAAAACGTAAAAATCTTGAGCAATATCAACTGCAACCTCAAATGAAATAACTTTTAATAAAACGTAAAAATCTTGAGCAATATCAACTGCCAACCTCAAATGAAATAACTTTTAATAAAACGTAAAAATCTTGAGCAATATCAACTGCAACCTCAAATGAAATAACTTTTAATAAAACGTAAAAATCTTGAGCAATATCAACTGCCAACCTCAAATGAATTAACTTTTAATAAAACGTAAAAATCTTGAGCAATATCAACTGCAACCTCAAATGAATTAACTTTTAATAAAACGTAAAAATCTTGAGCAATATCAACTGCCAACCTCAAATGAATTAACTTTTAATAAAACGTAAAAATCTTGAGCAATATCAACTGCAACCTCAAATGAAATAACTTTTAATAAAACGTAAAAATCTTGAGCAATATCAACGCCAACCTCAAATGAAATAACTTTTAATAAAACGTAAAAATCTTGAGCAATATCAACTGCAACCTCAAATGAATTAACTTTTAATAAAACGTAAAAATCTTGAGCAATATCAACTGCCAACCTCAAATGAATTAACTTTTAATAAAACGTAAAAATCTTGAGCAATATCAACTGCAACCTCAAATGAAATAACTTTTAATAAAACGTAAAAATCTTGAGCAATATCAACTGCCAACCTCAAATGAATTAACTTTTAATAAAACGTAAAAATCTTGAGCAATATCAACTGCAACCTCAAATGAAATAACTTTTAATAAAACGTAAAAATCTTGAGCAATATCAACTGCCAACCTCAAATGAATTAACTTTTAATAAAACGTAAAAATCTTGAGCAATATCAACTGCAACCTCAAATGAAATAACTTTTAATAAAACGTAAAAATCTTGAGCAATATCAACTGCCAACCTCAAATGAATTAACTTTTAATAAAACGTAAAAATCTTGAGCAATATCAACTGCAACCTCAAATGAAATAACTTTTAATAAAACGTAAAAATCTTGAGCAATATCAACTGCCAATCTCAAATGAAATAACTTTTAATAAAACGTAAAAATCTTGAGCAATATCAACTGCAACCTCAAATGAATTAACTTTTAATAAAACGTAAAAATCTTGAGCAATATCAACTGCCAACCTCAAATGAATTAACTTTTAATAAAACGTAAAAATCTTGAGCAATATCAACTGCAACCTCAAATGAAATAACTTTTAATAAAACGTAAAAATCTTGAGCAATATCAACTGCCAACCTCAAATGAATTAACTTTTAATAAAACGTAAAAATCTTGAGCAATATCAACTGCCAACCTCAAATGAAATAACTTTTAATAAAACGTAAAAATCTTGAGCAATATCAACTGCCAACCTCAAATGAATTAACTTTTAATAAAACGTAAAAATCTTGAGCAATATCAACTGCAACCTCAAATGAAATAACTTTTAATAAAACGTAAAAATCTTGAGCAATATCAACTGCCAACCTCAAATGAATTAACTTTTAATAAAACGTAAAAATCTTAAGCAATATCAACTGCCAACCTCAAATGAATTAACTTTTAATAAAACGTAAAAATCTTGAGCAATATCAACTGCAACCTCAAATGAAATAACTTTTAATAAAACGTAAAAATCTTGAGCAATATCAACTGCCAACCTCAAATGAATTAACTTTTAATAAAACGTAAAAATCTTGAGCAATATCAACTGCAACCTCAAATGAAATAACTTTTAATAAAACGTAAAAATCTTGAGCAATATCAACTGCCAACCTCAAATAAATTAACTTTTAATAAAACGTAAAAATCTTGAGCAATATCAACTGCAACCTCAAATGAAATAACTTTTAATAAAACGTAAAAATCTTGAGCAATATCAACTGCCAACCTCAAATGAATTAACTTTTAATAAAACGTAAAAATCTTGAGCAATATCAACTGCAACCTCAAATGAAATAACTTTTAATAAAACGTAAAAATCTTGAGCAATATCAACTGCCAACCTCAAATGAATTAACTTTTAATAAAACGTAAAAATCTTGAGCAATATCAACTGCCAACCTCAAATGAAATAACTTTTAATAAAACGTAAAAATCTTGAGCAATATCAACTGCCAACCTCAAATGAAATAACTTTTAATAAAACGTAAAAATCTTGAGAAATATCAACTGCCAACCTCAAATGAATTAACTTTTAATAAAACGTAAAAATCTTGAGCAATATCAACTGCAACCTCAAATGAAGTAACTTTTAATAAAACGTGAAAATCTTTAAAAAAAATTAATAAAAAAATTCGTATAATTTAAAAGCTTTCATTCTTTGATACAGCAGCGTCTCACTACTCACTATCGACTTCAAAATTGTCGAAGTAGGTAATCTTATTCTTTTCAGTTTTTTGATGTGGTTTACTTTTTAGAGGTTATAATATATCTTTATTTTTTTACTTAAAATTTTTTATTTAATATCTTTTAGTTCATGGTACATTGCCTCTTTTAACGAAATGATAAATTAATATAATTATCTTGAAAATATATAGGTATTTGACGCTTTTGAGTGAACTCGGCAATATCACAAGCGTCAGGTGGTAATAATTAGAATATCGTCGTCGTAATTACGAAAAAACATCATCCCCTCTCATAAGGGGACGTCTATTAATTACGTTAGTGTTTGGGGGAGGGGGAGGCGATGGAGCCGCATCTCACCTAATCTCACATGGGGCAGAGGGAGGGTCTCGGCAAATATCAAGAAATTTTTTCGACAAGAAACAGTGTGATTTTGAGAAAGTTAGAACGTGTAACGTATTTAGTTTACGCTAAAAATACACATTTTTGAAAAATCTCACATGAGATTTGGGGGAGTGAGGGGTCGAGCCATATCTCACGACATCTCACCAAGGGGAAAGGGGAAGTAGAAAAATCGCCAAAATCATCTCACGTAATTACTTAATAAACCATTTTGTATTAAATAAGTGACATTTTAAAAACACAACATTAAAATCTACTACGTTTTGTTTTACTTATTATTTTGATTTACTTATTTAGACTTATTCATGAAAGTTCCATAGAAATAAGTATGTCTGATGTAAGGGGAAAAATATTGGGATTAGTAGGTACCTACTAATCTAAACTTTGTTTGGCGATTTATAAACCTTATAATTATAATCATAAAAATTTACATTATTATAGTTTGTGATTATCCTCCTTACAAAAAAAACGGAATCTTGAGTGACAGCCAGGATTTAAAAATTAGAAACATCGGAGAAAAAAGTAGGAGGTGCTCCTTAAACTACCTAAGACACATTTTTATTTTAATTGCTTTGATATGGAAATTCGCGTAGTAACTATTGATTCTAATAATTAAATTATTAATTAGATAAATACTAATACAGTACGTTGGTACCTACTATATTAGTATGTAAAAAAAATTACAATAGAGGAATTCTTATCCAGAATTTATGTCGCATTGAAAATAAACCTTTCTGTATATTTAAAAACTACATTGACAAAATTTATAAAAAAAATCCTAAAAGAACATACCTCTGACTGAAATTATTTTATAACGTTCTACATAAAAAATGTTATTAGGTATATAATTATCATAGCTGACCCATATAGCCTAATTGTCGTTGAACAATTTGTGACATTATCACTGTGTTAACATTGCATGTGCAAACACAAAAATAAGTTTTAAATGTAGGCGTAGCATTAAAAAACGCTAAGTTACCTTAAAAAGCACAAATCATTAATTTCTAATAATTTCACTTGTACAACTTATAAATATTATGATACAAAATATATTTATTACAAACAATAATTTATTGTTTTATACAAACAAAATTAACGTTTTTATAGTATGCGATTGTTACGACATCTAGCGCCACAGACAGCAATCGACCGAGTAAACAAGTAAAGATAAAAGAAATGTCAGTTGCTCAGCTGATCGGCACGCGCGCGGCATCTTTATTTCTATAGAGCACCCAAGACCTTTCTGACGGAAGAACACGATTATAAATTTATAAATAGTTCTGAGCACATTTGGCCCACTCTCTCACACACACCCGAACAACGCTTAAATAATATAGGACGTTACCCTTTTTAACGCCGTATTCTTGATATTCTGCAGCTCATTCTTAATAATGGAAAATTTCATCATTGTATCCGAAGAAAATATGGAACTTCCAAAAGCAAGACCGGGATAATCGGCACATCTTCTTCTGCGACGATTTTCTCTTGCTGCGAGAACTTCGGTACATTCGCTAGGACACCTAAGTTTTGCTAGTTCCGCGGTTTCTAGGTCGTCGTCAGAAATATCAGTTGAGGCCACGATAATTTCGGCTCCGTCACCAGCCGACCGTTCCTCTTTTAACGAATAGTCATCGTCTGAACTACCGTTTGATTCTGCACCAATAACTCTAACATCAAAGTCAATTTCATCATTAATATTCGAGTCCTCGATTATATTTCGATTCGAAAGTGCGTCGTCACTATTCGTCCTTGTCAGTTCTTGAGATTCACTTACACTATTGACACAAGGCACTACATCGTCTGTTTGAAAGTCTAAGGTCACTTGTTTGGACGGAGTTGTGTTTGCGGAGGCTCCGGGGGCGGGTACACGGTCGCCCCTCAGCCGCGGGTGATGTTGGTGCCCCCTGCGCCGCACGGGGGTGCGCCCGTGGGCGTGGGGCGCGGAAGTGGACATCACTGCACTCCGCACAATCCGTCCGGCCGCGCAGAAGCGACCGCCATGTTGACTGAACTGACTGTCGTTTTCGTAATTTCGTTCATAAACGTAAACAAACGTGGCGCTGCAGTCGCTGCTAGTCCGCCATCTTTGTTTTAAATTATCAAGTCGAGGACTGCTTTACCAACAGAGAACTTTTTATTTCTTTACACATAACGCGGCAATTATTAAAATTTCAATAATTATTGAATGAATTTTTGTAAGTATGATTGTATTTTGTTTGAAATTCTAATTAACAATATAGTAATTAATAAAAATGTTTTCAAAATGTTTTTTATATATATATTAAATAGCATTTGTGTAGACAAAACCGTCAACTATGTAATGGAAAAATATTTTTTTTATATACAAATGACTTTTCAGTTTTACAAATTATAATTAAAAATGCTTTTAAAAATATTGCAGTTGTATATTAATTTAACAAAACGCGTGTAATATTACAAGTTTGTCGATGAGGTGAGCGAGAATCTAATTTTAACGGAACACTGGGCAACGGTCCCATATTAGGTGGTGGGCGCCGAAAATAACTACGGCAGCGCACGCAACAGACGGCAGAAATCCCCCGTATCCATTTTGTTGCAGATATAAGAATTGTTAGAAGAAATGCAAATGTAAGAGTTTGTATTATATTTCAAACACTATTAATTTATAAATATAATTTTATATACCTACCTAGTAAATCTAAATATTCATGGGCTTATTATACCTACGTCCATGTAAATTTAATTTAAAATAAAAGCACGATACGCTACTCACAAATGAATGTAAGTAAAAGATTGTAATGTAGGTACTTTCTTTCAATTAATTACTACGGATTCATAATTAGATAGGTACATACAATTTTTTTTTGTCGTGGTATAAAGTCGGGTTCGATCCTCGCCTACATTAATTAAATTGCTAATTGCTATTTTATATACCCAAAAAAAAAAACGATCGCGAGGAAACTTGCATCTGAGAAACAACAATATTTCGTAAATATATGAAGTAAAAAAATGATTGCGAAGGCATGTGAAGTCTGTCACAGGAACTTAAATGTCTACGCAAATATGTAGGTAGGTACCTAGGTATGTCTCGTAATTCAACTCGAGATCAACTTCTATTTCAACTGTTGCTATCAGAAACTTTAGATCATAATATTATAATTTATAATGTCTCTAATGTAGATTCCAATATTCAAAACATGCTTCGTTCTCCATTACTATCCATTTGATTATGTTCGAAGTGCATGCCTATAAAACCATTTATTTATCAAAATCTTATAATAAACCAATCGTCATAGTGGTCATAGTACGTGTCCACAGTAATATTTTGTTTTATTATTATATACTTTCCGCCTTGTCGAAGTAATCGTAACGGACACGATACGAAACTTGTTAAAATATACAAACATAGGGACGTATAAGTCGGAAACATTATTTACATCTAAAGTAACTTATTGCTGTATTATTGCGAAATTAATAAATCTATTTTTTTTTAAATAAAGGAACTAAAAAAGATTACTTAATAAAAGAGATAATAAACTAGTAGGCACGTCTCGGTTACATTCACACCTTTTTATACATGGTAGAGCCATGTTGCAGCTCTACATTATGGTTGTAGCACGCATGGGTCTGCTCGATAGGGGTAGGACCACGCTCTCGCATAATAGTACTAGCGTAAAATAGCAGCTTAATGCTGCTGCTGTGTTTCGAATGATGAGTATAAAGAACCGGAGACCCTTTTTACTTGATACAAGACTACAGTGACAACGCATCTGCATTTTCGTTCTTATTTGAGGATAGATGTAGATGTCTATGGGCCACGGCATCCACTTACCATCAGGTGGACAGTGTGCTCGTTTGTCACCCTTATTCTATAAAAAAAACACATCGACGCCCTACTACGGTTTGCACACAATCTATGAAATATATTTTTACACACATTTGAATAGAACCTATTTTAACTTATCTATATAAAATTATCTACAGACTACGGTGAAGCGAGAGAGATGTTGCATTCTAACGTTGTGCAAAATATAAAGATTTAATGAATGCAAACTTAGCTCTAACCAGTTGTATATGTAATTGTACGTAGAAAAAAAACAGAAGTATATTTCTATAAAGTAAGTACAAGAAAACGTTTGTTATGTGTACGACAAAAAATGTGTAATCAGTATGTGCTATGTATGTTCACTGCAGTAAGCGTGAACTTATAGGTTACTGTCAGACATATTTTGTGATTCTTACTTTCATGTGTATGATAAACAGTCACTATTTTTCATTATAGGAAATAATTGAAATAACGTATAGTCAAGCCAATTTAAGGATAAATATATATAAATAATTTTGATCTTACAGACTGGTTAAATCTCACTAACTGATAATATTTTATTTATTCTTTATTTATTGTTATCACCTTAAAGGCTTACAAACTTACTAACTTACTATAGGCGCACTTAAAACCTTGTGGCATTCTCTGCCAGTCAGGAGAAAAAATGATTGCACGTGCAGACTTCGATGAAAACAAAAGAAACAAACAATATCTATAACATTTACTCGTAATTACATGTCCTGTCACGATGATAGTTACTTTATTTCATCTTTAACTATACGACGTATATATATATATATATCAAATACTTACGTTTTGTAGGGCCTTCTCCTTCTCTTCAAGCTTGCCGTTGACCTGCATAAGAGACTCTTGTGTCTGGTCGAGTTCGTTCTCAATAGTCTGGATTTTCTTCTGGAGCTGTCTAGCCTCTTCTTCTGCCTACATAATGAAAATTATTTTTTGAAAAAGTAGCCAAATTGTAAACGTATGTTCAAAAATATAAATAACGACATACCGTTGTTGAGTTTTAAAGATATATCGAGTAATAAGGCTTCCACTATTATTTGAAGTTATCCCATATTGAATGTGATTTATGAGCAACAGTTAAAATAATGCATAACCGCCTATTTTGAATTTAAAAAAATAAAAGGGACAGAATGTTTGAGATGTGTTTTAATTAATTTTTCTTCACCATTTACCTATATTACTTGTTCTGAATTTTTTCTACAAATTTGGCCGTTTAGTGCAGTGTGCATTATTATATATAAGCAATGTAGTGGTAACATAAGAGAATCTATCGCCCCATTTGCTCCCGTAGCTGTCATAAGATATGCCACAAAGATCTTGTAAGTCAATAGATAGCGATATAATACCCAGACTGACGCTAGGTAGGGCAATAGCAACGAAGGTGAAAATTGGCTGATATCTATTACGATCGGCACCAAGCGTGACGAAGGCACATCCAGGCTACAGCGGGAGATGCTCGTGACTTTTCGAGACTAACAGTGTGACGAAGAAGAAGAAAAAAATACTTAATCTAATATAACTAATAACTGAAGTTTTGTTAATTGTATGTTTATTTACTGAAAAAGATATTGGGTAACCACACAAATATTTGTTTCACCAAATGTTCGCTTATATACCTAAGTATTTTAAGCAGCCTTAAATTTATTTCTGCCCACAAGCAGTAACTTCGAGAGCAAACCGGGTTCGTTCCCCGCCGGCACACAATAAAATTGTTAATTGTAATTTTAAGTGCTGATTTACCACGTGCTCGGAGGTAAAAGAAAACATTGTGAGCAAACCTGCATGTCTGAGAAAAAAATCGAAGACATGTGAAGCTCGCCAACACGCATTGGGGCAGCGCGGCGGACACTTCCTTGCCCTAATACCCTCTCAAAAATGAGGGGAGGCCTGTGCCCAGCAGTGGGACGTATATATAGACTGTAACTAACTAACTAACAAGCAGTGCACTGTTGATGTATTCCGGTTTGAATGGTCTAGAACCAGTGTAACACAGGCTGTGAAGCATTTGATCTTAGCTGACGAGTACAGAGTTTACAACGTATCTGTGCCCTTTTTTGATTAAAATTTCAGAGGGCACGGCCATTAGGTAAGTAATTAGTTCGTTGGTTACTCCAATATTAGAAAAATTATACCCAAAGTTATTGATAGTATAATCAAATATTAAAAAGGTGCAATCATATTCATCACTGCAATTGCATTAGTTGCCGAGGCCGCAGTGACGATAATTAACTTTGTGTTTCAATGTTTAAAAATTTTGTTTATGTACTTAATGCGTTTAATTCGAAAATTAACCCATAATCTCCTTGCACATTTGGTTAAAAATAAGTACTGTAAAAAGTATTAACAATCACTCAAGGACCCAAGGTCGAGCTACGGAATGTTATTGGAATGCAAAATAAATCTTAGAGACCGTAGCAGGGACCGAGCAGTTGAACTTACTTGGCAACTATTCTAAGATGCAAGAAAATAAGTGTCTGTAAAATTGATAAACATTTATCATAATTGAAATTTTTATCCTGCTCATTGAAATACACCGTTTTTCAACTCAATAACTTAACTCAATTTAAAATTATGAATTCAATCAATTAAAACGATTAGTGAATACAAAACACTGCGATCAAAAATTCAAAAACCTGGTTCTGTTATCACCTTGCGTTCACTGTTATCTTTAAAAATTCTGTGATCAGAATTTTGCAAGTTATTATCTAATATCTAAAGGCCTAGTGCTTTGCTAAAGGTCTGGATGTGTACCTTCTCAGCGCGAAGGTTGGCGTCCTTGGCCTCTTGCTCGCACATTGCAGCACGGTCAAGGGCGTTGTCCTTCTCCAGCTTCATCGCCTGCATCTTCTTCTTGATCGCGTCCATGGTGGCGGCTTTGTTTCTTCACTTTCCTAGACGTAAATCTGAAATAAAAACACATTTTTTACACAACTGCAATACAAAAATTTATATATTTATCTTAAATGGATAAACTTATTTTATCCATATAAGTTTCTAATGTAGGCAACAAAGATATTGTTCAAAGTGTATTTATGTAATCGTGTTGGAACATTATCATGACAAAATGGGAAACAATACGGTAAGTAAAACGCAAAATGCAAATTAAGAGACATCTAAAAATCTACATTGTCGATAGAGTGCACAAAACTTAAAAATGTGTAGAGTTTCTCGCTATATATGGACCCGAGTGTGCATTGATTGATCTTTAAACTACTAGAAGACTTAAACCAACGCAATTGAACGTCGTAATGATAATTAAAAGGTTACTCCATTGCTCTTAATATTATGTGAATTATGTCTAACAAGGTAAAATTATAAAATTTTGTATAACCGACTTCAATACAAATAAAATGAGAACATCGTCAGATCAGTCGAAATCAATTACATACGCATTATTAAGGATAACTCAATAACTACTTGTCAGATCTCGATCATCTCCTTTTTTAAGTCGGTTCAAATACATGTTATTCGAGGTTATTTCTGAATGTAGTAAGCACCAATGCGGTTACTTCAGAAGTAATAATTTTATTAATTACCTATGTTTAGCTACATAAGCAACCTTTAATAAATTACATTCTCTTCTTACCATCTTATTCTTCTCTTATATAATATAAAAATCAATTGTTGAACGTTAGTCGCGTACAAACTCGAAAACGGCTCGAACGATTTTGATTAATTTTTTGTGTGAGTATTTGAGTGGGCCCCTGGATGGTTATAAAACTCAATTGAACCCGGTAGGTGGCGCCTTTGTAGAGATCCAGGAATCACCCGTGCGAAACCAGGGTGGATCGATAGTAATTATATAATTATTAACTAAAAGCTTTTTACATAATTCATTAATATCCTTCTGTTGGTTGTACCTAAATACCTATTGTCACCATTAAAGCGCAGTTTCAACTACTGAATTACAAGTTATCTGCACAGAATACCCAAGTAGGTACTAAATAATACCTATCATAAATTTTTCTTTAATTTTCCATCTTCACGTTCCCGTATCTGGAAGCGTGTTATATGATAAAAAAATTGTACATGTAATTGTGTACACACGCACGAAGTGAAACTTCTTTACGACATATCGTGGTTCGATTATTTTATATTTTACATAAGTGGGATAAAAACACTCATGCAGCCCGGCAGTGAAACGTTACAAGAAAACGTGACGTTTTTTAATTTTAATACCTTACTACTTTACCACTACTTCTTGAACTATTATTATTGTGTTACTACATCAATATAAAAGTTTCACTTCAAAAGAAGCGGAACTTGTAATTACAATGAGTTATATAACCTCAGATGTTTCTAATAGGGAAGTACCAACCACAAAGTTTTCTTTGCTTCGAGAGAAGAATTGGTAAAAGAACACCAACTACTTCCTTTTATTCTCTTCGTTTAAATATCCATGTTATTGACCTTCGAAGTTCCAACCTTCCATCATTGAGAAGTTACAATATAACACACTACTTACCGACTACTTACAAGCTGATACTATTGTGGTTAAGCTTGTGGCGGAATAGTCGGAGTTTTAAAATATTACTTTACATCTTAATAAAGATACTGAGTGCTCAACCAAATAAACTGTTTATGTAGACGCGTGAGACTTGATTTTTCTACGATATTGTAATATAAATCAATTTCTATTAGGTACATATAAGGGTAATTTTTAAGTAGCCGTGGTAGCTCAGATGGTTAACGCTCGTTGTAAATATAAAAGAACGCGAGTAGCCTGGGTTCGATCCCCGCCGGCACCAATGAAATTGTTAAATGCAATTTTAAGTGCTGATTTACCACGTGCTCGGCGGTGAAGGAAAATATCGTGAGGAAACCTGCATGTCTGAGGAATAAGGAAAAAAATATTTCGAAGACATGTGAAGTTCGCCAACACGCATTGGGGCAGCGCGGCGGACACTTCCCTTAAACTTGCCCTAAAACCCTCTCAGAAATGAGGGGAGGCATTTGCCCAGCAGAAGGGTAGGTTTGTTATCATCATCATTACAGCCCTTCACAAGTCCACTGTTGAACATAGGCCCCAAGGAATGCCACAAAGCACGGTTCTAAGCCAGCTGCATCCATCGACTTCCTACACGTCTAACCAGGTTTGTTTTGTAAGTATGTAATAAAATATCTACTACTAAGTAAACTATACTAAATTGTGTAACTACCCACTTTGAACTGTAATAACTACGGTTTGAATTGGAATTCTATTGGTTGTTTAGTGTAAAGAATAAACTATTTCCCCATACAAAACGGAAATCATAGGCAAAATCTTATTTCTAGAGGACTTCAAACTATTTCAAATGTTTGGGTAAAATGTTTAAAATAAAAAAACTTTTAGAACGAATTTCGAACGGCGGCCAATCACAACGCAGGATAGGAGTTTGATGCATGGGTGTGTGCGCAAGCTCAGGCGCCTCTTCGTCAAGTTCTTTTCCGTCACAGGAATAGTCCGATCGGGCGCCAATCTGGCACGACCGGGGAAAGTCAGGTGCAGCAGAGCAGAACCAACGGCTTTACGGACTTTTCAAGATAGTGGGTATAATACCGCTAGTTTTCTGTCTCCGGGGCTGCTAGGTACATGAAAGCCTTTGATAGAAACATACAATAACTGATTTTAGCCCGATTAAGGATTTGAAGCGTGCTCACGATCATTAGACTAACGAAGCAGACAAGAAATCTATAAAGTTTTATAAGGTGATAGAAAAGAGAAGGAAAACCTCTATACGAAGAGTGACGGCCTCAACAAATACTCAGTAGTTATCAGAATTTTTATTACTACGACGGGATAAATTACTCAAACAATTTAGACTTTGAACATAGCCTGTGTTGGGATGTGATTCAAAAGAAAAGCGCGTGGTCATATGAGTCATGTTTCGCAAAAATGTACAAAAAGTGCTGACCGCAGTCGACGGACAACATTCTCAAGACCTTTGTGTTGCTTTCTTTCAATATGTTAAGAAGTATATACTCAAAGAAAAAAATGTTCGACAAATATTTGTTACAAAATAATAGACCTTTTTATGTTTACTGCTTATAAAATTTCTTGCACTATACTGTAGTTCTTGCGTTTTGTCGTAGCTACCAAACTTTTTGGAAGGATTTTATTAATTTTATAAAGGCCGTATTTAGTTTTCGCTGTATTATTGTTTCCAATAACCTTAAGATGCTAGACAAATCCAAAATATATATTTGTGGCTCGAACATATTGTATATCTCTGTAACTTTGTAGTCAATGGTATCGCGTTTGTAGCATATGGTAGAGCGTTGTTCTTACAATTATTGGAGAACGAGCAGTTATTGCACTAAGAGCAGAAAAGATGCACGGTAAAAGTCCATCTGAATGAATACCCTTATTATCTAAAAACAACAGGACTGTTAGTTTTGTAAGATTATTGTTTGTATACACAGGCCAAAGTTAAATATTTTATTCAAAATTGGATTTTACAAAGAAATTTTTAAAAGTCAAAAGCTACGCCAAAGTATTAGTATATGTCCCAAAATGTACCTGCTATTATTGCAATTTTAGTAAATCAAAAAAGGTCCTCCTACAGCGATAATAAATTACTACTTAAAATTCTATAGAGAAATTATATCTTTTAAACGAAAACTAAGTTGAGGGAAATGAGAGCTTGGGCACAGCCGTTAATGACGTCTAATGTGTACTTTTGAAGAGAGACGTGTTGTACCCGTACCGGGCCGAGATTTTTTTATTAATTAACTAGCTAAAATATTTTTGAGGTAAGTACAAAATTATTTCCTTACAGTTTCGAAACTAAACTATTTAAGAGTAAAGTATCTTTATAACCAACCATATCTATCTTTATCAGACCTTCTGGCCTATTTATGCCTGACAAGTAGTAAAGTGTTCTCACATTGTTTTTATTAAGAGATCCAATATAATAACAATCGTTTCATATCCTAGTTCTAAGTGCAAAGTTGCAGTGGTCCATATAATCTGAATCAGCCACTTACGATCAGAAGAACTGCAATTATTTGTTACAATAAAACAAGTATTCAAAAGAATTAAAATGACTGATATCTTGTACTATTTATATTTTTTTTATAGAATGTGGTTGACGAACGAGCGCACTCGATGATAAATGGATACTGTGAACCATAGACATACATTTACAGTTGTGTACACCCACCATACGAAACGCAGCAACATCAAGCTGCTATTTTACGCTGATATTCTGTGAGACCGTGGTCCTCCAGTCAAGTCAACCCATTCGTGCTACAACCATAATAAAGCTAAAAACGTCTCTACCACGTACGAATACAGTTATATTGCAACAGTCAGATTCAAAAATTTAAAATTTTTCATGTTTGCATTTATCGGTACATATTTCAATATAACCATTGTGAAAAAAATGTAACAAGATGTATAATTCCGACTGCAGCTTAGGAGACGTTTCCACAGAACGACGTGAAAAACAATAGCAAGTGTTTAAAATATTTGCCTTACAGTAATAATATGATGTGTTCCTTGCATGCCTCTTTTTATTTTTTTCTGCTAGAATTAATTAGGTACTCGTACTTACAAGCTAAGGTGGTTTGCATCCACAAGGTTAAATTTTGACCTTACTTTTACTATGTTTATCATAGAAATCGTAATAATATTATTACGATTTCTGTGATGTTTATTTAATTTTTGTTTCGTTCAAGAACACAGATTATAGTAATTCAGGTTCATGATCAAAAATCAATTCTCTTAATCAAATTTTAAGTAAGCTTGAAGCATTAAAGAACACTATATACATAATGTTTAAATTTTCATTTAACTTTAAATCTTCTTACTAAATAGATAACTACTAGGTATTAATTTATTTTGTTACATCGCCTATTCTTTCTATGTGATGAGTAAAGTAACATTGTTGTTTTGAATAATAAGTCAAAAAAATAACTATACATTGTATGCAAAATATTTTTGTGTCTAATTGCTCACTAAGCTATTGTTTTAAGATTACAAGGTTAATGATTTTAAAGTTCAAAGACTAAATTCGCTTACTGAATTTTGGTAGAAATGTTGCCCAAGTTAGATATAGCTTCATAAAATTTTAAGTAAAATTTTAATGTACTTGTAAATAGAGGCCCGAAGGTTCGATAACCGTAGGAACAAAATGTAAGGCTTGCAAGTTATAGTTCAGTGACTAGTTGTGTTTGTCGCTATGCATATTATTTAATAATGCCACTGCAATTATCGAGAATGTTTAAAGAATAATGTTTAAACGCGATAAATAAAATTATGAACAAACAGAAAATTGTAAACTGATTAGCTGAAGATAGATGTAGTATCATAAACACTCACGCCTGTCACCCAGAGGGGTAGGCAGAGACCACGGACTTCCATTTGACACGATCGTGACATACCTCCTTCGCCTCCTTTACATCCATATATTTACGCATACATTCTCGTCGGTTAAGGGTACTTTTAACGTGGCCCATTTTCAAAATATCGCCAATTTGGTCGATAAACTTTTTTCTAGGGCGTCCCTTCCCGACTCTGCCGTTCACATCTGCCATATAAATTTGCTTTGTCACTCTTTCCTCATTCATTCTTTCTACATGACCAAACCTCCGAAGCATTCCTTTCTTAATCCTGGTCACAACATCATCTTGCATACCACATTTATCTCTTATCACGCAATTTCTCACCCTGTCATTCAGATTCAACCCTAGCATACTCCTTAAAGACCGCATTTCTACAGCATTTATTCTACTTTCGTGCTTCTTCTGCCACACCCAGCTTTCACTACCATACATTAAAGTAGGGACTAACACAGTATTAAGAATTACCATACGTGCCTTTTTTGATACATTCTGGTTCTTCACAATAGAGTGTAGTGCCCCATTCACTCTATTCCCTGTAGTAGATAGTAGTAGATGTAGTAGATAGTAGATATACCTACGTGGTAGAGCTACACTGCAGCTATATTATAGTTGTACCACAAAGGGGTCGGCTCGACTGGAGTAGAATCTCGCTCTACCAGTATAAAATAGCAGCTTTTCATGTTGCTGTGTTTCGTATGATGAGTGTAGAAAACTGAAAACCCTTTTTACTGGAAACGAGGCATTACTTATTAGTCCTCAGGGGTGACAACGCACCCTGTATTTTGATTCTTAATTGAAGATAAATGTCGTTATCATGTACCACATTGACCACATATCAACGGGTTAACTGTACGCTCGTTTGGCATCATTATTCTATAAAAAAAACCATTTTCAATCAGAGAATGTGTGTTCGATTGCCATCCTCTACTTCTAAAAATAAATTGATAATTTAATTCACCTCTGTTTAAATTTAACGACCATAACTCCCGCGTTATAAGGAATGACTAATTGAAATCGATAGTCATCGAAGGAATCGATATTAATATGATTGATTACTTTTTTAGTATGAACAACGTGCTACATGCTACAAAATCGGAGTGATTTTTAATGTGCTATAAAAATTCCCTCTCGAAAGAAGTCATTTAGGTATTCTTTGCCAAATTTGACATTTGCTGTCCACTTTCATACTTTACGCTTTTAGTTCGCATAGTTTTCACCGGACTTTTGAAAATGGCTACTTTAAACCCGAGATTTAGGGCATAACCACGCGTGCTGTAAAACACTCGGCAGATTCAAAATAAGTTAAAATGAAATGTAATCTAATCCGTAAGTTTTATTTAAAAATGAATTTTAATTTTACAATATGTATAATAGTAAACTTCGTTACATTTTCCAATTATACTAGAACATTCCAGATTTATATTTCATCTCCTGAAAAGTTCTGTTTGAATGGCGCGGCATTCTACGCATGTCGCCCCCTCTATCTATGCTTACACGCTATTGGCTAACAAATGGCAAACTGCCAAAATCGCGGGAAAACTTGCCTATTACAGGTCTCCCATTGGCTGGTAAAACTGTAATCCAGCACCGCGATATTCAAAAATAGACTAGCGGCGATTACAAAACACAATCTGTTCCTGATTGAATGGAGGTCGACTGGATAAAAATGAAATAACTTAAATATGAACAAGTTATTCTATTATTTATGTATTTACTAACAAGTAATATGGAAATATAAATAAATTAACAATAGAAATATAAATTGTACAAGAGAATAGAAATATCTAGCTGTTATTTTATAGTAACTTCTTATAATTTTTTTAAAATTATGAAAAATCCAACTATAACAACTTACTTCGTTTTATAACAATAACTTTAAACGCAGCAACTTCCTACTTACCCTCAAAAAATAAAAAGATAAGAACAGAATAAGATCAATGCACCTCAATTAAAAAAAGCACAACTTTGTTCACTGACACTGGGGCACTGATGGAGGGGATCGTACTTACATGTCGAGTCGACGCGAGCTGTGGTGCGACTGGCGTGCAGAGCTGACGATCTCGCGGTGTCGCCTTACCGCCGCGAAAGGAGATGACTGGCGTCTCACCCCGCGCCCAGAATACGGTTTATCGGACTGTAGTCTGAAGTAGGCTTTAAGAATCCATGTTTTGTAAAACTTAAGGTTGTAACTAATCAATTCATCTCAAGGACCTCTTTCATTTATCATGTCATGTTTCTAACTTTCCGCGCCTTAAATGCAAAATACTTATCAAAAACTAACTAGGAAATAGTATTACGGCCGAAGAGGCATAGTATTTCGATATTGTTTGTTCAAAGTGTCTTGAAATCTTCGGATCACTGTAAAAAGGAAGATTTCTTTTTAGGTCTTTTTGATAGCCTCTCGGAACGCAACCTCCGCTGCTTCCAGGTTTGAATTGGTTACGAGGAGATAATCCTACGGTTTACTTTATTTCTTTTTAATTGTCGAACACAAAATGTCACAGGGTGCGAAGCCTACAAAAGTAAATGAGAGGCTGGGTGTGGTTGGGATTCGGTCTACTATATCAACTTCCCATTTGATATGATTATCTGGCAAATCCGTTGAGGCCTTCGAGACGAGAGATCAATCAGAAAGAGAAATGAATAAAAGAAAATATTTAATGTCTAAAGTCTTTACTTATCATAATCATTTTTATTCGTGGTATAGCAACGCTGCAGCTATATTATAGTTGTATCCTGAATGGGTCGGCTCGACCGGGGAGGACCACGCTCTCACAGAATACCAGCGTAAAATAGCAGCTTATTGCTCCTGTGTTTCGCGTATAGTGTGTAGAGAACTGGAGTCCCTATTAATACTGGATCCGAGATATTCCATCTTAGTCTTCAGGGGTGACAACGCATCTGTATTTTGATTCTTAATCGAGGATAGATGTAGATTTCTATGGACCACAGCATGTACTAACCATAAGGTGGGCTGTGTGCTTGCTTGCCACCTTTATTCATTAAAACAGCCTTTCACATGCCCACAGCACAGAATAATGGCACACCCAGAAGGAACAAGATTCTGAATCACCTGCATCCATTTCCCGGATGTCTTATCAGGTCGTTACTCTATCTAGTGAAGGGATATTCGTTAGCTCCATGAACAATGGAACAAATCCTCACATAAATTTAAATAACACTACTTCAAAAAGCTTAGAATTAATGTGATATAAGCTGAAATAAGTTACAATATGTACCAAAACGGACACCACTCAGTTAGGAAATTCGATCCCGTAAGATTTCTGGTTCCGGGGCTAGTTCCGGACTAAAACGCCAGTCTCTAGACTCCCGCGAAAACCGAGACTGTGTGATGTTTATTATAGACGTGGACTGACAGTGATGGATACAAGTTGCAATAAATAAAATATTATGCAAAATCATTTATAAAAATAATCACATTTTGTAGCAATGGTAAGTTATTATTGCTATAGTATATTACAAATTAAATTAGGGACAGCTACGAAATTCTTAAACTGCTAGAAGCACATGCTGCAACATGCAACTCTTTGACAGCTGTGCAGTAATTTTCAGTGGGATCAAAGAGATTTACAGAAAACTATTACTCATGCTCCGTGATTAGAAAATTGTGGTTTTTCAAATAAGTTTGACGCCTGAGTTAGATTATCTAAGAAAGAAAAATTGAAAAAAGTATTTAATGATCGTTTATTATATTTAAAAGCTTTTTTGATTTAGGTAAAAAACAACGTTATAATAGAGATTCGGCGAAAGAATGGAAAGCAGTATCGCACACAAACATTTCTGTTACAACAGTAATAATAATACTGTCCACACGGCGCAAGTTTAGCCTTACATGAAATATACAATATGTAACGTAATTAACGCACACCCTCAGACACCCCAATTAGTATATTATGTTATAATCATAATAAATACACTGAATTTTTAGTTAAACATTTTTATGCACTGATTATTTATCAAATTAGTTATACTAATTCCGGAAGAATGTTGTGGTCACAGTACAAATCCACGAACGCAAAGACTTTAACGTGCTTGAAATAAAGTTCATCTTTCTTCATTTTTATTGAATGACAAAATTAGTAATAATACAAATAAAACTGCACTCTTAAAAGTTTTATTGCCTTAAGTTACGGTCCATTTCAATTTGTTTTGACTGTACAGATTTAGTGTGACTGTAATTTACGTAGTTTTAATTATTTTTGGGATAAAAAATTACCTATATTAAAAATGATAGGAATCGATTCAGTAAACGATTCTGAACAAACTACTTTCTCAAAGTGCGTTAATTATGTTACGTGTTGTATATACTTGGTGTGGTCTAGGTATAGCGATGAGCGGCACCATTTATTTCTGGTTGGCCTGAGTCATTGGTGTTGCGAAGAGATGTTGCGATTTGCATCCCATCCTTTCAATGCTTAGGCATTGTTTATCGCTTTTCCCTACTACGGGGAGTGCGCAGAGGAATTGTCAGAATGTGTTATCACTTATCACCCTCGTAAAAAATTAAAAGGTTCTCTGATTTTCTGCACTCACTAACTCACCATACGAAACACTTATTTATTTCACGCTCGTATTCTGTGAGAGCGTGGTTCCTAATGGCAAATTGATGCCGTGGCTCATAGACATCCACATTTATCTCCAATTAAGGATCAAAATGCAAATGCGTTGTCACCCCTGAGGACTAAGATGAAATGCCTCGTTTCCAGTAAAAAGGGTCTGTGGTTCTCTACACCCACCATACGTAACACAGCAGCTTCACGCTGCCATATTACGCTGGTATTCTTTGAGAGCGTGGTCCTGCTCCAGTCGAGCCAACCCATTCGTTCTACAACCATTATAAAGCTGCAGCGTGGCTCCACCACGTAAATTTTTAATAAAGCGCATCATCTACACGACATATAAATAAAATTGAACTGTCTCTTTGTAATAATATGATAACTGGCTTCTATTAAGCGCATGAAGTTATTTCCATATTACTATTACTACTTAAATAACTACATACTTATTTCGAAATTTTCGTCTATCAGTCTGTCCGAGCTAGTCCTTCGAAATCGCCGACCCGATTGTGATGTAACTTTACGAACAGGTAGAGAGCAGTGCCAGGAAGGATCCAAGCTATATTTTATACGAAAAACTTGAAATCTAAATATCGCCACTAAATAGATTCATATAGCATAGATATTCAATCATCAAATAGATAGATAGTATGAAATAAAAATATAATACAATATTGAAATTACAGGTATCATAAACTATTAAAATCGAAATAAATACAAAACTATAGATTAGACACAGACAACTTGAAAGCGTGATCTACTTGTGTTTTATTTTTTAATGACAGATAAAAAACAATAATTAAAAAACCCATCATACATTTGTGCGACGGTAACAACAATACCTTAGCATAAATTTGTCGCAGCATGATAAGAGCGCTTCGCAATTCCTGCCTGTTTATTTCTTTGAAACACTGTTACATGCATACGCAATAATTAATCGTTTTCCTTGAAAATAAAACAGGTCGAAAAATTATCTCGTCCTATTTACGCATTAAACATTTTAATTCAATTCAATTGCGGTGGTGTCTCACGTTCGTTACTAGAAAATTACTGAATTAAGCCTCAAAATGCGTTAAACCGGCGTTCAAACGATGACTCAGCGGGACAGACGTGTCATTAAAGTAAATAATTCACCCAGATGTACACTTAAGGTCTACGGCACTCACCTTGACTAGCAAGAAGAAATATGTACATGAACGCACAACTAACAATTACAAGCTTACTTTATAAAGCCCCACAACTACGTGAGTGAAATGATATTTTATGTTTACTAATATATTTTGCGAAATTTAAATAGTTAAGGTCTGAAAATTAGAGAGAAAAGGGAGTAAACCTTTAAATAAGGTGGTGCCACTATATAGCTACGGGGTATATTAAAGAACGAACCTAAAAATATTAGTGGGATAGAGACTTTTTCGAGTTATATTTACAAAATAAAATTATTTTAGATTTTAGAGCTACTGGGCAGTTTAGCAGCACACTTCAAACCGTCGAAACTGCTAAGTTCATATTTTCATCCCAGTAGCTACTCCAGCGCTGTTGTGGAGAGTTTTTGAACTGTTATTTACTGCTTACAGATGACCACTTTTTCAACTATTCTACTTCAGGAGTTGGTACTCCTTACTTTTATACTCAATAGTTTCTAGGTTCCAAAATCGTTTAATTGTAAAATGGATTTGCGTGTCGAAATTTTCGCGCGATGATTTTTTAAAGATTTCAAATTTCGCCTAAAACGGTACGATTCGTTTGATAGACTTCAAATGGCATTTATGTATAAAAGCCCGTCTAAGGCAATCATGTACCGCTGATATAACAAATTTCAGGTCGGTCAACTAGCTCTGAGAAATGAAAAAAAAGTGGCGGCTGTTTGAGATGGAAACGGAAATTGAATAGGCGAATCACGTATGAGCACATATTGGAGATTGTATCGGGAAGCGTTCACAAGATTTTACACGAATACCTTCATGTAAGAAGGAGAGTTTCGCGTTGGGTGCCGGGCCGCACAAAGGCCCTCGTGAAATAGTGCCCTAATATGATTACTTTGAAGCTGGTTAGTCTCGGCGTGTATACCACGTTAAAATGTGACGAATCTTGAATACATCAATACGATCTAAGAAGAAGCACAAAGAGCAGAAAAGATTTTCATCGCTAATTTTATTCAGTTTGTTAAATTATCTGGTGTCAATTCCTTTACCACATACACAATGCTGAATAGTAGTATATACTTACTTTCAAATGCTGTGTTGTAAGCAACCCCAGCAAAACGTACCCGCGCACTAAGCGCTCAAAACGAGGGACTTCCTTACAGACCCTCCTACAGCTCAGATTTGCCACCGTGTGACAAAATCTGCTGAAAGAGATACAGCTTTCATCGTCGAAAGTTTCTCTAGCCGCGTTCAAGCAGGCAGCTTGTCTGAAGCGGACCGGCAAAAGTGTTTTGAATGTTGGTCCACACACATGAAACCTTGTATAGTTGCTGGCGATAATTGCGTACAATTGTAACACGTAAACATCAGTTTATTATTTAAGATTTTTTTAAATATTATAAAGAACGTAATTTCCTTAGAAGTATAAGAAACTTCAAAAAAAACTATTTATGGTGTCAATATAGGTATCGATAGGTGTTGGCGATACGAACAGCTGCTTTTCTTTCTTTAAATGCGGCAACCTAAAATTTGCCACCCGGAGTCATGACTCACGTATTCTATCTCTCAGAATTGAGAGAAAACCTTTCTCTTTGTTTAAAAATAAAAAGCAAACAGCACATTTGGTATAAAAAAAGTCATAAAGAACCCCCAATAATTATCCACGACAAAACGGAAAGAAAAACAACAGGAAGCAACGACATCGAATTGGCGATATCGTACTTCGGCGAGAAACCTTGTCACATAATGTCGTAGAGCAAGAGCGTACTGCTTACAAGAATACATCAACAGCACGTGGCCACATAATAATATAATAGTACTACGATATACCATATTGAGCCCAATATGAAGGCAAGCTCAGCAAAAACATCAACGACAAGCTTTTATCGTAATGGTGATAAAAAATACGTGACATAGCCACGCTCCAGCTATATTATGGTTGTAGCACGAATGAGTCGGCTTGACCGGGAAAGAACCACGCTCTCACAGAATACCAGCGTAAAATAGCGGCCTAATACTGCTGTGTTGCGTATGATGAGCGTAGAAATCCGGAGACCCTTTTATACTGAAAACGAGACATTCCATCTTAGTCCTCAGGGGTGATAACGCATCTGCGACTTAATTCTTAATCGAGGATATATGTATATAATAGTATATGTATATATATATATGTATATGTATATGTATATGTCAGATTGATTCGTTTGTCAACATTATTCTATAAAAAAGAGTGCGAGTAGGACTTGCGTTGCATTTTTTTAGTTGGTAATCATTTTGCTTATGGCAATTAGAATAGATTAACTTTTATTCAATATAGACCACTGGTTCGGAATAAACCTCTGTCCTGAGGAGAAGAAGTATAGTTGTAGCACAAGTGGGTCGGCTCGACCGGGGAAGGACCACGCTCTCACAGAATACCAGCGTGAAATAGTAGCTTAATGCAGCTGTATTTCGTATGGTGAGTGTAGAGAACCGGAGACCTTTTTTACTGGAAACGAGGCATTCTATCTTTGTCCTCACGGGAGACAACGCATCTGCATTTTGATTCGTAATCGAGGATAGATGTAGATGTCTGTCTATGAGCCACAACAAACACTTACCATCAGGTGGACTGTGTGCTCGTTTGTCACCTTATCCTATAAAAAAAAATTAAAAAAAATAACCAGCAAGAAAACCAGAGGGATTTTTTTTTCAAAGTATAATTTTACAATAAAATACAGGTTGTACAAATTACTTACTTACTAAATTTATTTAAGGAACAACTAGGAAGAGACCACCTCATGCCCAGGGGTTATTATCAATCATGTTACCATTTCCGTTATAACCTTTCAGAAGTCCACTGCAGAACTGTCCCCAATAGATTGCCTCACAGGAGGGATATTTGCCATAGCTGCCAAGCTTGGTAAGCGGCAATCGCAGTTTTTTATTATGTTGAGTTATTGTCTTAATCTCGATCACACCAAAATACTTAAAAAAAAAAATTTCCCATTTAAATAATAAAAAAAAAAACCCATTAAATATACATTTTTTTTTTAAATTCTAAACCTAAGTTCAAATATATAAATAATGATATACCGGTATTGCAATTTTTGAAAATATAATCAAATAAGGCTTCTACTTTTGCCTATATTATCTACTAATTCTGAACCTCGTCTGGAAATTTGACCGTTAATTGCAAAATAACCCTGTATACTCATATGTTGTGAAAAATACCTCAATCCATAGACTAATATATAATACTGGAGACCTCAATCGGTCAAGTCACTCAGAATTCAGCAAACGTACGTCACGATAAATGTATACAATGTAAAGCTCAAGTCAAAAACATTAAAAAATTATAGCGTCAGTGTAACAATTTTGAATATTTAGATATGGGTTGTTTTGTTTGTAAGTATATTTTTACACAGTTATTGACACGTTAACAAATTGTCTATCCGTCTATATAAACGGGTAAAACGCGAACATAAGGAAAACTTTTGCACCAATCGGCACGAAAATACCGCAGGCGTACAAAAAATGTGAAACCAATTTTGTTTTTTCAGACTTTCAAAGTAATTATCTAAGACAGCCTCTAAATAAATCCAAAAAAATCATGAGCGAAGTAGCCAGCGCTTTATGCCCAATATTTACTCAGAAAGAGATTGAAACAACGTACCTAACCGGATTTCGTCCAAGAGTGAGCAAGTCTTCATTTTGGAATTCAAACAACGTTGCAATGATTCATAATGAAAGCTAAATATATTATATTTGACTCATTATGCGTTTTACTGTGATTTCCATTTTTATATAAAATAAGGATGACAAACGAGCACACAGTCCACCTGATGGTATGCTGTGGCATAAAAACATCTGCATCTATCCTCAGTTAAGAATCATTATGCAGATACGTTGTCAATTGTCATCCTTGAGGACTAAGAGAGAATCTCTCGTAACTAGTAAAAAGGATCTCCGGTTCTCTACACTCACCATAAAAACACAGGCAGCATTAAGCTGCTATTTTAATAGGCCGTCACCTTTGTCGCTTCTGAGGACGAAGATAGAATGCCTCCCAGCATGTAATTAATAATAGATCTCTATACACTTACAGACAAACAGACGAACCGACGGAAAATGAAACAAATAAACGTAAGAAAATCTATACGTGTACACTACAATGTAAAACATTGAGAAATACAAAAAACATTTTATATTTTTAACCCCTATTCGTTCCAAAGAGATATAGGTACTTGACATATTATTGAGGTTGCACTAACGAGAACTTAATGTCCATCCCAATTTAATATTTATTCGCGTGTGAAATACATGATTTTAAATTAAAAACATTTTTTTACAGTAAACAGGTACATATATCTTATTTCATCAGAGGCCGTAATAGTCTACAGAACATTGGCTTAAGAACAGCCCGAGTTCGCTACGCTAAGCGAGTGGATTATCAGTCGACATATATAATTACTATCACAAAAATTTCGGAGACATTTGAAGTTCGCCACCATGCATTGGGGCAGCGCGGCGGACACTTCCTTGCCCTAAAATCCTCTCAGAAATGAGAGGAAGCCTGTGCCCAACAGTTGGACGTATATAGGCTGTAACTTTAACTTTTTAAAAAACTTTATAATTATTATCTATCGGATACCTCGCTGCTGAGATACGGAACCCTGACACCGGAGTTACGTTTTAAAACTGATATTTTCTGAATAGTGATTGCACATTATTATTTAAAGTGTTCGTTTTTACCAGTCTTTATAGCAAAATTTTCTAACAACCGTAAGATGTTCTAAACGCATATGTATGAGTACGCATGTATAAAAGAAATTTTATTTATCTTAAAAAACGTTATCCCACACTTGAACTTTCTTTTATATTACGCAGGGACTATGTACATAAATAACACAATGAAAAATAATCACAATAACATTGTTTGTTGATTTCTGTACAAGATTCGTACCAGACCCGCGGCCCGCAACGGCGCAACGAAACGTTTAGCCACTGCTCTACCGAGCCATCCTCACTCAGCTTTTTATTTAGATTCCTTTATGTACTAATGACAAGCAATTTCAAAGGCCGTTTTCTGTGCACTGATATCCGAAAATTTTAATAAGTTAGTTATTGAAAATTTCTTCTATAAAAGTTATGTTATGTATTCACCCCTCATAAAGAAATGGAAAAAAATAATAAATGATGGACGTAAAAGTAGACGCTCAGCGCCTATTTCAATCAATTTCTTCAAGTCAATTTTCTTTTCTTTTTAATCATACAAAACAGAAAACCACACCAACCAATTAACCAAGTATCCTGAAAGATATATCAAGTAATTTATATTTAATTAACACACTTAACCTTCTTTTACAACCCCTATTCCCTTGGAGTGTTAAAGAATACTCAAACTACTCAAAGCCTATTCAGTTTCCATCGAGGCCGACGACCTTAGCTTAGGAATAAACTTGTTCCAGTTTTTGCACCTTATAACGGATATTTACAATTATGGCATCGAAGGCAAAAGGCAGCTAATATTCAAAATTGCTACTTAGATGTGAATAAAAGTTACATTTCTGGGTCATTTTCTGAAATCATTCGCTTCAGTAATACTCTAGTCTCTAGTGAGTTTTTCAAGCACTTGAAAGGTTTCTTTCCTTTATGATAGATAAGACTGCGGCCAACATCTTAACAATTTTTTTAATTAACAAAGATATTAAACTAAGTAAAATCAATATCTTAGACTGAAAATAAAACGAATAAACAAATATTTTGTTTGTTTATGCGTTTTCTATGAGTTATCCTATGCTATTCATTCGATTACGATGAAATTATGATTGCACGCCCGCGAAAGTTACTGACAAAACAAATTATTATATTGTTTAATCGTTTGACTTCTGTTGCTATTCCATTTATCCAACTACTAATCCACAGATTCTGACAAAAGAGGCATTGCAATGTAGGCCGGGCACGTCTAGTAAGTTATAAAACATAGCATTGGTGTGCGACCGCTGACCTGTACATATTTGCATAGATAATGTGCATATAACCGTTAATTAGATTTTCTTGTGTGTAAATCTTTAACGTGATGCGTAATCACAAGTCTAGACTCTAGTAAATACATTTTATACGTGGTAGAGCCACACTGCAGCTATAATATGGTTGTAGCACGAATGGGTCCACTCGACCGGGGAATGACCACGCTCTCACAGAATACCAGCGTAAAATAGCAGCTTAATACTGCTGTGTTTCGCATGGTGAGTGTAGAGATCCGGAGACCCGTTTTTACTGCAAACGAGGCATTCCATCGTAGTCCTCATGGGTGACAACGCATCTACGTTTTGATTCCTAATCGAGGATAAATGTAGATGTCTATGGGCCACAGCATCCATTTACCATCATGTGGAGTGTTTTCTCGTTTGTCAACTTTATCCTATAAAAAAACAATAATAAGAATTTTCAGTGTAGTCTACGTTGTAAATTATTACCTTTTAAATCATAGGTACTATATAGGTATAAAACGAAACCAATTTTACGATTTTTTAAGCTATTGCATAGCTTCTATCGCGGACCTTGAGCGCGGGGACCGAATCCAGAAATTCCGTAACGAAAAAAAACCTCACGCTCCCCACTCCGACGGGCACGGAGGTTGCGTACAGCTGAAGAAATGTGGCGTTGAAAGCCGTGCATCGTTCTAACGTCGTTTCAGTTCGGCAGACTTCGGCACTCGGCAGAGTTCGGCACGGTGTTTGTGTGCGTGCGACTAGACGTATGCGTGTACACTAGCTGCTAACTCAATGATAAAAATTCCTGAATAACCTACATGTATTGTAAGGTATTAAAAATATTTTAAAAAATATTAACTTCTCATTTATTCAATAAGAAAGAAATTGTTTTCTTATCGGTCACCACGCTCAAAAAGTGTAACTTGATTTAATATCAAAGACTTAACTGCATAAATAAAATAAATAAATAATTATAATTGCATAAGTTGATAAAAAATGCTATGCAATAGCTTTACCGCGGAAGTCACCGAGTGCCACACGTATTTTTTTTTAATTAAACGCGATAAAGTCAATTAATATACAGTATTCGCGTAAATATAAGAAATTATTTGTAATAAATAAATCATACTGTAGTATGATAATTATATGAATTTAGAACCGTTTTAGAAAAAAAGACCATACTAGTATACCAGTATAAAAATGCTGCTGTGTTTCGTACGGTAACACTTTTTACTGGTAACTAGACAGGCATTTTAGCTTAATCCTCAAGGATGATGACATCACATCTGTTTTATTATTTTTAATTAAGTAAAGCTAAAGTTGTCTATGGATCATAGCATCCATTTAAGTACCATGAGGTTGAAAAATGAAACCTAAGGGCCTCTACTTAAAAGTTTATCATCATTAAAATAAGGTTAAATGTCAAAAGATTACAAGCTATATCATACTGTACAGTAATCTCTGGTAACACTGTGTGTGTGGAAGTTATTTCAGTATAAGCAGACTGCGCGCATCTGAACTGAAATAGATCACACGGCGCTACGTCATTCAAGCCAGTATTTAATCGTTCCAAATTTGACGTGGAATGCGCCGCACACGAGTTACATGTTGCCTGACACAAAATATTTTATTTTACCTACTTTATAATGACATTGTGCTTATTGTTTTCCATCACCTTTATAAACTTACTCCAATCAAAGAAATAATAAAAGCAGTATTATGAAATATACAGATAGACGTCACCTACGTACGCTGTGTCGCAATGGACTCTTTATTTATAAAGTTGAAGTGACCAAGACCTTATAGTCAGCCTGATGGTAGTTAATGAGTTTTTATGTTTACGCGAACACAAACTAGACTTTAGACTAAGCTTAAGTCACTTCTGTGCAATAAAAAGCTGAACATCCGGATACGAGTACGATTAGCACGCTGTTATGTTTCTCCACTCTTTTGTATGCGTTGAAGCACCCTCACAAATCGAGATAAGAAGATTGAAGCCTTCCAAATGTGGGTATACAGGAGAATATTAAGGATATCCTGGAGAGACAAAATAAAGAACTTAACAGTGCTAATTCGCATAAAGAAAAAACCAGAAGTTGTATATCTAGTAAAGAAAAGAAAGCTTGAATATCTCGGCCACATAATGAGAAACCGAAAATACGATCTACTGCAACTCATCATACAGGGCAAGATCCAAGGAAAACGAAGTGTGGGTCGAAGAAGAACATCTTGGGTGAAAAACCTACGCCAATGGTTTGGAAAGAGCACCCGTTCCTTATTCAGAGCCGCGGCATCAAAGATCCAAGTTGCCTTAATGATCGCCGACCTTCGAAAGAAGATGGCACATTAAGAAGAAGAAGAAACTAGACTACAGATTTCATCGCGTAAGTACATTTTATTATTTTTATCACTTATGACATGTCGAGCAGTCGAGCACTTTACAGTAACCCCCCCACCCCCCAGTGACCATGGGGCTGTAAAGTGCTCGAAATGTCATAAGTTAATGTACGCGATAAAATCCGTGAAAACTTTAGTTAAGTAGGTAGGTAGGTAGGTAGCTACAGTAGTCCATGAACATCTGCAACCAACTTAAAACGAAGTAGGATACAGATGCGTTGTCACCTCTGAGGTCTAAATGGAGCCTATACCTATATCTATCTACCTTTTACACGGGAATGCAGCAGCGCACGCTGCATGCACTGCTGTTTAGCAGAAGAAATGGGTAAGTATGTGGTAGGTACCAGCCCAGAAGGACTCCTAGGAATATATGGAGTCCTACCACCAATAAATTACAACTATCAAATGGCAATACAATTGCAATTCGGTTAAAATTGGAGGTTAAAAAGATTATTTAGGATCGTCTTGTGCAATTTTTGAAATGTATTTATTTCCGTGTACTGAATTTTTTAACAGTATAAATACTAATTGTACCAGTTTTGCTTGCACTTGACCTACTTTTTATACATCGACACCATGTAGTTCTTATCATGGAAATTTTGGTAAGTAGATACTTATTCAAATTCACCCACTGTATCTACCTACCTTACATACCTTACATACCTTGTGCCATGGTGCGCTTAAAGAATTTTCACAAAAAGTTAAATTATGTATTTTCAGTAAACTATTTTTAATATTATTCAGACCTCATGATGTTCAATGTTCACAATTTTTTAAATGTAACATTCTTATCATTATACATAAATGGCTTTCATCGATATATTGTACTTACTACGCACTAATCACTAGTGCATATAACTAAATGGTGCCTTTATAATACTTTGAAAACGAATGAATGGTCTGTAACAACAAATAATACCTAACACGGTTTTTAGGGTTCCGTAGTTAAACAACAAGGAACCGTTATGGTAATAATAATAATAATTCTTTAATGATTGAAAGGCGTAGGGAAGTGACGACCCCATCGCCCGCTGATATAACGGTTATGTGACAAAACCGCTACGTCGGCGCAGCCAGTCAGCACCTTGCCAAGAGGTGTTAGTGCCGTGCCTCGGCAAAAATTGAAGATGCCAAGGCCCGCTTGTGCACATGGCCTAACCATGAAACGGCGCCGGGTCTGGGCGTCTCCCGCTAAATGACGCCCTAAAATGGATGATGGAATCAAATGGAACGCGCAAAGGGCCGCTGCCTGGAGGTCGCCAGGGCGCGTCTGGAGCTGGCGCTGGACGCGACAGCATGCGAACCGCCAGCCGAGCGCGAGGTGCTGCACGACCACCCAGCAGCTCCTCGCATCCATCATCCCCACCAGCTGGCTTGGTGTCGGCAGGGTCTTCGCGGGCCCAGCAATCGGCACCCGCCACTGGTGGAGTACGCCGCATGCGTTGGACAACCCAGATGAACAGTAACGCATTGCGGGCGTATTTTAGGGCGAAAGGGGGAGAAACTGGAGGTTTTGCGTATCGGGCAAGGATGCATCGACTTTTTGCTGAGCTGGAGCCATCTGTAACCGTCACCGAGCAAAACCTGGCAGACCGAGTTCGGTGTATCTTGCGCTCAAATACATTTGATGTCGCCGAACTCGAACGACTACGACGTGAGGCTGTTCCCTCATCGGATGAAAATGCTACGGCTGAGGATGCGGCGCCACAAATCGCAGAGCAACCCGCAAACGTGAATGCCGCCGTGAATACCCCAGTTGTGGTTGATTCAAACGATGATGGAACAGTCGCCCAGGAACTGGAATTAGAGCATATGAGGAGTACATTGGAAGAGGCGATTGTGGAAACGCGCAGTACGCCTCTCGAAAATCGACCGCGACTTCCCCGCATAGCCCTAAGCAAGCGGAATCGGGCTGTCGTGAGGGCTCTGAACCCAATGCTGGTGACCTATTTGGAAGCAAGGCCTTTGCGAGAAAAACTCAATTCTTTTTGGCGCCGCACTGGCGGTGTGCCGTATTATAGGCGCCAAACTTTCCACGGCTGAACGCGCTACTGGACAAAGTAGCGCTATCCCAGCCTGGAGAATAAGAATTGAAGAACGTATCGCAAAGGCTAGGGCCCTCATCGGCAGACTGATATGCTTCAGGTCAGGCAACAACAGGCCAAGGATTGTGCGCACCGTCAGGATGGCATTTGCTGGGACAAATGTTAGTTTGTCCCAGCCGGATATAATGCAAAAACTGACGAAGCGCATAGACGACCTGAAGCAGAGAATCGCTGCTTGGGGAAAGCAGATTCAGCGATATACCGAGAGGTCGACACGGTTTAACCAGAATCGTCTCTTCCAGAGTGATCAGAAGAGGCTCTATAAATCGTTGGAGCGACCAATGGTAAGTGGAACGGGCCCAGCACCGAATCAGGCCGACACTGTAGCATTCTGGCGCGGCCTGTGGTCAGAGCCCATAAACCACAGCGAGGGCCCTTGGACGGAAGTTGTGGCGAGTCAGTGTGCGAGTATAACGCCCATGGACCCCGTCATTATAACGCCGGATGACGTAGCTGAGGCGGTCCGTAGGGCCCCGAACTGGAAAAGTTCGGGACTCGACGGGCTGCATCACTACTGGCTGAAGGGGTTTGTGGTGTGTCACATTGTGCTCGCACGACAGTTCCAAGAGGCTCTCAACCAGAAGTCGCTCCCGAGCCTCTTCACTACTGGGATCTCGCATTTGGTTACTAAAGACCAGGTTACCACAGACCCGAGCAAATACCGCCCCATTACGTGTCTACCCACCATATATAAGACACTGACATCCATTTTGAGCGCGAGAATCACTCGTCACCTGGAATCAAATCAGGTGATGTCGCGCGCTCAAAATGGATGTCGGGGCGGCGGTTGTGGAACCAAGGAACCACTCCTCATTGACGCGGTCATTGGCAAAGTGGTGAAACGCGACCGTCGGAACTTCTCCGCCGCTTGGATAGACTACAGAAAGGCATTTGACTCGGTGCCCCATAGATGGCTAAAGAGGGTCCTCGAGCTGTACAAGATTGACTTAGAGACTTCCTTGAGCAGTCTATGGGGCAGTGGAGTACGATCCTCTGTCATCTAGGCGAGCGGATGACGGCTGCGGAAAGCCGAATAAGGATAAGAAGGGGTATATTCCAGGGCGACTGTCTGAGTCCAATCTGGTTCTGCTTCTCTTTGAACCCTCTCAGTACTTTACTGGAGGGTTCCGGGAGGGGATTTCAGCTTCGGAAAGGAGCTACAAAAGTGACCAACCTTTTCTATACGGATGACCTCAAATTATTCGCCTCCAGTCGCTCCCATCTTACGGAATTGCTAAACATCACTTGTGAATTTAGCAATTCTATTGAAATGGAGCTGGGGACGGATAAGTGTGCGGTCCTCCATGTTGAGAGGGGTAGGGTTGCTAACTCTGAGGGCATAGACTTATCTATGCCCGTCAACTTAAGGACCCTTTCCGAGGCTGAAACATACCGATACCTGGGTATGTCACAGAACATCGGTATCGATGAGGCTGGTATGAAACAGTCAGTTTGCGACACGTTTTATGCACGCTTGACCAAAGTGCTTAACAGCCTTTTGTCCAGTGTGAATAAGGCACACGCATATAACGGCTGGGTCATGCCTGTCCTCATGTATACCTTTGGCATACTCAGGTGGACTCAGACCGAACTTAACGCCCTGGATAGAAAAGTCCGCACTACCATGACGTCCCATAGGATGCATCATCCGAGATCGTCGGTAATGAGGCTGTACTTGCCGCGAAAGCATGGTGGGCGTGGCTTCCTGAGCGCGATCACCATGCATAGTCGCGAAGTGTGCAGCCTCCGTAATTACTTCCTGGTGAGATCGGATGATCCATTCTATAATGACGTCATTTCTAGTGATAAAGAACTTACCCCTCTATCCTTAGCCAACGAGCAATGGCAAGACCCGGCAGTACAAAGCATTTCCGACCGGGAGACCGTATGGAAGGAGAAGGAGCTCCACGGGAGGTACTACAGGGTTCTACATGAGCCCTTCGTAGATACAGTCGCCTCCCTCAACTGGCTACGTTTCGATGACCTTTTTGGGGAAACCGAGGGTTTTGTGTGTGCAATACAGGATCAGGTTATTAAGACCAACAACTATCGGAGATACATCCTAAAGGATGGCACCATCGACGTCTGTCGAGCTTGTCGCCATCCCGGTGAGTCACTTAGGCATGTCATCTCCGGTTGTTCGGCGCTTTCTAACTCTGAGTACTTGCACAGGCACAACCTAGTAGCCAGAATTCTACACCAGGAGCTCGCTCTGAAATACGGTATCGTGGACCGGAAATTGCCGTATTACAAGTACTTACCGGAAGCCGTGCTCGAAAATGACCGCGCTAGGCTCTACTGGGACCGGGCCATCATCACAGACAGGACTATTCTTGCGAATAAGCCTGATATTGTGCTGATGGACCGGGCACAGTCAAGGATATTTTTGGTCGACATTGCCATTCCGTTAACGAGAACCTCGTGAAAGCCGAAACAGATAAACGAACAAAATATCTGGACCTGGCTCACGAGGTGACCGATATGTGGGGTGGTCTGCCAGCCGAAATTATTCCTGTAGTCGTCTCTGCGAATGGGCTAATCCCAGTCAGCCTCTCGGATCATCTGAGGCGACTGGGACTCCGTGACGGACCGCTCCGGGCTCAAATGCAAAAGGCGGTGCTCCTCGATACCGCCCGCATCGACCGCCGGTTTCTTTCCCTTTCCTCCTAACCCTCGGCCGTTTGGTCTTCCCTGCCGAGGGCTTCCATCTGGTTGGGCTTTTATTTATTTATGTATTTTTGTATTTATTTTATTTTATTGATATTTATGTATATTTATCGTTTCATTTTAATTTATAATTATATATTTATATAACCCAACCAGATAAGAAAACTATATAGATACCCCAAACAATAATAATATTAATAATAACCAACGAGCAATGGCAAGACCCGTCAGTACAGAGTATTTCCGACCGGGAGACCGTATGGAAGGAGAAGGAGCTCCACGGGAGGTACTACAGGGCTCTACTTGAGCCTCACGTAGATACAGCCGCCTTCCTCAACTGGCTACGTTTCGGTGATCTCTTCGGGGGAAACCGAGGGTTTTGTGTGTGCAATACAGGATCAGGTTATTAAGACCAACAACTATCGGAGATACATCCTAAAGGATGGCACTGTCGACGTCTGTCGAGCTTGTCGCCATCCCGGGGAGTCACTTAGGCATGTCATCTCCGGTTGTTCGGCGCTTTCTAACTCTGAGTACTTGCATAGGCACAACCTAGTAGCCAGAATTCTACACCAGGAGCTCGCTCTGAAATACGGTCTCGTGGACCGAAAATTGCCGTATTACAAGTACTTGCCGGAAGCCATGCTCGAAAATACAAACAGTTTAAGCATTTCAGTTGTGGGATACAGGAGCCCAAACTAAATTAACCTGTGCTATATAGGTCACCCGGCTCCCCCTCTTGGCTTTATTATATTTTCCGCGGTTTTACTCAGAGACCCTAGGTACAAATCTGTAATTAACTATATAAAAAACATTTTTATGTTCGTTACCTCTTATATTAACAGGTAAAGGAAGTACGATTTTTTTTACACGTCTATTCCATCGTGTGGGGTATCGTAGGATAGATCTTTCAAAAACATTGGGGGTATAGGATTACATTTTTTTTTAGATTCAGAGGGTCCGTTTGCGAAACATTTCGCTTTACAGGGGTATTTTTCATTAGTCATGTGTCTCCCCCCTCGCCACTACCACCTAAATCGTTGTTTCTGGAAATGTGAAAATTATACACGATAGTAGTATATAAAATGAAATCAAAAGGAAGACTATCACAGCTGAGTAAAACAAGTTAACGAGTAATAGTCGACTAACATATAAAATGCACTTGGATTAAGAAAAATTTCGTTCGGCAGGGTGGGTCTTTCTTACTTACTTACTACTTTTGCTTGTTTTTAGTTGGTAGTTATTGTAGGTCTCTTTCAAACTATTCACACAATCACATAGCTTCATACAGTTTCATTGGTGTAACTGGAAGAAGACTCTTTGTTTACGCGAGCGAACCTCAGAATAGTTTAGGGCAGTGGTGGTTTAGGGGAAGATTTGTTACGTTCATATGTATCTTAGGGTTGTACTGCCGGGAATATATAGATAGAAAGTCAACTATGACTGTCTTTGTACAGACTCGACATGTGAATGATTATATGTATATTGTATTATTTTCTAAATCGAAAAGTTTTCATTTTTTAATACCATTCCCTATAAGTTTGATTGGAAAATAAGTCCTTCAGTTACTACCATCCTATTCGAACCCCCATTTAGTTGTTGTAGCGGTCAAATTGCGAACTCAATATGCTCATTTTTAAAAAAGCCCCTGCTAAGTTCATATATTGTAACGGTCAACTACTGTGTGTCAACTACTATCTGTACTGTGTGTCAACTAGTTATCTGTAGATGTTATGTCGCTTTATTCGAAATTATTTTTTTAATAAGAAATTAGATGATACTAACTTACTAATGGAGTTTCTTTATAGACCGAGATCCAATAGCATATTATTTAAATTCATTTGTAATAAGTACTTTTTTCAATCTCTTCAGTTTTTTTTCACAATTTCAGATTATCCTGAATTTATAACTCTTGTAAGGTGGCGCCACAAACTTGTCGTTTGCGAAGCGATAATCCTGTGAAAACAACGAATATATTTCTAATATATTACATTTGATTACCATGTTTAAATCTACCACGTTACACACTCATTTTAACAACACACATAATTAGAATGTAATCAGTAATTATACATGCTTATTGCGCGTGAGAGAAGTAGAGTTCGTAAGATAATCCCACATCCCACTTCGTCTTGTGGGTGTCGTAAAAGACGGCTTTAGGATATGCCACAAACATGTTGACTTCTAATTATAACTATCACGTCTTCGCTAGATGTAAAATATCCAGACGTGCGAGGCGGCCGGAAGCAGCAAAGATGCAAAACCTCTGCTTCAATCTGCCTGCCAAATGTAACGATCAAGGCATAAAATCCTCTCTAACATTTGAGATGCTCGTGCCTAGCAGTCGGTAGTGCCGATTAAGAAGAACAAAATTTTTATCTAACTACTAACTTGAATTTAAGTAACGAAACTCAAGGACTGGGCGCTCGCTTTAAGTTCCATGACCAAGACTTATGCTAGAAGTAAGGTCTGGTCTGACAAACTAGGCCTAAAACATTCTAAAACCTTAATCCGGGCTTTTCATCGTAAATTCGCTTTAGAAGCTCTGGGATTACGTAAAAATACATTGCGCAGTCTGGCAAGAGCCCTAATTGGACACTGTTGACTTAAAAAGCACATATCCATCCTGGGACTAAGCAACTCAAGGTTGTGTCGGTTCCGTTCCTTAATGGAAGAAACGCCTCTGCACATCCTAACTGATTGCGGACCCTTAATGCGCAAACGTAACACTCATCTGGGAAACTATGTACTCCGCCCAGAAGATGTGAAATTGCTCACGGCTAAACAACTCCTTCTATTCATTGAATACATAGGGCTTAGTAGTGAACTATAGCCGCAGCAGCGATCACAATATGTCTTTTAGGTCGCAGTGATACTGGTCTCTTTACCTAGACCTGCATAGCTGATCACACATAAAAATAAAATTAATTTTTGGTTATTTACTCCGTGCTCGATTGTGGAAATCGCCTTAAAATATACTTGATTGCTATCTTACACTAAAGCAGCGTGGTATTAATCTGAAAAACATTGCTATAAAAAGTAGGTACTGTGGACCCTGGTGGACATTATTTTGTAGCCTACAAATAGATGTTAGGTATTCTAAGTTCAAATTAAACATTTTTTTCATTGTACATTAACTAAATAAAAATAAATAGGAGCGAGAATGATCGTTGGTGAAACATGCTTTAAACAGCTACCAGACGTCCGCGGACCTCGACAATGCGATGTAAATGTTGTAATAAGTTTAATGGGACAGCGAACAGCAGAGCAGGCGCCGCCGCCGGCATCACGTTGCTGGCCTCGCTGTCGATTCTACACATTTCTTACCATTTATGGCTCTTGCAGACCCTGATAACAATTTAACAATTGCAAACGGAGTCGCCATTTTCAAATTCAAACGAAAGTTTATTGTCGCATAAAACTGAGTTGAAGAAAAAATATTAAAGAAAATTGTAGATTATCTTATTCTCTGAATATCATTTTTGACCTACGCGCAGAAGGAAAGGCTTGCAAAGAAAATGTACAGTATATGAAAAACTGCTAATCCAGAAATGCACTGAATTATTATCCCGATGTTATCAATATGGCTTTCAGCCGAATATAAAAAGGGATGTCTACGAGTCAGTTTATTTATTTATCTAATATTTAATGTAAGACTCAGCTTAAACTACGAGCACAGAATAATTATTAGCTAAGGGTTACAATTACATATTACAATGGGTGCGTTTGGCAGAAAAAAGCGCTAGCAAGCGCTTACAAGCGCTGAAATAGTTTTCGGCCAGGACACGATTTCTACTTCAGTAGCGCTGACATAATCCGCCATTTTGCTTATTTAATTTGTTTGTTTTGAAGTAGAGTTTTTAAGTTGTTTTGTGCAATATTAGTTTTAAGTAATATAATAACGTGAATAAACATATACATGTTATTAAAAATTCATGATTGTTAAGTTTTTAATATGAATACTTTACAAACATATATTTAAATTAGGTTAGGTTCCCCGGTTAAAACTAACATCGTGTCCTGGAAGAAAATAGCTACTTACGATTTGACAGCGCTTACCGCTTACGATCGCCATTTTGCTTACAAACGCTTGCTAGCGCTTTTTTCTGCCAAACGCACCCAATGGGTGGACTCAATGCCTTATAGTATTCTCTCCAGACTGTCAACCCTAAGAAAAATAGAGAAAATAAATAAAAGTTGTCAGAAGTAAAAACTAATGTTAAAAATTACTGATATAGTAAGTTTAATATCACACAGTTTGTTACCACTTAAATACGCACCAAAATGTATTCGGTTGGTTGAAGAATTGAAGTAATTAGAAAACATTGCTATAAATCAAACTCTAATCTCACACAACTAAAATATAACTCAGAGAAAGTTTTTGTACACTTTCCGGACTGTCCATATAAATTAAACCGCCTGGTAAACCTATTAGAATTCAAAGCAATCACTTGAATTTCTTTACTTATATTAACACAATTGTGTTCGTTACTACCTATTAAGTCCGACTTGTGAGATATGAAGAGGTTCTGACGTTGGCATATCGCCTGTTAAGGTTTCCGTGGAAAGACAAAATGGTGACATATGTTTTCGAACCTTGACGCATTTAATATAAGGCCTTATTTTATTATTGCAGTTGCAACTTGAGGGTTAACTGATGCATTACTTACGTATTGAATTAAAAAATGATTTTTTTTTTATCGTAAAACAAAATGTATGAATATTAAATACACAATTTATATGAAAAAAAAACAGAGTCTGGAAGGGATGCTCTAGGCGAAAGTTTATCGACCAAATTGGCGATATATTGAAAATAGGTTAAATTAAGAGTTTCCTTAATCGACGAGTATGTTTACCTAGGTATACGCATGTATACCTACGATCCTGACACATCTACACTCTCTCACCTTCTTTACATCCATATGGATGGAGTCCAGATATAATGGAAGTCCGTAGTTTCGCCTACCCCTCAGGGTGACAGGCGTAAGTGTTTATGTATGATGATTATGATGAGAAAACTTTGTAGCTCAAGAGACATTGTTCTATCCTTTCTTGTCTCTTATGCGTGACGCGATAAGTTTCGCTCCGAATCAACTCTGGACTTTTTTCAATATTAGTTCCGACTCTACTTAGGCTGCACTAAAAGTATCGGGAATGGAATATTTCCACTGTTCCTGTCATATTAAAATATTTTTAATTGAAAACTCCTTGGTTTTAAAAATCGAATACCATTTATTTATTTAAAAAAAGATTCTCGGTCTTGTCACAAGGTTTTGTCAAACTTGTTTAGTCGTTGAGAAAATGGAATTGACTCGAGAAAATTCAAGAGCGATGATTTATTATGACTTTCGAAGTGGTTTAACACAAAAACACTGTGTTGACTGGATGATTTCTGCATTTGGAGATGAAGCCCCATCCAAAACCACAATTTATCGCTGGTTTGCTGAATTTCAACGTGGACGTGTCAAGATCAGTGATGATCCCCGTCAAGGTCATCCAAAAACTGCAGTCACCCAAGAAAACGTTGATGCTGTGCGTAAGCTGATTGAGGAAGATCGACATGTGACATACCGCGAAATTGAGGCAACTTTAGACATTGGCATGAGTCAAATACAAATCTTGCATGCACAATTAGGTGTAAAAAAAGTTGTTTTCCCGATGGATACCGCATTCGCTCTGTGAAGAGCAAAAAGCTGCTCGCGTTACTTGGTGCGTCAGAACTCTCGAAAGATTGCACGCAGGATCCTCAAATGCTGTATACAACATCGTATCAGGTGACGAATCCTGGATATACGCTTACGAACCCGAAACAAAAAAACCAGTCACGATTTTGGGTGTTCGAAAATGAGTTAAAGCCAACAAAAATTGTTCGTTCACGGAGTGTTGCAAAAAAAATGGTGGCCACGTTTGTCTCCAAAACCGGCCATGTTACGACTATTCCTCCTGAGGGACAAATAACGGTTAATGCAGAATGGTATGCTAGCATTTGTTTGCCACAAGTCGTTTCTGAACTCCGTAAAGAGGACTGCAACCGCCGCATCATCCTCCATCACGACAATGCGAGTTCTCACACCGCACACAGAACAAAAGAGTTTTTAGAGCAAGAAAACATAGAATTATTAGACCATCCGCCGTACAACCCCGACTTAAGCCCTAATGATTTCTATACTTCCCTAAAATAAAGAATAAATTGCGTGGACAGAGATTTTCATCACCTGAAGAAGCTGTGGACGCCTATAAAACGGCCATTTTGGAGACCCCAACTTCCGAATGGAATAGTTGTTTCAATGATTGGTTCCATTGTATGGAAAAATGTGTCAAATTTCGCGGAGAATACTTCGAAAAGCAATAAATACTTTTTTAAATAGTAATGTCGTGTCGCTTCCTTGATTCCCGAAATTTTCAGTGCCGCCCTCGTAGCGCAATCTGTCCAGTTCATATTTCGTGATTTCTTTTTAGCACTAATCCAACATATTATTCGTGAATAAGAGTAAATTTGGTCTATACCTACCTTTATTATTAGGTCATTCATACGTTACTGGTTACAGCCTACCAAAGTCCACTGCTGAATATGGGCATCCCCTTAGATTGTGCCTTATAACGGGTATGAAAAGAGGATTTTCTTATTTACTAGTAGTATTTAGGAAGAAAATGCGGTCTATGTTCTGATTTCCTTCTGCCGTCTCTTACGACATCCACAGTATGGGATATTGGATATTTCCACACATCCACTACACGGTCCATAATTGTTTATATCTTGGCTTCCGCACCACGTACCGGATCGTAGCATACCTATAAATCATCGTCTCGACAAAACAAATACTACTGTGTGAATGTAACCTAAATCGGTCGTCATTCTGAAGTCACTCGAAAAACGCACCGATTCTTTAGTTGAGTATATAATCGTACATATGTAGATATATCAAAAGTAAGCAATCCACCGTTAATGTGAAGCACCTCGCTGATAAACTAAAGCCGGCAATACATGTTGACCAAGCCTCAGCCAATGCGAGCGTAGGCAAATTGATACAAGGCGAGGACTACACAGTCTACATGTTGGCCTAGTTTGGAAGAGTGAAAATGTGGACACGACTTGCCGAGTGCAGACGAGCGCCTTTGATTTGTGCAGAAAAACCGACATTATTCCGAAGTGAGACGAGTCGTGGAGAGCGATCCCGAATGGTGGCAAGGCACGCTAAACAAACGGCATACCCTTTTGCAATCGCCTACACTCGGCCATATAGGCAACAGACGACGAGCAACGGCGAGGCTGGACAAATGGGCTGTTTATACGTTGGTACTCGCCTTCGCTCGTTCGAACGTTCTGAGCCCATTGGCAAATAGGTGTGATTCTCCACCGTTAGTACACTGGATTTATCTGCATGCGTCCGGCTTTCAGCCAGGCGCAAGATTAAATATTAAATGATTAATAATATTACTATCACTAGAATAATTTTAAATTTTTACTAATATCTTTGGACGAAGAATCCGAAACAATGTTTTTATTTTTATTTTATTTGATTGATTGATTTGATAATGCGCTACGACAGGGCATGGATTTTATAATCATAATCAATAATTTACATATAATTTAGTACCTAGACAAGCAAATCTATATCTATAATAAGAAATAAGAATAATAAACAGCGTGTATACAAGGTCCACAGCGAAGTGGCTTGACCTTATTTTTAAAGGCAAGCATGAGTCAACGCGTTTACATGTCACGTATGTTTTACCGGCAAACATGATTCTATGTTATTTCAAAAGGCTCCAAGAACATTTATGGCATGGACAGTGGATTTCTTTCTTCTCTTTCTTTTTTAAGAACGTATAAACTCCACACCTTTTTTCTCCTGTATCGTGGAGGCGTTTTAAATACAAATTGCACATAGACAAATCCATCCAGTCTAGATCCAGAACAATTATACGTAAATAGTAGGCCATGCCAATCGTTGTTGCGTGCGGTATTCTAACCTGCAACCCGCAACTCCTTAGACACTGCTAAGTAGTACTATTATTCTGTGACACTGGGCTATGAAGTACGGATCCGTGGGCTCGAGACATTGATACTTTAGATCAGAGTTCCCCAAACTTTTTGTGCCGTAGACCCCTTGCCATGTTTTTTAGTGTTGGGTAGACCCCCTACTTACCTGATATTGATTTCCTGTAAATTTTTAACTGTAGTGAAGTTTAGTGTTAAAAACTTAAAGTAAAAACACTTGTTACTTTATACATTTATTAATTGAATTTAAATTAAAACTACTCAAAATAAAATTTTGTATCTGTAATGTAAAATATCCGTAGCATTAAATAAACATAAAATAAACTATAAATAAAATAACATAAGCAATAAGTCAATATTTTTCTAAATGAAGTGATTCATGCAATCTAACACTCAAATTTTTAGCAACTAAATGTTGTCGATGGATGACGCAATAATGTATTGCTAACACCCCTGACACATTTTGTTTTAAATAGCTTATAAATCCACGATAACGTCCAACCATGGCAGGTGCTCCATCTGTAGCTACTGATATTATATTTGATAAAGGAATTGCTTTTTCAATGAAGTAATCCTTCAAAACATTAAATATTGATTCACCTTTAGTGTCGGTTATCAAAGTTCTTGCGAAGAGCATTTCTTCGTAGATTTCTTGATTCATAATAAAACGAACATATGCCAATAATAATGCTGCATTATCAGGTAAAGTTGACTCGTCCAGTTGTATAGAGAAATGGGTCGTTTGCAAATAATTACATAAGAAGCTTTCAATACTCATTTCATCAATACGTCTTTCAACAGTATTGTTGCTTAAGGGAATTCTTTTAAAGATATCAGATGCAGGTTTGTGTAAAACAGTTTTTAAAACCTCTTCAACGGCTGGCAAAATTAACTTCTCTCCGATAGTATGCGGTTTTCCGGATTTTGCTATAAGTAACGAGATATTGTAAGACGCCCGCAAACCATCATCATTTCTTTGTGACGTCGAAGCGAACATTCTGTCCAGTGTAGGTCTCTTCTGAAGTTTATTTTTGAGTGTTTGAAAGTATTTCAAATCTTTCTCTGTTTTATCAGGGTGGCATCTTCTCAGATGATCTTGCAGTTTAGATGGTTTCATAGCGTCATTGACCAAAACTTTGTTGCATAAAAGGCACATAGGCAATTGTTTGTCCGGAAATGATGGAATGAGGCCAAATTTCAAATAATCGACACTGTACTGTCTACATTTCTTTTTAGATTCGGACATGGCATCAGTCATCTGTGGGCAAAATTAAATTATTTATATAAGACAGAAAATCCAGCAGCTGTATATTAAAAATATTTTTTGATTTTTCCGAAAACATTTCCATAATTCGAACATCTTCTTGCAACAATTAGCTCGAATTAAGGAGATTGCACTGTAATTAAATACCGATTGCTAAAACTTTCAAAAAGAAACTATTGAGGAGTACTCGTGTAATTTTGCATGATTGAATATTAAACTACTAATAACTAAAGTCATGATTGGCGTAATTTAATCTATCTTTGCTATCTTCGAGTACAAAACTAAAATTTAGTAAAAATTAATGTACTTACTTTTCTCCAGCACTCTCAAACAAAATAACACTGAATCACTATAATTTGTGTGATATACTATCTGTTTATATTTTTTTAAATATTTTCTTAGCACTTTCCTTTTCAAGATTCAGGAAACGAATAAACGTATTTGTCTCATATTCGTATTTATAGAGTGACGAATTGAACAAGTCAGTGCAAGGTAGCGAAGCTCTGAGACTGCGACTCTCAGGTTTTTACAAGTTCAAAATGTATTGCGACCACAAAGCGGATACCAACATCCTACAACTTACACAATTTTATAAACATATATAATAATTTTTTTACTCCATAGGTACTTTTATAAATAATGTATATGTTTTGATATTATAAGATAGTATGATGTAAGTAAATAGGTACTATAAGTGTATGTGTTGAGATCCAATATCGTGGATCCCATTTTCATTTCATGGACCCCCAAATTTTTTTTCGCTGACGTAGACCCCTTGCAGGTTGTCATAGACCCCTAGGGGTCGATATAGACCACTTTGGGAATCACTGCTTTAGATCTAGATGTATCATGGATCAAAAATACTCGATACTTTTTGGCGTCGGCAATCGGCGATTTTTTCTCAATCTCAAAACCATCATTTTAATAACCTAACAGTAACACCTATCAATCCTGTCAAAGGCAGTGGATATGAATCTTTAAAAATGAAGGATTTTGACTTGTAGATTTGAACGGCATTTGATTAACACAACACCTGACTTGATTTTGAACGATTCCGACGTGGTAGCTCAGGGCCTAAGCACTCGTTGCAAATGTCATTTCAGCATCCCAAATCAAATTTTTAAAATATACTTTTAAGTGCTGATTTGCTAATTGGATCGCAAGTGTGGAGTGTAGATAATAATTATTTTTTGTTTTCAAAATCACTCTCAACGTATTTTACGGCGATTTTTCATACCCTCTAGCTACTCGAGCGCTGTTGTGGAGAGTTTTTGAACTGTTATTTACTGCTTACAGATGGACATATTTTCAATTATTCTCCTATGGGAGATTGTGATCCTTATCTCTATACTCCATGATCGCCAGGGAAACCTGCATTATCTTAGAAGACGGCTAGTAGGTAATCTCCCGCTCTCCAGATGTCGCTAGTTGACACTGGGTGAAGTTTTTTGTTACACAATGTCTAAGTACCTGAATGACCGAGCTTTCCTCGGTATTTTTTTTTTTGTTTATCGTGTGTTTTGAAAATTGTATTTAGATACAAATTACATACTGATGAAACATGAATAATATTTTTGATCTTATTGACTAATAGAAAAAACTGAACTGGTTATTTGAATAATAAAATCATGAGTGCAATTAGTTTAATTTAACTTTTTCTTGTTTTTAAAAAAATACTAAAAAAGGGCTAAAAGGGTAAAAAGTCGAACCGAAGACAGGACGCGAACCACCTAGATTTGGCGACCTAGATTTACCTTCTTATATTGTAGCAGTTTTTCATTGCCTAAAAACACGGACAAAACGACATCTATAAATACATCTATCTAATAAATCCTAGCTAGATCGATTTATTGCCTCCGAAACGCCCTGGACACTAAATTTTATGAAAATCGTTGGAGCCGTTTCCGAGACTCCGGATATATATATATATATATATATATATATATATATATATATATATATATATTGTTACGAGCTTAGGGTTCGTGACAATAAAAATTGCCGATAAAATTACCTAAATTAACACTTTAATTTACTTTACACAAATTAAAGTTAAAAACACTAATAATTAAACACACTAATTCACTTTATTCCGCTCCGAAGCTTCGCTTGTTTCGCCAAATCAACACTACCTCGATCGCATCTTGCAGCGCCTATATATTTAAATTAGCAAAGAAATATCCAGAATGTTCAAGTAAACACGCGCAAGGTACCGAGCGTTCGAGTTTCGACTAGGCGCTGTCGGTTGAGTGATTTGTGATATCATTTTCTCAATGCTCCCCTCGCTCTCGTTCCTGACACTAGATGGCGCTAGTGTATCGTCGACTTGAGCGCGTAACACTGCCCCCTCCTAAGACATGCTCGTCCCGAGCATTATCGGCCCCATAATAACGCGCCAAGCGATTCACATGGACGATCTTAGGAGTCCCTCTTGCGCCTTTCTGTAACGACTCCGCAATGTCAAGGGCTGTTCTATCCCGTGGTGCACCAACATTGTACAATTTCGGTGCTCCTCTACTACGTATCTGAGGTCCCCGCACGGCCGCACAACTTGTACATGTACGACACCAATCCTCGACATCGTCACGATAATGGACCCAGTAAAACTGTTCTCGGACCTTCAGTAGAGTTCGTTTAACTCCCAGATGGACTCTTGAACGACCATTATGGCACAGCTGTAGAACATTCGGCACTTTAGCTTTAGGGACAACCATTTGCAAACGACAGCTGTCCCTTCGACCATTGTCCCATTTACGGCACAGGACTCCATCCTGAATCAGCAAGCTGTCCCATTGGGCCCAATAGCTTTTCGTGGTTGAACTCATCGCTGAGACGTCCCTCCACTTAGGCTTGGTAGCACGGGCCTTCATCCATCCCAGAATCGGCTTGATGTCCGGATCTTCCTGCTGTGCATGTCGTAGGCCGTCCTTCCACCCGTTGCTGAGGTGGTCTGTCCTGAGCATCCTCACGGATACCACTTCCTTACTCTCTTGCCTACTACAATGGTTGCAATCTTCAGGACAAGGTCTTCTTGTCAATGCATCTGCGTTGCCGTGAGATTTCCCGCTGCAGTGTCTGATAGTAAAGTCGTATTCCTGCTGCTGCTGGACGGTGCTGTTAGCCGCACTTCCTTTCTGAGACAGTTCACCTTCCCTTCCTAGGGTGTGCTTTAGGGCAGCTGGACCGTAGATGGCCCCTTTCCCCACAGCCATAGCACCTAGGGCTGTATCTTTTATTGTGGTCGCGAACCGTAACTGCTGTAACCTCCCTAGCGTGAGGTGAACGATGATCCTGTCGCCGCCAGGCAGTGCCGTTAGCTGTACTACCCTCTCGAGATCGATCAACTCTCCTTTCCACGGTTAGTTTAGGGCAGCTGGATCGAAGATGGCCCTTTTCCCCACAGCCATAGCACCTTGGGCTGTATCCTTTGTTGCGGTCGCGAACTGTAGCTGCTGCAACCTCCCTGACGCGATGGGAACGATGATCCTGCCGCACGGCTTCTACCTCCAGTGCATGGGCCAAGGCGTCCTTAAGCGTCTCGTGGTGCCCGAGCCTCACAGCAGCTCTGACTTCCAGGTCGCGGATGCCGTCGATGAATGTCTGCACCAGGTTCCCTTCAATGAGCGCAGGTACAGACCGGTATGCTTTTCGCACCAGCTTCTCCACTTCTAGAGCCCACTGCTGCAGGTTTTCGTTGATGCGCTGCACACGATCTTTAAGCTGCGCACGAAAGACGTGTTCCAGGTGAGCGTCGCCATATCTCGCCTCCAATGCCTCAAGGAGTTGCTCATAAGTCACTTCCTCACCGAGAGCTTCCAGAACTGTTAAGGCCTGGTCGCGCAGGCCTAGTGTGAGAGCAGTCATGGCCTGACTTTTATTCCAGCCGTTCGCCTTCATAACAGCCTCGAACTGGATTTTGTAGGCCGACCAGGAAGAAGTCCCGTCGAACGGTGGTACTTTGAACCCACGTAGCGAAGGTGTAGTAGCTACTGCGGGGGCTGCAATTCCATCTCCAAGTTTGAGTTCATCCAGCGTTTTCTTAACTTGGTTGATTTGGGTCTCAGCTTCCGACAGGCGGTTATCATGTTGAGCAACCTTATCCTTCACCTCCCTTATCTCTTTCCCGAAGGTAGCGTGAAGGTCCTTCATGAGAAGCATCTGTTCTTCCTGGCCGCCCCGTAGCTGCTCTTCCAACCGACGGACCTGTTCCTCCTGTCGGCGAGCCTGTTCCTCCTGTCGGCGAGCCTGTTCCTCCTGCTGCTCTTTCAACAGACGGGCCTGTTCCTCTCGTCCGCGCTGCAGCTGCTCCTGTAGCATCGCCATCAGAGCACCTAAGTCAGGTGCTGCAGATGTAGGAGCTACTGACGGGCCCGCAGTCTCCGTGGCTGGCAGTTGGCCCTCCGACGTCTGCGGCGTTGCACCACCAAATCTCCTCTGGTCCGTCTCATGCTGGCGTTGACTGCGGGCACGGACACCCTCTGTTTCCTCCTTAGGTAAAATCATTGATGATTGATTTGATCCCACTTCTGACACCAATTGTTACGAGCTTAGGGTTCGTGACAATAAAAATTGCCGATAAAATTACCTAAATTAACACTTTAATTTACTTTACACAAATTAAAGTTAAAAACACTAATAATTAAACACACTAATTCACTTTATTCCGCTCCGAAGCTTCGCTTGTTTCGCCAAATCAACACTACCTCGATCGCATCTTGCAGCGCCTATATATTTAAATTAGCAAAGAAATATCCAGAATGTTCAAGTAAACACGCGCAAGGTACCGAGCGTTCGAGTTTCGACTAGGCGCTGTCGGTTGAGTGATTTGTGACGTCATTTTCTCAATGCTCCCCTCGCTCTCGTTCCTGACACTAGATGGCGCTAGTGTATCGTCGACTTGAGCGCGTAACAATATTATACAAGAATTGCTCGTTTAAAGGTATAGGATAATACACAAAACAATACCGCAGTGGTTTTACTCTTTAATTTTTTGTACAATTTTAACTTTATTTTTTTATTGTTCTACTTTAATAAAATCTTTGGTTTGGTTTATTTATTTTTAATTTAATTAATATAAAATACAACTAATACTACAAAAAGAAACATTAAGCCTTAGATTATCATTAACCTTTACATTTTTCGAACAAATTAATATCCCCGCCATGAAATGTCAAAGTCGTGGATCATTAGTGTATCGCGGCGGGACACTTTGTAGAGAAATAAGTGGAGGCTTGAGCCCCATAGTAGGACGTAAATATGCTGTAAATGAAGTAATGGTGTAAGAGAATCCGTTACTCGAGGTGGCTTAGGGATATAACAGAAAGATATTGTTGACGGCTGCATGAAAGGAAACATCTAAATATTAACACGTGAAGGGAAAACTTGTTTTTTCTTCCTTTTTAGGTACATTTTGTGCACGAAGAAATGGCAGATTCGACATAGTAAAAGTTTAGGTATATAATATAACAGCTCGACCTACCAGGTCCAAATGTAAATATAAACTATTTAGGCACCCATTCAAATACACATAAAATTTCACCAAAATCGGTTGGATGGTTTCAAGGTCTATAACGAAAATAGGTAGAAACATTTTTGTGTTTTATATAGATAGATCAACAGATTTGACAGCATACAGGCAACTGCACAGACAGATCTCCAAATGCATGCGGCGAGACTTACGCAACTTTAATACTGCTCGTATTAAAGAAGCGATCGAGCGGAACCAGGGCTCCAAAGTCTTTGCCAGAGATCTGTCTGCCAGAAAGAGCCAACTGTCAAGGCTGAAGACTGAGTGTGGCAACATCGTTTCCGGGACACCTGAGATTCTGAGTAAGATTGAGAGGTTCTATGGGCAGCTGTACACATCATCGTTGGAGCCACAAGCAAGTGTGAGTAACGATCCAAGAGCAAGTCTTATCCGACACTATTCCGATGATATCCCGGACGTCAGTCTGAGCGAGATTAGAATGGCTCTCCACCACCTTAAAAGCGGCAAGGCCCCGGGCGAGGATGGAATTACAGCGGAGCTTCTGAAAGCGGGTGGAACACCGGTACTTGAAGTCCTTCAGAAGCTCTTCAATTCCGTCCTCCATGGTGGCACTACTCCGGAGGCGTGGAGCAGAAGCGCGGTGGTCTTGTTCTTTAAGAAAGGTGACAACGCTCTCTTGACGAACTACAGACCGATTTCCCTTCTGAGCCGCGTCTACGTGCTGTTTTCGAGAGTCATTACGAATCGACTCGCACGCAGACTCGACGACTTCCAGCCTTCCGAACAAGCCGGTTTCCGAAAAGGCTTCAGTACCATAGACCACATACATACCCTTTGGCAAATTGTACAGAAGTCCGAAGAGTACAATCTGCCACTTTGCCTGGCGTATGTGGACTATGAGAAAGCCTTTGATTCCGTCGAAATTTGGGCGGTGCTACAGTCTCTTCAGCGGTGCCTAGTTGACTGTCGGTATATTGAAGTGCTGAAGTGTTTGTACAGTAGGGCTACGATGGCTATCCGAGTACAGAACCAGAGTACGAAACCTATCCAACTGCAGAGAGGTGTAAGACAGGGTGATGTTATATCCCCGAAACTCTTCACCGCTGCGTTGGAAGACGTTTTCAAGCTACTGGACTGGAAAGGATACGGTATTAACATCAATGGCGAGTACATCACTCACCTTCGATTTGCCGACGATATAGTCCTTATGGCAGAATCGCTGGAGGACCTTAGCACTATGCTCAATGACCTCAATTGTGTCTCCCAACGGATAGGTCTTAAGATGAACATGGACAAAACAAAGATCATGTTTAATGTCCATGTCACACCTATGCCAGTAGTTGTTGGGAGCACTATGCTCGAAGTTGTTGACGAATACGTTTACCTGGGACAAATAGTTCGACTAGGTAAGTCCAACTTCGACCGAGAGGTCAATCGACGGATTCAAATCGGCTGGGCAGCGTTCGGGAAATTACGACACATCTTCTCGTCAGGTATACCTCAATCTCTGAAAACTAAAGTGTACAACCAGTGCGTGTTGCCAGTGATGACTTACGGATCTGAGACATGGTCCTTCACCGCTGGCCGTATGAGGACGCTCAAGGTCGCTCAGCGAGCTATAGAGAGGGCTATGCTCGTAGTTTCACTACGTGATAGACTCAGAAATGAGGATATCCGTAGTAAAACCAGAGTGACCGACATAGCCCAACGGATTAGTAAGCTGAAGTGGCAATGGGCCGGCCATATAGCTCGAAGAACCGATAACCGATGGGGAAGAAAGGTTCTCGAGTGGCAGCCTCGTACCGGTAGTCGTAGTGTAGGGCGACCCCCCACTAGATGGAGTGACGACCTGGTAAGACATGCACGAAGTCAATGGATGCGGGTGGCTCAGGACCTTGCCTTGTGGCATTCCTTTGGGGAGGCATATGTTCAGTAGTGGAGTAGTGAAGGACTGTAATAATGATGATGATGATGAATAATATCCCGTTTAATGATTTCTTATATTTATGGATAGGATTTATGGATAACATTATGGATAGATGTGTACAAATACGTTCATACTGCCAATATCAAACATACGATGGTCTGTGGTAAAGCAGTCACATAGAGTAGAGATAGTCGCTAAAGAATTTTTAAATATGTATTGCCAACACTGACCTCTATACATACATACTTGTATCCTATACCTTTAAACGAGCAATTCTTGTATATATATATAATCGGAATCTCGGAAACGGCTCCAACGATTTTCATAAAATTTTGTGTGCAGGGAGTTTCGGGGGCAATAAATCGATCTAGCTGGGATTTATTTTTAGAAAATGTCTTTTTTGTCCGTGTTTTTAGGCAATGAAAAACTGCTACAATATCGTTAGAATAAGAAGGTAAATTTTGACAGCTTATAAATGATTACAAATAGCTTAATTGATATATTGGGCGGTCATAAAATCGTAATACCATGGTTTCGAGCCCAGACCGACGACTTTTTAAATTTTTTTTTTCAAGTTCCTTTCTTTTTTTGAGAACATCTATTTTTTTCGTGCTCTTTTTTTTAGTATTTTTTAAAAACACGAAAATTTAAATTAAACTAATTGCACTCATGATTTCTTAATCAAATAACCAGTTCAGTTTTTTCTATTATGTCGCTACGATCAAAAAATATTATTCGTATTTCATCAGTATATAATATTATAATATATAATTCGTGTGTTTTGGAAATTATATCTAAATATAATTTCCAAAACACACGAATTAAAATACACCGAGCGAAAAATACCGAGCGAAGCTCGGTCAACCGGGTATTATATATAGAGGTCAGTGATTGCCAATAAATAATTACTACTTAAATATGTGTAATTTGAAATCTTCCTTTTTAATAATTTGTCGAGTGTATATCAAGGAAAAAAAGCGTTTATTTTAAATTTTGTATAAGTATTAGATATCTGCGTTTTATATATTAACATGTAGTGTAATACAGCTTGCTTAAACAAACTTAAACATTTAATGAATTACGGTCGAATTTCGAACAATAGGCGACCACTAGTTTTTAGAAATAAATTAACGAACATTTTACACTACCTACCAATTTTCTGTTTTCTTACAAAAAATATGACTATTCTACTTGATCAGGTCAGACATAGACTTGACCTTTAGTTGTGTCGTGCTGTCAGCTCCGGGAATGGTGATGTAAGGATGATTTCGCAATAAGTCAACCGTTACAGTCGGAGGCATTTAAAACTTATTACAAGTACATTGGCCATATAAAGCAGCTAAATGCACAGCTGGTTCGTACACTACCGATTCATTTATTTACCTGCAAATATATAATAACGGATAAACAACGTTATGATAGCAATATACATAACTTAGCAGAACACCAAATAAAAAATGACAGAAGTGTGAACCGATATTAAAGATCCTTTTTCAATAAATAGGCGACTTATCTTAGAGATGGTCTTTTAAATTTGCAGAAAATATTCCACCCCTAAGAGTGGAAAAAACAGGGGATGCGTTTTTAAAGTACTTAACTCTTTAGAAGACTTTTTACTTAGTGCACTTAAAAGGGTCAAATAGTTGATAAAAGTTTTTACGTGGTAGAGCCATGCTGCAGTTATATTAGTAGTATAGTTGTAGCACGAATGGGTCGGCCCGACCGGAGAAGGACCACGCTCATGTTTCGTATGGTGAGTGTAGAGAACCGGAGACCCTTTTTACTGAAAACGAGGCATTCCATCTTAGTACTCACGGGTGACAATGCATCTGCATTTTGATTTGTAGTCGAGGATAGATGTAGATGTCGATGGGCCGCAGCAACCACTTGGCATAAGGTGGACTGTGTGCTCGTTTGTCACCCTATCCCATAAAAAAAGAGTAAAAACTTTAAAATCACCCCGGAAGAATAAATCTATTTAATAAAAAAGCAATTATTAAAATCGGTATACAATTGACGAAGGTACAAGCAGACGACGATACACAGAAAACACTCCTACTAAATACGTCGTAAAACAAACAGTGGAATAGAGAACCTCTTCTGTTTTGAAGCCAGCCAAACTGATATAGTTTTAAAAAACTAAATAGAATAATATTTTATTCTACACAATCACATAGGTAATTTAATAGCTTCCGAAATTCTTATTTTTAGCCGACTTCAAATAAGGTTCTCTAGTGGAGGTTCTCTGTTCGGCTGTACTTTTTTATGCATGTTCAACGATTTCTCCAACAATTCAGACCTGATTTTGAAGATTCTTCTTTTATTAAATAGGTTATAATGTTTTACGGGCCGAATTTCTGTGACGGCGGCTAGTATTAACGGAGACTACCTAGTCATCGGCGCAGGACAGGATTATAGTGCTAGAGTGTATGCGCAAGCACACGTACATTTTTTTACTCTCATTGTCCAATGGGACACCTACCCGACCCGACCGGAGATAGATCAGGCGAAGGACTTTACGTGCTTTACGAGCCATGGTATTGAAATACCACCAACCTCCTGACTCCAGGCTTCTACTGAAAATTTCTTGACATAACAACCCAATAACTAATTAGCCTGACCAAGGATTCGAACCCGGAACATCATGACCAGCAACCGCGTTTACGACCACTAGACTAACGAGCCAATCTAAATAGGTTAATACTTCAGAAGTGGTACCATATAAATTTAGATTAAAAATTTTTGAAGAACACCTTGTCACGTATACGTCAAAACTTTAAAACAGTGCACAACCAGTGCGTGTTGCCAGCAATGACATACATTACCACCCTGTTTGCTATTTTTGCCGCCAAACAGTCGTGCGTGCACTGCTGTGTCCCAGTCTGAAGAGTTAAGAGAGCCGGTAGTAACAGGCTGAGAGACATTCCGTCTAAGACCTTGAAGTTGAGAACGCATGCATAGCCTTTTTTATTTGAAGTTAATTCCAGGTGAGCATGGGCTATAGTAGCCACTTACAATCAGGTGGACTGTAAGTTTGTTTGGCTGTAAGGTTCTAGAGTGGCAGCCTCGGACCGGCAAGCGAAGTGTAGGTCCGCTCTTCACTAAATAGAGTGGCGACCTGGTAAGACATGCCGGAAGTGAATGGATGCAGGTGGCTAAGGATCGTACTGTATGGCGTAACTTAAGTAAAGGGCCGCAGTGAGGGACGAATCGACATTAGCAAATAGCAATGCTAATCTAAGACTCGTGTATGAGTTGACCAGAGGAACCGGCGACGAGGTTAGCTCTTGAGTCCCTTGAAAACCCTGGCGCATCGCTAGTAATTTTAAAAATTGAAATAAACGAAGTAGTGTTCGTAGGATTGCTTAATCTAAATTAGTATGGTTATATGTCTTTTGTATGCAGGATATGGACTCTTATTAGGGTGAAGGCTTTCTTACTTTTTTTGAATGGGGAAGAACTACACCTTATACTGCAAAAAAGATTAGAGATCTCACTCAAGACAAACTAGATGAGTTTGTTTCATTTATTTCCATAGCATAATATAATGGGTGCGTTTGGCAGAAAAAAGCGCTAGCAAGCGCTTGTAAGCAAAATGGCGATAAAAAGCGTAAGCGGTAAGCGCTGTCAAATCGGAAGTAGCTATTTTCCTCTAGGACACGATGTTAGTTTTAACCGGAGAACCTAACCTAATTTAAATATATGTTTGTGAAGTATACCGAAAATTATTTTAGCGCTAGTAAGCGCTCGCTAGCGCTTTTTTCTGCCAAACGCACCCAATGTCTTACGGTGTCTGATGGTGATGAAACTTTACAGTAACTTACGGCCAGTGTTGTTTACTTGTTTGCCACCAGACTGCCTTAAGAGAATAATGTTATTGAAGTGTTTAAACAATATACATAGAACTCCTATACCTCCGGTAACCTAAACCACCTTGACCTCTGGAATATCACAGCTACATATTATGGTACTTAATATAAGATTAGAAACCTTGCCTAAAATTACGTCTTCTGTAAACGTCAGAATGTGTTATTTAGTTCAAAATACAGCAACGTCGTGCTGATCTGCCGCCAAAAACAATTATTTATTTGCAACAAATTTCTAAACAAAGAAGTGAAATCCTGGCTTCTAAGCTACGAGGGTGGATTGAAAAGTACTCGGCCTAACACAGATCCATTCAATTCTAAAAATCAAATCTACCCACATTATTTAGTTCAGTTCAGACTAGTTCATTGTGTGAAGTTCGAAACGTGTGCGAAGTAATAGTTAGAAGTAATTAGTTGTGATTTTATAAATTTATTAACAAAGTAATCGGACATAATTTCCGCGAATGGAGCAAATCGAGCAGCGTGCCGTCATTAAGTACCTCCATAAGAAGGGGCTATCATCAAAAGCCATCCATGATGACATGGTCAGTACATTAGGCGATTGTGCTCTGTCATATTCATCCGTCAAAAAATGGATAGCAGAATTTAAGCGTGGTAGAGAGAGTGTGAAAGATGAACCCCGCTCTGGAAGGCCTTCGACGTCAACTACTGACGAAAATATTAAAAAAAGTACTTGATTTAATAATGGGAGACCGCAGATTAAAAATTAGAGAGATAGCCGAGATTATAGGCATCTCTTATGAACGAACTCAAAACATCATTGTCAACGTGATGGGTTTCCACAAGGTGTCTGCGAGGTGGGTTCCGCGACTGCTTTCAGTTGAACAAAAAAGGACGCGATTGACTATTTCACGCGACTGTTTGAGTTATTTGAAGCCGATGCAGATGATTTTTTGAATCGTTTTGTTACTATGGACGAAACATGGGTTCATTACTGTACACCGGAAACAAAACAACAATCAAAACAGTGGAGAAGACCTGGTTCACCACCCCTAAAAAAGGCTAAGTCGATTTTGTCGGCAAATAAGGTGATGGCTTCAGTATTCTGGGACTCGAAAGGTGTGATTATGATTGATTATCTTGAAAGGGGTCAGACTATAAACTCTGATTACTACTGCACCTTACTACGTCGTTTACGAGAGGAAATAAAAGAAAAACGTCGAGGAATGCTCAGAAGAAAAGTCCTGTTTCATCAAGATAACGCCCGTGTTCACACGTCAGTACAGTCAATGGCTGAAATTCACAACTGTGGCTTTGAACTGTTACCGCATCCGCCGTATTCACCTGATCTGGCACCATCAGACTTCTTTCTGTTCCCTAACCTAAAAAAGCACTTGGGAGGCCAACTGTAGACGTATATTTTGACTCTAAGGAAGAATCATTTTTTTTCAACGGTCTAAATGCTTGGAAGGGGAGGTGGCAAAAGTGTATTGAACTTGATGGTGATTATGTAGAAAAATAAAAATATAACTGATTTAGTATGTGTTTATTTTCTTGGTTAGGCCGAGTACTTTTCAATCCACCCTCGTAGTTGTGCGAACAATATCTTAGAATCCAGGGTCTTCTCCTTTTAGTGGCTCTCTACAATAGATTTCGGCAATAAGTATATAATTCCATATTAGTTCTCAGGGGTAATAACGTATCTGTAGCCTTTTTTGAATAAAGTTGGCTGTAAGCACTTTTGTCACTTCAGTTTTATACAAAAAAAAAAATTTTTTACATAAAACCCTACAAACTTTTGTGCATCGACGGCAAAAGTGAATAAAGTTGTGAATGATACATTTACAGAAAAATTAAATACGTAGAATTAAATGGTGTTAGTAAAAACTTCAATGATAGTTTATTAAGTCTTTTATTAAAATTACACAAACTAATCTACTGCACTTTCCTGTGATACTCGGGCGTGGCGTTGCCATAGTCCTGCAGATTGAATAACGTTGCTCTGTTCGTCACCATGTACTTTAGGAAGTCTTGAATATGCGTCAGAACGTGTTGCAAGGACTTTTCGTCCAACGCTGTGTACGCTAACATCGGCCCCATCTTTGCAAACAAACGCAACAAATGTATGGAGCCGTATATTTGCGCCATCGGTGTGTCCGGATATTCTTGCAATATTTCACTGTACTGTGGTCTTTCGAATTTGTACAAGAGTTGTGATCCTAGTGTTGCATTAAAATATTCCTTTATTCCTTCGGTGATGTCAACTAAAACAGATTCCTTTGCAGAGTTGTGAGATTTACTTGACTTTTTAAAGGCGAGGTAATTGTCTACGATCTGCTCCACGGTAAGTTTCGCGGGTAAAATGGCCAACTTTTGCTGTCTCGTGATCACATCCCAGTCGTCGACCAGCCACACTTTCAATTCCTCAGGTATTTTGATTTTGACTTCAACTTTAGCTAAATACTGTTCCTCCGACTCGATAGACAAGTCGAGGCGGCCCCTTTTCTTTCTGAAATACAAAACGCTTAAATAAATAACTCTATAACAAATAAAGACAAGAAAATTTTCCACAAACCAAAACAACGCATTTTGTACTAACGATTAAATAAATAGCGTTTAAAATAAGGACTAAAAATAAAACCGCCTTTATTAACGTCGGCCATATAGCTCGAAGAACCGATAACCGATGGGGAAGAAAGGTTCTCGAGTGGCAGCCTCGTACCGGTAGGCGTAGTGTAGGACGATCCCCCACTAGATGGAGTGACGACCTCGTAAGATATGCAGGAAATCGATGGATGCAGGTGGCTCAGGACCGTGTTTTGTGGCATTACTTGGGGGAGGCCTGTGTTCAGCAGTGGACTTGTGAAGGGCTGTAATGATGATGATGATGATAATTTACACAAAGCAATTTGGGATGCATGAATTATGTCGAAAAACTCATCAAATTTACTTTTAGGTCTTTTAGATCTATAACTCCAACTCTCACTACTCCGACTAGAACTATTTGACTCTTCGTCACTCATGTCAAATTGTAAACTTATCACTCCGAGAACAAGGATTAGAGTAAAAACAATTAATACATTAGACTCGAAGCAAAGCTCAATTGGGAATGACTGGAATTAAAATAAATACTACTATTTGTAAGTACACGCCGAAAGACCGACAAAGGAAAGTTCGGCATCCTCCATCCAGGCCTATGTTCAGCATTGGACTTGTGAAGGGCTGTAATGATGATGATGATTATTATTAACATAACATAATTTATAATGTCAAGTTTATATTTATAAAGTATAATATGATGTTCCTTAACTCCATTAAGCCTCATATTTACAATATTCATCATTATAGCCTGTCAAAAGTCTACTGCGGAACATAGGCCCCATATTATTGCCTCATCATAGGTATAATAAGCCATAGTTGCCATGTTCGGCAGAAGGATTGGCAACTAGTTTTTTTAATACTATTATTTTGAATTATTATCAGGAGGATGGGACACCCATCCCATGGCATGGGGTGGTGGATTTTCTAAACGCTGCCAATACACGACGTTATATTTGCCATGAAGGTTAGAGAACAGGAGAACGATCACTACGTACTAAAGCATAGCCCGCCTGTCCTTGAAAATTGTAGAATTTATAGCGGCGCTGACGTCGGTAAGTAGTAACTGCGAAGTTAGCTGTTTATGAGTACAAGTAGATGAAGTTAGTTGAATAATGTACAAATTTTCTCCGCGGTATTTGTGAGAAAATTTTCATGTTCCGTAATTTTGTAATTTTTGACAAAAAGATACATTAAAAAATGGAGAAATATTTTATTGTGCGTGGATGTGCAAGTGGTTTAGCATCTGATCGGAAAAATACACTGAAAATGACTTTTATTGACCGAACTTAGCGATCGCAGCGCCTCACTTATGGTGTCCATATTTCTGGGATACTATTTTCTACGGCGATCGTTCTCCTGTTCTCTAACCTTCATGATCTTTCCAAGGAGTTTAAAAAACATTTGATAAAAATACATTTACGAAATTCGTTACATTTTATACATTTTTAAAAGACAACGACAAAAGACATACATGTAAGTCGATTTAACATAAAAACTGACCAAATGCCTGTCGGGCCACGCACAATGTAGAGTTGTAAAGGTAGGGTTCCGTAGTTGCCCGTCACAATACGTGGGCTTTTTTAATAATGATATGACGACTAAAAATGGACGCAAATAGGAAGATGGTAAATGAAGGACTTATTTTCAAATCAGGCTTATATGAAGTGGTATTAAAAAAAGATTAAAAAAACTTTTAGATTTTGAAAATAATACAATTTACATCAAATTATTCACATGTCAAGTCTGTACAAAGATGATCATAGTTGACTGTCCATCTCTATATTCCCGGCATTGTAACCCTAAGATTTAATATGACAGTAACGAATGTTCCCGTACGTTGATAAGTAAGTTTCGGTAAATACCTAACCATAAAAAATGGCACCATAGAGAAGACTCCATGGACAATGGATACGTAACCGACTACTGAAATCTCGGTTAAGATCAGTACCACTCTTTCTCAAAACAGAACGTTTAAAATTTAAATAAATTTTGGTAAATACCTAACCATAAAAAATGGCACCATAGAGAAGACTCCATGACCATAGACCAATTACACTGGTGGCATGGTGGCTATATTTTAAACACTTTTTAACACATTAGTTGTATTTTAAAAGTAGCTTTAATTTAAAAATATTGGAAAAGCGATTGTTTTGAAGCTAAATAATTTGATTTACAGCTAAATCTAGCTCTTTGAACTGCAAGTTGGCAACACTGGGAATGAAGGAGAGCGAAGTTTCGAAATTTCCTGCGCGCTCCTCTTTTCTAGGCAGGGCATGACCTCGTAGCATATAATGTGTAACGTCAATACTTGGCAGTTTGCTTTCAATTCGAAATACACTAGACTGTCAAAATAATGAAAGCAAGAAGTTGATTTTGTCGTCTCTCTCGCACGCGTTGGCTTTTTACCGGGCTTTCTTGAAGACGATCGCTCCCTTTCTAACCTGTGGCAAGATGTTCTCTAATGAAATATAACTACGAAATTTTTATATAGCAATTAATATGGAACCAGAAGCTGGGCTTTGTCCTGAAGTTGTTTAGGAGTGCGTTAGCGAGTCGGAGTACGGGCGATTCGACAAAAAAGTTATGATAGACTTCGATTGGCCTTTCACGATGAAGCCCCATCTCGTGCCACTGTTTACTACTGGTTTAATGAGTTTAAACGTGGTCGCACTAATCTCACCGATGATGTGCGTGAGGGACGGACTTCTACGGCGACGACTGAAGATAATATCAGTGTTGTGCGGCGTATGATAGAGACTGACAAAAGAGTGACTTATCAGCAAATTCGGAAAATTTAGACATCGATATGAGTCAAGTGCACAAAATCCTCCATGAACATTTAGCGGTCAGGAAGCTTTGTGCCCGGTGGATACCTCATAATTTGACAGAGGCCCAAAAACTCCGCGTCGTGTTGATTGGTGTCGTGAAATGGTTCAAAGATTTAACAGAGGTGACTCTTACGCTGTATTCGACATACTTACGGGTGATATGATCCTGAAACTAAGAGACAGTCTGCTGTCTGAGTGTTTCCTTCCGATTGCCAATTAAAGTGAAGTGAAGTCGAAGTGTGGAAAAAAAGATGGTGGCCTCTTCGGTAGGACAGGTCATTACGCATCAATTGTTTTAGAGGATCGAAAAACAGTTACTGCAGAGTGGTACACCAACGATTGTTTGCCACTTGTTTTGGAAAAAGTTCGGGAGAAACGACCTCGCAATAGGATCCTCCTTCATCACGACAACGCCTCGTCGCACACCGCCAAGCAAACAATCCACTACTTGGCGACGTCAGACGTGGAATTACTGGGTAACACGCCCTATAGCTCCGACCTCGCACCTTGCGATTTTTATTTATTTCTGAAAATAAAAGAAAAACTTCGAGGAAACCGTTTTATGGACGCCGAGGAAGCAGTGGCTGCGTTTCAAATTGCCGTCGAAGAGACCCCTAAAGACGAGTGGGCAAAGTGCTTTTCTCAGCGATTTCATTGGATGCAGCGATGTATTGATGTAAATGGACACTATTTTGAAAAGAGATAAAAAGTAATAACCTGCTAGTTTGTTCAATTTTTGATTTTCTAAGAACTTTCAGTGTCACCCTCTTTCGTATAATATGCATTATATATAGTTAGGTGTAAGTTGATATAGTTTTAATAAAATAAGGTTTAATTTTATAGTCTTTATAAATAATGGTCCCATTGAATATCGATTAGCACCACATGCCAGTATTTTTTTAAGTTCAAATAGGCTTCAAAATTTCATAAATGTAGTTTTTTTTTGCGCCAGAAGCAAATATGGGCAACCCTCCGGGAAGCGGGGGAGGGAGGCGATGAATGCTCATAGCATACCACGCAGCCGGCTGCGTGGTTATGTGGAGACTTTTACCCACTAAACACCGCCTTTTAGGAATTGGCTTAACGATCTGACTAGAGATCTCTAAGCCGTATACGAACGCGACCCTCCTTGGCAGAAAGGAGGGCGCAAGTAAATGTAGTTCTATTCACGGTGAACTTATAAGAGGAACTAAATTCATGAACAGGAGTGGAAATCTACATAAGATGAGCAGCAGCGTTTTCCTGATCATAGTTCAAAATAATGAAAATATGTAGTTGGCAACTCGCATGGCAAGCGTGGCAACTATGGCAAATATCCAAATTATTTGGCAGTCTGTGGAGTAAATCCAATTGATGAATGGGAGTAGAAATAATGTACGTATTAGCCACGTAGAGGCGGCGAAAAAGAAACCACTAGCCCATTTCGCCCTGTGTGTGTCCTAAGAGGCGCCAGAGGGAAACCGATACAGGAGATGGGTAGCATCTTCTTGATAACAGCGCAAAGTAATAAAGAGCTGCAGTTGCCAAACCGCTTGCCAAGCGTGAATACTTTTGCAAATACCCGGTCTATTGGACACACAATGGGGGAAGCCCTATTAAAAGTAAAAAAGCAGCAGCCTAAATACATCCCACAGTTTTAGGTCAAAAAGGAGTTGATTAAGTTGAATCCAACACGGGATGACCAACTTCACATACATGGAACCTAAAAATGATTTCCGAAATATTTTTTTAATTTCTCAGATATGCAGGTTTCCTTGCGTTCTTTTTCTTCACCACCGAGAACGTGGTAAATCGAAACTTCAAATAGCAGTTAAAACATGAGTGGAGTCGGCGCGGATCTAATTTGTGTTGCTTACGTACCTACTACGAAATTTATGTTTAGATCGGTTTGATTACCGGCTTATAGAGATGACTTTCAAGATTCTATCAATGCAGTTCTACTCATAGTTAAAATAAAAATAAACCCGTGTTTAAAATTAGCTTTTTTTGATATTTATAGTACTTTTTCACAAGAGCCTGTTCATTTACTCATGTGAGCCGGTGAGTGATTGAAACTTAGACTGTCACAAAAATTTTAATAGTTATGTCTGAAAATATGAAGGTTATCTTAATATACGACAAACTGTTTTAAAAATCTCATTAAAAGTAAAATAGGCTTCGTCAACGGTATCACGAACGGTATTTCCTATCAATTCATTAAATTTCAAATTAAAACGACAGTTATTAAATTACGACGAAGTAAATAATGCTATAGCTAAGTTAGTCAATTGGTTTAATGTAAATAATTTGCATTTAAATGGTACTAAAAATAAATGTATGAAATTCGTAACTACTAATGTCAAACATGTTAATACGAATGTAATTTTAAATGGGGAAGAACTGAGTCTTGTTGATACCACCATTTTTCTTGGAATCACACTAGACGTAAAGCTTCAATGGCTCCCCCATATATCAAAACTAGCTAGCAGACTTAGTTCTGCAGCATATGCTGTAAAAAAAGATTAGAACTCTTACCAGTGTTGAAACAGCTAGAATAGTTTACTTTAGTTATTTCCATAGCATTATGTCGTATGGTATTTTGCTATGGGGACCCGCGACTGACACTGAAATTATATTTATTTTACAGAAGAGAGCCATTAGAGCAATATATAATTTAAAACCAAAAGAGTCACTGAGACAAAAATATAAGGAAATTAATATATTAACTCTGGCCTATCAATACATTTATGAAAATGTAATGTACGTACACAAGAATAAACGTAGTTTTGCAAAAATAAGTGATATCCATTCTGTAAATACTAGGAACAGACACAAGCTAGTAGTACCAGTTACTCGACTCCACCGAGTCAGTAATTCATTCTTGGGGCGATATATACGCTTTTACAACAAAATCCCAGAAAATATACAAAATTTGTCATACGCAAAAATCACAAATTTTATTAAACAAAATTTGTATAAAAAGGGTTATTATAATATTAAGGAATTTATGGATGATAATAACCTCTGGGAAGGGTGATCGCTACCAAGCTATTTCTAATTTGTCTTGTGTTGTTAATTGTAAACATGATTGCAAGCTATTATTTGGAAAAAAAATAGTCCCGCTGGGTTTCTTGCTGGTTCTTCCCAGGACAGAGGCTTTTTTGCGAACCAGTGGTTAATGAAAAAAGTGACTTTCAATAAGTATTGTTTATAATCTACATTGAATAAAAAAGTTTCTGTTTCTGTTTCACTTATGTTATTATTATTTATTACAATTATGTTATTATGGTTATTATCCATCAACTATGGATAATATCTCACACTGTATTTGATTTTCAATTACTTATGTCAGGCTTGATACAAATAGAAAGACTTTCTTGAAAAATTTCTATGCCGATAGACACACAACATATTCAACTAAAGACCTTCTCTCTTAATCAGTTTTGTGTACACAGTTTTGTTAGTAATTTTGCTAAAATTGACTATAATGATAAATCATGCAGACAGTGGCCACCGGTCTATACCAGTCTGACAATTTTTCATGCTGCAACAATAAGTACATATTTAATAGAATTGTGTTTAATTTGACCAGTTATGTACTTATTATTAGTTTATTTAGAAGTAAGTAAATGGCGCTATTATTACATTAAAACTATGACAACCAAAAATTTACCCTCTAGTACTCAGACACAATAAGTTGAGGTGCGACTGGAGTGGGTCTATCGCACAACAAAGCCGCTAACATTTATATAATACATAAAGGAGGTTGGCCAAATCGTACCAGACAATATCCATTTATTTCTGTTTTTGTAACTGTTCAAAATTATTTCAAATATTAATTTCAGAACGCACCTAGTATTTCGTGTATGAAAGGACTTGGTATTCAAAGACTACAATTATTTACGTTTTTATGAATAATTGTTAATTTTAATACAATTCAATTTGTATGTAGACATCAAATCAACTACTATACTGATTTTGTATGTACTGGATTCTTGTCATAAAAATAATAATGTAGGTCATAGTAAGCTAAACGTTTTGTTCAATAACATATGTATAACGGAACGTCATTTGTCATCGCTTAATCTGTGGTCATCGATCCGCGCCATTACTGTCATTTCCTCCTGTTGTTTTGACCTCGGTATTGTTTTACGGACTGATTTTTTTCACAACTTGGATAATTGTGAGAGACATCACAACTACACAACAAAGGAATTCTTCAATAATGGTACGTATTTACATACCTACTTATTTTATTACACTAACATAATACATCATCATAATACAACTCTAATTCTTATTTTAGATCACTGAAGAAGATTTCGTATGTGATGCCTGTCAGCAATTGGCAATACAGCGTGTCAACTCCGGATTACCTAATAAACCTGGTGCCTCATCTTTCCGTGGCCACAAGCATGTTTGCATACTTTGTGGAAGTTTTCTGAGGAACCGTAAACGTGACCAATACATGTAAAGCTTGAAAATAAAATTGACCCCCCGGCAGGTAATTATGATTTTACGATATAATGTACTTATTTCTTTTTGTTTTGTATTGGTATCAATGTTATAGTTAATTTTTCACTGGAATTTAATACTGTTTTGTAAAAATGTTCTAATTTACTCGAGTTTAATAATAATGAGCCAAAACATTTATATTCAGGATGTATGGTTGTTCAGACAACTTCAACAAACCATGTTTGTCATCCCTGTTAGCTGAGACTCAAGAGAGTTGTTGCAACTCTCTTGATGACATGCTCAATATGCAGCAACATATTAAGCAGCAGACAGAGCCAGAACCGGAGCAGGAGCCAGAGCCTCAATCCCAAGAACCTCAAAGCCCACCAAATACCGAGCAGCAAGCTGACGAAGTATCTGGCGTGATTAGTTTGTCGCAGTATAGATGAGCGGCAAATACTGCAACACATTGTGTTTTTTCTGGTTGCCAGAACAGAGATTTGCATAGGATTTCTGACCCTCTAAGAGCACTTACTTACTTACTTGCCTATAAATGCACGTATTTGTGTAGAACATAAATTTAGCACTGATTGGATTTGTTTAATTCTCAAAATAGTTTGAGAAAATTTACGGCTGAACAAGCGGAACATGCTCTTTCTTTTATAAATGCTCTTCACACATTTCTCAATTTCTCGAGTATGGAAAATGTTGAAAGAATTGATGTACATTTGTTTAATTATTGGCTCGGAATTAATAAACAGTAATTTGAACTTTTATTAATATGAGTTGCCGTGTTTTATAGAAACAAATAGAGGCATTTTAGGTTTAGGTTAGCTCTTCTAATGAAGATGAGAACGGGTAACTCAGGTGACCGGTTATCACAGTTATTAATGGTTTTAAGACAAATATTAGAAAGATTAATGGATAAGGTTAGGGAAATATTGATACAGGATTTTGTGCCTAGAAATCTGGGACTTCATCAGATATCTCGTGAACAATTGTTGCAACACAATTTAATGATTCCAAATGCAATTTATAACCAAAATAATGAAAATACGATAATTATATTTGATGGGACATATATTTATGTAAACAAAAGTTCTAATTATATGTTTCGAAAGGACACATATTCCTTACATAAGTACAAAAACTTCTTAAAACCATTTTTGCTGTGACACCTGACGGCTACATTGTAGACTGCTTTGGCCCATACTAAGCTACCACAACTGATGCAGATATAGTGAAGTCGCTTTTCAGAGATGAAAACTCTCATCTCAGACAATACTTTCAAAATAACGATGTTTTTATTCTAGACAGGGGATTTAGAGATTCAATTAGTTTGCTAGAGGCTTCCAGCTACAAAAGATATATGCCAGAATCCTTGCTTGAGGGTGAGCGTCAGCTCACTACCAAGCAAGCTACTAGGAGTCGTTGTATGACCATATGCCGATGAATGGTGGAAGTCGTTAACGGGTACTTCAAATGAGACTAACATATTCCGGCAATAATTTTTTAATAAAACTTCCACATATGATCCAAATGTTTTCCATAGCTGCAAGCCTTTTAAATAAATTCGGTGTACGGTTAAAAAACAGGAATGATGCTAAGCATATCATAAATGTGATTAGGGAACGATTTTCATTAAATAATAATTTATCTGATTTTATAAGCAGTATGAATATATTATAATAAATACGAACATCTGATTTTACTAGTATTACAGCTCATTCCGATACTAATATTATATTCCCCCGTCTAGAATATAGTGAAGTTATATTATTTGCCCTAGGAACATATCAGATTCGACAGTTAAAGGTCCTATTATATTGAACATGTCAAGTTTCACAGAGGGTATCAAAACTACTTTTACGGATTTTATCGCGTTTTATTTATATTAATTTTAATACCCGACGTTCGGCCACACCGGGGGGACTGAGGTACTACGTCCCGATGTCGTTAAAGTACCTTCAGCTTTTTAATTATTATCTTTGGTCCGATCTAGAGAATGAACTAACTGTATTTTGAAGTCTTTTATTACATTCAGATGGCCCCATTACATCATTTGATAGACCAAAATCCTCCGAAAGAACATCATTCCTACCAAGGATGATAGTGAGGCTATTGAAATTAAAAAACATCCTAATTTCAATAGAGAAGGAGGCTGGGTACTACCACCTGCTTGGGGTCCTATAATTAATAAAATTTAAAACTAAACCCAGGAATACCACTGCAAGACTTCAAAATACAGTTAGTTCATTCTGCGTAGATCGGACCAAAGACAATAATTAAAAAGCTGAAGGTACTCCGGGTTAACTTTGACATCGGGACGTCAGTCACCTCAGTCCTCCGTGACCATGGGTGCTGGAAAGCACCCGAAACGTCGGGTATTAAAATTAATATAAATAAAACGCGATAAAATCCGTAAAAGTAGTTTTAATCAATGTATAGTGTTCGCGTAAATATAAGAAATCATTATGGAGGGTATCAAATTGAAATAAGCAGAGAAAACATTAATGTAACCAGAGTATTGTTTGATAGGAAGTACAAATAATTTGCTTATAAGAGACAAAATCAAATCCAGATACATTTCGAGAAAAGTATATAATGTTTATATATTAATTGGAAATAATGTGACTAGAAGGGAAGCTATAATAGAGTATTGCTGTAATTGTTTATTTGGTAGAAGAACAGTAGGGTGCTGTGCATATGTTATGACGCTTGTGTGGTACCTTGGGTGGGCCAGGCATCAACCGACAATATTAACGCCAGCAGCACTCCTTGATGTTGTAGTTGTAAGAGATGATGATGAATAAAAAGTAATTTTGTCTAGCCTACTTATTTCATTAAAGTACTCCTAAATTCTACCATTACACTCCTGTAACCTACCATTACTCGATTTTTCAATACATATGCAACTTGAGTATTGAAGACTGAAAGACAGTAGGTACTAGCGACTAACTCTCTTCAGCTAGAATTGAAGTGGTCAAACTACAAAAAAGCCTTGATCATTCAGGAAAGGCTTCACGTGTGAATTATGCCATCCTTGTTTTTTACACTACATACTGTGCAAGTTAGAACAATATAGTTGTAGTTTTTATTTAATTGTCGGTCATAATCTTTCGTCGAAATGGTCAACTTCACGAGACGGTTTGACAGACGGCCCTATTTGACATCGAACTCGAGTATGATGGACAGACGTAGAGTGCGCTTTGAGAGATGTCTTATTATTGGGTAATAAAATTATTGAAAAAAAAATCGAAATAAATGTAAACGAGATCGTTATTACCCTCCTCACTTATCGCTAACTACACTTTTAGGCTACGTATCAGTCGGGTAAAGCGTCCAAGCAAGGTTTTCCATTAAAAATCAAAATGTACAATAAATTGTCTTTAGAAATAATAAGACCATTAAACCCATTTTCCATTAAACGCGTTTCGACAACTGACAAACATTATTTTTGAATCACGTTTTCTTTATTATAGAAGAATACATGAAATGTTCATTTTCTGACTTGCTTGACATGTAAAATAATGTAAATGTAGATGTATTTTAATTTGTAATTTTAATAATCTAATGTAATCTTATATCATTTGAATAGTAATTTTGACATACCAATGTTATGTAATGTAACGAAATGGCCAATAAATAAATAAAAAAGTAAAAGGTAGTTGTTGATTGAGGTTAGTCAAAAGTAATGTCGACGTTATTATAAAAAATCGTGGCTATTTAGATATTATTATATAAATAAACCATTATAACTATAGTTTCTTTTGGGACATGAAAAAAGAAGTCAAGTCCAGCTCCAACTCCTATGGAAATTTGGCCAACATTCTTTAAAGGTTATATTGCGGAGACGCTGCCCTGTGTCACTGTGTCACATTCTGGTAAGCAGTATTGCTGGTGGTTTGCAAACATCATCTAATTTAATGTTTTCTTGTATTTACTTGTACGTTCCATTGTTTTATAACATAAAGTTGCTACCGAATATTAGTCTTTAATTTAAATGATTTTTCAATGATTAATATGTAAGGCCGTTAATGAATTACGGTCGAATTTCGACCACAAAACGACCACTAGTACTTTCTTATTATGTAAATGCTGTGAAATAAAGAATTATTTATGACTGCTCAAAGAATTGTGGTTGCTAATTCGCCTGCATGCCTGGTGTTGCCGCATGGAACTACAGTAAACATACCCCCTATGAGGCATGGCATCTATGGTGGAGATAGAGACGCATGTTCAGTTTTGGAATTTTGATAGTATGCAATGAATGAACGAATTTATTACAAAGATGCCCATCTCCTGTTTCAGTTGCGTTTTGTTGCCTCTTATGACACCATGACTATGAGGTTGTCGATTTGGTGATTACAACCTAATATTGAATAAAACTATATTTACGGATTTTATCGCGTTTCATCAACTATTTTAACTTAGATTTTAATTCCCGACGTTTCGGGTGCTTTACGGCGCCCATGGTCGCGGTGGGGACTGAGATTTTTGACGTCCCAATGTCATAGTTAGTCCGGCTACCTTCAGTTTTTGAATATTAATTTTTGGTCCGATTTACGCAAAACGTGGTATGCTTGGACACAGAATATCTCTCTTACATAGGTCGAACAAAAAGATCTATAAAAACGCGCGTGAAGGAACATATAATAGACGTGAAGCACCGTCGCTCCGGGAAGTCTGCAGTCTGCGAACATGTTCAAGATCGTCCCCACCATTACATTAGATTTGATAAACCACAAATCCTCGCAAAAGAACACCGATTCCTACGAAGGATGATACGCGAGGCTATTGAAATTAAAAAACATCCTAATTTTAATAGAGAAGATGGATGGGTGCTGCATTTGCTTAGGGTCCTATAATTAACAAAATTAAACCCATGCCCCAGTGTACCACTGCAAGACTTCATGAGCTCGTTTTGCGTAAATCGGACCAAAAATTAATATTCAAAAACTGAAGGTAGCCGGACTAACTATGACATTGGGACGTCAAACATCTCAGCCCCCCCCGTGACCATGGGTGCTATAAAGCACCCGAAACGTCGGGAATTAAAAAACTAAGTTAAAATAGTTGATGAAATGCGATAAAATCCATAAATATAATTTTATTCAATGTGTAGTGTTCGCGTAAATTTACGAAATCATTATATAACCTAATATCTAAAACTCAAACCAAATAATTTTTGTCATTACTCAGTAAGGGACCATATTCGAAATTTTAATTACAGGTTAACTGATTATAAAATCTTCTTTATATTCAGTAAAACTGCGGTTGGAAATCCACCTGCCAAACGTGGCAACTAGGAAAAATCGCCCTCTCCTATATCAGCAGTGGACTTTTATAGGCTATATATAGGTAATAGAATGGATTATAAAATAGCTTACTTTGGTTGATCCGAGCCCGAATCGGCGGGGGTATCCTTACTTTGTGTTTTCGTGGCTTTAGCTGGCGCTGTGGGCGTCTCCACGTCTTTACCTGTAATAAATAAGCACAATATCATACATATATGTGTTATTTATAGTTTATAAAATTTATATCTGAAAAAAGCACGATTTAATTATTATTATTGAAATTGGTCGTACTGGTACTTAGTGGTTCGGTTCAACATTAGTATTTCTCTTACAGATTGATATTACCTTTACAATTAAACAAGTCGGCGCTAAATCTAGTATTGTTGAGGAATGTTTTACATTTTTAGAGAGCTAAGATTTGAAATATTAGATAAGCTATTTAAATTTGGGCAAAGATAGAACTGATGTATCTATTAGAAAATATATCTTTAAAATATTTATAATAAAATGGAGCCTATAAGGTTAAAGTTACAGCCTATTTACGTCCCACTGCTGAGCACAAGCGTCTTTTCATTTCTAAGAGGGTTTTACGGCAAGGAAATGTCCGCCGTGCTGCCCTAATTCTTGTTGGCGAACTTCACATGTCTTCGAAAAATAGTTTCCTTATTTATCTGACATGCCGGTTCCCTCACAATGTTCTCCTTCACCGCCGAGTAGGTAGTAAATGAGCACTTAAAATTGCAATTAACAGTTTCATTGATGCCGGCGGGGATCGAACTCGGGTTGCTTGTGTACTATGAAATTTACAGCGAGCGCCTAGCCCCTAAGCTACTACGGCTGATAAATTTTTGCGCCTAGCGGCAATTTATCGCATTTTGATTTCTCATATGGCAATTCAGTTTGTTGTTTCCATAGACAAGAGTTTGGTTAATAATGTCTGTTCCATACAGCAGGATTACCGATTTGAGTCTATGGACGGTCTATGGAAATGTATTTTACTACTCAAACAAATGTTCATTCCAGTCTCTTATGACCAAATACTCAAGTGCTGCTCAATTTTAATGTAAAATTTTAATGCCGTTTAGTCTTGAGCTGTCTCCATATCATTTAGTCAAAGTGATTGTGACACCACGAGACTTGATGACATCTTAAAATTGATAAGCATTTGAAAATTTGACCATTAGTTTTCATTACTTACATCAATGCATTCTGTGTATATTGTTGTGTATACACGCTGAGGTTAATTCAATCAAAGTGCTGTTGCACTTGCTATAATTCTGAGCTTTCTGGTAATGTCATTAGCATAATCGGAACTTCTGAAAAATATAAATTGAAAGATATTGGATCAAGCTTGCCCTTCGAGGTCGGTTACGGAAGAAGGGAAAAATATTTAAAGAAGAATTTAAAGAAAATTATAGATTTTTATGTTGGTTTTACATGATTATGACGATATAATTTATTATTATTGAAGTGAAAACTTCTTTAGAATCGTTGTCATTTGAAACTCCATGAAATGAAAAAGCGACAATAAAAAGGGACAAACATATACATCTATAGGAATTACATGGGGTTGCGAGAGAATAACATAGAATACTATATTAAATTAGTCGTGTTTTGGCCATCTAGCTTCTATTTTACGTACCACCTTGAGTCAATCAATTTTTGTTCGATAAAATGACTTTACCTATAAAGTGAAGTAGATGGCGCGGCGCCATTGCAAAGCAATTTAAATATTGAAATATATATAAGGTCAGGGAAAAGTTTCTATGTATTTTATATACTTCAAGACATTTTTTTAAAGTTTAATTGCATTTAATTCATACATATGTGCAATTTTGTTCGATAACTTGTTGCCATCTTATAGGTGACATAATCCCATTTCTGTATAGTTTTGTCAGTCCTATCTTAATGTTCACTTAACACTACCCAAAGAATTCCGAAGAGACCGAAACAGGTGAAAATCTGATAGTGCAAGGTCAGGACTATATGGTGGATGTATTACACTTCCCAACCAAGCTCTCTCAATTTTTGCTGTGTGCCCCCAAGATGTGTGTTGTTTGGCGTTATCATGATGCAAGACCATTTCTTTTCTGTTGATGAATTCTGCGCTTTCTTTCTCAATTTCTTGCTTGGGTCTCCATAGTTGTTAATAATAAACAATGCCCTTCCAATCCCACCACACACAGCATCACCTTAATTTCTGTTAATCCGGGTTTTGTTACAGTCTGTGAAGCTTGACTACTCTTTGATTACTTGTCGCCTTTTTTTGATCTTTTTCGGACGTTCTTGTCGTAGGTGATTCATTTTCATCACGTGATTCATCTTTTAAAAAACGGTTCGGTTTCATTACATTTCAATAGAGAATCGCAAATGAAAACACAATTCAAAAATGGTATCGACTTTATCCGTATGAGGGCGTCCAAAGCGAGCTGCATCTTTGACATCAAAATTCCCAGGCTGAAAATGCTTGAACCAACTTTGTGCTACTCTCACTAACACTGCATTAGGTCTAAGCTTCACAATTTTTTTTCGCGGCTTGTGTCGCATTTTTCCCTTTTTTGTTCATCATCATCATTCAGAATATATCGAATTTATTCAGTAGATTCACTCATTTTGGCGGACAGAAAAACAATTGAAAATGGCGGGAAAGTGTTTACTACTTTTTATTTTACTTTTTCTTAATGTACTATATGTTATTAAAACCAGCCACATACAAACAGTACAATCAAAAAAAATTTTCTTCAATTTTATACAAACAAAATACAAAGAAACTTTTTCTCTGACCGATTATCTTATATATTTTATATTTAATTTCATTGGGAGGTTTCACTTCTATCGCATGTGAACTGCAAACATGCACAATTTTTTTGTTAACAATCTATGGACTAAAGTTTAAAGTTAGCTCGAAAACTAGCACTTATTTATGTGGTAATTTTTACAAATCAAGCTCTTTTTGTAGTGCTAAGAGGGTTTTTGATTAGTCATATGTCAGCTTTGTTGTCCTATAATTTTTTATTTCTCCTAGCATGTATGATAAAATAGTCCTTTATCTATTATTTTATTAACTTTATGATGTCATTGTTAAATATATATGTGGACTCATTTGAACATATCATATGATTATCATGTGTTGTATGCACAGAATAATTTACCTGCAGGTGTGGATGCCCTGGATTCTTCTCGAGCCGGAGTCGTACCTGTAGCCGTCTCCGATTTGCGTCCCTTCGCAGTAGCTAAAAATAATTGGAGAACGGAAATAAGTTATCATAGTCGGTTTTTTTTTTGAGAACCTTTGATATCAGGCATAACGCAAGTAAAGCTCAAGATTATTAAGCCAAATCATCTCATCAGGCTCGTCATTCGAGACAAAATATTAAATTCACATCATAATTTTATATTAAACGCAAACAACTTGAGTTTAACGCGCCTTTGTCGTCGTAACCATTGTCATTTGAAATTGCTAATATTCAGTCATAATGATTACTATTATTTTTAAACTATGTACTGTGTACATGGTACATGGTACATGTGTGTAAATGGTCTACTGAAAAAGGCAGAATGCGGGCTAGCTAGTATGTATATACGAGCACAGCCGTAGCGCCATCTAGCTTCTCTTTTAATAGTGGATTTTGGCCCGAGTTCGGCGGCAGAGAAACGACCGCTCACGTCTCCAGACCAGCCACAGCCTGTGAAGCAGAGGCAAAAAGTGGAGAAGGAGTAAGAAAAGAAAAAAGGTGGGACTGCGGCTCCAGTTGCAGTCACCACAGAGCTACTTGAGGAGGACCTGGGGGCGCTTGAGGAAGACTTTGATACGTCCAAAGCCACTGGAGATTATAGAGCACACGCGAGCAGCCATTAAAACTATCATGGGCATTGTCTTTGATCCAGGCTCTAAGCTCAACAAATTGGAGATCAACAAAGTTTCGGTGACCGGGTAGGACTTGATCGCAATTATGGCGGCAATGGAAATTCATGTTATGGAGGCTCAACTAGTTCTATACACATTCACATTCACATAAGCCGTGTAGTGGCGGCGAGAGAATATCTACTACCCCATATCATTTCGCGGGTGTCTTTAGAGGCGTCTAAGGGAAATGAAACAGGAGATGTGCAGCAGCTTCCTGAGAACAACTCAAAACAATAAATGAACTGCGGTTGCAAACCTGCCGGACAGGCATGGCAACTATGGCAAATATTTTCCTATAAGGCAATCTATGGGGTAGGCATATGTTTAGCAGTGGACTTTACATAGAATGTGATGATAATAAAGATAAGGATATCGATGATTTTTATTGTTATTTTATGATTACCTACTATGATATTAATCACTAATTTAAAAGTTCTGACACACATACAAACTTTTATTATAGGAAACTGTTTTATAGATAGATAAAACAGTTTCCAATAATATTGCAACTACCTTGCTTTAATGAAAACAAAATTATATGAAATCTTTATCTAGTGTGATATTTATAATAACTCGTAATATAAATATTTGAAGTAATTACTGGGTAGACGCATGTTCAGCAGTGGACTTATGAAGTACATTTGGTTACGCGGAAACGATTCGTGTATTTTAATTTTATTCGAGGGTATATTGCCAAGCGTTTATCCTTCCTTTGACCTCATGTCCCTTCCATACACACTGAAAGGGGGGAGGGAGGGGTCTAGAAGGTGACGCGATTCTTTCGACCAATGAGAAGCGCGCCCGACCGAGGTGCTTGGTGGGAAAAGCCGAGACAATAAAGGCTCGCGCGCTGCCCTCGAGCGTCTCCTTGCCACGCGCCGCTAGTCTGAACCGCATCACCTGGAGCAGTCGCGCTCCAGAAGTAACCGCCTCACATAGTGTGAGATATCGTCGCGCACCGCTCTGTTCCTTCGCACCACTGGCCTGGATCACATCTCTGGGGCGCCCCAGAACCCACCTCATATCGCATCACCGCAGCGGAAGCGTCGTCCGCCATCGCCAGAATCACACCCCGGTAAGTGTTTTCCCGTAATGATGCTCCGACTTGAGCATTTTGTTTATTAATTAACCCGCCCCATTTTATTTCTCCTAATGTGCTCAAGTAAAATCCCCTCCTAACCCTTGCAAGCAATAGATTTGGAAGAGCGAGTGCATTGTCTAAGGTACCACGTGTCACATCCGCCATCTTGTTGAGGCATAAGAAGCCATCGCGTATACAGTCCACTTAGTATAACATCTCGCATAATAGGGTCAAGGCTCATCCTGGGGATCGAACTCGGGAACCCTTAGGCCCGCCGCCCTACCAACATTAATAACAAATACATCATATAAAATTAATTAAAAATGGGTGTTTTTATATAATTATCATGAAAACAAAATCAATAGTGGGGGACAACCAATCTTTTTTGGTTTTGATATACACCACTGAGAGATAAATCAACTCATTTCTTCACAGTGTTCACCATTAGGGTCCAACGGGAATATTGGCGGATATAGCAACTTTTTTCCTAATGGCCGCCAGTGGGTGACAGTAAGAATAGACGAACAAGTTCTCATATATTGATTGAAGCAGCAGTGGCCTAGAGCGATTGACCAATCTCAGTTGTTTAGCAGCTAGTTCTTCCCTCATGGTTTGCAGTTGTTGACAAAAGATATCTGCCGTAATCGTTTGCCCATATTTTAGAAAGCTGTAGTGAACGACACCGGCGCTAGTCCACCAAACACTCACAAGTAACTTTTTCTGAGTCAATTTTCGTCTAGGCCAGGATTTGGCTAGGTCTCGAGGGTTCAGCCATTGCGACGAGCGCTTCCGATTATTGTACCGTATCCACTTTTCATCCCAAGTAATGACTCGATTTAAAATCCTTTCATTTTTGTGTAGGTTAAGCAAAGTAACACAGCAGTCGACGTGTGTTTGCTACACTCAATTCATGAGGTACACATCGTTCGAGTTTTTTTACTTTCCCAATTTGCTTTAAGTGGATTAATACAGACCTTTTCCTTACCCCGAAGCCTGCAGCTATCCCTGAAGTGCTTTGTGATGGATCCAATTCCACAATAGCCTTTAATTCTTTATTTTCCACTTTGGTCTCCGGCCGTCCACGGGGTTGGTTCTGAAGGCCGAAATTTCCAGAACGAAAACGTTGAAACCAAAAACGTACCGTGCTTTCTTTTGCAACATCAGCGCCGTACACATCATTAACCGTTCGAGCTGTTTCTGTAGCACTCAATCACAATCCACTAAGCGGTCTTATGTAACCGCGGCCATATTTCGTCAAATCCGCCACACCCACAGCACTTTAACCCATAAAAATTTATATATAGAGACTACTTTTCTACGAAGAAATATGGTATTATAGAATTAATATAAAATTTTCTATCCTCTAGTCTAATAAAAAACAGTTATCTAATGGATATTTATTTATAATCTACGTTCATTTCGTACTCCATTTTCGCGTGAATGTTATTGTGTTGATTTTTAGATTTTTCTAGTGTTTTAATAGTTTCAGTATAGTGTTTTATTATAAAATTGTAATGAAAGTTATTGTGTGAATATAATTTATGTGTTTACGTAATTAATTTCGAGTAGTATATATTGAAATAATTGTGATTTTCACGCTGCCGGCATTCGCTTGGTATGTTTTTTTTTTGTTATCAAAATACGTCCGTCTCAAATTTACAATTGGTCCTATGAAATATTTATACATAGGTAACATTTTTATTAAGCTCAGGATCTTCAAGCTATCCCGCATCTGGGTTTCAAAAATTCATGTCCATATCCATCATCATCTTTCTTTAATGCTAAAATATGTAAACTTTAGGTAAATAAGCACCCGATTATCCGACCATAAGTGATGACTGATGACACATAAATGAGTTTCCTGGAGAGGAGAGGATATACATATAAAAATTTTAAAAAAGACAAATACTGCTAATTTTAAAAAATATAAATACTTTTCTTTGTTTTGACAGGTTGTGCTGAATGTGCTCTCTGGACCTCCTTCTGCCTCTGCACATTGGCCTCATTGTATTTTAAAACTCGACTTTCAGGAACCCATTCATCCCAGCTGAAACAAAAAATAAAATGTGTTACAATACCAGCAGGAGTGTTTACTGGAATATTGTATACTGGAAAATATACAATATTACAGTAACCACTTCTGCTAAATTTATCGTATACTGGAATAATACCAGCTTTTTATAGGTGTAAAGGTTATTTGGTTACACTTCTCCACATTGATCCTTATTCTATTAATGTTGCGTTTTTATAATATTTTGCCAAGTTATCTAAGTCATTTTGAAGAAGTATGCAATCTTTAGTCTAAGCGAAGTCAGTCTAAGCGAGATTAGAATGGCTCTCCAGCACCTTAAAAACGGCAGGGCCCCAGGCGAGGATGGAATTACAGCGGAGCTTCTGAAAGCGGGTGGAACACCGGTACTTGAAGCCCTTCAGAAGCTCTTCAATTCCGTCCTCCATGGTGGCACTACTCCAGAGGCGTGGAGCAGAAGTGCGGTGGTCTTGTTCTTTAAGAAAGGCGACAACGCTCTCTTAAAGAACTACAGACCGATTTCCCTTCTGAGCCGCGTCTACGTGCTGTTTTCGAGAGTCATTATGAATCGTCTCGCACGCAGACTTGACGACTTCCAGCCTCCCGAACAAGCCGGTTTCCGAAAAGGCTTCAGTACCATAGACCACATACATACCCTGCGGCAGATTGTACAGAAGACTGAAGAGTACAATCTGCCACTTTGCCTGGCGTATGTGGACTATGAGAAAGCCTTTGATTCCGTCGAAATTTGGGCGGTGCTACAGTCCCTTCAGCGGTGCCAAGTTGACTGTCGGTATATCGAAGTGCTGAAGTGTTTGTACAGTAGGGCTACGATGGCTATCCGAGTACAGAACCAGAGCTCGAAACCTATCCAACTGCAGAGAGGTGTAAGACAGGGTGACGTTATATCCCCGAAACTCTTCACCGCTGCATTGGAAGACGTTTTCAAGCTACTGGACTGGAAAGGATACAGTATTGACATCAATGGCGAGTACATCACTCACCTTCGATTTGCCGACGATATAGTCCTTATGGCAGAATCGCTGGAGGACTTAAGCACTATGCTCAATGACCTCAATAGTGCCTCCCAACGGATAGGTCTTAAGATGAACATGGACAAAACAAAGATCATGTTTAATGTCCATGTCATACCTATGCCGGTAGTTGTTGGGAGCACTATGCTCGAAGTTGTTGACGAATACGTTTACCTGGGACAAATAGTCCGACTAGGTAAGTCCAACTTCGACCGAGAGGTCAATCGGCGGATTCAACTCGGCTGGGCAGCGTTCGGGAAATTACGGCATATCTTTTCGTCAGGTATACCTCAATCTCTAAAAACTAGATTGTACAACCAGTGCGTTTTTGCATTGTGCAGTTGCCAGTGATGACTTACGGATCTGAGACGTGGTCCTTCACTGCTGGCCGTATGAGGACGCTTAAGGTCGCTCAGCGAGCTATGGAGAGGGCTATGCTCGGAGTTTCTCTGCGTGATAGACTCAGAAATGAGGATATCCGCAGTAAAACCAGAGTGACCGACATAGCCCAACGGATTAGTAAGCTGAAGTGGCAATGGGCCGGCCATATAGCTCGAAGAACCGATAACCGATGGGGAAGAAAGGTTCTCGAGTGGCAGCCTCGTACCGGTAGGCGTAGTGTAGGGCGACCCCCCACTAGATGGAGTGACGACCTGGTAAGACATGCAGGAAGTCGATGGATGCAGGTGGCTCAGGACCGTGCTTTGTGGCATTACTTGGGGGAGGCCTATGTTCAGCAGTGGACTTGTGAAGGGCTGTAATGATGATGATGATGATGATGATGATGCAATCTTTAATGTTTTTCACATTACAGTAAACTTTTTTATCATCAGCAAACATTAGAAATTTAAAATGTCTAAGATATGAGTGGATATCAAATAAATAAGCATTGTAGAGATGTGAGCCTAGGTGAGAGCCTTGTTGTACTCCAGATGTTATAGTCATGAAGTCTGATCTGCACCCACCAACAATTTCTGCTTGTCTTCTATTGGAAATACATGATTTTGTCCAAATGTGTAAGTCACCGTGGATACCTAATACCTGTTATTTGTGCAACAGGATAAAGTGATCCACTCTGTCGAAGGCCTTTACAAAATTCATGTAGATCACGTCAACCTGTGCACCTACATCTATACTGTTTATTATGTCGTTGGTAAATATGCCGAGATTAGAGGTAGTAGAATGCTCATGAATCCATATTGTTTACTGGGAATTGTTCAAGCTTCAATTGGATTTAATTGACATATAGAATTTTCTCCAGTAACTTTCCCAATGTATTTAAGATAGAAATAAAACGATAATGGTCTATTTTAGTTTTAGTGTCTTATTAGGGTTCAGTAGTTATACAAGGAATCCTTATGGTTTCGACATGTCCGTCCATCCCTCTGCAGTTATACTCAGAGACCCCAAGTGCTACAAATCTGTAATTTGGCATCGATATAGATATAAATCACACCTACAAAATTGTAAAATTAAATCTTCGATCAAAAAAAGGGTGGACTTTATGTCTTGAGGCATACGTCAACTCATGGAGTGGTGAAAATTTTACATAGGTATTATAACATTTTTTATCAATTTAAGGGTTCGTTTGTGAAATATTTAGCTTTAAAGTAGTATTTTTTATTAGTCATGTGTCCTCTCCCTTCTACAAACGCAACCTCTGGTAATGTGAAATGTATGCACAATAGTAGTATATATAATGAAGTTAAAAGGAAAACTATCACAGCTAAGTAGACTTAACAAGTTAAAGAGTAAGAGTCAACCAACTTATAAAATGCACTTGGATTAGTAAAATTATTGTAAGCTGCAAGAAATAAACATTTTTGAAACAAACGACTTATGCATTACTACTACTATAGCTAATCTGAACCTTAGGTATATTAATTAATTAATAATATAAAAGCGTTAAAAATAATATAATATCATTACGTACTTTTTATTCCAGCCAGCATAATGAATTAAATACCGAACATGTTTGTCTTTTGTTACCGAACTTTTAAGACATTTCGCCTCGTAAATAAGAGGTCCATGAAAACATAACACTTTTTCACCTGAAAAGTTATAAAATGAATATATTAGTACTTGTAATGAACCAAACACGTCCACGGTTTATAAGCTTTTACCTTCAGAAAACTTCATTTTAGGAGCCATTTTTATTTTATTTACATATTTTCCTTTTCCGACTGCATTAAGAATTTCAATTTCATAAGTTATTTTGTTACTTGTAAAAAATTCCTTCCTTGTTTAGCTTGATTTTAAAAATACTCTATGGATTGGTTTGATTTGACAACTAACTTTCTTTGGACATGGACTTGTATGATTATATTTTTGCCAGGATCAAATAATATTTTATTTTTCCATTAGAATAATTAATTATATGCTGATGCGCACTGACCACTATATATACAAGTACGTTGGACTGGCTATACACTATGACATGATGAGTATGGTGTAGAAGTAAGGAGTACAGACTGCGTATTAAAAAGTGTCATAGAAAATCGTTAAATAAGGGTGGCGCCACTATAGCTACGTGGTAAATTTTACAGAACGCGCCGAAAAATATTAATGGGATAGACGACTTTTTCGAGGTTATATTTACTAAATAAAATTATTTTAGATTTTAGAGCTACTGACCAGTTTAGCAGCACACTTAAAACTGACAACTGCTAAATTAATTTCATCCCAGTAGCTACTCCAGCGCTGTTGTGGAGAGTTTTTGAACTGTTATTTACTGCTTACAGAAAGCCACTATTACAACTATTCTACTATGGGAGATGGTACTCCTTACTTCTATACTCCATAATGATGAGGCTATTTGTTTTGCGCCATTTTGGTGCTGACAGCAGAAGTGAGTCCATGGAACTAATAATAGGGATAAGACAGTGTGACAAAATATATCGATAAAAATTCTATACCCTACCTATACCTAAATAAATAGAATGGACTCTATGGATAGATGGACTCTACCCGTGACGTCCATTCTATTTATGTATCATATTAATATAATGCCTAATAAAATCAATAAAGCCTTTCACAAATCCACTGCTGAACATAGGCCTGCCACTAAGCACGGTCCTGAGCCACCTGCATCCATCAACTTCCTGTATGTCTTACCAGGTTTTCACTCCATCTAGTGGGGGAACTTACATGACGCAATATTGGGCAACTACAAAAAATATATGAAACACACCGTTCATATGACGCATTATAATACCCGCTGATGTTTTGGCAAGGAAACGATGGATATCACTTCAATATCAAAATGATTAATCCATTGAATGGTAAGTTTCATTTCATTCAAGTTTTCATTTTAACTTGATATACATTTTATTCTGTTTGCTTTTGGTAACCAAAAAAAGTTGTCACTCCTAATTTAGCAGAGGGTAGTTGTAAGAGTCGTTAACTCTATTAGGGGTTGTTGGTTTAGAAAATATTGAACAAAACTTAGTGATGACATTCTGTTTACCCCTTCAAGGAATACAGACTTGGATTTTTCTTCTAAAATACAAATTTTACTATTTTTGTTTCAGGTAAGGAAACTACCAAGAAGGTTAGTTCGATGAATTATTACGCACATCGTTTGATGATTCGTGAAAATTCTGACAATTATTTGTTACGATTTCGTCGACTGCTTCAACAATATTGCGTTGACATGTACGTTAAAATCGAAACCGAGCGCCTGACTTTCATTCAGTTGAACCAAGCTACATTACGTTCGGAAGAGTATATCCATTTACGCGATGCAATTAGCACAGAAGGAGATGCAGGAAATGTTGGTCGATTGACTATTTTACCGGCTACATACACAGGTAGCCCGTGTCATATGCATGAATATGCGCAAGATGCAATGACATATGTTCGTCATTATGGTCGGCCAGATCTATTCATTACATTTACATTTAATCCGAAATGGATGGATATTATTCAACTGCTACTTCCCGGACAAACATCAAGTGATCGACCCGACATCACCGCACGTGTTCTCAAGCAAAAAATCCAGTCACTGATGAATTACATTGTTAAGCAACACGTCTTTGGGACTACTCGATGCTGGATGTATTCAATCGAATGGCAAAAACGAGGCTTGCCGCATGCACACATTCTAATTTGGTTAGTCGAAAGAATTCGGCCAGATCAAATAGATGACATCATATGTGCGGAGATTCCTGATCGTGAAACCGATCCAGACCTACATGAGGTTGTAATCACGAATATGATTCATGGACCGTGTGGCACCATTAACCGCCAATCAGCGTGCATGGTCGACGGCAAGTGTTCCAAACGGTATCCACAAAAATTGACGGCAGAGACCATCATCGGCAACGATGGTTATCCACTGTATCGGCGTCGATCGCCAGATGATAATGGTAGAACTATCACAACTAAAGTGAAAGGAAACGATTTTGGGGTCGACAACAGTTGGATTGTTCCATATTCACCACTTCTTTCCAAAACATTCAAGGCACGTTGCAATGTTGAGTATTGCGATTCGGTCAAGTCAATTAAATACATTTGCAAATATGTCACGAAAGGCTGGCGGTTTTTGGTATCCAAGCATCCAATACCAACGATGAAATTACGTGCTATCAAGTTGGTAGATATGTGAACAGCAATGAAGCTATTTGGCGTATATTCTCATTCCCTATTCACGAACGTCATCCCACTGTTGTGAATTTGGGGGTGCACCTAGAGAATAGTCAGAGAGTATATTTCACAGCGTCGAATGCTGTTCAACGTGCCGAAAGACCTCCAGCGACAAGATTGACCAGTTTCTTTGCGATTTGTCAAAGCGATCCGTTCGCACGCACGTTGCTTTACTCGGAGATGCCACGTTATTACACTTGGAACGCTACATCGAAGAAATTTCAATGTCGGAAGTAAGGCGATGCAGTTCCTGGTCATCTAGATATGCGTTCTACTGATGCTCTTGGTCGTATTTACACAGTTCATCCGAAGAGTGATGAATGTTTCTATTTGCGGTTGTTGCTGGTACATGTTCGAGGGCCAACATCCTTTGAATCACTACGAACTGTTAATGGTATAATGTGCCCCACATTTCGTGTAGCATGTCAAGAGCTCAATTTACTTGAAAACGATACTCATTGGGACACGACAATCGCTGAAGCAATTATTTCTGCATCTCTAAGTCAGATACGCACATTATTTGCTATCATCATTTCGACATGCTTCCCATCGAACCCACGAGACCTGTGGAACAAATACAAAGATAACATGTCAGAAGACATTTTACATCGAATTCGTGTCAGCACAAGAAATCACAATCTTGAGGCGAATGAGGAGATGCATAACCAGGCTTTGCTCTTGATCGAAGATATGTGCTACCTCATGTGCGGTAGTTTGTTAGTCAGGCTAGGAATGTCAGCGCCAGATCGCGGAATGAATGACGCATTTAATAGAGAACTGGAACGTGAATGTGAATATGATCCACATGAATTAGTTCAATCAGTTCAAACGAATGTAACACTGTTGAATCCTAAACAGAGGGAAGTCTATGATACATTGATTAATGCAATTGATGATGGAAATGGTGGCTTATTTTTTCTGGATGTCCCCGGTGGAACTGGAAAGACATTCCTCATGTCATTGATATTGGCCACTGTACGTACGAGATCCGAAATTGCGGTAGCAGTTGCTTCTTCTGGAATAGCGGCCACATTGTTAGACGGATGCCGTACGGCTCACTCAGCGTTAAAATTGCCATTAAACCTTCAAACTACTGAACAACCGACGTGTAACATTTCGAAACACTCCGCAATGGCCAAAGTTTTGGTAGCATCAAAAATCATAATATGGGACGAATGCACAATGGCGCACAAACGCGCATTGGAAGCACTTGACCGAACATTAAAAGATCTGCGCAATGACTCGAGATGTTTTGGTGGTGCGATGATTTTACTATCTGGCGATTTCCGACAAACACTACCAGTCATTCCAAGAGCTACTGCTGCCGACGAAATAAACGCTTGTCTCAAAGCATCAAATCTGTGGCGATATGTGAAGAAACTTCAACTGTCAGTAAATATGAGAGTTGCATTGTTGAACGATCTATCTGCTGATGATTTCTCTAAGCAATTGCTGACTATCGGTAATGGCCGTGTTCCTGTTGACGAATCGAGCGGATTGATGTCATTTCCTCCAAATTTTTGCAATTTCGTCTCATCGAAAGACGAGCTTATCAACAAAGTATTCCCGGATATCATTGCTAACCACAAACATACTAAATGGTTAAGTGAGCGTGCATTGGCGGCTAAAAATAAAGATGTATATGACCTAAATTTTATAATTCAGAATCAAATCGCAGGTACTCTGCATTCATTCAAATCTATCGACTGTGTAACAAACGAAGATGAAGCCACTAATTATCCAACTGAATTTTTAAACTCCTTGGATGTGCCTGGTTTACCACCGCACAATTTACAACTGAAGGTTGGCTCGGTAGTAATTATGCTTAGAAATTTAAACCAACCAAAACTGTGCAATGGAACGCGTTTGGTGATAAGAAAACTGATGAGCAATGTGATTCACGCGTCGATACTCAAAGGAAAATTTAAAGATGAGGAAGTTCTCATTCCAAGGATTCCGATGATCCCAACGGATATGCCCTTTGAGTTTAAAGGAATTCAATTCCCGATTCGTCTTGCCTTCGCCATGACGATTAACAAATCACAGGGCCAATCCTTGACTATTTGTGGCCTCAATCTAGAAAATTTATGTTTTTCTCATGGTCAATTGTACGTGGCATGTTCACGTGTCGGCAAACCATCCGCTTTATTTGTTCTTGCGCCTGACAAAAAAACAAAGAATGTCGTTTACCACAAGGTGCTTGAATGAAAAGAGTTAATCGTTTAATTCAGTCATTTTTGCTGACACGTGTTTGAAGTACTTAATTTTTTTTAATTCTCTTTCTGTATGTATTATTTATCATAATAAAATACTTCTTTATATCTATCTGTATTTTTTTTTGTATCATTGTATTACGTTCATCAAAGCCTAAATTAGTTCAGCTAAAAGGTAACACGACATTCATTGACTGTTAGGCGGTACGAAGTTCGCCGGGTCAGCTAGTAAATAAACAAATATGGCCGGTCAATTGTAACTTCAGCTTACTAATCCGTTGGGCGATGTCGGTCACTCTGGTTCTACTGCCGTTAGTCTCATTCCTAAGTTAATCCTACTTAGCTTTCCAGCTTCGGCAGTGCCACGTATTCTAGGGGGCTTGACATATCGCAATCCATGGGTTCTTGATCAAACACTTAATTGCCTTTGTCGGTTGATGTTGCGCAAGAGCAAGCTGCCAAAAACCGTTAATGTAAACGATGGCCAGAATGTGTAAATAAGAAATAAAATAAATTAGGGCCACTACGAAGTTAAAGCGCAAATTAAATCTTGAGACTCGAGAGAGAATTAAACCTCTAGACTTGCACTTACTAAAACCCCATGGTGTTCTACCTCCGCCGCGAATTGACAGGGCCACGGAAACGCTTTCATGCATACCCGCGGTCCCTCCGGCGCTAGCCGCCCAATGCTTTTAAGCCATAATTTTAGTCTAGGTTCAGTTGGAAACCTGTTAATAAAATAAAAATCTGGTAATCATATGTTGTTGGCGACTTTGTTTGTTAACAGATATGGGTAGGAAAGAACATCGAAGAGTATTATAGACAAGGAACTCGACAACCCTATTGAATTTTATTGTTTATCGAAACTCAGTAATATACAGCCAAATATGTTGGTATATATGATATTAAGATTAGTAATTTTTTTAAGTATTTATATTATCAAATAGTTTTAATGTCTTTAATATTAGCTGCATATTCACTTACTTGTGAAATGTTATACCACTTCCCTTTTGGTAACGAGTTTTACAGATTACGCACACTCTCATTATTATTAAAAATAATTCTTATTATGTAACTAACATTATACACAATCAAACAACATAAAATACTTTCGTTTTTTAGTTTAAAAGTTCAAAATATAGATTTTTTTTAATAAGATAATTTAAATAAGACAACAGACTTTGGCATATTATGTCAATTTTAATTTCCAAGACGACGGTTAGGGGTGCTTCAAATTGGTACAGACATTTTGTATGGTATAGCCAGTCCAGCGTACATGTATATACATATAGAGGTCAGTCCCTGATACGCCCCATTGCGAAGAGGTAGGAGGGATGGGAGGTTTTGATCACAGCTTAACCCAGCGATCAGTCCATGACGAAATTTGTTCGTAAGGCGCCTAGGTGAACAAAATAACTATAGACTTATGTTTAGGCATAATTTTAACAATTTGCAACTTGCAAGGCGCGTCCCGGGTGAGGAACCGGTTAGCGGGTAGCGAGAGGGGTTTGCGTCTTGCGCCGGCGACCGTGCCCGGAAGTCGGCAGGAAGCTTGGAGTGCTGCGGCCGTGCCGGTTAGGCGTCGGGCGTTACATAATAGTTGTTGCGTCGCACATCGGCGGCATCCATGTTGTTGTATTTGGTCGTTAATACACGTGACAACGAGGCTTTTTTGCGTTTGATTGACTATTTTAACATTGATCGCTATTAATTTGTGTCGACGAGTGGCTTGTATAGCTAATTAGACTTAAACTAAATTAGTTAAGGTTTACGAAGGAATTTTGCTTTGTCGTGTGGAACGTTGAACTTTGTGGTCCGGGTGTAGATCGCGCGCGATTATAGTTCGTGCTAAGTGACGCTGAATTTGAGTTCCGATAACGGTGAATCTCTTGTGCAGCGTGTCACTTGTTTTAATGTCGATTATCGTTGATTTGGTTAAATTTGAAGTTAATTAAATGTACAATAAAGTTGATTAATTAACATAGTGAAAATAAAAGCAGAAGCTTTCAATTGTTGAACGCTCCCCTGGAGGGATCTCACATTTGGAGAGAAGCAGCGCCTTTGGATCGGCAGTCCTGGATCAGCGGGGCTGTCAGGTTACACAGTGTGCACACTACTACACACTACTTACATGCACATTACTTCCCACCTGACAGGTACCTCGTGGTCAACCCTACCTCTGCCAATCGGTAAGTGGTGAATGTATGAATGAATGAATGAATGAATGAATATACTTTATTGCACACCACAAACAAATTTACAAAGAACATAACAGAGAGCAGATTACATGTACAATTTGGCGGCCTTATCGCTACATAGCGATCTCTTCCAGGCAACCAAAGGTGTAAAGGAATAAAACAGTGAGTACTAGGTAGGTGGTGCAATATAAATATACCTAATATAATATCAATACATGCAATAAAATAACATATAAGTAAATAACTAATACATTAAAAAAAATGGTGCTTGCTTATTTGTCAGCCGTTTCTGGAACCGTTATCCATAGGCCATTTGGAGGCCCTCCCCTCTGTTACTCGTCGAATTGGGTTACTGTGGGCCCTAGCTCAATCGACCTTTGTCGGGGTGACTCAGGGCCGTAACATTGCTGGTACCTGAGCGTGGTTGATTGTTTACGATCACTCCCGGCCGTAATACGTAATAAAAATATTTTTTTCTCTTCTTTTCTTTGTTCGCTTACTTTGTTTGTTAGCGGTGGGTAGAATTAGAGTCACGCCCTAGCCGGTTAGGTTACGTACTCATAAGGTATTTGTATTTAGTATTTGTATTTGCATTTGTATTGTAGATTAAATTGGCGAAGGGTCGGTCGCCTCAGCGTGGCATCTTTGTTGACCGACTGTAGTGCAGTTGCACTGAGGTTTTGGCCTCGGGAGCGGAACAGGGAGTCCTAGACTCCTGCCTTGCGGACTACGAGCATTTTTTTTCGCTCACGGACGACTTGATCGAGGCGGGGGCCAACTATGCTAGTGACGCGCGTGAAGCTCGGCTGAGTGGCCTGCTCGAGTCCCCTCGGAAGCAGCCTACTCAGCTGGAGCTGTTGGGACGACTCCCAACTCTGGACCTGCCAAGGTTCTCCGGGGTCCTTTCCGACTGGCTAACATTTGTTGGTCTTTTTGACAGCCTAGTGGACGCCCGGGGGGATTTGACACCAAACCAGAAGATGGCTTACCTCCTAGCCTCACTGAAGGGGGAGGCCCTGGGCGTCGTCCGCCATCTGAAATTGTCGAACGACGCCTACCAGACCGCTCGGGACCTCCTCGCCGGAAGGTACGCCAACGTACGGCGAATTGCGGACGAATACGTCAATCAGCTGCTAAACCTCCCGCTGCTTAAGGACCGGTCCAGACTACGTCCGTACATCGTAAATCTAGTCTTGGTGGCCTGCAATTCTTTGAGGCGGCTGGATTTACCGGTGGACGAATGATCCTTTTTGATGCTCCACATTGTGCTGTCCCGCCTGCCTCTCGATCTTCGGCTCCATTTTGAGGAGAGGTACGGAGGGGACGGTGCCTTCTATATTCCACCCTTCAGGGACCTGCTGCGGTTCTTGGAGGAGCAGTGCAGGCAGATTGAGAACGCAGCAGGCACCGACGACGACCTACGGACTGCCAACCGAGCCATGCCCAAGGAGAGGCGGAATCCCCCGGGCAACCCCCCTCAGACCGAGCGGAGCTCACGCGGGAGGGCGCCGCCCCCTACCTTCTTATAGTGGCCTAGTGGCCAGGGAGGCGCCCCCCCTGCTCTTATTGTCGAGCATCCGACCACCGGGTGACGATGTGCCCGAAATTAATAAGTAAGCCGGTTCCAGCGAGACGAACCATCGCCAAGGAGCACCGCTGGTGCTACTCGTGTTCGGAAAGGCACCTTCAACGAGACTGCCCACACCAGCGGCCCTGTCTGCACTGCCAGAGCAATCACCATGCCGTTTTGTGCCTGGGTGCGAATGGCGCTTCCTCTCGGGGCTCTGCCGGGCCCTCAACCCCCACGGGTGGGGGCGCTCAGCCACGCCCTCTGTCGGGTGACGCTCGTCGCTCCCCTGCTGGCCACCGTGCCCCTGGTTTTGAAGGGGATCTCTCCCCCGACCAGTCGGGAGGTCGTTCCCCCGGGGGCGGGGTTCGTCGCCCCCCCTCAGCGTGTGGAGAGGAACTTCACAGCCACTCAGCGGTCAGCTAGACCTTTCTCACCCCCGTTGGCTGAGAGGCCGCGACTGGAGTACCATCCTCCCCCCCTTTGGTCGGTACCGGTACTACGGGCTTCCTGCGACCTGGAATCTGTTCCGGGGCTCAAGGCCGAGGTTCCCCGAAGCTCCCCGTTCGGTGATTTCCACCCACGGGTAAGTGAGATGCCGCCGGAATGCCGATGGAGGCAGCTACAGCTAGGAAGCTGCCGCCTTAGCTCCCACCACGCCCGCCTTCACTTATCCTTTGAGCCGTCAACAGTCCACTTGTCAAACTGTTCTATTGCCGACGGCCTCAGTGAAGGTGTACAACCCGAGTGGCGACTGTTTAACCGTTCGCGCTCTATTGGATTCGGGTTCACAACGCTGTGTAGCCTCCACTTGGTTGGTGGGAAGACTAGGGCGCCCCTGGAGCTCTGAATCACGTCCAATGATAGGTATTGGTGGTGCCGAGCCTCCTGCTCCTAGGGGATAAGCGAAGTTGGTGTTTGGTCCTGCCAGCGAACACCTTCATATTTTAGTTAAAGTAAATGTCCTCGATGACATTGTAGGTTTTCTCCCTAACGTCCGTATAAATGACAGCGCGGTTCGTTGTGCGTCAGGCTTGAGACCGGCGGACCCTCGATGGTCCCAACCTGGGCCTATAGATTTGTTGCTGGGGGCCGACGTGCTGGGGTTCATCCTGTTAGGAGAGATACGAGCCTTACAGCCCGATGGGTTGTCAGCCATGTCCACTGTATTTGGGCACAGTTTCTTTGGACCGGTTCTGTGGTCTCCACCTCCTCAGACGGCCGACCCGCTCTCTGTGGTGGACGTGTCCCCTTCGGACGTCGTCCAGCGGTTCTGGGAAATTAAGGAGCCACCACACGCACCTCGAGTCAATATGTTGAGTTCATGTGCGAGTATCAAGAGCTGGGTCACATGTCACCGTCCCACTTCGACTGGCGGTCACAGGAGCACTACTTCCTCCCCAGTAGTTTTTGACGGCTCCGCCCCCTCGTCAAATGGTGTGTCCCTGAACCAGTGTCTCCACTCTGGTCCTAAATTGATCAAGGACATATCCGACATTTTGACCCACTTCCGTCGGCACCAAGTGGTTTTTGTAGTCGACATTAGGATGATGTTTTGACAATCAGTGGTCCATCGTGATGACCGTCGATATCAGCTGATATTGTGGCGCGAGAAGCCCAGCGATCCGATACAGGTGTTCGAGTTGAACACCACCACCTATGGACTCCGGACCAGCCCGTATATCGCCATGCGAACCCTCCCCGAACTCGCTGTGAGAGAGCGTCTACGATACGCTCGGGGGGCTTCTATTTTGGAGACTTCGTTCTACATGGACGATATTTGCACGGGCGCCTCCACCGTCGAGGAGGCTCTTGTATTGCGAGATGAATTGATTGCCATCCTGAAGACCGGAGGTTATGAGTTGCGCAAATGGTTGTCGAACTCCCCTCATATTTTGAAGGACCTCCCAGGAGAGGATCAATAAGACCCTCATCTATTCGAGTACCTCGAGAAAGGCTATGCTGCTGTCGCATATTTGTGGACTGTGAGCTCTTCTGGCCATACTTCCGTCCATCTCGTACTTGCTAAAAGCAATGTTGCTCCCATTAGGTCCCGCTTAACTATCCCTAAATTGGAACTGTCTGGAGCCGCTCTTCTTACGCGACTCCTCAACCACGTTCACTCTTCCTTGAAGTCTGTAATCGACATTACGGACGTCTACGCTTGGTCGGACAGTGAGATAGTACTTTGTTGGCTCCGAGCTGCACCTCACAATCTTGAGGTCTTTATGTCTAACCACGTATCTCAAATCCAGAATTCTGGCACGCCTCTAACCTGGAGACATGTCCCAGGGGAATTGAATCCCGCAGACTGCGCTTCTCGCGACTGTGAAGCCCCCTCTTTGGTTAACCACCCGCTGTGGTGGGGGCTCAGTTGGTTGACTGAGTCTCAGTCGTTCTGGCCCCAGAATAAATACTCTGAACCGATTGAATTGCCTGGCCTACGAGCCCGAGTAGGAGTGGGCAAGGATAAGCCCACTCGGGATTTCTCCCTGCTAGAACGGTACAGCTCTCTCGATAAGCTCTTGGGAGTGACTGCTTGGTTGCATCGATTTGTCCGCAATTCGAGAGACCCTTCCAACCGAACCTCTGATTCCGTTTTGTCCCCTAGCGAGCGTCGCGAAGCCTTGATGCATTGGACCCGTATGGTCCAAGCGGAGCATTTTGAGCCCGTGATTGACACCTTGAAGCGGGGCTCCGTTGTCAAGGGCACTCTGGTCCGCCTGAACCTCTTCCTGGTCGACGCGGTGTTGCTGCGCGTTGGCGGACGTTTGAAAAATTCTCAACTGCCGTACGGGGCTCGACACCCGTTACTGCTCCCTAAGGACGGCGCCTTTGTTCGGTTGCTGGTAACTCACCACCATGTTCAGAATGCCCACGCTGGGTGCAACGCTCTTTCGGCTATTTTGCAGCGGGATTTTTGGGTTTTGGCTTGCCGACGCACCATTCGGAGCGTCATTTTTAAGTGCATACCTTGTTATAAATTGAAGGCCACCACATCGCAGCCGATGATGGGTGACTTACCACCCGACCGCGTCAGGGCCATCCGACCATTCGCTGGAGTCGGGACCGACTTTGCTGGCCCCTTCCACGTCAAGTCCTCCAACCTTTGTAACGCGCGTTTACATAAGGCCTATCTATGCGTTTTCGTGTGCCTCTCCATTAAGGCCGTTCACTTAGAACTTGTAAGTGCCCTCAGAGCTGAAGCCTTTGTGGCCACGCTGGGCCGCTTCGTATCGCGTCGCGGTTTACCGGACCTGATCCGGTCGGATTGCGGAACGAATTATAAGGGCACGGATAGATATTTGAATGAGGTCGTCGAATTTCTGTCCAGCAACAGGACTTATTTAGCTACTGTGATGTCCAAGAAGGGCATCCAGTGGAAATTCGACCCTCCGGCTAGCCCACACTGGGGCGGTATTTTTGATGCAGTGGTTAAGGTTGCAAAAACGCATCTCCGTCTCGTTATTGGCGAAACTATTGTGACATTTGAGGAGCTTGCCACCGTATTATGTAAAATTGAGGAGTACTCAATTCTCGGCCCCTCTGTACCCTCTCGTCCGATCCGAATGATTTGGAGGTTCTAACCCCGGGCCACTTCCTGATTGGCCAGCCGCTTAACGCCCTGCCCGAGTCCCCCTTCAGGGAAACAAACTCTTCGCGGTTGAGCAGATTTGACCGGCTACAACAAATGACTGAGAATTTTTGGCACCGATGGTCTCTGGAGTACCTACATCTTTTGCAGCAGCGTGTTAAGTGGTCTGACAAGACGGATACTCTTTGGGTTGGAGACCTCGTGTTAGTTAAAGAACCTAACGCTTTGCCTTTGTATTGGAGCCGTGGGCGCATTGTTAAGTTGTCGTATGGACCGGATGGAGTGCCTAGGGTGGCCGAGGTTTTGGTTGGAGATTCGGTCTTGCAACGTGCCGTCGCGACCCAATCCCGTTTGCCAATTTACTCGCGGACATAGGTCCTTATGTCCGGGAAGGGGGTTTGATACGTATCTCAAGCCTTTGTACTTATGTATATCTATCCATCAGATCCTTCGCGTGCTGTATTGGCTTGATTGCTTTTCAGACACATAGTTGTTAAATAATATATCAATTACTTGTTAATGATTACGAGTAGGTACCTATGTTGTAGAATCGCACCTAGGTAAGTACACATAATATGTACTAGTACATAACTCATGCAGTACTTTAATGGTACTGTTACGCGCTAAAATCGGCGCACTAGCGCCATCTAGTCTCGAACCGAAGAACTAAACTTCTTGAAGGACCTTCATGCTACCTTCGGAAAAGAGATACGGGAGATGAAGGATAAGGTTGCTCAACAAGACAACCGCCTGTCGGAAGCTGAAACCCGAATCGACCAAGTAAACAATCGGGTTGACAACGTAATGGCTGACGTGAAGAAAACGCTGGACCTCAAACTTGGGGATGGAACAACAGCTCCCGTAGCAGCTACAACACCTTCGCTACGTGGATTCAAAGTGCCGCCGTTCGACGGGACTTCTTCCTGGTCAGCCTACAAAATCCAATTCGAAGCTGTTATGAAGGCGAACGGCTGGAATAAAAATCAGGCCATGACTGCTCTCACACTAGGCCTGCGCGACCAGGCCTTAACAGTTCTGGAGGCTCTCGGTGAGGAAGTGACTTATGAGCAACTTCTTGAGGCATTGGAGGCGAGATATGGCGACGCTCACCTGGAACACGTCTTTCGTGCGCAGCTTAAAGATCTCGTGCAGCGCATCAACGAAAACCTGCAGCAGTGGGCTCTAGAGGTGGAGAAGCTGGTGCGAAAAGCATACCGGTCTGTACCTGCGCTCATTGAAGGGAACCTGGTGCAGACATTCATCGACGGCATCCGTGACCTGGAAGTCAGAGCTGCTGTGAGGCTCGGGCACCACGAGACGCTTAAGGACGCCTTGGCCCATGCACTGGAGGTAGAAGCCGTGCGGCAGGATCATCGTTCCCATCGCGTCAGGGAGGTTGCAGCAGTTACAGTTCGCGATCGCAACAGAGGATACAGCCCTAGGTGCTATGGCTGTGGGGAAAAGGGCCATCTTCGATCCAGCTGCCTTAAGCGAACCCTAGAAAGGGACGGTGAACGATCTCAGGAGGGTAGTGCGGCCAACAGCACCGCCCAGCAGCAGCAGGGAAACGAGTAAAAGCCAGAACTGCGGGGCGGGTGCTGGCTGATGTTAAAAGAGCCCCAAGGATCTCGATCTCACAAACCCAGGAACAGTCTAATCATCAAGGGCGAGGTCAACGGAATGCCGTGTAAACTGACCATAGACACTGGAGCCTCTCGTACGGTTGTTAGTTCCCAACTTATAAGTCAGTTCCTTGGGGACTCTGCATACAACCTAGAACGCATTAATTTGGTAACAGCCACCGGTCAGCGTATACCCGTCCGTGGAGAGAAGGAGATGGAGTTGAAGCTAGGCAACGTGATCTACCTGCATAATGTCATCGTGGCTGATATAATGGACGACTGCATCCTAGGCCTAGACTTTATGAGGAATAATTGTTGTGAGATCGACGTTAAGCAAGATGTTTTGAAATGTGGACAGGAGGAACTTTTTATGGAAGGTGCGTTACCAGGGAACGTGTACAGCATTAAGAAGATTGTTCTTCCGCCGAGATCGAAAACGATTGTTCCGGTTAGTCTTCCCCGAAACGCTGGGCAAGCTCACCGTTGTGTACTCGTGGAAAGGGTAAACAATGACCTTCCATGGAAAGTAGCTCGAACCTTGGTCAGAACCACTGACATCTCAAGAACACGTGTGCTGAACCTTTGCGACCGGGAACAGATTATAGAAAAAGGCACACTGGTTGGCACTTGTGAGGAAGTGGATTGGTTACGTCGGTGCCAATATATATCGAGTGGGACCCCCAGCAAGGATTAAGAAACGAGAGTGACCACACTTTTGGAAGACTGTCGCAGTGTTCTCTCCCCGAACGAATTGGTCAAGGCGAAGAAGTTGTTACTCAAGTACGCCGATGTATTCTCGTCAAACGATGCTGACATAGGAAAGACTGGCTTAGTTCAACACAAAATAAACACAGGAGAGGAAGCCAAGAAGATTGCCGGTAGCACGTGAAAAGGAAGTGGAAACCATGATTGAGGGAATGGTGAAGGATGGTGTTATTGAACCTTCATCTAGTCCATGGTGTTCACCCGTGGTGCTCGTAAAGAAGAAGGATGGCAGCATGCGGTTCTGTGTTGATTACCGCCGTCTGAACGACGTTACAAAGAAGGACAGCTATCCCCTGCCAAGAATTGATGACACGCTGGACATGCTTACAGGAGTAAAATGGTTTAGCACGCTGGATCTAAAAAGTGGCTACTGGCAAGTTGAAATTGACCCTAAGGACAAGGAGAAAACTGCGTTCTCAACGGGAAAGGGTCTGTGGCAATTCAATGTAATGCCGTTTGGGTTTTGCAATGCTCCAGCAACGTTTGAAAGGCTGATGGAACTTGTACTTACCGGGCTAATTGGCGATGCCTGTCTGGTCTACTTTGATGACATCATCATCGTGGGCCGTACGTTTGAGGAACACCTTGAAAACCTGGGACGCGTGCTCATGAAGATTCAAGGTGCCAACCTCAAGTTGAGCCCGAAGAAATGTTCACTATTCCAACGGCAAGTTAACTTTTTGGGGTATATAGTATCGGAAGAAGGTATCCGCACAGATCCAGAGAAAATCGCCGCTGTCAAGGACTGGCCGGTTCCAAAAGACAAGACGCAGGTTAGAGCATTTTTGGGTTTGTGCTCCTATTACCGGCGATTTGTGAAGAACTTTGCAGATATAGCCAAACCTCTGCACCAGCTAACCGAGGAGAAGCGACATTTCTGCTGGGATGAAAGTTGCAATATCGCATTCCAGGAGCTCAAGGACCGTCTGTGCAAAACACCTATTTTGGGATACCCTGATGCAAGCAAAGAATTTATAGTTGACACAGACGCAAGTGATATAGGACTTGGCGGTGTGCTGTCTCAACGGAATGGTGACCAAGAGGTCGTGATAGCGTACTTCAGTCGTTGTCAAAACCGGAAATGAACTATTGTGTCACAAGACGCGAATTGCTCGCTGTGGTAAAGTCGTTGCAGCATTTTAGCAAATATCTTCTGGGACGAAAGTTTCACTTACGAACTGACCATGCTGCACTAAAATGGCTATTGCAGTTTAAAAATCCAGAAGGACAAGTTGCGAGGTGGATTGAACTACTGCAGGAATACGACTTTGAGATCGAACATCGCAGCGGAAAATCTCACGGCAACGCAGATGCATTGTCAAGAAGACCTTGTCCTGAAGATTGCAACCATTGTACTAGGCAAGAGAGTAAGGAAGAGGTATCCGTGAGGATGCTCAGGACGGACCACCTCAGCAACGAATGGAAGGACAGCTTACAACATGCACAGCAGGAAGATCCGGACATCAAGCCGATTCTGGAATGGATAAAGGCCAGTGCTCCCAAGCCTAAGTGGAGCGACGTCTCAGCAACGAGTTCAACCACTAAAAGCTATTGGGCCCAGTGGGACAGCTTGCTGCTTCAGGATGGAGTTCTGTGTCGTAAATGGGAAAACGTTCGGGGAGACAGCTGTCATTTGCAAATGGTTGTCCCTAAAGTTAAAGTACCGGATGTTCTACAGCTGTACCATAATGATTGTTCAGGAGGCCATCTGGGAGTTAAACGAACTCTACTGAAGATCCGAGAACGGTTTTACTGGGTCCACTGTCGAAACGATGTCGAGGACTGGTGTCGCAAATGTACAAGTTGTGCGGCTGTAAAGGGACCACAGACTCGTAGTAGAGGTGCATTGAAGTTGTACAATGTTGGTGCACCATGGGAGAGAATAGCCATTGACGTGGCGGGGCCGTTTCCGGAGAGTGAAAGCGGTAACAGGTATTTCATGGTTGTGATGGATTACTTCACTAAGTGGCCAGAAGTCTTCGCCATTCCAAATCAAGAAGCTTCAACAGTTGCTGATAAGCTAGTTCATGAAGTCTTCTGTCGTTTTGGTGTACCTTTAGAGATTCACAGCGATCAAGGAAGGAATTTTGAGTCTCAAATATTCCAGGAAACTTGCCGAGTTATGGGTACTCATAAAACAAGAACGACATCTTATCACCCGCAATCTGATGGAATGGTAGAACGATTTAATCAGACATTGGAGAGGTACCTAGCAAAAGTTGTAGACAATCGGCAACGAGATTGGGACAAGCACATACAACCGTTTTTGTTGTCATATCGAAGCGCTGTTCACGAAAGTACAGCAGTGACACCAGCTTTCGCAAACTTTGGAAGAGAATTACGGCTGCCTGCAGACCTGATCACCGGGATACCACCTGATGCTCCACGCAGTATAACCGATTATGCAAATGACTTGCGGAACAAAATGAATGACGTTTATGAGCACGTCAGACAATCGGGCCAGCAAATGTCTGAAAAGATGAAAACCCGGTATGACCACAAAATGAACAACAAAGGGTTCGACGAAGGTTCACTTGTGTGGTTGCACAATCCAGTCCGCAGCAAAGGGAAATCTCCTAAGCTTCAAGCTAAATGGGACGGCCCGTACCGGATTGTGACCAGGATCAACGATGTAACCTACCGGATACAGAAAGGCGCAAGAGGGACTCCTAAGATCGTCCATGTGGATCGCCTAGCGCGTTATTATGGGACCGATAATGCTCGGGACGAGCATGTCTTAGGAGGGGGCAGTGTTACGCGCTAAAATCGGCGCACTAGCGCCATCTAGTCTCGAACCGAAGAACTAAACTTCTTGAAGTTTAAAACTCGAACTCTCGGTACCTTGCGCGTGTTTACTTGAACATTCTGGATATTTTGCTAATTTATATAAGTAGGCGCTGCAAGATGCGATCGGGCAGAGTTGAACTCGGCGACACAAGCGAAGCTTCGGAGCGGAATTAAGTGAATTAGTGTGTTTAATTATTAGTGTTTTAAGTTTTAATTTGTGTAAAGTAAATTAAAGTGTTAATTTAGGTAATTTTATCGGCAACTTTTATTGTCACGAACCTCAAGCTCGTAACAGTACCAAGATCATCACATGAGTAGTAACTAGTACCTAATGTCAAAAATTTGGTTGTCAGAATGCGTTTTACGTGCGAGCGTATACGTATACAAATATGAATGGTATTATACCCTTAGACTATTTACCTAACCCAAGGCGATTAGGCCTAAGATTTTTAATCTAAGGCGATTAGCAGAATACCTCTCCACAGTGAAGAGGTTCAGTCGCCAACTTCCATACCACGTTGAATACACCGGTTCTCGTCTGATCACCGAAGTTAAGCATCGTCGGGCGCGGTCAAATTCTTGATTACATGCATCTGTTGCTAAACGCAACGCTCTAATCATTTGAGGATAACACTAATGGATAGATAATTAAAAAATCTATATTCTCCATGTTTTATTTAAATTTTTAAGTTCGTTTTTTCTCTTTTAATTGAAATAATTCCGAAAATTGTGTGACTTCTATGATAAAGGGGCGTGCGCAGAGTGCGGGCCGGGCGGCATTACGCTGTATGCGTTCATACGGGGTAGCCGCGTCGCTGGTCGCCGCGTCCGTATTTCGCCGCAAACATAATATTATTTGAGTACCTACCAACCGATGCGCTTACGTCACGGTATATTGTAACTCGGCCGTATCTTAGAAATAAATCTTACAGCCGTGCGGTACGTAAACATGCGATAGGGATGCCTGCCTCCAGAATTTTTACATTTGCCCATTGATTTATGTGTTATAAAACACTCAATGCATTTTCCTACTTTGTGTTTCTATTTAGTTTTATGATTGTACTTAAATATACTTTTTTATATAAACAAATATATAATAGGTACTTTGTGAATTGAATAGGAAGTGTTCAATAAAAATGCGTGTCGTTTTATGATTGGTAGATTTAATTAAAAAACCATGTTTATGTTTCAATAACAAATCGGTCTTATAAATTTGCGGCCGAAAAATATTTGCGCCTCGGCTGAGACGTACGAAATGCTTTATTATTAAAATTTTAAATATAAAAAATCCGCATTATAATATAAATTAAAAATTGTTTTGGGAAACATGGACAAGTTATAGATACCTGCAGCTACTTTACAATTTATATGTTTGGTTTTAAATGAAGTTTGGATTTATTATTTTTTTATTTCTATTTTATTTTCTGAAAGGGTCCTAGGAAAGGAATTATCACTGCGTGTTGGCGAACTTTGCATGTCTTCGAAATATTTTTTTTCTCATTTCTCAGACATGCAGGTTTCCTCACAATGTTTTCCTTCACCACTGAGCACGGGGTAAATCAACACTTAAAATTGCAATTACAATATTATTGGTGCCGGCGGGGATCGAACCCGGTTTGCTCGCACACTGTGAAAATTTTAGCAAGCGCTAACCATCTGAGCTACCACGGCTCCTCTCCTCTCGAGCTAGCGACATTATTTTATTTATCGTCAGGCCTGTTGGTCTAGTTGTTAGTGACCCTGACTGCTATGCCGCAGGTCGTGTCTGGGTGTAATTTATCTATAATATTTATGTATTTAGAAATATATAAGTATGTTTATCAGTTGTTTAGTACCCATAACACAAGCTCTGCTTAGCTTGGGACTAGATGGCGTTGTGTGATATTTGTGGAATATTATTATTATTATTATATTATTATTGTTGGGGTATCTGTATAGTTTTCTCATCTGGTTGGTTTTTATAAATATAAATTAAAATGAAAAGATAAATATGCATAAATATCAATAAAATAAAATAAATACAAAAAATATACTTACAAATAAATAAAGATCCAACCATATTAAATAAAAAATAGTCTCCTATCTTTCTCTCTATGTTTTAATCTCCTAAAACGAGTTTGAGTTGGTAAAATCAAGGCAAACTCAGGGCAGGGTTGTCAATTATTATTTTAATAATAAAGCTAGTGAAATTCCGCGGTTTTATATGCGCAAGCGTGAACGTAGTTAGAACATAATATAACCTTTATGTTTTACACAAATATCCTAAAAACTTATTATTTTAATATTTTACTAAGTACCTATAAAATTAACAAGTTTATTGCATTTTTATTTGAGTAATTTTTTATGCAATTTCTTTATCTACGTCTATTTTAAGGAACCTTTATTTAGTCTGAATCATACATAACACTATATTACTGATTTACTTACTTATACGTAGTTTTCTTTTTTTGCAGTTACTAATATCTTGTGAGGTTGAAAAAGGCAGTAATGAAAAAATAATAAGAATAATAATAATTGACGTCAGCCACTTCTTTTCATAAAAATTTCAGATCATGGTCCATTACGTTGCAGCTTCACCGAACCACAACTTATAATAATAATAAATTATTTTGTATTTATTTTATTTTATTAATATTTATGCATATTTATCTTTTCATTTTAATTTATAATTTTTATATATTTAAATATTTATATAACCGAATCAGATGAGAAAATTATACGGCTCCAACGATTTTAGCGACGAACGCTTGGATTTATTTTTAGAAAATGTCCTTTTGTCCATGTTTTCAAGCAATAAAAAAACTGCTACAATATAAGAAGGTAAATTTCGACAAAGCTTTAACGGTCGTTATAGCTCAGGTGGTACGTCGGTCGGGCGTGATATCGGAGTTCCGTGGTTCGCGTCTTGGCTTTGGTCCCGCTTTTTTTCTTTTTTTTTCAAGTTCCTTTCTTTTTGTGAGAAAATCTATTATTTCAAACCCTTTTTTTTAGTAATTTTTAAAAATACGAAAATTTTAATTTTAAAAATTTAAAAAAAAATATCTATTTAGTTACTAATGCTTTATTTATTATTTTATTAATTACCTACCCAGTAGGTAAATATTAAAACAATAAATGTAGTAAACAGTAAATCTCCCTCAAACTCAATTTACTAATATTGTTTCTAAATAAGGAATAGCCAGATATAAGATTAGTATGTAATAACTATTGCTCATCAAAATTATATTTGACCTCAAGGTAAAACATATCCTAAAATTCAGTAGCTAAATAAAATAATAATACCTACTATTCAAGTATATTTTCAATATGTAAGTAAATGAAAATAACAAAAATGAAGCACCATTAGCATGTAAAGTTCGAATCCATAATTAATATTTCGACAAATATTATAATTTACACTATAAAAAGCTAATTCAATATTAGCAGTATAGTATATAGTTAAAAATAATCAAAATAGTCATTTTTATTAATTAGATAATATATTAGAATACATAATTCTAATATAATGCAACTAATATACCGAATAAAGAAACTTAAAATACATTTATCATTTTACGCCGTGTCTATTTCCATTGAATAGTTTATTGACATTGAAAAAATAATACTACGTTCATAGCAGTAGGTGGCGTCTTTTGGCGATTTCTTACGCGATATATTGTAGTGAGCTTAGACAGACCAAACGCTCAAGGTCGTTCGCTGGAGGTAGCGCCTCTGATGAAATTGAATGTTAAACTTTCAGAATAGGTATGGTCGGCGCCATTCTCATTATTGGATATAATAATTATGATCATCACCAAAAACGTAAATATGATGAATGACTGACAACGAGGTATAATGAGCAACGGGCTTCGATCGAATAGATCGGGTCTGGTGGTTCGGTGTGGGTTCGACGGGAAATTACGAGTTTTTCTCGGTGATCTTTACGATGACGCTCTTCACCTCGGTTTAATTGCGTATACCGTAGGGTCCGTTCTCGCGGCCGATGCCGTACTGCTTGTAGCCGCCGAACGGCACTTGGTTGCCGAAAACGTTGTAGTCGTTCATCCAAACGGTGCCGGCGCGCAGGCCCTGTTCGACAGAGAAACGCTCAAATTCTGTAAACATTCATCACTCAACAACAATCAACTACTATAATTACTAATTAGTAATTAGTAAGTATATCTACTATACGTATTATAACAAAGTAGGTAGCTACCTGGATGAGATAGTTAGCCTTGTACAAGTCGCCGGTGAAGAGGGCGGCGGCGAGGCCCTAGTACGTGTCGTTGGCGCGCTCCAGCAGCTCGTCGATCTGCGAGAACTTCATGATCTGCTGCACCGGGCCGAAGATCTCTCGGCGCGCGATGTCCATGTGGTCGCGCACGTCGCAGAATACGGTCGGCTGAACGAAGTAGCCCACGTAGCCCGCGCGCTCGCCACCCGCCATCAGCCGCGCGCCCTGCCGCTTGCCGCTCTCGATAGGGCGCAGCACCTGGGCGCACTGCTCGCCGTCCACTGTGGGCCCCGCTCGGCGCGGACAGAACGGAACGGACCGGACTCTGCCGGCGCGGCGCTGCGCTGCTACCTCGCTCCTCGCTAGTGCTTCACCGTCGCCGCTCACCGCACGCTCCTCCGCACGTTCATCGCACCGCACCGCACCGCACCGCTCGGATTGTACTTACTCTACTCTACTCTGCTCGAATCGATGTCGTCGTGTCGCCTGATCTTCTGTTTACCTTTTACCACCTTCCACTTCCACCTGACTAATAATACGTTTTTCAATCATACGTGAATCGTACGTTTGAAATGATATATTAATCTCTCCTACTTACTTACGAGCCAATTCAACGTACGTAGGTCAGTTGAACGCAGTATGTCTTGTTCCCAAATTACAGCTTCACGTTCGCCAATGTCCATACCACGTTGAATACACCTGTTGTCGTCCGATCACCGAAGTTAAGCAACGTCGGGCGCGGTCAGTACTTGGATGGGTGACCGCCTGGGAACACCGCGTGATGTTGGCTTTTTGCTATTTTCATTGATTATTCTATTTTATTATTTTTAATTTTTTTACTAGGTAAGTATCCCTTCTGACTGGGCACATAGCACATAAATACAGAGTAACAGTTTAATATAAATAAATACGTAAACATTTTTTTAATTCCATACATCATCACATTATACACATATTAAATCAATCATACCTACATAAGAGACTCAAGCCTATATCAATCTATCCATTAGATCCTTGGCGTGCTGTATTGGCTTGATTGCTTTTCAGACACACCGTTTTTAAATATTAGCTATGATATCAATTACTTGTTAATAATTACGAGTAGGTACCTATGTTGTAGAATTGTTCCTAGGTAAATACATATAATATGTACATAACGCATCCAGTACTTTAATAGTACCTAGATCATCAAAGGAGTAGTACCTAGTAATGTCAAAAATTTGGTTGTCAGAATGCGTTTTACGTGCGAGCGTACGAGTACGTATGGTATACCCTTAGACCATTTACCTAACCCTAGGCAATCGCCTAAGATTGATAACCTAAGGCGATTAGCAGAATACCTCTCCACAGTGAAGAAGTTCAGTCGCCAACGTCCATACCACGTTGAATACACCGGTTCTCGTCCGATCACCGAAGTTAAGCAACGTCGGGCGCGGTCAGTACTTGGATGGGTGACCGCCTGGGAACACCGCGTGATGTTGGCTTTTTGCATAATCTCCTTATTCCCACGCTTGTTTTTAGTTTTGCCTTATGGTTTATTCTAAATAAAATATTACTAAACTTACTCGTCGATCGTCGTCGTTTATTAAATATGCTAAGAGTCAGTTCGGAAAGAGCGCCGTCGCGCCGAGGTGGAGGATTATGTAAAGTGGCATATAAAAGAAATTGAAATTATTCTATAAAAACACAGCACAGCATATTTACCTAGGTTAATTTAATTTACAGTATCGTAGTCTTACCTTCTTCACACAGTAGGTATTTTATATTATACCTAAGTGCATGCGTCAAATTAGCACATAGTCCACCGTGTCGTTCCACGGTTATGAATCAAAATGCAGATTGCTTGAGGATTGAAGACCAATACAGCGACGGTAGCGTTATTATGCTTTTATACGCTGGTGTTCTTTCTGTAAGATCGTAGCGTGGCCCTTTCCCGGAGGAGCCGACCAATTCTTGTTGCATTCTCAACAATACAACTGCGACGTGGCTCTACATTTCTCTATCTGGCCTGTGGCTCTACCGTAACACATCATTGTATGTGATTACTTAATTAAAAGATTACACAACGAAAACGCTACTAAAGACATATCAGCGACCTCAAGTCCCGTCTCGTCGATTCTTTATGCCTTAGATTCCAGCAAAAGAACCGTCTAAGCCTTTTTTCTACTAACCTTCTATTATTTCAGGAGGCTTAAGTGCCAATGTGGCGGCACCTAACGGAAGTTTTACAAAAACTTTGTTAGATTCTACGTATGCCAATAATATAATGTAGATGGCGTTGAAGTTTTGATTAACAAATAAAAACCGAAAATTTATTATTTTTAAATTTATATAGGTACGTAAAGCAAATATTATTTTCATTGTGATTTATTTTCCATCATTTTCAAGCGATTCAATTTATTTTCTATCTAATAATTGCCGAAGAAAACATTACACAGATTTTATAGTATTTTATAGTGTAGGAACGTGCTGAAAGCCAAGGCTCGACTTCAAGTGTGTATAGGTTTAAAGTTAAAAATTAAAGAATAGAAATTTTAAGAATAAAATATAATATTTATTTGTGTACAGTTTTCATATTCCTTGAGCTTAACCCTAACAAATAGTATTAGGCTTATTCTAAAATGGATGACTATTATTTTAATTATTTCGTGTTTGTGCTGTGTATCGTTTGTGCGGGCTTAATAAACTCTGATGAAATTGAATGTTAAACTTTCAGAATAGGTATGGTCGGCGCCATTCTCATTATTGGATATAATAATTATGATCATCACCAAAAACGTAAATATGATGAATGACTGACAACGAGGTATAATGAGCAACGGGCTTCGATCGAATAGATCGGGTCTGGTGGTTCGGTGTGGGTTCGACGGGAAATTACGAGTTTTTCTCGGTGATCTTTACGATGACGCTCTTCACCTCGGTTTAATTGCGTATACCGTAGGGTCCGTTCTCGCGGCCGATGCCGTACTGCTTGTAGCCGCCGAACGGCACTTGGTTGCCGAAAACGTTGTAGTCGTTCACCCAAACGGTGCCGGCGCGCAGGCCCTGTTCGACAGAGAAACGCTCAAATTCTGTAAACATTCATCACTCAACAACAGTCAACTACTATAATTACCAATTAGTAATTAGTAAGTATATCTACTATACGTATTATAATAATATAATTAAAAGATAGAGAGAGGTAGGTAGGTACCTGGATGAGATAGTTGGCCTTGTCCAAGTCGCCGGTGAAGAGGGCGGCGGCGAGGCCGTAGTACGTGTCGTTGGCGCGCTCCAGCAGCTCGTCGATCTGCGAGAACTTCATGATCTGCTGCACCGGACCGAAGGTCTCTAGGCGCGCGATGTCCATGTGGTCGCGCACGTCGCAGAATACGGTCGGCTGCACGAAGTAGCCCACGTGGCCCGCGCGCTCGCCACCCGCCATCAGCCGCGCGCCTTGCCGCTTGCCGCTCTCGATAGGGCGCAGCACCTGGGCGCGCTGCTCGCCGTCCACTGTGGGCCACGCTCGGCGCGGACAGAACGGAACGGACCGGACTGCCGGTGCGGCGCTGCGCAGCTACCTCGCTCCTCGCTAGTGCTTCACCGTCGCCGCTCACCGCACGCTCCTCCGCACGTTGATCGCACCGCACCGACCGCTCGGATTGTACTTACTCTACTCTACTCTGCTCGAATCGATGTCGTCGTGTCGCCTGATCTTCTGTTTACCTTTTACCACCTTCCACTTCCACCTGACTAATAATACGTTTTTCAATCATACGTGAATCGTACGTTTGAAATGATATATTAATCTCTCCTACTTACTTACGAGCCAATTCAACGTACGTAGGTCAGTTGAACGCAGTATGTGTTGTTCCCCAATTACAACTTCATGTTCGCCAACGTCCATACCACGTTGAATACACCGGTTCTCGTCCGATCACCGAAGTTAAGCAACGTCGGGCGCGGTCAGTACTTGGATGGGTGACCGCCTGGGAACACCGCGTGATGTTGGCTTTTTGCTATTTTTTCATTGATTATTCTATTTTATTATTTTTTTTACTAGGTAAGTATCCCTTCTGACTGGGCACGTAGCACATAAACACAGAGTAACAGTTTAATATAAATAAATACGTAAACATTGTTTTCATTCCATACATCATCACATTATCATCATCATTCATCATTACAGCCCTTCACAAGTCCACTGCTGAACATAGGCCTCCCCCAAGTAATGCCACAAAGCACGGTCCTGAGCCACCTGCATCCATCGACTTCCTGCATGTCTTACCAGGTCGTCACTCCATCTAGTGGGGGGTCGCCCTACACTACGCCTACCGGTACGAGGCTGCCACTCGAGAACCTTTCTTCCCCATCGGTTATCGGTTCTTCGAGCTATATGGCCGGCCCATTGCCACTTCAGCTTACTAATCCGTTGGGCTATGTCGGTCACTCTGGTTTTACTGCGGATATCCTCATTTCTGAGTCTATCACGCAGAGAAACTCCGAGCATAGCCCTCTCCATAGCTCGCTGAGCGACCTTAAGCGTCCTCATACGGCCAGCAGTGAAGGACCACGTCTCAGATCCGTAAGTCATCACTGGCAACACGCACTGGTTGTACAATCTAGTTTTTAGAGATTGAGGTATACCTGACGAAAAGATATGCCGTAATTTCCCGAACGCTGCCCAGCCGAGTTGAATCCGTCGATTGACCTCTCGGTCGAAGTTGGACTTACTAGTCGGACTATTTGTCCCAGGTAAACGTATTCGTCAACAACTTCGAGCATAGTGCTCCCATCAACTACCGGCATAGGTGTGACATGGACATTGAACATGATCTTTGTTTTGTCCATGTTCATCTTAAGACCTATCCGTTGGGAGGCACTATTGAGGTCATTGAGCATAGTGCTTAAGTCCTCCAACGATTCTGCCATAAGGACTATATCGTCGGCAAATCGAAGGTGAGTGATGTACTCGCCATTGATGTCAATACCGTATCCTTTCCAGTCCAGTAGCTTGAAAACGTCTTCCTATGCAGCGGTGAAGAGTTTCGGGGATATAACGTCACCCTGTCTTACACCTCTCTGCAGTTGGATAGGTTTCGAGCTCTGGTTCTGTACTCGGATAGCCATCGTAGCCCTACTGTACAAACACTTCAGCACTTCGATATACCGACAGTCAACTTGGCACCGCTGAAGGGACTGTAGCACCGCCCAAATTTCGACGGAATCAAAGGCTTTCTCATAGTCCACATACGCCAGGCAAAGTGGCAGATTGTACTCTTCAGTCTTCTGTACAATCTGCCGCAGGGTATGTATGTGGTCTATGGTACTGAAGCCTTTTCGGAAACCGGCTTGTTCGGGAGGCTGGAAGTCGTCAAGTCTGCGTGCGAGACGATTCGTAATGACTCTCGAAAACAGCACGTAGACGCGGCTCAGAAGGAAAATCGGTCTGTAGTTCTTTAAGAGAGCGTTGTCGCCTTACTTAAAGACCAAGCCCACCGCAATTCTGCTCCACGCCTCTGGAGTAGTGCCACCATGGAGGACGGAATTGAAGAGCTTCTGAAGGACTTCAAGTACCGGTGTTCCACCCGCTTTCAGAAGCTCCGCTGTAATTCCATCCTCGCCTGGGGCCCTGCCGTTTTTAAGGTGCTGGAGAGCCATTCTAATCTCGCTTAGACTGACGTCCGGGATATCATCGGAATAGTGTCGGATAAGACTTGCTCTTGGATCGTTACTCACACTTGCGTGTGGCTCCAACGATGATGTGTACAGCTGCCCATAGAACCTCTCAATCTCACTCAAAATCTCAGGTGTCCCGGAAACGATGTTGCCACACTCAGTCTTCAGCCTTGACAGTTGGCTCTTTCTGGCAGACAGATCTCTGGCAAAGACTTTGGAGCCCTGGTTCCGCTCAATCGCTTCTTTAATACGAGAAGTATTAAAGTTGCGTAAGTCTCGCCGTATGCATTTGGAGATCTGTCTGTTCAGTTGCCTGTATGCTGTCAAATCTGTTGACGATTGCAGCCTCATCTCCCGTCTAACAGCCATGAGATTAAGAGTGTGATCGGAGAGTTTTTGTGTTCTTCTGCGGCGGGTCTTGCAGAACTTAGCTCCGACCGCATGGACAGTTTCCACGAGCTTGTCGTTCATATCGTCCACTGCATTGCAATCTTCTAGGCACTGGAAGCGATTACGTAACTCGAGCTGAAAGGTTTCGGGATTCTGGATTAGAGCACGAGGGGGACGGAGCGTTGACTTCATTAGACGAGACCTCTCCAACTTAACGTTTAGGTTCAGTGTGCCTCTAACCATTCGGTGATCGCTGCCAGTTTTCACCCTTGCGATCACTGAGACATCACTGAACAGTTGGCGTCTGGTCGTCATAATGAAGTCAATCTCATTTTTTGTCGAACCGTCGGGGCTCGACCAGGTCCACTTCCTGTGGGGCCGCTTCTGGAAGAAAGAGTTCATCATAAAGAGTTCCTCTTTCTCCATAAAGTCGGCCAGCTGCTGGCCCCTTCGGTTCCGTTGCCCTACTCCAAATTTCCCTACCTTCAGCTCACCGCTTTCTCTTGTGCCCAGTTTTGCGTTGAAGTCTCCCATCAACACCGTGTAGTAGGTTTTGGAGGAATGTATGGCTCTGGAAATATCCTCATGCATTTCCTCCACCTCCTCATCGGGATGTGCCGAGGTTGGTGCGTAAACCTGAATGACCTTCAGCGAATACCGTTTGGTGATTCTGAGTATCAGGTACGCGACCCTCGTCGACACACTCCCAATCTTTACAACGTTGTTGACGAGAGATTTGTGGACGATAAATCCGACACCTCCTTGGGACAGATGGTCGCCCTCCCGGTGATAGAACAAGTTGCCGGACTCGAGGATTGCCGTGTCCTCCCCCTCTCTTCGGACCTCGGATAATCCAATAATATGCCAGCGCAACTTGTCTACCTCTTCTTCCAGCTCCAGTATCTTCTCGTCAGTCCTCAGGGTGCGTGCGTTATATGTTGCCAGGTCGAGTCGTCGTAGGTGGCAACCGAACCTCCACCGGAGATTCTTAGCACCCCCTGCCCCGCCGTTACCATGGTCGCCACCGTAGCCAGGAATAGCGGGGCCGCCGGGGACTGGGGGCCGTCTGTTTGTGTATTTATTCATTGGGGGGTATTTGCCATAGTTGCCACGCTTTGCGAGCGGGTTGGCAACCGCAGTTTTTTTTACGTCACAGTTGTCATCAGGAAGACGCTGCTGCCCATCTCCTGCCTGTCTCCCTCTGTCGCCTCTTACGACACCCACGGGAAGATATGGGGTAGTGGATATTCTTAACCGCCACTACACGGCATCATCACATTATACACATATTAAATCAATCATACCTACATAAGAGACTCAAGCCTATATCTATCTATCCATTAGATCCTTGGCGTGCTGTATTGGCTTGATTGCTTTTCAGACACACCGTTTTTAAATATTAGCTATGATATCAATTACTTGTTAATAATTACGAGTAGGTACCTATGTTGTAGAATTGTTCCTAGGTAAATACATATAATATGTACATAACGCATCCAGTGCTTTAATAGTACCTAGATCATCAAAGGAGTAGTACCTAGTAATGTCAAAAATTTGGTTGTCAGAATGCGTTTTACGTGCGAGCGTACGAGTACGTATGGTATACCCTTAGACCATTTACCTAACCCTAGACAATCGCCTAAGATTGATAACCTAAGGCGATTAGCAGAATACCTCTCCACAGTGAAGAAGCTCAGTCGCCAACGTCCATACCACGTTGAATACACCGGTTCTCGTCCGATCACCGAAGTTAAGCAACGTCGGGCGCGGTCAGTACTTGGATGGGTGACCGCCTGGGAACACCGCGTGATGTTGGCTTTTTGCATAATCTCCTTATTCCCACGCTTGTTTTTAGTTTTGCCTTATGGTTTATTCTAAATAAAATATTACTAAACTTACTCGTCGATCGTCGTCGTTTATTAAATATGCTAAGAGTCAGTTCGGAAAGAGCGCCGTCGCGCCGAGGTGGAGGATTATCTAAAGTGGCATATAAAAGAAATTGAAATTATTCTATAAAAACACAGCACAGCATATTTACCTAGGTTAATTTAATTTACAGTATCGTAGTTGGTGGAGCCACGTGTTTAAGGCTGCCGAAAATCTAGTTCCCCGGTCAAACCTCAAACCTATTACGCGAGATATTAACTAAAGTGGACTGTATATGCGATTGCTTCTACGCTTACGTAAAGCGACTACTATAGTATGCGGTACAATGCACTCGCTCTTCCCTAAACTAAACTATTACTTGTCGAATCGATGAAAGGAATCCTGCTTGACTAGGAAAAAAACACAGATTGGAGCGGGTTAAACTATTAGCAAGCAGGTATAATTAAGGAATATTGACTCACCGGGGTTTCTTCTTCCTGTCGATCACTATAGCGACTTCTGGAACACTCCGGAGAGAGGCGGTGCGCGACGATATCTCACACGAGGTGAGGCGGGTTCCTGGAGCTCGACTGCTTCCAGGCCAAAGCGGTTTCCACTAGTGAGGTGTTTCCAAACGAGCGCGCGGGAAGAGGAGGTTGTAGTTCAACGACGACTGCGGCGGGAGAAGAGCCTCGCGCATCGGTCGCGCGTGTCTTATATATCCTCGGCTCGGGTGATTACGCGATGTTCTAGAATCGTCTTCTTTCCCCTCCCACCCCACCACCCCTATGTGTCGATAGGAGGGTACGAATGATATTGTTTGGAAAGGAAATAATGATTCTACAAGTTCCTACCGTCAAAATAAAAAACGCGAATGGTTTTCCGCGCAACCATCTCCCCCCGCCCTTGAAGGATTTCCTTCAAAAAAAAAATAACTAAACAACTAGAGCTAAGATCGACTAACAAATAACTAACTAACGCTAAGATTACCTAAATTAAACTACAATTTCAGTCTAGAAAGCTAATTTAAATTATGGAAGAGGCAAGGGGCACAAACGGATAACAGGACGTAGGTAAGACCCAACCGTGGTCTTAACGCGAGCTATCCTAATTACTCCGTCGGAACCGGGAAAGACCTCCTCGACGATTCCTAACGGCCAGTGGAGAGGCGGCGTATTCTCCTTAGTGAGCACAACTACGGTTCCTACAGCTAAAGGCTCTGTCGCTGTGTTCCATTTTTGCCGAGACTGCAAAGTATGCAAGTATTCCATCCTCCATCGTTTCCAAAACGATTGCACTAACCGATCTAATAATTTGTGGCGTGTGGAAATGCTAAGTCTGTTCTCATCCATATCCGCGGTGGGCAGATACCTTAGAGGCGTTAAAGTCAAAAAATGTGCTGGAGTTAGAGCCAGCGGTTCCGAGGGGTCACTAGATAACGTCCGACAAAGTGGGCGGCTATTCATTACGCATTCAATTTGAGCGAGCACCGTACTTAGCTCTTCGAAGGACAAAATTTGATCTCCTATTACTCGGTATAAGTGGCTCTTTAGACTTTTAATATTAGTCTCCCAATTGCCCCCAAAATGACTCGCGGCTGGGACGTTCAGAGACCACTCAATGCGGTTCTCGGCTAGAATGTGAGCGAACTCCGAATTATAATACTTGCTAGCTAAGAGCTCGTGTAGTTCCGATAGAATACGTTTTGCACCGACGTAGTTCGTACCGTTATCCGAATATAATTTACTTACAGGGCCTCTGCGCGATAGAAATCTTTTAAATGCACCCATAAAGCCTGCTGTGCTTAGATCACCAACGAGTTCTATATGCACTGCTCGAGTAGTTAGACATACGAAAATGCAGACGTAAGCCTTTGTGGATCTTATACCACGCCCGCGAGTGAGCGTGACCTTAAACGGACCAGCAAAATCAGACCCGGTGTGCGTGAAGGGCTTTACCGATTGTATCACTCTACAAGATCTAAGTTCCGCCATTTCCGGAAATGACGGCTTGGGGCGTGCCCGAAAGCAAGCTATACATCTGTGCACCCGATTGCGTATTAAACTACGTGCAGAAAGAATCCAATAATTCTGACGCAAGATCGACATTAATAAATCGGGGCCAGCGTGCGAGTTCAATTTATGATGATAATCGACTAATAAGTTCATGATATGGTCTTTACGCGGTAAAACTATAGGGTGCCGTTGGTCGAAACTCAATTGCGAGTTGGACAAGCGTCCACCTACCCTTACAATCCCATCCTGTAAAAATGGCTTAAGGCGTTGAAAGGCGCGACTACAAGCTCTATTCGATTGTAATCTTGTAATTTCTTCAGAGAAGTGCGCACGTTGAAGTTCACGTAATACTAGCGACTCGGCATAGTTGTAATCGGATGCTAAGACATACGGACGTCGCGGTAAAAGCTTCGCGAATCGACAAACGTAAATTACGCTACGCAATAATTTCGACCAAGAGGACAAGCGGTTCGCCAGAGCAATGATTGGAGAAACCTCGCTCGAAACGTTCGCCACTAGAGCGTGTCTCTTCTCTTCCGGCGGTTGTGACACTGACGAAGGTTCGAAATCGGTTATTGGCCATTGTGAGGGATCCAAGTGAACCCAAGAAGGTCCATGGAACCAAAGCGGGTGGTCCATTATTTGCATCGGGGTGAGTCCCCGGGATAGACAATCGGCAGGGTTTTCCTTACCGGACACGTGATAAAAGTTCCGCGTTTCTAACTCGTCTTGGATCTTGGCCACTCGGTTCGCGACAAACGTATCCCAACGGTGGGGTGAAGAATGAACCCAACATAAGGCGACGGTGGAGTCGGAAAAGGCAAATATTCTTTCTATGTGAACTCTATCCCTACATGCGCCGATAACTGTGGTAATAAGCTTGGTGAGTACTAATATCGCGCAAAGCTCTAAGCGCGCCAGAGAGACAACCTTACGGGGGGAGACTCTCGACTTAGAACTAATGAGGCTAATCGAATTTCTACCATTATTCTGGACATGGAAATATACAACGCCCCCGTAAGCCTTCTCGCTGGCGTCTGCAAATCCAACAACCGTTATGCTGCTATTTCTATCGACATTTATATGACGCGGTATTTTAATTTCTCTTAGTAAAGGAAGTTCCTCTCTAAAGCGCTGCCACAATCGAACAATGCTGTCAGGCGGCGAGTCATCCCAATCGCATTCAAATAACCAAAGTTGTTTAATCAAAAGCTTAGCGTATAATACCACCGGAGCTACGAAACCCATGACGTCCCATAATCTAGCAACGCATGACAGTATTGTGCGCTTTGTGCATTTCTCTACGGGCGGATTTACCTTAAGGCTAAACACGTCGGACTCTGGTGACCAACACAGACCGAGCACCTTGTGTGTATCGGAATCGTCGAATTCCTTTATCGCCGAAAGACGGTGTGATAGTGGGATTGTATCTAAAACCGGACGCGAATTACTAGTCCACTTCACAAGATCGAATTGACCCGATTTCATGAGCCTTATAACCTCGGCGGTGGTTAGGGTGGCCTCCTCCACGCTATCGACCGAATACACAAAATCATCCATATATAATCCGCTCTCAATTGCCCTCTTAGCTTTAGGATAAGAGGGACCTTCATCGTGAGCGAGCTGTCTCACCGTGCGTAACGCATGAAATGGGCTCGACTTTAAACCAAAACAAACGCGGTTAAATTCTAACACCATTAGAGGTTCCTTTGGGTGGAAACGATATAAAATGCGCTGGAATCTACGGTCGCATTCACGGACCCCTATGCAAAGAAACATTTGGCGAATATCGGCGGATAGTGCTATACTAAACAAACGAAAATTGACTATTATATCAAATAAACTGCCCTGTAAATTTTGCCCACTATAGAGGATATCGTTAAGCGACAGGTGAGTGCTAGTTTTAGCACTAGCGTCGAGCACTACACGTAATTTAGATGTAAGTTTGTCCTCTCTAATGACTCCGTGGTGTGGTATAAAATACGACGGTGTGTCTTCGTAGTTATCTAATTTCGAAGCCACAAGTGATATGTAACCTTCTCTTATATATTCGTTAATGACGCCGTCGTAAGCTTCCTTTAACTGGGGCGAAGCGAGCATCCTACGCTCCAAGCTGTAGAAACGTTTTTCCGCCATTTGACGCGAATCGCCGAGAGATAAAACATCTCCCTTAAAGGGTAGCGCTACACTATATCTACCGTCGCGATCACGAACGGTCGTGCGGACGTAAATTTCCTCGCATATCCTGTCATCTGAACTAGCTATGGGTGGGACGTTCACCTCCTCCATCTCCCAAAATTTGCGGACTAACGACTCGAGCGGTTCGACAGCCATACCACAATAAGAGGCTGCCGAAATACTATCTAGGATGGGGGCGGAGCCAAGGATCACATAGCCCAATACGGTTTCCAGTGCGTAAGGCGCGGTATGCGAGGAGTTGCTCCTGACCTTATTGTTTAACAAAAGATGAGGGAAAAGCGATGCCCCAATGAGCATGTCTATGTTTCCAGGAACGGCGTAAGTGTCGTCTGCTAGAGTCAAATTTTTAAATTCAATCATTGCCGAGGTGTCAACCGAAACGGTTGGCAACCGTTCAGTGACCCTATCTACTACTAGTGCATTTATATCAAAGTTAACGTTACGATCTATCCGAGAATAAAATTTTAAATTTATATATCCCTGTGTCGCTTTACTAGTACCTCCGATGCCTTTAACTACAGGACATGAAAGTGACCTATTTATTACTAAGCCTAAGCGCTGACAACATTGTCGTGTTATAAAGCTATTTTGGGCTCCGCTGTCCAGCAGTGCACGGACGCTTTGTTTGTTTCCACGCGAATCCCTAACCAAAATACGCGCCGTACCCAGTAACACGGTTGAAGGAGGTTGTGCTCCCATATTTGCCAATGAGCACAGAGCGACATCATCAGGTCGACCGCTAGAATCGTTGACCTTAGTAGGGGTGAATTCCTTATTCGCCTTACTTGACGCCGCTATGTTGCTATTTTCAAAATGTAATAGCGTGTGATGTTTCCTGGCGCACTTGCTACATACGGAACTCGAATTGCATTTTGCAACTAAATGCTTATCGCTTAAGCAGTTCAAACATAGGTTGTTTGTTTTTACTAACTTATAACGTTCGCTTGGTGAATATTTACGAAAAGTCGCACAGTTATATAAATTACCGTGTTTATCTTTACATACTATACAAGTATGCTGGAGCGATGTCGGCGTAGCGGTTACGTAAGTTAACGACCCTGCTATTTTAGATGGTTGAGTCTGTCTACGGTCGACGCACCTTTTAATCTCCTGTTTAACGTTCGGTGAGCGCTGCATCACCTTTATTTGATCTCGCACGAACGATGCTAATGAATGAAAGGAAGGCATCTCCGAGCTACGATGCTCCATTTCAAACGCACGCACGGTGTCGGAGTCTAATTTCTTTAATGCTATATGGAGAAACACCACGTCCATGAGGTCATTAAACTTCAAATTCTTAAGTGCAGCCACCGATGCCACAAATTTATCGAGAAACTGCTCTAAGCCGTTGATGTTCGCGGATGATATAGGTTTAAGATCGAATATCTGGTTCAAATATTCGGAAGCTAACATTCTCCTATCTTCATATTTAGTTTTAAGCTTTTCAAATATTAATACGTAATTGTTTGCTGTAGGTGTAAAACCCGAGCAGATCGACTGTGCTCTGCCACTAAGTTTGCTAATTAAGTAATATAATTTTTCAGCGTCCGATAACGATGGGTTGTTGTGTATATTGTTTTGAAAACTACTGAAGAAGAAGGGCCACGTCTTAATATCACCATTGAATACCGGAATATCTATTGGCGGTAACCTAATTGAGTCACGAGGGCGTACCTGCATTTCAGGCTTCGCTTCACCTTGAGATTGTAGCAATTTTGCGGTTCTCTTCACGCGACACAACATATCTTCGAATGTCAGCAGCGGTTGGTAGTTCACTATGTATTTCGGGTCGGTTTGTAGTTCCGAATGATTAATTTGATCTAATATTCTTTCGTAATCTGTCCGCAAATTATCTATCGTTTCGATTTCATTTAAAAAGGCCTCCCGTACTGCCTCTATATGAATGTTCTTTATATAATCACTTATATTCTGCATACGCGAAAAGAGTATGTCCCTCTTGGCATAAAGCGTTTTAATTTTGATTTCACTTCCACTAACTGCCATTTTAAATTATTATAATAAAGTTATATTAATCACAATTAATCTCACACGCATAAACGACGTAGGATGAATACTCGGCGTGCCGTATTACGTAATCAGATCGAGCGCCCGATGCAGTCAAGGCTACGCGTCGTTTGCTAAACCTAATAATTTTATAAAATTGTGGGGTAAGCGTATCAAACGGTTGCTATCACGCCGTTTCAATTATTTAATAAGCTTTAAATTTAACCAAATACGAGCGCTATTAAATGAATAATTCTGTTTGCGAGTAACAAATCAAAATTTTAATTTAAACGAACACTATTTAAGTCTATTCTATAAATTAGAGTGCGTTATCTAAACAATTAATTTAATAATTCGACCAGAAAATGGTTGGATAACCACTAAACACCAATCCAGATCCTGCTCGAAGGACCATAAAATGGTGGAGCCACGTGTTTAAGGCTGCCGAAAATCTAGTTCCCCGGTCAAACCTCAAACCTATTACGCGAGATATTAACTAAAGTGGACTGTATATGCGATTGCTTCTACGCTTACGTAAAGCGACTACTATAGTATGCGGTACAATGCACTCGCTCTTCCCTAAACTAAACTATTACTTGTCGAATCGATGAAAGGAATCCTGCTTGACTAGGAAAAAAACACAGATTGGAGCGGGTTAAACTATTAGCAAGCAGGTATAATTAAGGAATATTGACTCACCGGGGTTTCTTCTTCCTGTCGATCACTATAGCGACTTCTGGAACACTCCGGAGAGAGGCGGTGCGCGACGATATCTCACACGAGGTGAGGCGGGTTCCTGGAGCTCGACTGCTTCCAGGCCAAAGCGGTTTCCACTAGTGAGGTGTTTCCAAACGAGCGCGCGGGAAGAGGAGGTTGTAGTTCAACGACGACTGCGGCGGGAGAAGAGCCTCGCGCATCGGTCGCGCGTGTCTTATATATCCTCGGCTCGGGTGATTACGCGATGTTCTAGAATCGTCTTCTTTCCCCTCCCACCCCACCACCCCGATGTGTCGATAGGAGGGTACGAATGATATTGTTTGGAAAGGAAATAATGATTCTACAAGTTCCTACCGTCAAAATAAAAAACGCGAATGGTTTTCCGCGCAACCAGTAGTCTTACCTTCTTCACACAGTAGGTATTTTATATTATACCTAAGTGCATGCGTCAAATTAGCACATAGTCCACCGTGTCGTTCCACGGTTATGAATCAAAATGCAGATTGCTTGAGGATTGAAGACCAATACAGCGACGGTAGCGTTATATTGCTTTTATACGCTGGTGTTTTCGTAGCGTGGCCCTTTCCCGGAGGAGCCGACCAATTCTTGTTGCATTCTCAACAATACAACTGCGACGTGGCTCTACATTTCTCTATCTGGCCTGTGGCTCTACCGTAACACATCATTGTATGTGATTACTTAATTAAAAGATTACACAACGAAAACGCTACTAAAGACATTTCAGCGACCTCAAGTCCCGTCTCGTCGATTCTTTATGCCTTAGATTCCAGCAAAAGAACCGTCTAAGCCTTTTTTCTACTAACCTTCTATTATTTCAGGAGGCTTAAGTGCCACTGTGGCGGCACCTAACGGAAGTTTTACAAAAACTTTGTTAGATTCTACGTATGCCAATAATATAATGTAGATGGCGTTGAAGTTTTGATTAACAAATAAAAACCGAAAATTTATTATTTTTAAATTTATATAGGTACGTAAAGCAAATATTATTTTCATTGTGATTTATTTTCCATCATTTTCAAGCGATTCAATTTATTTTCTATCTAATAATTGCCGAAGAAAACATTACACAGATTTTATAGTATTTTATAGTGTAGGAACGTGCTGAAAGCCAAGGCTCGACTTCAAGTGTGTATAGGTTTAAAGTTAAAAATTAAAGAATAGAAATTTTAAGAATAAAATATAATATTTATTTGTGTACAGTTTTCATATTCCTTGAGCTTAACCCTAACAAATAGTATTAGGCTTATTCTAAAATGGATGACTATTATTTTAATTATTTCGTGTTTGTGCTGTGTGTCGTTTGTGCGGGCTTAATAAACTCTGATGAAATTGAATGTTAAACTTTCAGAATAGGTATGGTCGGCGCCATTCTCATTATTGGATATAATAATTATGATCATCACCAAAAACGTAAATATGATGAATGACTGACAACGAGGTATAATGAGCAACGGGCTTCGATCGAATAGATCGGGTCTGGTGGTTCGGTGTGGGTTCGACGGGAAATTACGAGTTTTTCTCGGTGATCTTTACGATGACGCTCTTCACCTCGGTTTAATTGCGTATACCGTAGGGTCCGTTCTCGCGGCCGATGCCGTACTGCTTGTAGCCGCCGAACGGCACTTGGTTGCCGAAAACGTTGTAGTCGTTCACCCAAACGGTGCCGGCGCGCAGGCCCTGTTCGACAGAGAAACGCTCAAATTCTGTAAACATTCATCACTCAACAACAGTCAACTACTATAATTACTAATTAGTAATTAGTAAGTATATCTACTATACGTATTATAATAATATAATTAAAAGATAGAGAGAGGTAGGTAGGTACCTGGATGAGATAGTTGGCCTTGTCCAAGTCGCCGGTGAAGAGGGCGGCGGCGAGGCCGTAGTACGTGTCGTTGGCGCGCTCCAGCAGCTCGTCGATCTGCGAGAACTTCATGATCTGCTGCACCGGACCGAAGATCTCTCGGCGCGCGATGTCCATGTGGTCGCGCACGTCGCAGAATACGGTCGGCTGCACGAAGTAGCCCACGTGGCCCGCGCGCTCGCCACCCTCCATCAGCCGCGCGCCCTGCCGCTTGCCGCTCTCGATAGGGCGCAGCACCCGGGCGCACTGCTCGCCGTCCACTGTGGGCCCCGCTCGGCGCGGACAGAACGGAACGGACCGGACTCTGCCGGCGCGGCGCTGCGCTGCTACCTCGCTCCTCGCTAGTGCTTCACCGTCGCCGCTCACCGCACGCTCCTCCGCACGTTCATCCACCACCGCACCGCACCGCTCGGATTGTACTTACTCTACTCTACTCTGCTCGAATCGATGTCGTCGTGTCGCCTGATCTTCTGTTTACCTTTTACCACCTTCCACTTCCACCTGACTAATAATACGTTTTTCAATCATACGTGAATCGTACGTTTGAAATGATATATTAATCTCTCCTACTTACTTACGAGCCAATTCAACGTACGTAGGTCAGTTGAACGCAGTATGTGTTGTTCCCCAATTACAGCTTCACGTTCGCCAACGTCCATACCACGTTGAATACACCGGTTCTCGTCCGATCACCGAAGTTAAGCAACGTCGGGCGCGGTCAGTACTTGGATGGGTGACCGCCTGGGAACACCGCGTGATGTTGGCTTTTTGCTATTTTTTCATTGATTATTCTATTTTATTATTTTTTTTACTAGGTAAGTATCCCTTCTGACTGGGCACATAGCACATAAATACAGAGTAACAGTTTAATATAAATAAATACGTAAACATTTTTTTTATTCCATACATCGTCACATTATACACATATTAAATCAATCATACCTACATAAGAGACTCAAGCCTATATCTATCTATCCATTAGATCCTTGGCGTGCTGTATTGGCTTGATTGCTTTTCAGACACACCGTTTTTAAATATTAGCTATGATATCAATTACTTGTTAATAATTACGAGTAGGTACCTATGTTGTAGAATTGTTCCTAGGTAAATACATATAATATGTACATAACGCATCCAGTGCTTTAATAGTACCTAGATCATCAAAGGAGTAGTACCTAGTAATGTCAAAAATTTGGTTGTCAGAATGCGTTTTACGTGCGAGCGTACGAGTACGTATGGTATACCCTTAGACCATTTACCTAACCCTAGGCAATCGCCTAAGATTGATAACCTAAGGCGATTAGCAGAATACCTCTCCACAGTGAAGAAGTTCAGTCGCCAACGTCCATACCACGTTGAATACACCGGTTCTCGTCCGATCACCGAAGTTAAGCAACGTCGGGCGCGGTCATACTGGATGCCGGAACACCCTATTTTTGCATAATCCCTTCCCCTAGTTTGCCTGTCTATCTACTCGCGATACGCCAACACCCGTATGTTGGCTTTTTGCATAATCTCCTTATTCCCACGCTTGTTTTTAGTTTTGCCTTATGGTTTATTCTAAATAAAATATTACTAAACTTACTCGTCGATCGTCGTCGTTTATTAAATATGCTAAGAGTCAGTTCGGAAAGAGCGCCGTCGCGCCGAGGTGGAGGATTATCTAAAGTGGCATATAAAAGAAATTGAAATTATTCTATAAAAACACAGCACAGCATATTTACCTAGGTTAATTTAATTTACAGTATCGTAGTCTTACCTTCTTCACACAGTAGGTATTTTATATTATACCTAAGTGCATGCGTCAAATTAGCACATAGTCCACCGTGTCGTTCCACGGTTATGAATCAAAATGCAGATTGCTTGAGGATTGAAGACCAATACAGCGACGGTAGCGTTATATTGCTTTTATACGCTGGTGTTCTTTCTGTAAGATCGTAGCGTGGCCCTTTCCCGGAGGAGCCGACCAATTCTTGTTGCATTCTCAACAATACAACTGCGACGTGGCTCTACATTTCTCTATCTGGCCTGTGGCTCTACCGTAACACATCATTGTATGTGATTACTTAATTAAAAGATTACACAACGAAAACGCTACTAAAGACATTTCAGCGACCTCAAGTCCCGTCTCGTCGATTCTTTATGCCTTAGATTCCAGCAAAAGAACCGTCTAAGCCTTTTTTCTACTAACCTTCTATTATTTCAGGAGGCTTAAGTGCCACTGTGGCGGCACCTAACGGAAGTTTTACAAAAACTTTGTTAGATTCTACGTATGCCAATAATATAATGTAGATGGCGTTGAAGTTTTGATTAACAAATAAAAACCGAAAATTTATTATTTTTAAATTTATATAGGTACGTAAAGCAAATATTATTTTCATTGTGATTTATTTTCCATCATTTTCAAGCGATTCAATTTATTTTCTATCTAATAATTGCCGAAGAAAACATTACACAGATTTTATAGTATTTTATAGTGTAGGAACGTGCTGAAAGCCAAGGCTCGACTTCAAGTGTGTATAGGTTTAAAGTTAAAAATTAAAGAATAGAAATTTTAAGAATAAAATATAATATTTATTTGTGTACAGTTTTCATATTCCTTGAGCTTAACCCTAACAAATAGTATTAGGCTTATTCTAAAATGGATGACTATTATTTTAATTATTTCGTGTTTGTGCTGTGTGTCGTTTGTGCGGGCTTAATAAACTCTGATGAAATTGAATGTTAAACTTTCAGAATAGGTATGGTCGGCGCCATTCTCATTATTGGATATAATAATTATGATCATCACCAAAAACGTAAATATGATGAATGACTGACAACGAGGTATAATGAGCAACGGGCTTCGATCGAATAGATCGGGTCTGGTGGTTCGGTGTGGGTTCGACGGGAAATTACGAGTTTTTCTCGGTGATCTTTACGATGACGCTCTTCACCTCGGTTTAATTGCGTATACCGTAGGGTCCGTTCTCGCGGCCGATGCCGTACTGCTTGTAGCCGCCGAACGGCACTTGGTTGCCGAAAACGTTGTAGTCGTTCACCCAAACGGTGCCGGCGCGCAGGCCCTGTTCGACAGAGAAACGCTCAAATTCTGTAAACATTCATCACTCAACAACAGTCAACTACTATAATTACTAATTAGTAATTAGTAAGTATATCTACTATACGTATTATAATAATATAATTAAAAGATAGAGAGAGGTAGGTAGGTACCTGGATGAGATAGTTGGCCTTGTCCAAGTCGCCGGTGAAGAGGGCGGCGGCGAGGCCGTAGTACGTGTCGTTGGCGCGCTCCAGCAGCTCGTCGATCTGCGAGAACTTCATGATCTGCTGCACCGGACCGAAGATCTCTCGGCGCGCGATGTCCATGTGGTCGCGCACGTCGCAGAATACGGTCGGCTGCACGAAGTAGCCCACGTGGCCCGCGCGCTCGCCACCCTCCATCAGCCGCGCGCCCTGCCGCTTGCCGCTCTCGATAGGGCGCAGCACCCGGGCGCACTGCTCGCCGTCCACTGTGGGCCCCGCTCGGCGCGGACAGAACGGAACGGACCGGACTCTGCCGGCGCGGCGCTGCGCTGCTACCTCGCTCCTCGCTAGTGCTTCACCGTCGCCGCTCACCGCACGCTCCTCCGCACGTTCATGCGCCGCACCGCACCGCTCGGATTGTACTTACTCTACTCTACTCTGCTCGAATCGATGTCGTCGTGTCGCCTGATCTTCTGTTTACCTTTTACCACCTTCCACTTCCACCTGACTAATAATACGTTTTTCAATCATACGTGAATCGTACGTTTGAAATGATATATTAATCTCTCCTACTTACTTACGAGCCAATTCAACGTAGGTAGGTCAGTTGAACGCAGTATGTGTTGTTCCCCAATTACAGCTTCATGTTCGCCAACGTCCATACCACGTTGAATACACCGGTTCTCGTCCGATCACCGAAGTTAAGCAACGTCGGGCGCGGTCAGTACTTGGATGGGTGACCGCCCTGGGAACACCGCGTGATGTTGGCTTTTTGCTATTTTTTCATTGATTATTCTATTTTATTATTTTTTTTACTAGGTAAGTATCCCTTCTGACTGGGCACATAGCACATAAATACAGAGTAACAGTTTAATATAAATAAATACGTAAACATTTTTTTTATTCCATACATCATCACATTATACACATATTAAATCAATCATACCTACATAAGAGACTCAAGCCTATATCTATCTATCCATTAGATCCTTGGCGTGCTGTATTGGCTTGATTGCTTTTCAGACACACCGTTTTTAAATATTAGCTATGATATCAATTACTTGTTAATAATTACGAGTAGGTACCTATGTTGTAGAATTGTTCCTAGGTAAATACATATAATATGTACATAACGCATCCAGTGCTTTAATAGTACCTAGAGCATCAAAGGAGTAGTACCTAGTAATGTCAAAAATTTGGTTGTCAGAATGCGTTTTACGTGCGAGCGTACGAGTACGTATGGTATACCCTTAGACCATTTACCTAACCCTAGGCAATCGCCTAAGATTGATAACCTAAGGCGATTAGCAGAATACCTCTCCACAGTGAAGAAGTTCAGTCGCCAACGTCCATACCACGTTGAATACACCGGTTCTCGTCCGATCACCGAAGTTAAGCAACGTCGGGCGCGGTCAGTACTTGGATGGGTGACCGCCTGGGAACACCGCGTGATGTTGGCTTTTTGCATAATCTCCTTATTCCCACGCTTGTTTTTAGTTTTGCCTTATGGTTTATTCTAAATAAAATATTACTAAACTTACTCGTCGATCGTCGTCGTTTATTAAATATGCTAAGAGTCAGTTCGGAAAGAGCGCCGTCGCGCCGAGGTGGAGGATTATCTAAAGTGGCATATAAAAGAAATTGAAATTATTCTATAAAAACACAGCACAGCATATTTACCTAGGTTAATTTAATTTACAGTATCGTAGTCTTACCTTCTTCACACAGTAGGTATTTTATATTATACCTAAGTGCATGCGTCAAATTAGCACATAGTCCACCGTGTCGTTCCACGGTTATGAATCAAAATGCAGATTGCTTGAGGATTGAAGACCAATACAGCGACGGTAGCGTTATATTGCTTTTATACGCTGGTGTTCTTTCTGTAAGATCGTAGCGTGGCCCTTTCCCGGAGGAGCCGACCAATTCTTGTTGCATTCTAACAATACAACTGCGACGTGGCTCTACATTTCTCTATCTGGCCTGTGGCTCTACCGTAACACATCATTGTGTGTGATTACTTAATTAAAAGATTACACAACGAAAACGCTACTAAAGACATTTCAGCGACCTCAAGTCCCGTCTCGTCGATTCTTTATGCCTTAGATTCCAGCAAAAGAACCGTCTAAGCCTTTTTTCTACTAACCTTCTATTATTTCAGGAGGCTTAAGTGCCACTGTGGCGGCACCTAACGGAAGTTTTACAAAAACTTTGTTAGATTCTACGTATGCCAATAATATAATGTAGATGGCGTTGAAGTTTTGATTAACAAATAAAAACCGAAAATTTATTATTTTTAAATTTATATAGGTACGTAAAGCAAATATTATTTTCATTGTGATTTATTTTCCATCATTTTCAAGCGATTCAATTTATTTTCTATCTAATAATTGCCGAAGAAAACATTACACAGATTTTATAGTATTTTATAGTGTAGGAACGTGCTGAAAGCCAAGGCTCGACTTCAAGTGTGTATAGGTTTAAAGTTAAAAATTAAAGAATAGAAATTTTAAGAATAAAATATAATATTTATTTGTGTACAGTTTTCATATTCCTTGAGCTTAACCCTAACAAATAGTATTAGGCTTATTCTAAAATGGATGACTATTATTTTAATTATTTCGTGTTTGTGCTGTGTGTCGTTTGTGCGGGCTTAATAAACTCTGATGAAATTGAATGTTAAACTTTCAGAATAGGTATGGTCGGCGCCATTCTCATTATTGGATATAATAATTATGATCATCACCAAAAACGTAAATATGATGAATGACTGACAACGAGGTATAATGAGCAACGGGCTTCGATCGAATAGATCGGGTCTGGTGGTTCGGTGTGGGTTCGACGGGAAATTACGAGTTTTTCTCGGTGATCTTTACGATGACGCTCTTCACCTCGGTTTAATTGCGTATACCGTAGGGTCCGTTCTCGCGGCCGATGCCGTACTGCTTGTAGCCGCCGAACGGCACTTGGTTGCCGAAAACGTTGTAGTCGTTCACCCAAACGGTGCCGGCGCGCAGGCCCTGTTCGACAGAGAAACGCTCAAATTCTGTAAACATTCATCACTCAACAACAGTCAACTACTATAATTACTAATTAGTAATTAGTAAGTATATCTACTATACGTATTATAATAATATAATTAAAAGATAGAGAGAGGTAGGTAGGTACCTGGATGAGATAGTTGGCCTTGTCCAAGTCGCCGGTGAAGAGGGCGGCGGCGAGGCCGTAGTACGTGTCGTTGGCGCGCTCCAGCAGCTCGTCGATCTGCGAGAACTTCATGATCTGCTGCACCGGACCGAAGATCTCTCGGCGCGCGATGTCCATGTGGTCGCGCACGTCGCAGAATACGGTCGGCTGCACGAAGTAGCCCACGTGGCCCGCGCGCTCGCCACCCTCCATCAGCCGCGCGCCCTGCCGCTTGCCGCTCTCGATAGGGCGCAGCACCCGGGCGCACTGCTCGCCGTCCACTGTGGGCCCCGCTCGGCGCGGACAGAACGGAACGGACCGGACTCTGCCGGCGCGGCGCTGCGCTGCTACCTCGCTCCTCGCTAGTGCTTCACCGTCGCCACTCACCGCACGCTCCTCCGCACGTTCATCGCACCGCACCGCACCGCACCGCTCGGATTGTACTTACTCTACTCTACTCTGCTCGAATCGATGTCGTCGTGTCGCCTGATCTTCTGTTTACCTTTTACCACCTTCCACTTCCACCTGACTAATAATACGTTTTTCAATCATACGTGAATCGTACGTTTGAAATGATATATTAATCTCTCCTACTTATATACGAGCCAATTCAACGTAGGTAGGTCAGTTGAACGCAGTATGTGTTGTTCCCCAATTACAGCTTCACGTTCGCCAACGTCCATACCACGTTGAATACACCGGTTCTCGTCCGATCACCGAAGTTAAGCAACGTCGGGCGCGGTCAGTACTTGGATGGGTGACCGCCTGGGAACACCGCGTGATGTTGGCTTTTTGCTATTTTTTCATTGATTATTCTATTTTATTATTTTTTTTACTAGGTAAGTATCCCTTCTGACTGGGCACATAGCACATAAATACAGAGTAACAGTTTAATATAAATAAATACGTAAACATTTTTTTTATTCCATACATCATCACATTATACACATATTAAATCAATCATACCTACATAAGAGACTCAAGCCTATATCTATCTATCCATTAGATCCTTGGCGTGCTGTATTGGCTTGATTGCTTTTCAGACACACCGTTTTTAAATATTAGCTATGATATCAATTACTTGTTAATAATTACGAGTAGGTACCTATGTTGTAGAATTGTTCCTAGGTAAATACATATAATATGTACATAACGCATCCAGTGCTTTAATAGTACCTAGAGCATCAAAGGAGTAGTACCTAGTATTGTTAAAAATTTGGTTGTCAGAATGCGTTTTACGTGCGAGCGTACGAGTACGTATGGTATACCCTTAGCCCATTTACCTAACCCTAGGCAATCGCCTAAGATTGATAACCTAAGGCGATTAGCAGAATACCTCTCCACAGTGAAGAAGTTCAGTCGCCAACGTCCATACCACGTTGAATACACCGGTTCTCGTCCGATCACCGAAGTTAAGCAACGTCGGGCGCGGTCAGTACTTGGATGGGTGACCGCCTGGGAACACCGCGTGATGTTGGCTTTTTGCATAATCTCCTTATTCCCACGCTTGTTTTTAGTTTTGCCTTATGGTTTATTCTAAATAAAATATTACTAAACTTACTCGTCGATCGTCGTCGTTTATTAAATATGCTAAGAGTCAGTTCGGAAAGAGCGCCGTCGCGCCGAGGTGGAGGATTATCTAAAGTGGCATATAAAAGAAATTGAAATTATTCTATAAAAACACAGCACAGCATATTTACCTAGGTTAATTTAATTTACAGTATCGTAGTCTTACCTTCTTCACACAGTAGGTATTTTATATTATACCTAAGTGCATGCGTCAAATTAGCACATAGTCCACCGTGTCGTTCCACGGTTATGAATCAAAATGCAGATTGCTTGAGGATTGAAGACCAATACAGCGACGGTAGCGTTATATTGCTTTTATACGCTGGTGTTCTTTCTGTAAGATCGTAGCGTGGCCCCTTTCCCGGAGGAGCCGACCAATTCTTGTTGCATTCTCAACAATACAACTGCGACGTGGCTCTACATTTCTCTATCTGGCCTGTGGCTCTACCGTAACACATCATTGTGTGTGATTACTTAATTAAAAGATTACACAACGAAAACGCTACTAAAGACATTTCAGCGACCTCAAGTCCCGTCTCGTCGATTCTTTATGCCTTAGATTCCAGCAAAAGAACCGTCTAAGCCTTTTTTCTACTAACCTTCTATTATTTCAGGAGGCTTAAGTGCCACTGTGGCGGCACCTAACGGAAGTTTTACAAAAACTTTGTTAGATTCCTACGTATGCCAATAATATAATGTAGATGGCGTTGAAGTTTTGATTAACAAATAAAAACCGAAAATTTATTATTTTTAAATTTATATAGGTACGTAAAGCAAATATTATTTTCATTGTGATTTATTTTCCATCATTTTCAAGCGATTCAATTTATTTTCTATCTAATAATTGCCGAAGAAAACATTACACAGATTTTATAGTATTTTATAGTGTAGGAACGTGCTGAAAGCCAAGGCTCGACTTCAAGTGTGTATAGGTTTAAAGTTAAAAATTAAAGAATAGAAATTTTAAGAATAAAATATAATATTTATTTGTGTACAGTTTTCATATTCCTTGAGCTTAACCCTAACAAATAGTATTAGGCTTATTCTAAAATGGATGACTATTATTTTAATTATTTCGTGTTTGTGCTGTGTGTCGTTTGTGCGGGCTTAATAAACTCTGATGAAATTGAATGTTAAACTTTCAGAATAGGTATGGTCGGCGCCATTCTCATTATTGGATATAATAATTATGATCATCACCAAAAACGTAAATATGATGAATGACTGACAACGAGGTATAATGAGCAACGGGCTTCGATCGAATAGATCGGGTCTGGTGGTTCGGTGTGGGTTCGACGGGAAATTACGAGTTTTTCTCGGTGATCTTTACGATGACGCTCTTCACCTCGGTTTAATTGCGTATACCGTAGGGTCCGTTCTCGCGGCCGATGCCGTACTGCTTGTAGCCGCCGAACGGCACTTGGTTGCCGAAAACGTTGTAGTCGTTCACCCAAACGGTGCCGGCGCGCAGGCCCTGTTCGACAGAGAAACGCTCAAATTCTGTAAACATTCATCACTCAACAACAGTCAACTACTATAATTACTAATTAGTAATTAGTAAGTATATCTACTATACGTATTATAATAATATAATTAAAAGATAGAGAGAGGTAGGTAGGTACCTGGATGAGATAGTTGGCCTTGTCCAAGTCGCCGGTGAAGAGGGCGGCGGCGAGGCCGTAGTACGTGTCGTTGGCGCGCTCCAGCAGCTCGTCGATCTGCGAGAACTTCATGATCTGCTGCACCGGACCGAAGATCTCTCGGCGCGCGATGTCCATGTGGTCGCGCACGTCGCAGAATACGGTCGGCTGCACGAAGTAGCCCACGTGGCCCGCGCGCTCGCCACCCTCCATCAGCCGCGCGCCCTGCCGCTTGCCGCTCTCGATAGGGCGCAGCACCCGGGCGCACTGCTCGCCGTCCACTGTGGGCCCCGCTCGGCGCGGACAGAACGGAACGGACCGGACTCTGCCGGCGCGGCGCTGCGCTGCTACCTCGCTCCTCGCTAGTGCTTCACCGTCGCCGCTCACCGCACGCTCCTCCGCACGTTCATCGCACCGCACCGCTCGGATTGTACTTACTCTACTCTACTCTGCTCGAATCGATGTCGTCGTGTCGCCTGATCTTCTGTTTACCTTTTACCACCTTCCACTTCCACCTGACTAATAATACGTTTTTCAATCATACGTGAATCGTACGTTTGAAATGATATATTAATCTCTCCTACTTACTTACGAGCCAATTCAACGTAGGTAGGTCAGTTGAACGCAGTATGTGTTGTTCCCCAATTACAGCTTCATGTTCGCCAACGTCCATACCACGTTGAATACACCGGTTCTCGTCCGATCACCGAAGTTAAGCAACGTCGGGCGCGGTCAGTACTTGGATGGGTGACCGCCTGGGAACACCGCGTGATGTTGGCTTTTTGCTATTTTTTCATTGATTATTCTATTTTATTATTTTTTTTACTAGGTAAGTATCCCTTCTGACTGGGCACATAGCACATAAATACAGAGTAACAGTTTAATATAAATAAATACGTAAACATTTTTTTTATTCCATACATCATCACATTATACACATATTAAATCAATCATACCTACATAAGAGACTCAAGCCTATATCTATCTATCCATTAGATCCTTGGCGTGCTGTATTGGCTTGATTGCTTTTCAGACACACCGTTTTTAAATATTAGCTATGATATCAATTACTTGTTAATAATTACGAGTAGGTACCTATGTTGTAGAATTGTTCCTAGGTAAATACATATAATATGTACATAACGCATCCAGTGCTTTAATAGTACCTAGATCATCAAAGGAGTAGTACCTAGTAATGTCAAAAATTTGGTTGTCAGAATGCGTTTTACGTGCGAGCGTACGAGTACGTATGGTATACCCTTAGACCATTTACCTAACCCTAGGACAATCGCCTAAGATTGATAACCTAAGGCGATTAGCAGAATACCTCTCCACAGTGAAGAAGTTCAGTCGCCAACGTCCATACCACGTTGAATACACCGGTTCTCGTCCGATCACCGAAGTTAAGCAACGTCGGGCGCGGTCAGTACTTGGATGGGTGACCGCCTGGGAACACCGCGTGATGTTGGCTTTTTGCATAATCTCCTTATTCCCACGCTTGTTTTTAGTTTTGCCTTATGGTTTATTCTAAATAAAATATTACTAAACTTACTCGTCGATCGTCGTCGTTTATTAAATATGCTAAGAGTCAGTTCGGAAAGAGCGCCGTCGCGCCGAGGTGGAGGATTATCTAAAGTGGCATATAAAAGAAATTGAAATTATTCTATAAAAACACAGCACAGCATATTTACCTAGGTTAATTTAATTTACAGTATCGTAGTCTTACCTTCTTCACACAGTAGGTATTTTATATTATACCTAAGTGCATGCGTCAAATTAGCACATAGTCCACCGTGTCGTTCCACGGTTATGAATCAAAATGCAGATTGCTTGAGGATTGAAGACCAATACAGCGACGGTAGCGTTATATTGCTTTTATACGCTGGTGTTCTTTCTGTAAGATCGTAGCGTGGCCCTTTCCCGGAGGAGCCGACCAATTCTTGTTGCATTCTCAACAATACAACTGCGACGTGGCTCTACATTTCTCTATCTGGCCTGTGGCTCTACCGTAACACATCATTGTGTGTGATTACTTAATTAAAAGATTACACAACGAAAACGCTACTAAAGACATTTCAGCGACCTCAAGTCCCGTCTCGTCGATTCTTTATGCCTTAGATTCCAGCAAAAGAACCGTCTAAGCCTTTTTTCTACTAACCTTCTATTATTTCAGGAGGCTTAAGTGCCACTGTGGCGGCACCTAACGGAAGTTTTACAAAAACTTTGTTAGATTCTACGTATGCCAATAATATAATGTAGATGGCGTTGAAGTTTTGATTAACAAATAAAAACCGAAAATTTATTATTTTTAAATTTATATAGGTACGTAAAGCAAATATTATTTTCATTGTGATTTATTTTCCATCATTTTCAAGCGATTCAATTTATTTTCTATCTAATAATTGCCGAAGAAAACATTACACAGATTTTATAGTATTTTATAGTGTAGGAACGTGCTGAAAGCCAAGGCTCGACTTCAAGTGTGTATAGGTTTAAAGTTAAAAATTAAAGAATAGAAATTTTAAGAATAAAATATAATATTTATTTGTGTACAGTTTTCATATTCCTTGAGCTTAACCCTAACAAATAGTATTAGGCTTATTCTAAAATGGATGACTATTATTTTAATTATTTCGTGTTTGTGCTGTGTGTCGTTTGTGCGGGCTTAATAAACTCTGATGAAATTGAATGTTAAACTTTCAGAATAGGTATGGTCGGCGCCATTCTCATTATTGGATATAATAATTATGATCATCACCAAAAACGTAAATATGATGAATGACTGACAACGAGGTATAATGAGCAACGGGCTTCGATCGAATAGATCGGGTCTGGTGGTTCGGTGTGGGTTCGACGGGAAATTACGAGTTTTTCTCGGTGATCTTTACGATGACGCTCTTCACCTCGGTTTAATTGCGTATACCGTAGGGTCCGTTCTCGCGGCCGATGCCGTACTGCTTGTAGCCGCCGAACGGCACTTGGTTGCCGAAAACGTTGTAGTCGTTCACCCAAACGGTGCCGGCGCGCAGGCCCTGTTCGACAGAGAAACGCTCAAATTCTGTAAACATTCATCACTCAACAACAGTCAACTACTATAATTACTAATTAGTAATTAGTAAGTATATCTACTATACGTATTATAATAATATAATTAAAAGATAGAGAGAGGTAGGTAGGTACCTGGATGAGATAGTTGGCCTTGTCCAAGTCGCCGGTGAAGAGGGCGGCGGCGAGGCCGTAGTACGTGTCGTTGGCGCGCTCCAGCAGCTCGTCGATCTGCGAGAACTTCATGATCTGCTGCACCGGACCGAAGATCTCTCGGCGCGCGATGTCCATGTGGTCGCGCACGTCGCAGAATACGGTCGGCTGCACGAAGTAGCCCACGTGGCCCGCGCGCTCGCCACCCTCCATCAGCCGCGCGCCCTGCCGCTTGCCGCTCTCGATAGGGCGCAGCACCCGGGCGCACTGCTCGCCGTCCACTGTGGGCCCCGCTCGCGCGGACAGAACGGAACGGACCGGACTCTGCCGGCGCGGCGCTGCGCTGCGCTGCTACCTCGCTCCTCGCTAGTGCTTCACCGTCGCCGCTCACCGCACGCTCCTCCGCACGTTCATCGCACCACCGCACCGCACCGCTCGGATTGTACTTACTCTACTCTACTCTGCTCGAATCGATGTCGTCGTGTCGCCTGATCTTCTGTTTACCTTTTACCACCTTCCACTTCCACCTGACTAATAATACGTTTTTCAATCATACGTGAATCGTACGTTTGAAATGATATATTAATCTCTCCTACTTACTTACGAGCCAATTCAACGTAGGTAGGTCAGTTGAACGCAGTATGTGTTGCTTCCCCAATTACAGCTTCACGTTCGCCAACGTCCATACCACGTTGAATACACCGGTTCTCGTCCGATCACCGAAGTTAAGCAACGTCGGGCGCGGTCAGTACTTGGATGGGTGACCGCCTGGGAACACCGCGTGATGTTGGCTTTTTGCTATTTTTTCATTGATTATTCTATTTTATTATTTTTTTACTAGGTAAGTATCCCTTCTGACTGGGCACATAGCACATAAATACAGAGTAACAGTTTAATATAAATAAATACGTAAACATTTTTTTTATTCCATACATCATCACATTATACACATATTAAATCAATCATACCTACATAAGAGACTCAAGCCTATATCTATCTATCCATTAGATCCTTGGCGTGCTGTATTGGCTTGATTGCTTTTCAGACACACCGTTTTTAAATATTAGCTATGATATCAATTACTTGTTAATAATTACGAGTAGGTACCTATGTTGTAGAATTGTTCCTAGGTAAATACATATAATATGTACATAACGCATCCAGTGCTTTAATAGTACCTAGATCATCAAAGGAGTAGTACCTAGTAATGTCAAAAATTTGGTTGTCAGAATGCGTTTTACGTGCGAGCGTACGAGTACGTATGGTATACCCTTAGACCATTTACCTAACCCTAGACAATCGCCTAAGATTGATAACCTAAGGCGATTAGCAGAATACCTCTCCACAGTGAAGAAGTTCAGTCGCCAACGTCCATACCACGTTGAATACACCGGTTCTCGTCCGATCACCGAAGTTAAGCAACGTCGGGCGCGGTCAGTACTTGGATGGGTGACCGCCTGGGAACACCGCGTGATGTTGGCTTTTTGCATAATCTCCTTATTCCCACGCTTGTTTTTAGTTTTGCCTTATGGTTTATTCTAAATAAAATATTACTAAACTTACTCGTCGATCGTCGTCGTTTATTAAATATGCTAAGAGTCAGTTCGGAAAGAGCGCCGTCGCGCCGAGGTGGAGGATTATCTAAAGTGGCATATAAAAGAAATTGAAATTATTCTATAAAAACACAGCACAGCATATTTACCTAGGTTAATTTAATTTACAGTATCGTAGTCTTACCTTCTTCACACAGTAGGTATTTTATATTATACCTAAGTGCATGCGTCAAATTAGCACATAGTCCACCGTGTCGTTCCACGGTTATGAATCAAAATGCAGATTGCTTGAGGATTGAAGACCAATACAGCGACGGTAGCGTTATATTGCTTTTATACGCTGGTGTTCTTTCTGTAAGATCGTAGCGTGGCCCTTTCCCGGAGGAGCCGACCAATTCTTGTTGCATTCTCAACAATACAACTGCGACGTGGCTCTACATTTCTCTATCTGGCCTGTGGCTCTACCGTAACACATCATTGTATGTGATTACTTAATTAAAAGATTACACAACGAAAACGCTACTAAAGACATTTCAGCGACCTCAAGTCCCGTCTCGTCGATTCTTTATGCCTTAGATTCCAGCAAAAGAACCGTCTAAGCCTTTTTTCTACTAACCTTCTATTATTTCAGGAGGCTTAAGTGCCACTGTGGCGGCACCTAACGGAAGTTTTACAAAAACTTTGTTAGATTCTACGTATGCCAATAATATAATGTAGATGGCGTTGAAGTTTTGATTAACAAATAAAAACCGAAAATTTATTATTTTTAAATTTATATAGGTACGTAAAGCAAATATTATTTTCATTGTGATTTATTTTCCATCATTTTCAAGCGATTCAATTTATTTTCTATCTAATAATTGCCGAAGAAAACATTACACAGATTTTATAGTATTTTATAGTGTAGGAACGTGCTGAAAGCCAAGGCTCGACTTCAAGTGTGTATAGGTTTAAAGTTAAAAATTAAAGAATAGAAATTTTAAGAATAAAATATAATATTTATTTGTGTACAGTTTTCATATTCCTTGAGCTTAACCCTAACAAATAGTATTAGGCTTATTCTAAAATGGATGACTATTATTTTAATTATTTCGTGTTTGTGCTGTGTGTCGTTTGTGCGGGCTTAATAAACTCTGATGAAATTGAATGTTAAACTTTCAGAATAGGTATGGTCGGCGCCATTCTCATTATTGGATATAATAATTATGATCATCACCAAAAACGTAAATATGATGAATGACTGACAACGAGGTATAATGAGCAACGGGCTTCGATCGAATAGATCGGGTCTGGTGGTTCGGTGTGGGTTCGACGGGAAATTACGAGTTTTTCTCGGTGATCTTTACGATGACGCTCTTCACCTCGGTTTAATTGCGTATACCGTAGGGTCCGTTCTCGCGGCCGATGCCGTACTGCTTGTAGCCGCCGAACGGCACTTGGTTGCCGAAAACGTTGTAGTCGTTCACCCAAACGGTGCCGGCGCGCAGGCCCTGTTCGACAGAGAAACGCTCAAATTCTGTAAACATTCATCACTCAACAACAGTCAACTACTATAATTACTAATTAGTAATTAGTAAGTATATCTACTATACGTATTATAATAATATAATTAAAAGATAGAGAGAGGTAGGTAGGTACCTGGATGAGATAGTTGGCCTTGTCCAAGTCGCCGGTGAAGAGGGCGGCGGCGAGGCCGTAGTACGTGTCGTTGGCGCGCTCCAGCAGCTCGTCGATCTGCGAGAACTTCATGATCTGCTGCACCGGACCGAAGATCTCTCGGCGCGCGATGTCCATGTGGTCGCGCACGTCGCAGAATACGGTCGGCTGCACGAAGTAGCCCACGTGGCCCGCGCGCTCGCCACCCTCCATCAGCCGCGCGCCCTGCCGCTAGCCGCTCTCGATAGGGCGCAGCACCTGGGCGCACTGCTCGCCGTCCACTGTTGGCCCCGCTCTGCGCGGACAGAACGGAACGGACCGGACTCTGCCGGCGCGGCGCTGCGCTGCGCTGCTACCTCGCTCCTCGCTAGTGCTTCACCGTCGCCACTCACCGCACGCTCCTCCGCACGTTCATCGCACCGCACCGCACCGCACCGCTCGGATTGTACTTACTCTACTCTACTCTGCTCGAATCGATGTCGTCGTGTCGCCTGATCTTCTGTTTACCTTTTACCACCTTCCACTTCCACCTGACTAATAATACGTTTTTCAATCATACGTGAATCGTACGTTTGAAATGATATATTAATCTCTCCTACTTACTTACGAGCCAATTCAACGTAGGTAGGTCAGTTGAACGCAGTATGTGTTGTTCCCCAATTACAGCTTCATGTTCGCCAACGTCCATACCACGTTGAATACACCGGTTCTCGTCCGATCACCGAAGTTAAGCAACGTCGGGCGCGGTCAGTACTTGGATGGGTGACCGCCTGGGAACACCGCGTGATGTTGGCTTTTTGCTATTTTTTCATTGATTATTCTATTTTATTATTTTTTTTACTAGGTAAGTATCCCTTCTGACTGGGCACATAGCACATAAATACAGAGTAACAGTTTAATATAAATAAATACGTAAACATTTTTTTTATTCCATACATCATCACATTATACACATATTAAATCAATCATACCTACATAAGAGACTCAAGCCTATATCTATCTATCCATTAGATCCTTGGCGTGCTGTATTGGCTTGATTGCTTTTCAGACACACCGTTTTTAAATATTAGCTATGATATCAATTACTTGTTAATAATTACGAGTAGGTACCTATGTTGTAGAATTGTTCCTAGGTAAATACATATAATATGTACATAACGCATCCAGTGCTTTAATAGTACCTAGATCATCAAAGGAGTAGTACCTAGTAATGTCAAAAATTTGGTTGTCAGAATGCGTTTTACGTGCGAGCGTACGAGTACGTATGGTATACCCTTAGACCATTTACCTAACCCTAGGCAATCGCCTAAGATTGATAACCTAAGGCGATTAGCAGAATACCTCTCCACAGTGAAGAAGTTCAGTCGCCAACGTCCATACCACGTTGAATACACCGGTTCTCGTCCGATCACCGAAGTTAAGCAACGTCGGGCGCGGTCAGTACTTGGATGGGTGACCGCCTGGGAACACCGCGTGATGTTGGCTTTTTGCATAATCTCCTTATTCCCACGCTTGTTTTTAGTTTTGCCTTATGGTTTATTCTAAATAAAATATTACTAAACTTACTCGTCGATCGTCGTCGTTTATTAAATATGCTAAGAGTCAGTTCGGAAAGAGCGCCGTCGCGCCGAGGTGGAGGATTATCTAAAGTGGCATATAAAAGAAATTGAAATTATTCTATAAAAACACAGCACAGCATATTTACCTAGGTTAATTTAATTTACAGTATCGTAGTCTTACCTTCTTCACACAGTAGGTATTTTATATTATACCTAAGTGCATGCGTCAAATTAGCACATAGTCCACCGTGTCGTTCCACGGTTATGAATCAAAATGCAGATTGCTTGAGGATTGAAGACCAATACAGCGACGGTAGCGTTATATTGCTTTTATACGCTGGTGTTCTTTCTGTAAGATCGTAGCGTGGCCCTTTCCCGGAGGAGCCGACCAATTCTTGTTGCATTCTCAACAATACAACTGCGACGTGGCTCTACATTTCTCTATCTGGCCTGTGGCTCTACCGTAACACATCATTGTGTGTGATTACTTAATTAAAAGATTACACAACGAAAACGCTACTAAAGACATTTCAGCGACCTCAAGTCCCGTCTCGTCGATTCTTTATGCCTTAGATTCCAGCAAAAGAACCGTCTAAGCCTTTTTTCTACTAACCTTCTATTATTTCAGGAGGCTTAAGTGCCACTGTGGCGGCACCTAACGGAAGTTTTACAAAAACTTTGTTAGATTCTACGTATGCCAATAATATAATGTAGATGGCGTTGAAGTTTTGATTAACAAATAAAAACCGAAAATTTATTATTTTTAAATTTATATAGGTACGTAAAGCAAATATTATTTTCATTGTGATTTATTTTCCATCATTTTCAAGCGATTCAATTTATTTTCTATCTAATAATTGCCGAAGAAAACATTACACAGATTTTATAGTATTTTATAGTGTAGGAACGTGCTGAAAGCCAAGGCTCGACTTCAAGTGTGTATAGGTTTAAAGTTAAAAATTAAAGAATAGAAATTTTAAGAATAAAATATAATATTTATTTGTGTACAGTTTTCATATTCCTTGAGCTTAACCCTAACAAATAGTATTAGGCTTATTCTAAAATGGATGACTATTATTTTAATTATTTCGTGTTTGTGCTGTGTGTCGTTTGTGCGGGCTTAATAAACTCTGATGAAATTGAATGTTAAACTTTCAGAATAGGTATGGTCGGCGCCATTCTCATTATTGGATATAATAATTATGATCATCACCAAAAACGTAAATATGATGAATGACTGACAACGAGGTATAATGAGCAACGGGCTTCGATCGAATAGATCGGGTCTGGTGGTTCGGTGTGGGTTCGACGGGAAATTACGAGTTTTTCTCGGTGATCTTTACGATGACGCTCTTCACCTCGGTTTAATTGCGTATACCGTAGGGTCCGTTCTCGCGGCCGATGCCGTACTGCTTGTAGCCGCCGAACGGCACTTGGTTGCCGAAAACGTTGTAGTCGTTCACCCAAACGGTGCCGGCGCGCAGGCCCTGTTCGACAGAGAAACGCTCAAATTCTGTAAACATTCATCACTCAACAACAGTCAACTACTATAATTACTAATTAGTAATTAGTAAGTATATCTACTATACGTATTATAATAATATAATTAAAAGATAGAGAGAGGTAGGTAGGTACCTGGATGAGATAGTTGGCCTTGTCCAAGTCGCCGGTGAAGAGGGCGGCGGCGAGGCCGTAGTACGTGTCGTTGGCGCGCTCCAGCAGCTCGTCGATCTGCGAGAACTTCATGATCTGCTGCACCGGACCGAAGATCTCTCGGCGCGCGATGTCCATGTGGTCGCGCACGTCGCAGAATACGGTCGGCTGCACGAAGTAGCCCACGTGGCCCGCGCGCTCGCCACCCTCCATCAGCCGCGCGCCCTGCCGCTAGCCGCTCTCGATAGGGCGCAGCACCTGGGCGCACTGCTCGCCGTCCACTGTTGGCCCCGCTCTGCGCGGACAGAACGGAACGGACCGGACTCTGCCGGCGCGGCGCTGCGCTGCGCTGCTACCTCGCTCCTCGCTAGTGCTTCACCGTCGCCGCTCACCGCACGCTCCTCCGCACGTTCATCGCACCGCACCGCACCGCACCGCTCGGATTGTACTTACTCTACTCTACTCTGCTCGAATCGATGTCGTCGTGTCGCCTGATCTTCTGTTTACCTTTTACCACCTTCCACTTCCACCTGACTAATAATACGTTTTTCAATCATACGTGAATCGTACGTTTGAAATGATATATTAATGTAGCGGCGCTGTCGTCGCGCCACAAGCGAAATACACCGAAGCTTAAATCACGCTATCAACATTCCGAATCATAGACAGTATATATAGAACTTCTCCGAACTATCACATGGAGTGTGAGCCGCTCCCCGGGCAGAACACCTTGCCCGGCGGGAGATCTCCCCTTTTCCTTCCACGGCCACAGTGGTGACCCCGACGTGATCTGAACACGCAACCAACTACCTTCGGAAACTTCAAGCTTCATCATTGTCATAGAATACCCCACCCATTCGCTCCCGAACAGATATCGTCTGCAGTCTTCATATCCTGCAAGCCATCTAGCTTCACAAGGTTCATCGCAGCACTGGAATAATAATGCTTCCTGTTCCTTCAAGCTACTCTCTGCGCCATACAGTGTTCGGCACGGCTCTGAGCCTTAATGCTCGCCTCTGCTTCACGGCACTCTCGCAGATTACTTGCCTTCTTCTCGATTCACCGCAGACTACAAGGCAATCTCCTGGCACTTGCACATTCGTCGACAACTCGACTGCACTATCGACCTCCGGTCTGAGCAGGGGGTGATGTAGCGGCGCTGTCGTCGCGCCACAAGCGAAATACATCGAAGCTTAAATCACGCTATCAACATTCCGAATCATAGACAGTATATATAGAACTTCTCCGAACTATCACATGGAGTGTGAGCCGCTCCCCGGGCAGAACACCTTGCCCGGCGGGAGACCTCCCCTTTTCCTTCCACGGCCACATTAATCTCTCCTACTTACTTACGAGCCAATTCAACGTAGGTAGGTCAGTTGAACGCAGTATGTGTTGTTCCCCAATTACAGCTTCATGTTCGCCAACGTCCATACCACGTTGAATACACCGGTTCTCGTCCGATCACCGAAGTTAAGCAACGTCGGGCGCGGTCAGTACTTGGATGGGTGACCGCCTGGGAACACCGCGTGATGTTGGCTTTTTGCTATTTTTTCATTGATTATTCTATTTTATTATTTTTTTTACTAGGTAAGTATCCCTTCTGACTGGGCACATAGCACATAAATACAGAGTAACAGTTTAATATAAATAAATACGTAAACATTTTTTTTATTCCATACATCATCACATTATACACATATTAAATCAATCATACCTACATAAGAGACTCAAGCCTATATCTATCTATCCATTAGATCCTTGGCGTGCTGTATTGGCTTGATTGCTTTTCAGACACACCGTTTTTAAATATTAGCTATGATATCAATTACTTGTTAATAATTACGAGTAGGTACCTATGTTGTAGAATTGTTCCTAGGTAAATACATATAATATGTACATAACGCATCCAGTGCTTTAATAGTACCTAGAGCATCAAAGGAGTAGTACCTAGTAATGTCAAAAATTTGGTTGTCGGAATGCGTTTTACGTGCGAGCGTACGAGTACGTATGGTATACCCTTAGACCATTTACCTAACCCTAGACAATCGCCTAAGATTGATAACCTAAGGCGATTAGCAGAATACCTCTCCACAGTGAAGAAGTTCAGTCGCCAACGTCCATACCACGTTGAATACACCGGTTCTCGTCCGATCACCGAAGTTAAGCAACGTCGGGCGCGGTCAGTACTTGGATGGGTGACCGCCTGGGAACACCGCGTGATGTTGGCTTTTTGCATAATCTCCTTATTCCCACGCTTGTTTTTAGTTTTGCCTTATGGTTTATTCTAAATAAAATATTACTAAACTTACTCGTCGATCGTCGTCGTTTATTAAATATGCTAAGAGTCAGTTCGGAAAGAGCGCCGTCGCGCCGAGGTGGAGGATTATCTAAAGTGGCATATAAAAGAAATTGAAATTATTCTATAAAAACACAGCACAGCATATTTACCTAGGTTAATTTAATTTACAGTATCGTAGTCTTACCACGGTAATATTTAGATAATATTACCGTGGTCTTACCTTCTTCACACAGTAGGTACTTTATATTATACCTAAGTGCATGCGTCAAATTATCACACAGTCCACCGTGTCGTTCCACGGTTATGAATCAAAATGCAGATTACTTGAGGATTGAAGACCAATATAGCGACGGTAGCGTTATATTGCTTTTATACGCTGGTGTTCTTTCTGTAAGATCGTAGCGTGGCCCTTTCCCGGAGGAGCCGACCAATTCTTGTTGCATGCTCAACAATAAAACTGCGACGTGGCTCTACCTTTCTCTATCTGGCCTGTGGCTCTACCGTAACACATCATTCTATGTGATCACTTAATGACAAGATTACACAACGAAAACGCTACTAAAGACATTTCAGCGATCTCAAGTCCCGTCTCGTCGATTGTTTATGCCTTAGATTCCAGCAAAAGAACCGTCTAAGCCTTTTTTCTATTAACCTTCTATTATTTCAGGAGGCTTAAGTGCCACTGTGGCGGCACCTAACGGAAGTTTTACAAAAACTTTGTTAGATTCTACGTATGCCAATAATATAATGTAGATGGCGTTGAAGTTTTGATTAACAAATAAAAACCGAAAATTTATTATTTTTCTGTTATATAGGTACATAAAGCAAATATTATTTTCATTGTGATTTATTTTCCATCATTTTCAAGCGATTCAATTTATTTTCTATCTAATAATTGAAGAAGAAAACATTTCACAGATTTTATAGTATTTAAGTGTAGGAACGTGCTGAACGCCAAGGCTCGACTTCAAGTGTGTATAGGTTTAAAGTTAAAAATTAAAGAATAGAAATTTTAAGAATAAAATATAATATTTATTTCTGTACATTTTTCATATTCATTAAGCTTAACTCTAACAAATAGTATTAGGCTTATTCTAAAATGGAAGACTATTATTTTAATTATTTCGTGTTTGTGCTGTGTCGTTCGTGCGGGCTTAATAAACTCTGATGAAATTGAATGTTAAACTTTCAGAATAGGTATGGTCGGCGCCATTCTCATTATTGGATATAATAATTATGATCATCACCAAAAACGTAAATATGATGAATGACTGACAACGAGGTATAATGAGCAACGGGCTTCGATCGAATAGATCGGGTCTGGTGGTTCAGCGTGGGTTCGACGGGAAATTACGAGTTTTTCTCGGTGATCTTTACGATGACGCTCTTCACCTCGGTGTAATTGCGTATACCGTAGGGTCCGTTCTCGCGGCCGATGCCGGACTGCTTGTAGCCGCCGAACGGCACTTGGTTGCCGAAAACGTTGTAGTCGTTCACCCAAACGGTGCCGGCGCGCAGGCCCTGTTCGACAGAGAAACGCTCAAATTCAGTAAACATTCATCACTCAACAGTCAACTACTATAATTGCTACATAATTAGTAATGAGTAAGTATATCTACTATACGTATTATAATAATATAATTAAAAGACAGAGAGAGGTAGGTAGGTACCTGGATGAGATAGTTGGCCTTATCCAAGTCGCCGGTGAAGAGGGCGGCGGCGAGGCCGTAGTACGTGTCGTTGGCGCGCTCCAGCAGCTCGTCGATCTGCGAGAACTTCATGATCTGCTGCACCGGACCGAAGATCTCTCGGCGCGCGATGTCCATGTGGTCGCGCACGTCGCAGAATACGGTCGGCTGCACGAAGTAGCCCACGTGGCCCGCGCGCTCGCCACCCGCCACCAGCCGCGCGCCCTGCCGCTTGCCGCTCTCGATCAGGCGCAGCACCTGGGCGTGCTGCTCGCCGTCCACCTGCGGGCCCTGCTCGGTCTCTGCGGCGAACGGGTCGCCCACCACGCGCCGCTTCGCCCGCTCCACCGACATTTCAACGAACTTATCGTATATAGAATCCTCGACGAAAGTACGAGAACCTGCGTACACACATGTAAATTCACTCGCTTAAATCGTATCGATTACGAAATACTTAAGTTACTAATTAATGACCTCCCGCCCTCCTTTCATTTGCTTTCACTATCACCACACTATGACTGGGAAAATACACACTTCTGCCTCAAAAGATGAAACACCTTTTCGTATTATCGACGGTGATATTGAAAATAATGATGACTGTGAGAATGCACACAACTGAAGAAGGGCAGACGATATGGTTCAAACCACGAAAAACGTCATTTATATAATGATTTCTTATTACTTATTTAGGCGAACACCACACATTGATTAAAACTACTTTCACGTTTTTGTTTTAAATCCGTAAAAATAGTTTTAATCATCAGTTTACGCAGATCTTACCTAAATTTACTCACTTTCTCTTTAAGAAATAAAAATTTAAACACATATAGAAATAGTTCACACTTAATTTAAATAAGCGATAATCAAAAATTCTAAGGCCATCAAAACTACTCGACTGATAAACAAAACTTTAGAAAATGCAGAAGCACAAGGGGTTCTAGTTAAAGGGTCCATAGAAAACAAAAAACTACCATCTTCTTAAATACCCCGTAAAACTCAACATGTTCCATAGGTAAGATTTCCTTTTATCGCCACGCTTAGTGAAAGCACTGAAGATTGCCAGACATTTCATACCTTACTGTTTTCTCTGTCACCAATCTCAGTTCTTAAATCCATTGAAAGAGATAAGTAATTAAAAATCTATTGGAAGTTGGCCTTAGTATTCCCTAAAACTGCCTTCACATAGTAATAAAAAAATTATACAAAAAGACCATACCAGGCCAAGGTTTCTTAAAACATAACATAAACACTCACGCCTGTCACCCAGAGGGGTAGGCAGAGACTACGGACTTCCATTTGGCACGATCATGACATACCTCTTTCGCCTCCTTTACATCCATATACCTACGCATACATGCTCGTCGGTTAAGGGTACTTCTAACGTGGCCCATTTTCAAAATATCGCCAATTGTGTCGAACTCTCTTCTAGGGCGTCCCTTCCCGACTCTGCCGTTCACATTTGTCATATAAATTTGCTTTGTCACTCTTTCCTCATCCATTCTTTCTACATGACCTAACCACCGAAGCATTCCTTTCTTAATCCAGGTCACAACATCATCTTGCATACCACATTTATCTCTTATCACACAATTTCTCACCCTGTAATTGAGATTCAACCCTAGCATACTCCTTAAAGACCGCATTTCTACAGCATTTATTCTACTTTCGTGCTTCTTCTGCCACACCCAGCTTTCACTACCATACATTAAAGTAGGGACTAACACAGCATTATGAATTACCATACGTGCCTTTTTTGACACATCCTGATTCTGCATAATAGAGTGTAGTGCCCCATTCACTCTATTCCCTGCCAAGGTTTCTTGTAGGTGTTTTTTGTGAAATCGAAAAATTGATAAAATATAATATAAATAGTTATTAATGGTTATCTCAAATCTATATTACGAAATAAATAAAACCCCACCTAGGGCTGGTCACTATTATCTTAATCAAATCAAATGATTTAATGAAAATGAAATCTTTTATATAAAAATGTTGTGCTTATATTGTGTCTTATGTCATGTCACGAGCTAAATTAACTTGTGTATGCAGTATTACGTATAAAAATCAAAATGTAACCTGCGCAACAGCACTGTCCCATGTTATAGAACACGGCCATGTGCGCTTTCTCTACGGCGTACTCGAGGTCCGCGTCGGCGAACACAATGTTGGGCGACTTGCCGCCCAGCTCCAGCGTCAGCCGCTTGATGCTGTCCGCGACGCCGCGCTGAATAGCCTTGCCCACTTCAGTCGAGCCTGGTGACAAAGTTACTGCTTTTAATCGACTTCGAATCCAGAAGAAACTTTAAAACATGGATATTATGTATTTTTAATAAATTTTGTAATTTCTTAAAAACAAATGAATCTTAAATTTTCGGTGTACATATTAATCTGTTTTTAATCGCTACAACTTGTTCATTCCAAGATTGCCGTTACCTCCCGCCGCGCTCCCTCACTCCGCGACTCAAGCGTCGCTCTATTAGTACCGATAGCAGCTCGCCTTCGTAATGTTTTACGTATTTGAAATGTTTAAATTTACATTTAAACATAAAATTATAAATATTTTAATTACAATATTTTATAATTGTTTTGGACACGTCCCTATTCACTGTTATTTTTCACTGTACTAAATAAATTATTTTATAATATGTACCTATTATATCTACTTGTTTGCTGTCAATTTGTGTGTACAGGACAACAAACTACTTACTTAGATTTGTTCAATTTGACAAAAAAATAATCATCATGTTTATGTAATGTGGTAGATAAAAATGATGACTTATTTGTCTACGGTACCGTCAGCTGTGATATCATAACGGTCGACGACGGCAAACTTGAAATGAACGCGTAGTAGATATTTAAATATAAATTTGCCATAGTTGCCATGCTTGGCAGGCAATTTGCAATTGGCAATTGCAGTTTTTTAGTTTGCTTCCCTTTTTCGCCTCTTACCTCCATACAATGGGACGACATGAGGTAAATCTTTCTCATTGTATTAAAATTCTGCGTTGGCGCATGTGTGCATACCGGTAAAAGCGATTTTGTCAACATCTGGGTGGTCAACGATAGCAGCACCAGTGTCACCAAAGCCGGGCAACACATTCACAACACCCGGTGGGAATCCCGCTTCCTGTAACAATATTTAATTTTATAATGACACAATTAGTCCATATCGAGACTTTTATGTACTTCAAAATATGTACTTTTGGCAACAGATAAAAACCGAAAACTATAATGCACAGAACTCACAATATTTGTCTCTTATTTTTCATGAGCAGGCAAAAGTCCACACACTGCATCCTGCAACCTCTTTCATTGTAGGGACGATTTACCTTAATCGATTTTATGAGAATTTTGAGGCAACATTTAAAATGTACCAAAATAAAGGATTTTTAGAAGTTTTCAGCTTATTATCTCTCATTCCGAGGTTGACCATCTTTTTTGGCTTAAGTGACTGGGACTGTGAAAGAAGCAAAAGGTGGGCCATTCCATGTCAATTCAACACAATTTTGGGAGATTTTCAGAATTGATGTCTCAGTTTTTCATGACTTTTTTCTATGCAGCAATATAGCACAATTATTTTTGAAGTTATTAATTTAAAAAGATATAATTTTTTATAAAAAAATTTCATGTTTTGGCGTCTTTGGATGCCTAGAGAGTATAGACTGACAACCAATGATGATATAAACCTGGGAGTGATCCCATTTTAAAGCTATTGAATGGAGCTTTAATATTACACTTGGTTACAATTTTATGATGCCACAAGATAGGATACAATTTAAATAAAATTTTACATTTTAATTTTTTTTAAAGTGACAATTTTAAAAATTTCAAAAAATTATCAAATATAGTTTATAATGTTTTAATACACATAGCAAAATTATATCATGGGATCTCAATGGGATCAAGAGATAGGGCTTCAGAAATATACATGTTTTATAAATGCTGTAGCAAATTAGTAAAATTTTTATTAAATTTTAATTACAAATTTTGCTATGCAGTGTGCGGTACACTATTAAATTAATATATAAAACTAACTAAATTACTAAACAATAAACTAAATTAATATATAAACTAACTATAAAAAACGTAATGATTATAGTACCATGTTTGGAAACATCTAAAAGAAAACTGAAGCTGATTGGTCTACAAGTAGAGGGAAATCCTCTTTTACTTAGATAAAAGGGGATTTCCCTCAGGGGAAAATCAACTTTCACAAGGCAGAAGCGGACACTGTGGATTCTTTTTGCAGATGTGAATATGCACAAAGTGAAAGTGAACCCCGTCACACAGACTGGCCGAACATAAAGTTTACCAGACAGTGAAGTGAACAAATATGTGAATATCTTACAACGATTGAAGTCTAGAATTAATTAATTAATTTGTTATATTGATTTGTTTATTATATTTTTTATATTGAAAGACCGAAGTAGATTGTATAATAATCTTTTAACCCTTAACTTTAATTAATTAATTTGTTTTACTTGATTTAATTAATTTGTTAACCATTAACTTCAGCCATAATATAGGCGTCAATGTGACCTTTCTGCATTAAAAAAAAATTTAAAGTAATACCCACTGCTTGTTTCATTGAAATTTGTTGCTTGTTTCATTCAATGAACTATTCAAAATTTTCTGAATCAATACTAATTCTGTTATATTTTACACAACGTGTATTTTTGAAGCCCTGTATCTCTTGATCCCAATGAGATCCCATGATAAAATTTTGCTGTATGTATTAAGATATTATAAACTATATTTGATAATTATTTGAAATTTTTAAAATTACCACTTTAAAAAAATCATTTTTTAAAATTGTAACCAAGTGTAATATTAAAGACCCATTCAACAGCTTTAAAATGAGAACACTCCCAGGTTTATATGATCACTGGTGATGTACAGTCAACAAATACAGTCAGTCTATAGGCATCCAAAGGTGCCAAAACATGAAATTTTTTCATAAATAATTTAAATCTCTAAAAATTAATAACTTCAAAAATAATTATGCTACATAACCGAAATTTGGTATTTTTTCATAAGTCTGAGACATTAAACCTGAATCAGTGTGTTGATTTGACATGGAATGACCCAGGTTGAGGAACTTGTCTAAATGGTATTCACCATTTCTTTACAGAAATTACAATGTAATTTCGTGTCTTCTTATTGACAAGACACAAATAATTTGCAGTTACTTATCAATATTTTTTTAAAGCAGATATGACCTAACATTGCAAATTATCATACTGACCCGAGATAACGTAAGACATCGTTAATGATTATCAGTAATATTACTTAAAACAAAACTGACATTTGCCTACCGTACCGGAATACCTAATAGATATTTGCCCCGAATATTTACCCATACAACGAGAAAAAAAATCTCGCACTTATTGTAATATTGAACCCAATGATTAATCAAGAATATCTATAGCGTAAAAAGTCCATGAACTCATCGTGCTACAGTCACGACTTGTTGCCAAAATGATCAAGTCGTCACTTACCAGGGAATAATCTAATCTCACTGAATTGCAGTTACACCTTACTAGCGAAATTATTCTTGCCGTGAGGAAATTATTACATTCCAGCAAAATATCCCAGTCTAGTATGTAGCTTAGGTGGTAGAGCTAGCTATTACGGTTGTAGAGTGTAGAGAACCGGAGGCCCTTTTTACTGGAAGCGAGACATTCCATATTAGTCCTCACGGTTGACAACTGGCAACGCATCTGCATTTTGATCCTTAACTGTCTAAGGACCACAGCGTTCACTTACCATCACATGAACTTTGTGCTAGTTTGTCACCCTTTTTCTAAAAAAAGCAAGTGATGGCTGCAGCACTTACTTAGCAGAAAAATGATCCAAAGTCTCGCCATTTTACTAGTTATATCATTCATGACATTTTACTAATTATACAAATGTTTTCCTTTTAATGAGTTACGGTAAGCGGTCTGTTATTATTTATTGTTATCTCTGTTGCTTTTACCACATGTAAAACGTATTGTAATTGTGGTATACGATGAGGTTCTTAATCAACAAAGCAACACTTATAACTAAGAAGTTATCAAAGTTAAACCACGACAAGACTTACAGAATAATGTAAAATGAAAAATTCTGTACGAAGTTAAACAATTACAAGAAATATTCTGGATATTTATTTCAATCAATTCTGTCAGATTTTTGAGTTTTATGTAATAAAACAACACAAAAATAAAACTATACATTACCTTAGTCAATTGGGCTAGGTATAAAGCAGTGAGGGGTGTTTGTTCCGCCGGCTTCAAGATTACGGTGTTGCCAGTTGCGAGCGCCGGGCCTAGTTTCCAACCCGCCATCAGTAACGGGAAGTTCCATGGAATGATTTGACCGCATACGCCTTTAAATAATAGAAAAATTAAAGTTAAGAAAATATTATGTCATCTATTTCAGAGAGGGTTATGGAGTTATGGAGCAATTAGTTCAGTCCGCTGCTTCAGTCATGTTAAACAAAAAAATTATTAACTCTTTATTGAATTTGAACAAAGTTATTACAATAACGGAAAAGTTATGACTACAAACGGTGGTTATATCGCTTTAAGTGATTTCTGCTGACAAACCGAACATAAAGGATAATTTTATATTTTGACGGATAGGTGCAACGTGCCATATGAAAGAACCTGAAAATAAATATTATTAAAAATAATTTTTATAAAAATATATTAATAATATATACAATATTTAATGATTATAAATATATATATGTACAATAATTTTAATTTTATATATTCAAATATATACTGCAGAGAAAATTTTAAAAAAATCAAGTATTTAAGTATGAAAAGACAAAATACATATAATTTATTATTGTGACGGGAACTTCAAATAATACTCCTTAAGGCTGCTCTCTCGAAAAAAGCTTGAAAAAAGCGTGCAGATGAACCAACTTTTCGTCGGCACTTACAGAGAAATTACATCTGAAAAAAATAGCTAGTAATCTACATGATATGATACGTAATTTGGTTTAGCCATAATTTTTCTATCCGTGTCACATAATAAATAAAAAAATACCCAAATCACCTCCAAATCGTTGAGATGAAACCACTTTACTCCTTCATTTTTTATCAAAGGAATATAAAAAAATATCTACTGCTTTGCAATACAAAATAAAATAATTTGGTTTGGTTACTTTTTAGAAATATGTATTATTTTTATGATAATAAATTAAAAATGCGTTCCGGTTAAATACTGCGTCTATATCACCCCCGCACTCGTCCACGAATTCAGTGCGGGGCGCATCGTGTTGCTAGGTGGACGTACGCCGCGTTGCGAGAGCTCAGCACTATGAAATAAAATCGTAAAATATTACTGCAAAAATTTAGTTTAGTTTGTAAAACATGGGGAATAAGCAGAAACGATTGAAGAGAGGTCTAAAAAAATATTACAAACAAAAGGGTATACATTTATCAAGGTAAGTTTAAAGTTTTATCTACATATTTCATAATATTAGCCAGGTGCTGTTTATAAAATACCTATATTCAAACAAAGTCATCGTAAGTATAATACTTCTGTGCCATAGAGTAGTGAATGATCACAGAAGGACCATATTCACGCAATACTTTCAATACTTTCAGTCAATACTTATTATAAATTTTTCTTTTCGGTACTTATGTAAAGTATATTTATTTGTTAATTTATTCTGATTCGTTGTGATTATTTATGACAAGTAAATTTTTTTGCAGGTCTTGTTTAGCTACAACTACCGACGAAAACTTTGGCAAAATAGAAAATGATCCTGAAGTAGGTATTAATATGATTATAGGTTAGGTACTTGCTAGTAATTTGTTAATTTATCGATTACCGGCTTAATTATTTTCAATAAAAAATATATTATGTTTATTTTTAATTTAATCTTTTTTATTTATTCATTAAAACCCCAATATAGTTTATTTATTCATTATATATTATACAAAGAAATAAACTTGACATGCAATTTTATTTATCTAATCATATAAATATTTTTTAGGAATGTTTTGGTGAGGTAAATCAAATAAAAAAATCACTACCCTTATGTAGTGAATCAATTAGCTCTATCAGAGAAGTTGAAGGTGATTCTATCAATTTGGAGGTGTAAGTAATAATTTGTAATAACTACATATACATATTTTATTTTTATTGTAACTATATGTATAACTGCTTTCATTTTAGGCACAAGATGGGCACTCAAAAACTACGTTCTCCACCGATTGACATGTTGACTCACAAGCATGTTGTAAGGTCTGTTGAAGAACTTGAAGATTATTCAGCTCCTTGTGAAGTATGTACTATCGATTTGATCTTACAATGCACTTAAACATCTTGAATAATTTAATTTTAGCTTAAAATCATACTAATTATTTACAGGTAGATACGGCCGAATCTTCTGAGAAAACATATCAACTTGAAGGTCGAAGAATTCTCAATTTAAAAACATTTTATTCAAAATTACAAGAGGTATTTTCGCATGGACCTTTCAATTGTGGCCTCGGTAGCGTGGAAATTGTTTCTGAAAAACAAACCGGTTATACAAGAGAAAAAAGAAAACGACAAAGAGAAGGAAATAGAACTAAGGAAAGAAAAAGAGGTTGAAGAGAAAAATGAACACAACGAGAACGAAGAAGAAAAAAAAAGAAGATTTTGTCGGGCTATCGAAATTTCCGAATGTAAATATATGTGAACACGGAGAAATAAGTGAGGATGAAGAAGTTCAACCAACCAAAAGAATAAAAATACTTGGTGAAAGAAACTTAAATTTCAGTGAATTTTAGTTATATTCTATTTGTTTATAAAAAATACAACATATAATATGACATACACTTGTGCTAATTCTACCTACTTAGCTTCCTACTTTACCTACCTACCTACCTACACTACCTACACTACCTACCCTACCTAGAAACCTTTCTCAGACTTTAAAGAATATTTGATAAAAATATATTAACAGAGTTGGTCCAGCCATTCTTGAGTTTTGCGCTTAGCAACACATTTAGCCATTCATTTCTATTTATATAAAATATAATTAAAAAGAGTACATCATGTTTCAAGCCAGGCTGATTTATACTAAAGGTACAGTTTCTACCCGCGGCCTCGAAAGCGTTTAAAAATTTTATTCGTAACTATAGCCCGAAAAGTACATCCATGTCAATAGATAATAAATAAAAACAAAATTGGACCACTATAAATGCGCTACTCATAAAAATTAATTTTTCACGAGGACTTGACCTTCTGTGATTTCGCCACTCTGTGAAGAGACAAAGCGCGGCAACGCAAGTGGCGGCAAGGCGCGGGCCGCGGCGCAACTTTTCTGTCGGATGCGGGTAGCGGAGTGGCGCGGAGAGGGGTCGTTAGCTCCGCCCAAATGCACAAGGCCATTGGCGTGAATACAAGCCTTATGTAGTTTTTTAAAAGACGGTAAAGATTACGCTTTCTGAATGAATTCCAAAGTTATAACAAAAAAATAAAATTAAGAATTAAGAATTTAAGACTATTTCAATCTTATTTGGCTTTCAAAAATACAACCACCGGCGTAAGTTTGCGACAGACTATTTTTATGTTAGTATCCACCTCTAATTTACCATTACCATCTTGTCGTTGATGAAAACGCCCATTAACCAATATGTATACTACTCAAAACTACTTAGGCCCACCCACATTATTTTTTGTGTTTATCTATGACATTTTGATATTTAAAAAAATGAGTTATATGTTCGTTATGAACCAAAATCAGTACACGTCTATACTATTTAATTGCAACAATTACACAAAAAATCCCTCAAATTAACCAAAGCTTTTGTCGCGACACTTAATTATGTTTAAGTTTAGGAGGCTTGTCGGGGTTAAGTTAACTTTTACACTGTTTGAAATGCGTTTTGAATTAATTACGATAAAAATAAATTTTACTAAAAATTGAGTATAATGAAACGCAAATATGTCAATTTGGTCTAGTTTTATGAGATTAGATGTCAAAAACAGATGTAAAAAGTGTGAAACGGAACGGTGTGTTGATGGCCATTTTGTGTGTTTTTTGTAAAGCCGTAAGCGTGGAGGGAGAGCAGCCCCAGCCCGTTGTAGCATCTAGGGGTCGCAATACCGGACCTCTTTTCAAAAACCGGTGTTTTCGGTATAAGTTTTTAATGAATACCGAGATTTCGGTAGATTCGGTATTTTCGTTTTTTTTTAACATAGTGAGAAAAATATTTAAAAATATGTAATGTAACCGTAATTTTCATAAGGAAATTGTCACCAGCCAATCAATAGAAGTGTGATATGATAAGAAAATCACATTTATTTAAAAAAAAAATCAATCATTTATTTAAAGTTTAATAAATAACTCACTGCTGCTAAGTTATTTTAAACTATTTAAACATAAGAAACCTCCAGTAATCAACCTTAACAATAACATAAAATACTCCTGCTAAGTAACTTCTTCATATGCTTACTTCTTCATGTTCTTATAAACTTCTTCATTATCCTCAGCATTAATAAAAGATAAAATGTTCTTGGGCGATTTGTCTTTTTTTTCACTTTTTTCATGGAAATCGTGTAAGAGCTTTCTTTGCTCTATGGTGTAGTTAGAAAAAGTCATATGTATTCTTCAGTTTACGATCATCTAAAACTTCTATGAATGTTCAAATCTACCACCGCTTCCAAAAGCGACATCTCTAGAGAAGAAGAAAATCTGGTTCATAGGTTAAATTCGATAGCAAGGAATGTTATAAATTTACTTTTAAATGAATTGAAGAATTTTAAATGAAACTAAATTTTACGAATTTTGTTGCGTATTTTAACTTATTTTATATTCCCGTCGCAGTGTCATAGTTTAACACGGCTACCTTCAGTTAACAATTATTCATTTTTGGTCCGATGTACGCAGAATAGGCTTGTTTTGGGATTTATTATAATAATTTATAGGATCCCAAGAAGATGGTAACACCCAGTCATTCCCTCGTCATAGTAATCTTCTCCATATCATTCCAAAGCAAAGTCATAAGAATCGTGATCTTCCAGTTCTCTTAGTTGAGTTAGGTAACTGTTTTCTTTTTTATAGAGCACGTCTAATATCGCTAACTGTATACCATGAGCAAGGCATCACTGGTGGAAATGTGTTGCTTCTCTTCCAAATGCGATCATTACACTGGCACCGTCATTAGTTGTATAGGCGAGCGGGCGGATTCGTCGTCGTCTCAGGACTCGGGAGTAAGTACTCTCTCTCACTCACTCCAGAGTGTAGTTGCGCGACTTGCGTTGCATAGTCGACCCGCGTTGCCATAGCATCCACCACGCAAAAAGCGTGGAATATTTAAATTTTTTGACATAATATTATTTAACAAAGACTTATAGTGAAATACCGAAAACTCGTAAATACCGGTTTCCGTTCACTCAATTCCGGTATTTTAAAGCTTTCGTTTCAGCCCAGTATCCTGGTATTTTCGAGATTCGGGATCCCGGTTTGCGACCCCTAAGCATATCGCAGGCTTGTAGCGACTGAGGTGAGCATGGGTGCCTGTGATTTACTACGCAAGGGCGAAGGGACTGCACTTTTCGCAGTGCCGAAGCCGTTGCAGAAATAACTGTGTCAATATTCCTGTGTAAAAAGTGAGGTTATTATTTTACAATAAAATAATTACTCATAAACTTTACATTTCAGCGAGATGGGAAGGGTAGGTAGGGTGGGTTACCAAGAACCTTCCCCCTCCCACTCTCGTACTTTAATTCTTCCCTTTAATTTAATTCTTTTTTATTCTTCACTTCCCGTATTTTAATGTCTTGACAAGGTGGCAGAAATTGATTATTAGTGATGTTTAGTAACGTGTTGCCCCCCCCCCCCCCCCGTTCCTCTAACATTCCTTAAGCCTGTTTAGGTAACAATCAGGTGAGACACGTTTTCCTCAGGAATCTGTTCCCAACAGTGTTTTAGTACATTGACCATTTCCATAACTCTTCTTTTTACTTATTCTATAAAAACAAAACTCTGGATGGCTCGCCCATAAATGGTCAACTGGGTTAAAGTCGGGACTCATAGTAGGCCACGGCAAATAAAGTCAAAATAAATAAAGTCAGGAGGTGATGAAATCCTGAACAATTCGCTGTGAATATGGGATGACCTGTTGGACGTAGCTGTCGGCCCCGTTATCCTCATCTTAAAATATCAACTCCGTTTTACCCATCAGACTGATTCCGTCCCACAGCATATTACTGGGCTCCCCAAACCGATCAGTTTCTCGAATGCAAAGGCCCAATAAACGTTTTACTGGTTTTCTCCACACACCCGTTTCTCATCACAGAAAAATTTAACTATACACTCATATGTAAAGGGCACTGTCCTCCAGTTGCCCACGCTTTAATAGAGATGTTTGCGTGCAAACCTTAGATACGCTGCACGGTGTGCTCTGTTCAATTTCAGTCGCACTGCATGCATTCTGGAGAGTTTACTATTACCTATTATCATCACTAATGCCTGGTTTCTGTATTTAAAAACGTCTCGTTTTACTTTACGAGTCATTTTGCAGTAAATAGTGTCATGCACACAAATCCCCTTTTTAAAACAAAATACCTACCAGTTCAACTTCTACAATTAGGAATCATGAAGATGACATTAATCCTATACCTTTAAACGAGCAATTTTTTAATTATATATATATATATATATATATATATATATATATATATATATATATATATACAGGGTGTTAGTGTAAACACCGTTGTCCTTGAAACCAGTGGTTTGGTTTCACTTATAGAACGTAAATTCAATGAATTTAAAAAAAATCGCTATTTTCTTTCATAAATTTTAAAAAGTTTCTGTCCGACACCGTCGGTAAATTCATGGATACCCTATGCGCCCGAGTGACGTAATCACTATAAAGATCACCGCCCGCGCTAGCTACCTACAAACATTCAACATAAAAACACAATAGGTACACATAACCCCTGATGTAACTTTTCCTTCGTACTTTCATCCTGACTTAGGACAGACAAAAATTGAGGAATTAAGGAAAAATTGAGATTTTACTAAAAAAAATGTTGTTATTTTTCATTGAATTTACGTTCTACAAGTGAAACCAAACCACTGGTTTCAAGGACAACGGTGTTTACACTAACAGCCTGTATATATAATCGGAATCTCGGAAACGGCTCCAACGATTTTTATAAAATTTTGTGTGCAGGGAGTTTCGGGGGCAATAAATCGATCTAGCTAGGATTTATTTTTAGAAAATGTCTTTTTGTCCGTGTTTTTAAGCAATGAAAAACTGCTACAATATCGTTAGTATAAGAAGATAAATTTTGACAGTTCATTAATGATTATAAATAGCTTAATTGGTATATTGGGCGGTCACAAAATCGTAATACCATGGTTCGAGCCCAGACAGACCGACCGACTTTTTTTAATTTTTTTTTTTTCAAGTTCCTTTCTTTTTTGAGAAAATCTATTTTTTCGAGCCCTATTTTAGTATTTTTTAAAAATACGAAAATTAAAATTAAACTAATTGCACTCATGATTTTTTATTCAAATAATCAGTTCAGTTTTTTCTATTATGTCGCTAAGATCAAAAAATATTATTCGTATTTCATCAGCATATAATTCATATCTAAATAAAATTTCCAAAACACACGAATTAAAAAAAACCGAGCCAAAAATACCAAGCAAAGCTCGGTCAACCGGGTAGTAATACAATTAATTGACAATTTAATAGAATGGCTTGACGTAAATAATTTGAAAATTAATTTAGATAAATCTCATTTACATACAATTTAATAAATCTATCAATTCAAATCATAATATTAAACTTAATATACCAAAAGTAAAAAAAGTTACATGTACAAAATTTCTGGAAGTAACGTTAGATGAAGATATAAACTGGATAGAACAAATAGATAACATATGCAGTAGAATCAATAAATTTTGTATATGCCCTTAAACTCGTTAAAAACATCACAAAAATGTCGTTTATACACGAATTATATAATTATTTTGAATCGCATACCGTGACGACACACCGAAGCTTAAAGCTACCGATCTCTTTGAATAGTCCTCTTAAAGCAAAACTACCGCTCTGGAAGTGATATCAGAGGCCACATTATGATATCGAAATCCAGTCGTGGAAATGTGAAAAATGAAACAAATGGAAAACGGCGATAAAATGCCAAAATGATTTCTATGCGATGCATCCACAGAAATCGTAACACAAGTGATTAGATAAGTACGAATATGTAAGATGCTGATTCGATTTAAGGGATAAGTGTGCCAGACTACAAAGGGACATAGACAGGGTTGTGAATTGTAGCAAAGACAATCTCCTGCGATTTAACAGCTCTAAGTGGTAATTACTTTTTCTCGCACACACACTCCTATTTTACATAACTATCTCATTAACGGTGTGCTGATGACGAGGGTCAGAGAAGTTAAGGATTTAGGAGTAACTTTTAACACAAAGCTTACTTTTTATGGTCACATCATGAGCATCTGTAAAAAAGCTTACAGAAATCTAGGAATTATGCTTCGCACAGTGAGAGGATTCACAAACATAAAAGCGATTATCGCCTTATATAATGCATTGGTACTTAATCAACTTGAATGTAATGCAGTCATCGGGGCTCCGCATGAAACTAAGTGTAGTCTCATGATAGAGAGAGTACAAATTAAATTGATTAGACATTGGGTGCGTTCGGCAGAAAAAAGCGCTAGCAAGCGCTTGTAAGCAAAATGGCGATCGTAAGCGGTAAGCGCTGTCAAATCGTAAGTAGCTATTTTCCTCCAGGACACGATGTTAGTTTTAACCGGGGAATCTAACCTAATTTAAATATATGTTTGTAAAGTATTCATATTAAAAACTTACCAATCATGAATTTTTAATAACATGTATATGTTTATTCACGTCATTATATTACTTAAAACTAATATTGATCAAAACAACTTATAAACTCTACTTCAAAACAAACAAATTAAATAAGCAAAATGGCGGATTGTGTCAGCGCTACTGAAGTAGCAATCGTGTCCTGGCCGAAAACTATTTTAGCGCTTGCTAGCGCTTTTTTCTGCCAAACGCACCCATTTATATTTGCGTTACAATGGTGTCTATCCATTTTATCCTTTAATGTATCCAACTTTGTTTATATTAGGTATGGTAGGATTTAATGAACTCAGAGTTTGGAGGGAACTCGCGCTCACCTCGTATATTTTTAAAATACTGCGAGAAAAATTGTATAATGCTGAAATATATGAGAGATATGTGTGTGCACTCCGCACACTAAACTTAATAGCTTGTGAGACGGACCTGTTTTGTTGTACACTTATAGTGAATTCACGAAGACAACATTGTTTAAACAAATTTGTTTGACAAATTTGTTACAAAAATTAAATAATTAATAAAAATCAGTTAGAGAGCTACACTATCGCATTAAGTAATTAATCCTGTAATGATAGTTGTAAGTTTTTTGTCTACCGACTTAAGTCTACATTCTTCAATTCGCAAATCAGCAGGCAAAAAATACGGTCGAAATTCCGAAAACAAATAGAATGAGCCCTAAGTCGCTTTGAGTAGTGTATATAATATATCTAAAAGCAACATAATCGACATGATCACCTCGTATCGTGATGACCATAATAAACAAAAAAGAGTAGCTTTTGATACCTAGAAAAAACGCTGTTTGCGATCAAGCTACGTCGTTTTGTAATAAAGTCAATAACAAATCTTTCGAATGTTCAAACATGTTATTAATATTCTAGGCAGACGCTTCTAGTATTCTGTAGTTATATTAATTTTCTTAGCAGTGGCTGCTCTACCGACCTTTTAAACGCCTGAGAATTTAGACTCGGAGTTTAATTCAAAAAATACGTGTGGCACTCGGTGACTGCCGCGGTAAAGCTATTGCATAGCATTTTTTATCAACTTATGCAATTATAATTATTTATTTATTTTATTTATGCAGTTAAGCCTTTGATATTAAATCAAGTTACACTTTTTGAGCGTGGTGACCGATAAGAAAACAATTTTTTTTTCTCTTATTGAATAAGTGAGAAGTTAATATTGTTTAAAATATTTTTAATATCTTACAACACATGTAGGTTATTCAGGAATTTTTATCATTGAGTTAGCAGCTACTGTACACGCACGCAAATACCGTGCCGAAGTCTGCCGAACTGAAACGACGTTAGATGATGCACGGCTTTCAACGCCACACCTCCGTGCCCGTCGGAGTGGGGAGCGTGAGGTTTTTTTTCGTTACGGAATTTCTGGATTCGGTCCCCGCGCTCAAGGCCCGCGATAGAAGCTATGCAATAGCTTAAAATTTTGATTATCAGTAAATAATACGAGCGTTCAAAAAACGAGAATGTTCTACATGAGACACGTATATGTTTTAATGTTTCTAAAGCTAGTGGCAATCAAGTAATCTAGGACCGGTATTCAAAGACAATCTCAAGTTTCACAACGGCAAAATTTAGAGTTTGTCTCCATGCTGAGCACAGACCTCTTTCAATTTCTGAGTTTAGAGTTTTAAAGAAATTTCAGAGAGAATGTTTTATTTTTCAGACATGCCGGTTTCCTCACGATGTTCACCTTCACCTCAGATCATGTGGTAAATCACCACTTGAAATTCTAATTAACAACTTCTTTGTGCCGGCGGGGTTCGAATTCGGTTTGCTCTTGTACTCAAATTTCTGGTTATCCGCTTAGGACCTAGTGCTGGCTTAGCACGCACTGTGCGGTGAATGAAAACTTTGTAAGGAAACCTGCATGTCTGAGAAAAAAAATCAAAGACACGTAAAGTCTGTAACTAATACTAAATTCTCTCAGAAGTGAAAGGTCTGTGCCCAGGAGGGAGACCTAGCTCAGGATCTAGTAAATTACCGCATCCCGTATCCTTAAATAAAAATTAGGCTCTGTATATAACATTGTTTGTATAACAGTGTTTTCGCACGTTTCGTTATCTGTTATCTTCTTATGATCGCTTGGTACATCAATTACAAAAGATATGGAAGTGCCACACCAACATACCCACGTTGATGAATCTGAATACCGGTAATACTACTATGTCTTCAACAGCAATCACAAAAACATTATTTAAGTGAACATTGAAGAGTTGTGGCTGCTTAGTGGCATGGCGTGCACTTACGCTGTAAAATTCAGTTACTAAGCGAGCAATCCGGGTTCGAACCCTGCCAGCACTAATGAAACTATTAATTGAAATTTTAAGTGATGATTTAACACATTATGGCGCAGAAAAACATCGTGATGAACATCGACGACATGTACAATCCGCCAACACCTCCTAAATAACCCTCTTTGATATGTGGCCCGTGCCCAGGCGTGGGACGTATATAAAACTACTGTAGTAATAAAACTCCATGTCATAACTTACCGACAGGCTCATGGCGTGTGTACGCGAAGTAATTTCCGTCAGTGGGCAACACGAAGCCGTGGTTCTTGTCGGCCCAGCCCGCGTAGTACCGCAGGTTCTTGGACAGTGCAGCCACATCACCGTAGTAAGACGCCAAGTACGGTTTGCCATTGTCGAGCGTTTCTAAACTCTAAACATAGATATTACATTTATATTGATTTTTATAGTAAAAAATGTCTTTTGTCTGATTTTTTTTTGTCTAACCATCGTCGGCTCGTATTTTAAATTATAATGTAAACAGACATAATTGATTTATAATAAGTAATAACATAACATGACGTTAAAGAGGCAACATGGGGAATGTTGCCTCTTTGTCATTGTGTTGCATCATACCATGGAGTACATAATATTATACCGTGGAGAAGCCTCTTTATTTTGTAGGCAAACTTACAAAAAGTTTAGGAGCTCAACTAAATTCCGTTGTAAGTGAGTTCATACCCCATTGTCTTATCTAACAAAATGTAAAGGCTTTTTCGAACTTTTTTAAATTCCATTGAGTATTGCTAAAAGACCGAACACTGAAGAGTAATGGACGACACACACGGTCAGTTCAACTGATCATTCCAACTGATCAGTTGAACTGACCGTGTGTGGCGACCATAATAACAGATAAAACCATTCATTGCAATAGACCTGACATTACCGTTCACGATAAAACAAATAAAACAGTTTACCTGATAGATATAGCAATACTAAACTCACATAACATACAAGCTACAATATCCGAAAAACTAAGTAAATATCAAGAACTTGCCATAGAATTAAAACTCAATAAAATGCACAAAATGTTTACATCATCCCGATAGTTCTCTCATCCACCGGTATTATACTCCTCATGATCAAATTTTAAAAATAACGTATATACGCTACAGAAATTACTGTCATAAACTTGACCGGAAGTTTAAAAATAATTATGAAAGGAGAAAATTGGATAATGCAAAAAATAACCCGAAAATGCTGTGGAAAAATATTAAATCAATTTGCTATGTTAATAAAGATAATACGGATGACACACATAAACTTACAACTATTGCGTCCTCCCCTGTAGAATCTGCTAATTTTATTAATGATCACTTTTCTAGTATAGGCAAAAACTTGGCTGTAAATTTAAAAAACTCTGCCCTTCCTATAGTAAATAGTTACATGACTAAAATGCCAACCCCAATGAATTCTTTTGTTCTTCTAGATACCGATCCGTAGGAAATAAATTCGGTCATAAGCAATCTCTAATGAGTCTGCCCCAGGATGGGATAACATTCCTACATCATTTATTAAAATGGCCAGACACACCCTTACACCTATAATTTGCCATATCTGCAATCTTTGCTTTAAAAGTGGCCGATTTCCCACAACATTTAAAAGGGCATTAGTAACCCCTATACACAAAAGTGGAAGTAAAGATGATGTGGACAACTACAGACCAATTTCTGTGCTAATAGTACTATCAAAAATACTAGAGAAACTAATAAACAATAGATTGAAAAATATCTCATAGATAACGACCTGCTCTCTAAAAACCAATTTGGTTTTAGAAATGGAATTTCTACTCAGGACGCTGTGTTAGCTTTAAATGAAGAAATAAGTGAGCAACTGGGCTCTGGTAACAAATGTCTCGGAGCCTTTTTGGATTTGGCCAAGGCGTTCGACACCGTGTCTGTTCCTATCCTGTTAAACAAACTATATAAATATGGTATAAGAGGTCTGCCTCACGCCCTTCTAACAGACTATCTTACCGAACGTCAGCAACAGCTCAAGCTTGGTGAATATCTTAGCCGTCCATCAAATATCTCTTATGGTGTCCCTCAAGGTAGCGTCCTTCGGACCTACTCTATTTTTAATCTATGTCAACGATCTATGCAATTTAAGCCTACAAAATTGTCAAATATACACCTACGCAGATGACACTGCTCTCATTTTTAACGCAAAATCATGGGAAAATTTAAGGATTATTGCTGACTCCGGAATACACCAAATATCTAACTGGCTAAGATCGAACCTTCTGACCCTTAACATTAACATTCATACCTTTTACTATGCGGAAAAATACACAACCTAATTCTAAATTTTACCTAACAGTTCATACCTGCCATAAACCATATTTAAATAGCTATAATAGTTGCACATGTGAATAAATCACTAGGTCTAGTACCATCAAATATCTCGGTGTAACTATTGATCAGCACCTTACCTGGAGTCAACACATTGAAAACATTGCTGACAGGATAAGGAAACTAACATGGGTATTCAAAAAACTCAGGTGTGTTGCAAATGAAACAACTCTTATCACCACCTACAAAGTTCTAGCGCAATCGGTAATGAGTTATTGCATACCTGTTTGGGGTGGTGCAGCAAAAACACATCTAATAGGACTAGAAAGAGCTCAAAGAGCTCTAATTAAGGTGATGTTCTTGAAACCGTTTCGATTTTCAACTTTTGAACTACATAAGTCTTACAAATTGCTTACCACTCACCAGATGTATATATTGAACTGCATTTTAAAAATGCATCGACATTTACCTTTTATACCTCATCAGACACCAAAACGTAGGAGTACCAAAATTTGCAATGTACCACAAAATAAAACAAAGTTTAAGCAAAAGCAATACGAGCTAAACTAAAACTATTACGAGGAAGGCTAAACTACAAGGAAACTGAACAATTTATTACATAACTTTTATACTTCGAACAGCCACACCAATTGTTAAAGCACTACTCACACAACCAAACAAACACACACACACAAACACACGCACGCACGCACGCACGCACGCACGCACGCACACACACACACACGCACACACACACACACACACACACACACACACACACACACACACACACACACAAACGCCTGCACGCTTTGTATTCATGCTTATCATGTAATTATTATTATATTCCAAATTTCATTTACTATGCTAGATCTTGCCTTGCTTTTTGTTATTTATTGATTAACATTGTACTGTCTTGGTGGATGAGCGGGGTACCCAAATAGGTTCCCAACCTAGTACAGGGGCCCTTGAGACTGGTTTAAAATGTACATTGTAAATCAATAAATCATTTGTTCATTCTCATTTTTAATCTATACCAAAGTCACTCACACAAAGCCTTAAAACTTTAAACATGCCTACTCATCTCATACACTTCCAATCTGTTTCTTTAATAACTTCCAATCTGTTTCTTTAATAAGTTTTGTAAACAGTGTGTACACAACATTGCTCTAAATGTATAATTTACTTTGAAAAAAAAGTTCCGCTGGGTGCTTTCTTGCTGATTCGTCCCAGGACAGAGGTATTTTTTCAGAACCAGTGGTAAAAGTTAAAAAATTACTTTCAACAAGAATTACTCATAATCTATATTGAATAAAAAATATTTGTGGATGTAGGTACTGAAGATATTTTGCCTAATAAAACACGAAGTTTTTATTGTTTTATTATTTTGTATTATGTTATAGTAACTACAAAATATTTTTTATATTAATCAAATAAATAATGCAGTGTTAAACCATGGAAAAATACTTAGAATGCAAGCCTGGCATTTGAATAAATACGACCCCTTGTTCTTTTTATCTCAGAAACGAGTGTTTGTGGTCTCAGCATGGTTATCTCACATTATTTATCGGAGCTCTTGCAAAGACAGAGATTGTAATGACATTTAGTCCAGGATACATCGCCCATTTTTGCACGTGATTACTATCAAGCTAATTTTCCGTCAGTAGCTTTATTTTGATGAAACGCCCAATAATTTCCTGTACGAAACTCTCGATTGTGGTATCTAACAGAAGTAGCAAGGATAAAATATGTTGATTTGATGATTCTCAAATATTTATTACTAACTGATTTTTTTTTTGTTAAATCTCAAGATAATTATCTAAATTATTCGAAAACATATTTGTCCTACAAAATCTATGGCTTGATCTAAGAGTCCCCTCTATCGAATATGTATCGATAACGAGGTCATCATAAATGACTACTAACCAGCTGATTTTTTTTGTTTTTACTTAGTTAATATTTATATAATTTAACAGACATATTATCCTACAAATTGCGTGGTACGTTATCCTGGTCCTACGCTCAGAAGTTGTTAATACCACAAGACCATTTTTTTCATTACTAACTGTAGGACAAAAATATTACATGATAGGTTAGTGTGTTCTCTGCCCAAATGAAACATCGTCCTACAAGAAAACTGGTATGTATTATTAGCCCGACAAGAATTGTCATTATTTCGTTTTTCTATCTGTAAAATAAGAAAGATGTAAAATAAGAAGAAAAAAAGCTTTTTTAAAATTTAAATAACTTTATTTTTAATAAACTTGGTACAAAAATTTATGTATTTATATATAAATAAAAAAAGGAGTTAATCTTCATCTGATAAATCTTCGCTACTAACATCGCTGTCATCTTCTACTTCACTTTCCTCACTTGTAATATCTGACTCTGAAATAACATGAAAAAATTAAGTAAATTATATTATACAAATAAATTATATAACTAACAAATAAAAAAATTATTTAATTAACTAACCGTGAAGTGCATGGCAATGGTTCCGGTTCTACTTTTTCAGCAGACGTTAAAGATATCGAGGAATCAATGATTCCAGTAGATTAAGACGCTGATGATGTTGAAGCTGGCTCAGTGCTGTGTATGAGAAATTATTAAAAAAAATTAAAAATTGTTTATTTGAGAAACATGCAAATAAATACAGTATCTACATAAATATCACAGAGCATCATCGATATAGAAAAAATTATTCCGTATTAAATTAATATTTAGTCAAATAGTCATACAAAAATATAAATTTAAATGACAAAAAATTAAATAAGAAAATATGTAAAATATAATATACTATCAAAAATTATTGTGTAAAGAATTTAACAATAATACAATGCTACAATAGAATGTTACAATGCTAACGCTCGATTTTACATAATTACGTGAAAATATGAACTTAATAAATTATTTTTCATTAATTTTAAAAATAAAGTATATAAATATTCGATCGACTTACCTTTCATAAGACACCTTTCTCTCTTTTTCTCTTTTCTCTCTAAAAGTATAACAGTAAAGACCTTTTTCTCTTTTCTCTCGAAAAGTAGGGTTTTCACAAAACAAATTACACAAAAAACACTCCATAATTATTTTCCAGCACAAAAAACATTTCTTGAAATAATTTCTCAAGACAAAATAAAACACGTGGTCGACTGAGAAAATGTTTGCAGGCTTTATGTTATTATGCAGGTTTTATGGTCGACACTAACGTGGGATATCTAATACGGAGTAAGCAATGCTCTGCGCATGCATACCGCCGTACCGGTGTGACTCAGCTGTAGTAGCAAAATGCAGAAACCCAAGCGACACAAATTTTTTTACTACCTCTGTTAGCTACCACAATTGAGAATTTTCACATAGGAAATTGTTGGGCGACTCATCGAAACGAAGCTATTCACGAAGATTCAGCTTGATAGTAATTATTTTTACATCAAGGATCTGTACTACTACTTTTGAGCGTAGAACCGGGATAACGTACCACGCAATTTGTAGGACAATATGTCTGTTAAATTATATAAATATTAACTAAGTAAAAACAAAAAAAAATCAGCTGGTTAGTAATCATTTATTCAAAACCAATTTCGAATAATTTAGATAATTATCTTGAGATTTAACAAAAAAAAATTCAGTTAGTAATAAATATTTGAGAATCATCAAATCAACATATTTTATCCTTGCTACTTCTGTTAGCTACCACAATCGAGAGTTTCGTACAGGAAATTATTGGGCGTCTCATCAAAATAAAGCTACACACGGAAAATTAGCTTGATAGTAATCACGTGCAAAAATTGGCGATGGATCCTGGACTAATTGCGTAACAACTTGAAATAAGTAATCATTATTGTGGCATGATGAAAGAAGTATGCAAACAATTCGTGTTATTATTGTTTATGATATTTCAAATACGAGTTCGTGATTAAGGAAACAAATATTCACTTTTTTCCCAAGCCGTTATTGATAATAACATAGGTACAAATAAGTATAAAATAAGTCTTTAATTTTTTTAAAGATAGCCAACGTAGTTTGAAATTTATTTTTTCATACAAAATTAAAAAACAGAAATGCCTATCCGGTACAAAATAAACTTACAAAAGTTTTTCCATGTACGAGTACAGGATTTAATTTACGTAGGGTTGCAGCACATATTTATTATATTGTTCGTAGAAGTAACGGTGAATAAGAGCACACCTTCTAGTATCCTCGATTGAAAATTAAAGTGCTGTGTTGAGATCTGTTGTCACCCTTGAGGACAAATATGTGAAGAAGTGGTCTTCAGTTCCCGTAACTCACCATCAATAACTGAGAACTCACTATACAAAACATAGCAGCGTTATGCTGCTACCTGCTATTTTCACTCTCCAACCCTCTCGAGCTGACACATTCGTACCGCAGCCAAAATAGCTAGCCTTGAGGTACCTAAGGGGTTTAGCGCTCGATGTAAATTTAAACTGTTCATACTCGATATGTAAACATATCATCATGATTATATGACATTAAATAAATAATAATAGTGGTTAGTATCATGTGGCGTTTTAACTGCTTATTAATAGAAACATTTGCTTTGAATCAATTTTTTATTTATTAAAAATTACTCTTATGGGTTTTTATTTTCTTGCCAGGAATACCTCATTTCCTTTACAAACGATCCGATTATATATAGTATACATTTGCCGTGTATTGAGCCGTGGTAGCTCAGATGGTTAACGCTCGCTGTAAATATAACAGAACGCGAGTAACCCGGGTTCGATCCTCGCTGGCCACCAATGAAAAGCCGCAAAATTGTTAATTGCAATTTTAAGTGCTGATTTACCACGTTCTCGGTGGTGAAGGAAAAAGGAATCGTGAGGAAACCTGCATGTCTGAGAAATAAAAATAATAAATAAAATGTATATCGAAGACATATGAAGTTCGCCAACCCGCAATGGTGCAGACCGGCATTCTTCATTACCCTTAAAAGTAAAAATCCTCTCAGAAGTGAGAGGTGGCCTGTCCCGCGCAGTGGGACGTATAATACGTTGTAACTTTACTTTTATAGTGGCTCTATCACCTATACAAATATATTATATAATTGATTATGTGAATTTCATAAAAATTACTCAAGGAAATAATAAATACCAGGAAAATCTTAAAGTATTGAAAATATGGCGTTTTAAGAGAAAAAAAAATCAAAAAATTGCCAGACACAAGATTATAAACATTATCATACAGCTAAAACACAAGTATTATGCAATATCACAAGTGATTTTGACTTTGACCTTGGCATTAAGAAGTCGACGCGACAGCACAATTATTTGATGTCATGAACCTGTTACGAATATCAAAGTAGCTACGTATCTATCTAGTCTTAGAAAATTTATACTATTTGTATGTTAAATCATATTTCAAAAATTTTATAATATTTGTAATTACTTATTCTAATTCCCCACCATCGGTTTTCATCGGTCGGCCGTGCGGTGTGTAATTTGTACCTAGGAGAATGCAGACTCTATAAGGATCTTGAGGGTATAGTAGGGTTTTGTACGTGGTAGAGCCACGCTGCAGCTATATTATAGTTGTAGCACGAATGGGTAGGCTCAACTAGGGCAGGACCACGCTCTCACAGAATGCCAGCGTAATGCTGTTATTTCGTATGGTGAGTGTAGAGAACTGGAGATCCTTTTTAAAAGAATCGAGGCATTCCATCTTAGTCCTCAGGGCTGGCAGCGCATTTGCATGTTGATTCTTCATTGAGGATAAATGTGGATGTCTATGGTCCACAGCATCAACTTACTATCAGGCGGACTGTGTATGTGATCGTTTGTCACCCAATTCTAAAAAAAAGTTCCCACTTTTCGCGGAAAGAGTCCTTAGAACTATAAAATTATACTCAAAATTATTTTTCCTTCGCAATATATACTCGCTTGGACTATTTAAGTACGTTTTTCAGACCAGTGAAAAAAAATTAGTAAAACTACCTGTAGGTGCCTAAGTAGTCTAAACTCGCAGCCCCTTTTAAACTTTCAATTATTTCAACGTAGTAATAATGGTTATGGAACCATGTTAGCCCTAATGAGCTACAATTTTTCTGAATGGTTCCTCGTTTGATTGCATACTATGATGCAATCAAACGAGGATACGAAGAGGAACGATACACTTATACATTCTGTGTAAAATTATGTTTTACGTTATCGTAGAAGATGGATGACGACCTGCGGAGTTTCTTTCGCCGTTTCTTCTCCGGTCCGAGAAACCCAATTTCGAAACGGCCATAGATTTAGGGTATGTTCCGAAACGTTTCCAGTATACTGCCTAATACAAATGACGTCATTAATTGACGCCACATTGTACTGGCGTGATTTTTAATTGTGTATACGCGGAATGAAGCATGCGAGAATTAGTTTGTATTTATTCAAATACAAAAAAATATAGAATAATTGCTGGTATCACCATTAGGAGGATATAATGAATTTTGGAGTACAAACGAAATAATCGCCAACACTTTTCCAATATGACGCAAATGTACGATATCATATACTGTTCATTGTTTTGAAACGAATCACCAGTATGGCGTCGATTTGTGACGTCATTTGCATTGGCCAGTACACCGGGTTTTATTATGGAACATACCCTTAAATTACGATTAAAAATAAAAAACATACCCTTAAATTACGACCAAAAATAAAAAAACTGCGGTTGTCGACCCGCTTGCCAAGCGTGGCAACTATAGCAAATATGCCCCCTACGAGGGCTGCACTAAAAGTATCGGGAATGGAATATTTCCACTGTTCCTGTCATATTAAAATCTTTTTAATTGAAAACTCCTTGGTTTTAAAAATTGAATACCATTTATTTATTTAAAAAAAGATTGTCGGTCTTGTCACAAGAGTTTGTCAAACTTGTTTAGTCGTTGAGAAAATGGAATTAACTAGAGAAAATTCAAGAGCGATGATTTATTATGACTTTCGAAGTGGTTTAACACAAAAACAGTGTGTTGACCGGATGATTTCTGCATTTGGTGATGAAGCCCCATCCAAAACCACCAAATTCAAAACCATTTATCGCTGGTTTGCTGAATTTCAACGTGGACGTGTCAAGCTCAGTGATGATCTCCGTCAAGCTCGTCCAAAAACTGCAGTCACCCAAGAAAACGTTGATGCTGTGCGTAAGCCACTGACCTATATACAAGTACGCTGGACTGGCTATACACCGTGAAATGATGAAGCGATTTGATTTCCGCCATTTTGGCGCTGACATCAGAAGTGCACGTCCACGGAACTAATACTAGGGATAAGACAGTGTACCAAATTATATCGATAAAAATTCTATACCTTATCTATACCTAAATAAATAGAATGCACTCTATGGATAGATGGACTCTACCCGTAATGTCCTTTATATTTATGTATCATATCATTATCATTCATCATCATTAAAACCCTTCACAAATCCACTGCTGAACATAGGCCTCCCCCAAGGAATGCCACAAAGCACGGTCCTCAGCTACCTGAATCCATCAAATTCCTGCATGTGCAGGTTTTGACTCCATCTAGTGGGGGAACGTCCTACACTTCACTTGCCAGTACGAGGCTGCCACTCGAGAACGTTTTTTCCCCATCGGTATTCGGTTCTTCGAGCTAATATGGCCGGTCAATTGCCACTTCAGCTAACTAATCCATTAGGCGATGTCAGTCACTCTGCTGCAGATATCCTCATTCCTAAGTTTGAACCCCTGAGTATAGCCCTCTTCATAGCTTGTTGAGCGACTTCGAGCTTCCTCATACGGCCAGCAGTGAAAGATCTCGTCTCAGATCCATATTTCATCACTGGCAACACGCATTGGTTGTACAATCTAGTTTTGAGGTATTCCTGACGAAAAGATGTATTGTAATCTCCCGAACGCTGCCCAGCCGAGTTGAATCCGTCGATTGAGCTTCGACCGACAGGTCAATCGATGTACCTACCTAGTCGGACTATTTGTCTCAGTAAAAATACTCATCAACAACTTCAGCTAAGTGCTCCCAAAAACCACAGGCATAGATGTGACATGGACATTACACACGACTTTTGTTTTGGCTATGTTCATCTTAAGACCTATCCGTTGGGAGACACTATTGAGGTCATTGAACATAGTGCGTAGGTCCTCCAGCGATTGTGCCATAAGGACTATATTGTCGGCAAATCGAAGATGAGTGACGTACACGAAATTGACGTTAATACCGTATCCTTTCCAGTCCAGTAGGTTGAAAATGTTTTCCAATGCAGCGGTAAAGTATTTCGGGGATATTACGTGACCCTGTCTTACACACCTCTACAGTTGGATTAGTTTTGTACTCTGGTTCTGTACTCGGATAGCCATCATAGCCCTTAGACCATTCAACTAAAAAAATATTAAGATTAAACTAAGTACACAAAATAAAAATAAAAACATAATTTCTAGAATAATTTATTGTCAACTGTTCACTTTGTTTTAGTATTATAAAAAACAAATCAGCTGCTATAATAACGCCTTTTGTAATCAACTACAGGTCTGTCTATTGACAGTAAAATATTTTCTACTATATAAAAATTTATGTTTGTTCCTATTCTACGATGCCATACCGTTCATTAGATTGCGGTAAAACTTAGTCAACTTATTGGTTGCACTTGTGAGAAGGTTAAACGCATGGTACAATTAACTGACACTAGGTGGCGTGCGTATTATACTGGCTATTTATTTGAAAGTTATAGAAAGTTCTATATCATTCTATTTCAATGATTGTATTATCATTCCTAATTATACAATATAACTGTTCCACATTTTTAACGATATTTCCACAATTATTTCTTCTGCGGCAGCAATGCGCCGGGTATGAGCTAGTAAGATTATATAAAAAAATATAAACTTTGAATTACATAGTTATCAGTTATTTACAACGTCATTTTCGAAATTAAAATTACAATATTAAAAAAAACTGAAATTATCAATTACCGAGCCCGATATGTGAATGGAGCCAGGGAAAAACGAGCACTTGGAAGCATCAAGTGGTGCAGCCTCACCAAAGTCGCGAAAAACAGTCGAGTGGCGCATCGCCAATCGCCATTCCAACACTCCTCTTCCAGCAGTACAGGGAGAGGAATCTCCTCTAGCCGCAGCCCACTAACACACATCCAACGTGACTCGACAGCGACCTTTTGACACTTGGCTATGGCCCTTGAGTTTGGTGGAAAATGAGGAAAGAAGAAATAAAAAATCATTCGAAATTATAATCTAATACTTAGTACTTGGTAGTTGGTAGTGCTTGGTACTGGTACCACCAGAAAATATTGTCGGTATACTGCACTTTTTCCTAATAGAACAGTCGTCTGTGAAATGTTTGGAACAAATATGATCATTTTGTTTCGGACGTCAATTCACAATATTTATGATATTAAGCCATAATTTTAGTCTAGGTTCAGTTGGAAACCTGTTAATTAATAAACATTTGATAATCATCTGTTGTTGGTGACGTTGTTTGTTAACAGATATGGGTAGGAAAAAACATAGATAAGTATTATAGACAAGGAACTCGACAACCCTATTGAATTATATTGTTTATCAAAACTCAGTAATATACAGCTAAACATGTTGGTATATATGATATTAAGATTAGTAACAAATTTCTAAGTACTCATATTATCAAATAGTTTTAATTTGTTTAATATTTATTGCAAATTCACTAACTTGTGAAATGTTATACCACTTCCCTTTTGGTAACGAGTTTTACAGATTACGCACCCTCTCATTATTAATGAAAATAATTCTTATTATGTAATTAATATTATACACAATCAAATAACATAAAATACTTTCGTTTTTTAGTTTAAAAGTTCAAAATACAGACTTATTAAATATGACACCACTTTGGCATATGTCAATTTTATTTTTCAAGACATCCTTTAGCGGCGCTTCAAATTGGCACAGTCATTTTGTATGGTATAGCCAGTCCAGCGTACTTGTACATATAGAGGTCAGTGGCGTAAGCTGATTGAGGAAGATCGGCATGTGACATACCGCGAAATTCAGGCAACTTTAGACATTGGCATGAGTCAAATACAAATAATCTTGCATGAACAATTAGGTGTAAAAGAGTTGTTTTCCCGATGGATACCGCATTCGCTCTGTGAAGAGCAAAAAGCGGATCACGTTACTTGGTGCGCCAGAACTCTCGAAAGATTCCACGCAGGATCCTCAAATGCTGTATACAACATCGTATCAGGTGACGAATCCTGGATATACGCGTACGAACCCGAAACAAAAAACCAGTAACGAGTTTGGGTGTTCGAAAATGAATTAAAGCCAACAAAAATTGTTCGTTCACGGAGTGTTGCAAAAAAAATGGTGGCCACGTTTGTCTCCACAACCGGCCATGTTACGACTATTCCTCTTGAGGGACAAAGAACGGTTAATGCAGAATGGTATGCTAGCATTTGTTTGCCACAGGTCGTTTCTGAACTCCGTAAAGAGAACTGCAACCGCCGCATCATCCTCCATCACGACAATGCGAGTTCTCACACCGCACACAGAACAAAAGAGTTTTTCCAGACGCAAGACATCAGAATTATAGACCATCCGCCGTACAGCTCCGACCTAAGCCCTAATGATTTCTATACTTTCCCTAAAATAAAGAATAAATTGCGTGGACAGAGATTATCATCACCTGAAGAAGCTGTGGACGCCTTCAAAACGGCCATTTTGGACACCCCAACTTCCGAATGGAATGGTTGCTTCAATGATTGGTTCCATCGTATGGAAAAAAGTGTCAAATTTCGCGGAGAATACTTCGAAAAGCAATAAATACATTTTTAAATAGTAATGTTGTGTCACTTCCTTGAATCCCGAAATTTTCAGTGCCGCCCTCGTACGAGGCAATCTACGGGTCAGGCCTATGTTCAGCAGTGGACTTTAATACGATGCAACGGTAACGGTAGATTTAAAATGATGACTGACAAATTTTTTTTCTTACGTCGGAAATATAAATATATAATATTATTTTAAAATAATTAATATCATTTGTAAACGATGGTTTTCCCAGGGCAAAAGTCCCTGTAAACCAAGGACATCCTGTTTCACAATGGTTTGAGGAGGTGTCCTTGGTCTGTGAGTCTGACGGCGCAAAACTCGATTTTCGACACTTTTCTAATGATCTACCCGATTACTTGATTGATTTGACGCTAGCTTATTGAATAATGACTTAAATGCTTTAAAAGTCGGCTTCTAACTATTACTGAAACTCGCCTCTCTACACCCTTAACTGATTACGCAATGCTGCACCTGGTCGCCAGTTTTTTAGAAGTGGGAAACAAGCACACAGTCCATCACTCGATGGTAACTCTGGATACTCGTAATTAGAAGATGGGGTTCCGTGGCCGGAGGCACAGCTTCTTTTACTAGAGGGTAAACTGCGTAAGCAACAAGTTGAGATCACTTTTGTGCTCCACAGAAAAGGTCTGACCTGAAGAAGCTGTTGAGCTGCTGAGGGTGCAGAAATAAGAGCTTAACATAGGGCTATGGGAATATATCCACCTTTTGGACGAGGAATACAGGGTACTTGGTAACCATTTCTCTGGACGATCCATCGGCGGAGGCTATCCCATCAGAAAGTGGCATCGTCATCTTTGCTTTGGAGAAAACAATCATTACAATCTGTGTGGGATTGTGACACAAATAGAGCAACAATCGCCATAAACCCTAACCCTGGGACTTCGTGGGCATCTGGGATAGCATAGATAATGTTAGGGACCTCCATCATGGAACAACAACCTCCACTGCTATAAACCAAGGCTAAGAGGGGTGGGGAAAAGGGGGCGGGGGGGAGTAAAATTGCAGTGAGGGTCGAATTCGTTAGCAGAGGACGACTGACGAGTGTGAAATATACCTGCCCTGGGTGGGCATCCCATTACAATTGACTCGGAAAGTAGAACAAAAGTCCTACAATGAAGTCCATATGCTTTAGTGGAGTACTGATTTGCAGTGAAAACATCAACATTACTCTAATACAACAGGCTGTGTGGCTAATGGCCCAGTTTTGGTATTAGTAGTTGGTTATAAAATCTAAGGGCTTAACAGTTCCAGAGCTTTGCAATGATATAACTTACAGTGTAAACTAAAGTTTGCAAAGCAAGCTAGACAAGAAGATAAGATCTAATTTTGACTATTGCATAATAACATCATAGCCAGACAAATAACTGGCTGGCCGGATAGCAGTAAAACTGAATATATGGTACCACAAATATATAAATAATAAATACATATAGTATATAATATTAAGCATACTTGTTTTTTTATATAGGATAGAGTGACAATCAAGCACACAGTGCACCTGATAGTTAGTCGTTGCTGTGGCCCATAGACATCTATCCTCGATTATGAATCAAAATGCAGATGCATTGTCACCCGTGAGGACAAAGATGGAATGCCTCATTTCCAGTAAAAAGGGTCTCCGGTTCTCTACACTCACCATACGTAAAACAGCAGCATTAAGCTACTATTTTATGCTGGTATTCTGTGAGTGGTACTTCCCCAGTCGAGCCAACCCATCGTGCTACAACTATACTACTAATATAAGTGCAGCATGGCTCTACAAAATATAAATTGAATATACTATCTCATTACAAAATAGTTTTTTTATCTAATGAAAGTATCTTAGCTGTAGCACCACAGTCTTCATGAAATTTGACATTTTCTATCAAACACTTTTGTTTAAAATGTATTACCAAAGAACTTCTTTCATGAGATAGTTTTTAGTTCAAAGCTGAATCTAAAATATTAAATATTTCTTGTAATAACAATAAACATAAGTTTAAAATAAGAACATCACAAACCTATACAACTTTGGAAAACTTCTAGGTAAGATGATATAAGAAGAACTAGGAACTTTTGAAAACATTAACCTAATTTAATGTATTGAGTTAGAGATGCGAAACCCACTAAAACAATTATTTCAATTTGAGTTAAAATTTAAGAGTATAAACAAAGGTATATGAAAGTTTGTTTAGACATGAAAATTGATATATAATATGTACTTACAGCTAAATAAACTTTATCCCTGTCAACAAGATCAGCCAACCTGTTGAGCAAGTAGCCTCGCTCTGAAGCATCCATTCGCCTCCATGGGGATCCAAATCTATACAAATCGAAACACTAGTTTTATCTCAAGATAGCTTTTGAATGTTATCATGTTAGTGAGTTGTGAAACTTAATACAACTTTGGACAGACTAACTTTTTTTCTACAATCATTTTATGGCATTTATTTTTCCATTCATTCATTATCATTACATGCCTCATAGGCCCATATGGAGTATACTTGTCATATTTAGCATGCTTGGCAGGATGTTTGTTGGTTAATTAATCTTTTTAAATTGAGTACTGAGCAGGAAGGTGCTGCTGCCTATGTTAATAAATATACCTCTGTATTTTCAGATAAAATAATAGACATTACAATTAAGATATAGACAGTAAAATTAAGATAAAATGTCAGAATTCAGACAGTCTAATTATTGTGTAATTACTTGACACAGAATTATGATCACATAGGTGAAGGCCACATATGAACCTTAGAGCGAAAACCTAAAGATGCTAAATTTCATTTAACTCTTTCAATATATTCAATGTATTTGGAATTTAATTTTTAATACCTGAATGCATCTTTCGCAGCTTTAACAGCCTTATCCACATCTGCTTTGCTAGCCTGTTGTACTTCAGCAATTACCTTTTCAGTAGCTGGATTTATAGTTGGGAATGTCTTTCCATCTGATGACTTTACCCATTCATTGTTTATAAAGAGCTGCAAAAAGGGTAAAAATCAGTTAGTATTAATTCTTAAGAAAACACCCTACACATTCATCTTAAACTTCAGATCTTAATCGGATAAGCAGCATAATTTGTTTTTGTGTGGGCCATAATAATAGTTTTCTCTTTCTCTCTCTATCTCACACACAGTTCTCTCAGTTCTCCATTCACTAACAACCTTCTTTAACAAGCATGGCATATCATATTCAGAAATTCTGAATTTAATATCATATTTGCTATGAAATTTACAGGAGAAAGGTTAAACTGATTTTACAGTAGGCACTTGCTAATGCTCTTTTCAGGGAAGAAAATTGTTGATAGGCAAAATCATTGGAGTATAATATAGCAAAAAAAGAAATACAAATATAATGTGATGTTCACATTTCAAATCAGTTTAATGTATAACAAATATATTAAACTGATTAATTTTTCTTTAAAATTTTTGATAATTATAATTTACATAATTATTAATTATCATTTGCTGTGTAGTTTCTGTGTAAGGAAGTTCACTACCCTACCTTATCTTGTGAGTTTTGTAAGAGGCAACAGAGGGAAAATTAAATAGGAGAGGGGCAGCAGTATCTTCCCAATAACAGCTCAAAAATAATAATAAAAATTGCAGTTACAAACCCGGTGCCTAGCATCCTCCAGACTGAATTTTGGTCTTGATGACCTGTCTCAATGAAGTATTCATTCATCAACCATTTATGCAGGGCAAGATTATAAAACACAAATGTATGCACAAGCATGGGTGCACTCTGTATTGTCGCGCCCTCATAGTCCTATGAGATAGCAATCGATATGACCGGAGACAGATCAGACACAGGGCTTTACATGCCCTCCGAGGCGTTTTGCGCTACAGGGATTTCGTGCGGAGGTATAACACCACTCACTTTCTGACTCTAGACTGCTACTGAGAATTTCTTGACAGGAAAATTCAATGCCTAATTTTTTCGCTTGATATGAGATTCGAAACCCAGGCCCTAACGACCAGCAGCTGCCTTTACGACCACTTGACCAACGAGGCAAAAGAGGGATCAGTTTCCATAGTGGAGTCTATCTTGAGCAGTGAACTTAGATGGACGGTAATAAATAAATGAAGGATCGATATCGTTTTAAATATATGTATTCACTGAGATAGACAAAGTTAAACATATTGTAAGAGTTTATAACGAACTGTTGAAGTACATGAATTATTTTAAGTGTAATTGGGAATACTTACCCCAGTGTACAAAATTTCCGGATTAGTTTGAGGTTGTGGCGCCGGCGCCGCTGCGGAAGCGAATTTAGCTTTTTGGATTTGTACAACTTTTACGAAGTTTCGTAACATGGTCAAAATAAAAAAATTTTAAGTGATTATATCTCTATTAGATTTCAGGTACCTACAAACACTTTTTTGAACAGAGTTTATTTGGCAACTAATTTACAGATTTACAGTCAGTCCAGCTCCAGCCCATAGATTACTGTATATATACTAGAGAGTCTAATGTATACGGAAAAGCCTTGGCCTTGGTCTAGCGGTGAGCATAGATTACTGTATATATCAGTTTAAACTTTAAACAAAGGTACTCTGTGGTATATATATGGCGATGAGTGAGGTTAGGGATGTTCCATGATCATCGATGTTAAAAATGAAATCATCGATGTTTTAACAACGATGTTGCCACATGACAAACATCGAAACATCGATGTAAATGAACCCATAATCGATTATCGGTAGGTTATTTTCAAAAGCTGGATCAACTCTTTATTAACAGAGAAACAGATTGAAAGGTACTTCTTAGTCGAAATTACTATCTCTTCAATGCCAAACCACATGACCAAACCACCGAAGCATTCCTTTCTTAATCCTGGTCACAACATCATCTTGCAAACCACACTCTTCTCTTATCACACTATTTCTCACCCTGACATTCAGATTCAGCCCCAACATACTCCCTAACGACCGCATTACTACTGCGTTGATTCTACTCTCGTGCTTCTTCTGCCACACCCAACTTTCACTACCATACGTTTAAGTAGGGACCAACACAGCATTGTGAATTGCCATACGTGCCTTTTTCGACACATTTCTTTGACTCTTCACAATAGAGTGCAGGGCCCCATTTACTCTATTTACCGCATTCACTCGTCGTTCTATATCCTTATCATATCTACCATCCCTGCCAAATACGCAACCCAAATATACAAACTCATCTACTTGCTCGATCAACTCCCCTTCTATTCTTATTTCACAAATCGTTTTACTTTCTTCTCTTTCAAAAACCATAACCTTCGTCTTACTTGCGTTCACTTTCATACCTTTTTCTTTTAATGATCTGTTAATTAATGTAACCATCATTTGCAACTCGGCCGCCGATTATCATCGGCATACAAAACGCATTTGACGGTTAACTCACCCATTCTTAATCCGCATTCTTCAACTTTCAAATTTTGCAAACAACTGTCCATAAATAGGTTGAACAGCCACGGGGAAGCCACACAGACCTGTCTGACACCTTTATGGATGTCAAACCAGTCCGAGTAGACCCCGTTGATCCTAACAAAAGCACTAGAGTCCCTATACAGAGACTCTAATGCTTGTATCAAGCCAGCGCTCAACCCAAATGAGTTCAGTGTTTGCCATAGCACATCCCTATCCACTCTGTCATAGGCCTTTTCCAAGTCCATGAACACGTGAAAAACCTTTTGGTTTTTGGCCATAAACTTCTCCGCGATCATGCGCATGGAAAAGACTTGATCTGTACATCCCATTCCCTTTTTTAAATCCCGCTTGCACATCCCAAATTTTTCCATTAGTTTCTTTCATGATCCTTTCAATCAGTACCTTAGCATATAGTTTTCCCACAATGCTAAGAAGGCTGATGCCACGGTAGTTTTTACAGTCCTGCTGCGACCCTTTTCCTTTATATAATGGGACTATCACGGCTTTGCACCGGTCTACCGGTACCCGCTTCAGTTCCTAGCATAAATTAAACAAGGTATGCAGCAGGCTTGCCACCACTTCCTCTCCAGCCCTTAGCATTATGAGTGAAACTCTATCATATCTGGCAGCCTTACCTGCTTTCATGCTTTTCATTGCTTTCATTATTTCATCTATACTTATCTCGCTATCGCTCTTTCCTCTTCTTTCGGAGTTTCTACATCATTTAGTTCACACGTTGTCTCCTCACTCATAAACACGCTTTCAAAATATTCCTTCCATCTCTTTAAACTCAAAACTTCATCATTCAGAATATAGCCATTCTCGTCTCTTGTAGCATTCATCACAGGCTGATTTGAATGTCCCCTGGCAGTTCTTACAAGTTTCCAGAACATTTTAATATTTGCCTGGAAGTTATCCGATATTCTTCTATCATTCTTATCCGTTCTTTCTTGCTTTTTTCCTTTCAACTACTTCTTTTACGCTATTATTTAGATGTCTAAAGACTGCCTTTTTTCTTTCAATATCATCATTCGTACCACTAGAATTAGCAGCCTTTGTTGCTAGTAAATGTAGCCATGCTCTGTTCTTTGCTTCAACTGCCATACGTATCTCATCATCCCACCATAACGTATTATTTTTCCTTTCATTCTTTCTCACTAACACTACATACTTCGGTAGCTGCATCCACTAAACCTTTCTTAACATTTTGCCATACATTCTCCAAGTCTAACTCCTTCATACATAATTCATCCAAACTACTTAGATTTTCTTTCAGTCTACATTTGAACTTGTTTTTTTCACCTTGATCTTGTAACCTTTCTGTTCTAATACGCTGTAACGCAGTGGTAGACACAGATAACCGATGGCGCCGACGCCTGAATAGACCATTAATTCGGCATAAAACCAAATAATGATCCGTTCCTACGTTAGAACCCCGGTAAACCCTTGTATCTACCACTGCGCCCCTCATTCTTTCATCCACAATTTTGCTTCCAAAACAACAAATCTATCATGCTTCTATCGTCACCTCTTTCCCAAGTACACATGTGAATCCTCTTGCGGCGAAACAAGTGTTCGTCACAAAAAGATTCTTTTCCACACATACGGTGAGGAGGCTTTCACCATTTTCATTTATACTTTCATCACCAAACGTTCCCAATATCCTTTCATAACCAAGCATCCTCGCCCCAACCCTTTCATTAAAATCTCCTAGCATAATAATATTTTCATTTCCCTTACATTTCATTAACACCATCCTTACCATTTCCCAAAACTGCTCTCGGATATAAGTGGACTTAGACATGTCTGAGACGTAAACCCCTAACACAAACAACTTCTTTAAGCCCACTTTCATTCGTATCCATAGCAGTCTTGGGCTTACACATTTATACTCTTTCACACATTGGCCCATTCTTTCTGAAAGGATGATACCTACTCCCTGGCATGCCCGCTCGATCTTGTCTACACCAGACCAGTATGCGGTATACATGCCATGTGCAGTGACATCCTTCCCCTTCCTTTTCGTCTCATTTACACATAACACATCTATTCCTCTATCATACATCATATCGCATACTTCATCCATATAATCATTCATTGCTCCACATACATTCAACGTAGCCAGACGGGCCTCTGCAATCCACTTTTCGCCCCTCCGGGGGATAGAACGTGACGGGTGGCGAACCTCGTCGCCGGTTTTCCTCTCGGAGATTCTTCGCACCCCTGCCCCATTGCCCATGCCCCGAAATATGGGGTAGTATATTTTACGCCGCTACCACGGTGAGGAGCCTAGTTTGTGCTATCGGCTTGTCGCTCATTTAGCAGCACCCGGGGGACACGTGTAGGGTGGGCCTAGGAATAGGTGGTCAAAGCCTACGGACGCGAGCGACTTACCCCCCCCTACAAATGAACTAGCCATTCGTTAATTTATTCCCATTTTTTAAATAACTGTGTGTTCACATTTATTAAATTACTGTTTTAAACTATGTACATAGTGTTACGAGCTTAGGGTTCGTGACAATAAAAATTGCCGATAGAATTACCTAAATTAACACTTTAATTCACTTTACACTAATTGAAGTTAAAAACACTAATAATTAATCACACTGATTCACTTTATTTCGCTCCGAAGCTTCGCTTCTCTCGCCAACTTCAATACGTCCCCGATCGCACCTTGCAGCGCCTATAAATACACATTAGTACCGAATCATCCAGAACATTCAAGTAAATACGCGCACCAATCGACAAAGCGCCGAAAGTTCTAGAGTCAGCTTCCAGAAACATAGTTCTTCGTTTCGACAACAAATGGCGCTGTCGGTTGAAAGATTAGTGATGTCAGCTCTCCCCTCGCTCCGTTACCCGACACTAGATGGCGCTAGTGCCAGATGTCAACTTAGCCGCGCAACAATAGTATATGATTTTTTCAATTTCATTAATAATGAACTATGTACAACATGTCTATTTTTTATTCATCTAATTCTAACCTATTAAATGTATGTTCAAAAAACATCGATAATGTTCAACATCGATGTTTTGAGTAGGATAAACATCGAACATCGATGATGAGCCATCGATGGCAACATCGATTTCATCGATGTTTTGCAAACTTCGATCATCCCTGAATGAGGTTTGTTGAACCAGTGTTGCCAGATGACTTGAACCTTTTATCTGTATTAGAAACTGCTAAAATCTGTATTAAATCTGTATGCCATTTAAACTTAAAATATGTATAATCAAATAAACCGAAACAGAATTATTGACCATCATCATCATTGCTTCTTTTATAAAACTAAGAACGACTGCAAACGTGATAAGATTTGATTATCGTTATTAAGTAAAAATATACACTAAAAATGTTATATAGCAAATTTGAGACCATTAATTTCATTCGTTTAAATTAATGGTCAACATATTAAAACTCAAACATTTGCAACAAACGAACTATAATAACTTTATTACTTTCAGTCATACATATTTTATATACTGGTGACCTTTTGTACCGTTTGGAAAAAAATAGGGCGTAACGTGTGAACGGAGTGTGTGTGTGAGCCTATCCTATGGTACTGATATATAACAAAAAATAGAAACAAAAATTTTGAATTAAATTAATAAATTAATTAAAATCTATCGAATTTTAAATCATATCCATCCCACTTCACGAATAGTAGGCATATTTGACCTTGTCACTTGGCAGGGTCACAAGCTAAATGGCAAAGGGCAAAGTAATTGATTAAAAAAAACGTTTAATTCAAAGTTTTTGTTTCTATTTTTTGTTATATATCAGTACCATAGGATAGGCTTCTACTCCGTTCACATATTACACCCTATTTCTTTACAGACGGTAAAATAGGTCATCGAATGTACATATTTTATATTACACTTGTAATGCTGCCATAGTCATAAGTCAGTCATAAGTCGCAATCGACTGCGTGCGAACGCTTTTCGACGTAAGTCTGTAACTCACAGAATGGTGATGTCGTCTATCATGAAGTGCACCAACTGTAATGTGGTGATTAATGAGCTGTTGACATTTTTAATTAATGTGTTGGACTATATGGATGAAGAAAGCATTCATCACCTGATCACGTCTTCGTTCAGTGTGGGCCAGATTGTAACAGCAAAAAAATTGCTGTTTGATTCGCTACCCAAGGTGAAGAAGATGCCACTACGGCGTGGAGATAGTAAAAAACGAATGTCAAAAGACTTAGACGACATCATCTCTCGTCTAAAGTCTGTGAACTCGGAAATTCTTCCCATATTTGTGGCAAAGGACCTACATGCAGTTCCGAGTATTGGTTTTGACCACATTGATTGTACACGTCTGCTTAAGGAAATTGCGAATTTACAAAGGCAAGTAAATCTATTACGAGAAAAGACTGTAACAATTGAGATGTTTGAGACATTAAAACTTGAGCTTGACAACATGAAGCATACATCTAAAGTAGAAAGCTTTCCACTTCGTAGTTGCGTTAATAAACGACAAGGTGCTTGCCAACAAGATAGTGATAACTTTGACCTGAACAGTGGCCCAATGGGACTCCAATATGTGCCTATAAAATCTGCACAGGAATCAGCTGTTAAAATTAATAATAACGGCCATTCAACGCCAACACTAATGCGAGAGATGCATTATCATAGCGAGACTGAGGCTGTCCCTTTCCAAAGCAGTAAACAAGATGAAACAGAACACCAAAAACTCGTGGAGGCCCCTACTGCGGTTTCGTACGCCGTGAGTGAGACGTGTCGGAAAGAACATTCGGGAAGCTATAATAAGCGGAAGGGGAGCAAGACGGAGCATTGCTTGGAGCGCGTGGAGTCCACGGAGAGTACTGCGGTTCCGTACACACCTGTTGATATCTTTACCTGCGCGGACGGCGGTAACGTCAGCGAGCCGAGTCGTACCTCGGCGGCGGTAGCATGTAAATCGAGTGATGTGGGGAAAAGTAGAATAAAAGACTGTACCACGGTAGTAGAGAATACTAACGAGTGGCAAATTGTCAGATCTAAAACCGCTAAAAGGTATAAACTCATTGGTCAGAAAGGTAAAGCGTCCACGGCCCCTGATGTGAAGTTTAAAGCTGCGGATGTCAAAATACCGTTGTTTATATCTAACGTTAGTAAGGAAGCGTGTGAACAAGATATTATTAGTTACATTAAAGACGAAAACTAATGAAATTGTGACACTAAAAATGATAAAAATGAATTCTACAAGAAAATATAATGCGTATAAATTATATGTTTCGAAAAATAAATTGAGTTTATTTTTAGATGATGAATTCTGGCCAGACGGCATAACCTTTAGGAGGTTTGTGCATTTTAGGTACAAAACTGTACGTGAGGAGATTAGTGATAAAGTTCATAAATAAAATTTTAATATGTGTTGTGAAAACTACCTACTGCAGATTGTATAGCTATAACCTATAACTGTAAGAACTTTAAGACATCGATTAACGATGTTCGGAATTTATGTAGAACGGGTAGTATAGTTTGTCTACAGGAGACTTGGCTTCTTAGTCATGATATTCCGTTATTAGGAACTGTTTCTGACGAGTTTGAGTACACCGGTAAGTCTGCTGTGGACACTTCCTCTGGTATTCTGAGGGGGAGACCATACGGTGGAGTAGCTATTCTCTGGAAGAAGGGCTTGTTCGACTGTGTATCGGTCATAGAATGTTCTAATAAGCGGCTAGCTGCCATCAAGGGTGTAGTAGGGGATAGATCCATCTTGGTATTTTCTGTTTATATGCCGACTAAGTCGGATAAAAACTTACCTATTTTTACAGAAATACTAAGTGAAATAAGTGCAATTGAAGCTAGTAACAACGTGGAGAATATGTATATATTAGGAGATTATAATGCACATCCCGAAGAACTTTTCTACACCGAACTAAGTCGTTTCCGTACGGATCAGTCTTGGGTATGTGCAGATGTACAAATGCTAGGGGCAAATACGTACCTTACCTTTACCTGATATGTGCAGATGTACAAATGCTAGGGTCAAATACGTACGTACCTTTCTAGACCAGTGTCATGGTGGTACGAGGTGGCTAGACCACTGTGTGGTCTCCTTATCAGCCTGGCATACTGTCACTGATGTAGGTATATTTGAAGTTGTATGTGGATCGGATCATCTGCCTATCTACTTAGAGTGTAGTTTAGAGAATGTAAGGCCTAAACGGGTGATGCGTGACATGCAACGCAGTGCGGTTTCGTTGGGAGAAAGAAGTGAGTCTCAGATAAGAAAGTACCAAGAGTTATGTCATAAAGAGCTACGAGACATTGATTTTCCTCCCGAATTCGCTAGTTGCAGTCACGGGTCATGCGATAATGTCTGTCATAAAAGTTTGGTCGACAATTTCTATGAACAAATTGTAAGTACACTAAAAATGGCGGCTATTAAAACAAATTGCGTAAAAATTGATAAGCCTCGTAGAAAAAAGATCCTGTGTGGGTGGAATAAATATGTGAGGGATGCTCATCGGGAGGCCAGGCTTAAATTTCAAATGTGGGTTTTATACAATAGACCCGCTGTAGGTGAAATATATGAGCAGATGCGCGAGTCACGCAAGGTTTTTAAAAGTAGACTCAAATGGTGCATAAATAACGAAGATCAAATAAAAATGGATAAAATAGCGAAACTGCGAGCGGATAAAAATTTTGGGAAATTTTGTAAGTCCACTAGTAAACTGGAGATTTAGCCTGGCCTGCCGGTCAGAGTAGATGGGATTAGTGACCCGGAGGGAATTGCAAACCTGGTTATGGAACATTTCAGGGTACGATCGCCGCTGGGCCCCTCCACGGGGATGCCTGGTCCTGAGCCTGGCGTGCGGGTGGATGAGCCTTGTAGTGTTATGCTACTTACATATCATTTTACACTATTTTAAATTTATTTTTCCATTCTGTTTTGATTTTCTGTATTCACCTCAAAACTGGATCACTTATCTTTATTTTTTAAATAATTGTAATTCACGTCACCCATCGTCATCTTCATATTTTTTATATAAAACTGTAAATATCTTTTAAAATTTTAAATAAATTATTCGTTTTTGTTCTATTTTTGTTGTTTCGTTGTTGTTAGGTTAATTAGGTAAATTATTTAAATTAAATTATTATTATAATATACTACCCCTTACTATTAGAATTAATTACTAACCCTTATGGACCTATATTGTCTGAAAATAAAAAGATTTGATTTGATTTTATTTGGTAGTAATCAATTACGCAGTGAAAAAAAAATTAATTAACAAGTATTGAATCATGCAATGATGTATGTAACGCGGTAATTAGTCATAATATATTTTGCTCTGTTCTGTTTTAAGTTGAATATTATGATAATCCAATCAATAGAGTTAGAAAACTCTGTATAAAAATCTGTATCCAGTGCTAATCTGTATTACACACCGAAAATCTGTATATTAATTATATTTATTAATAATATATATAACAATTATATATATTATTAATAAATACGGAGAAATCTGTATATATGGCAACACTGCGCCCGGCTTTTTGACATTGACACTGAGCAAAGAGATTAAGTGGATTAGAGTAAATAATAAATCAGCTGAGGGAAAAGCGATAAAATGATTACACGTTTATTTCTTATGTACGCGTGTGTATAAATAACTGACTAAATCTGGTAACTTATAGTATCAATAATTTCGTAAATAATTTTAATCTTCCATTAATTTTAAAAATTTGTGTTCTTTATAACTATTATGGAAGGATCTCTCCAATTATCAAACAATCAAAATGTTAGTACTAAATTAGCAAAGTTCGCAATGTCTTTAGATATTCAAGTATCTAGGAATCTCAGAGAAGGTGGAATAGTTACAAGGCAAGTTACAAATTTTTTTCATGCTTATAATTTTCTAAAAGCTATATATAAGCTATATATATAGCTATATACTATATATGGTAGAAAGCTATTATAAATATCTAGCTTCTAAGTTATTTTGAATTCTTTGATATAATATTAGCACGAATGATGAAGACACTCAAGTTAAATAGGAAAAACTTCGTAAAAAAGCATCTTCTGGAGCTTTCTTCAGTATTTCTTTAGTAATCTGCCGCACGAATACATGGTCGCCGAGTGGGCGGGTAGAGGTAGGAAGGGGAAGGAACCCTCCTTAAAATGGGGAAGTGTTGCAACCTCCCCACTATTTATAATTTTTTTTTAGTAAACTGCCGCATGAATATATGGTCGCCGAGTTGGCGGGGGAAGGGAACCCTGGGGTAGGAACCCCCTAAAAGTGCCAGAAATCTCCTTTTTTATTTATTTAATTATGTTACATATTAAGGCAAAATTGCTTTCGTTTATTAAAAAAAGGTCATCCGGCGAAAAAGTTACATTCGGGTTCCATGGGAATGTGGGAGTTTTCAGGGAGGGAAAAGCCTCTGCTGTCTGTCACAAAAAAGTCAAGGTCAGCAAGAGTCAAAGTCACCAAATTGAGATTATTTCTGCTGTGTCATGTGTTAACCTCAATTTATAGTGTTCCTTATGGCACTTCACTGGTGGCAGGTGCCAGGATAGGTTCGGTTGCACCTAACGGACCTATGTTGTGGTCCATGCATTATGATTTTTGAATTAATGGATATAACCTCAAAAATTTAACTATTGACATCTCGAAAACTAATGATTTCCAGCATAAAAAGCAGCTATATGGTAATCAATAGCATCATTGCCTGTCAACTTAACCTAAAATGACCACTTAAATCATGCAGCAGATTACTAAAGCTGACCCCTTTCTTCAGCCATCTGGGTGCCAGGGGAGATAATTTGCATAGATTAAGAAAATTGAGCCCGAGACTCTATATTATATAAGTAAAGTACTTTTTGGCGCTAGTTAACTTTGCCCATTTCATGTGTGCCTTGTTATTATTATAATAACTTACTGATAAAAACAACAGGACATAATTAAAAGAAAAATCAGTAATCTTTTTTCAATTGGTTTTATTGATAAAACTATATATGAGATACACTATAACAGCTACACTTTTATTGCAGGGAAACCATTAAACATTTTAAATATATCTGTAGGATATTTTCAGATCTACCAAAAACAATGGATTGTGGTGTTACATGCTTCTTCCCATGATCCTCATAATGTACACAATTTTATATAAAATGTCAGTGCAATACCACATAATAAGCTTTGTGTCTGTTGGCTTATTTTTCTACTGTATGCTGTTAATATTATTTCTATCAATATCAAGTGTAATTCTGAAGGAATTTGATTTTGGAGGATGTATGGCATCAAGTTTGATTTCAACATTACTTATTTATATTTTCTTAGGAAAAGGTTAGAATCTTTTGCTACAGGTTTTCAATATGTTTGTCAAATTAAATGTAATATTTTATTGAAAAATATTGAATAGTCCATTAATATTTATATGTAATTTTTTTTTCAGATCTTTTAACTTCACTTGTTTCTGCCTTATCATGCATTTATTTTTTTAATGCACTGCTTAAAATTTGTGTCATAAATTTACCAAAGACATTTACAATTGGAGAAGCTATGGTGATATCTCAAAGTATAATACTATTTGTAACTGCCTCTATTATTGAATTTCTTAATGGATTTGTGAATGGCATTGATGAGGAATCCACATTTATCAACACTTTAGTCTTTGTAAGTATGGGTGTGTAAACTCAGTTAACTGAGTTTATCACATCTTAATCTGTAGTTAATTGCAGCATTTCAAATTTGCAAATAGATGTTCTTTAAGTATTGATTTGTGATCCTTATTTATTTTTTATTTACATAAATGAAGTGCTATATTATGATTGAAAAAGAGGTGAATGTAGTTATTTTTGCTGATGACACATTTCTTTGTGTAAAAAATTTTGTAGTCAGTTTATATACATCTCTTATAACTACTATACTATACTCCTATAAATACTTAGTAATTTAGTTTATATATTCAACTATGGTCCCACTGGCACATACATGACCACCAGTGTAACAATTAGTAAAAAAATACTTTTCTCTTTACCAGTAGCACTGCAATGGTGCTGTAACAATTGGTTATGAAACCCACAATTTCTAATTTGCTTTTTTCACAGAACAAACTATACTTGTGATTACAATTGTGGAACTATTGTTATATATGCAAATCCAAAGTGCTAATCATTCATTATTTTAGTTTTAATGTTTGATCAAATTAGGGTAATAATATTATGATAATATGTCAAATAATTTTATAATATATGGAAGGAACTGATGAAAGCTATAAAAATACTGATATGACATGACTTAAATGATAATTCTTATCTGAATTATTAAAAAAAACCGGCCAAGAGCGTGTTGGGCCACGCTCAGTGTAGGGTTCCGTAGTTTCCCGTCCGTCACAATAAGTGTTCCCACTTATGAGTTTAAAGGTGGGTATCCATTATGTTCGCGCTCCAGCAGCGCTCCGCGCTCCTGCAACTGCTCCCGGTAGTGGGTACGTGCGCGAACATGGAGCGTGCAACATTGCACGCTCCGCGACAGGCGATGCCAAGGAGAGACCAACCGAACAATTCGATAATACCCGACCCAATATAATAAGTACCTACAGCGCCATCTCTCGGGGAATTGGGTTACTAATTAATACATAGACGTGCCAGAAGTTTTCGGTGGTAATTTTGGATAATTTTTTAATAATTCTTTTTTTGTTTGAAAAAAGATACGTTCAGGATAATAAAATATGTAAACGAAGTTAAAAAAATGCCTGCTTAAACGATTATACTACAAACTTAGTCCAGAAATTATTTTGTACAACTTTTTGTCTTTTTTGTACAAAAACTGTTTCCATCCAGGTTCAAAATAATTTTCCTAGAAAGTCCTTATAAAGTTCTACCTTTCAGATTTTTTTTCATATTTTCTAAACCTATGGTTCAAAAGTTAGAGGGGGGGGACACATTGTTTTTTACTTTTGGAGCGATTATTTCTGAAATTATTGACATTATCAAAAAATGATTTTAGTAAACCCCTATTCATTTTTAAATACCTTTCCAACAATATATCACACGTAAGGGTTGAAATTAAAAAAAAAAATCACTTCCCACTTTACATATAGGGGGGCTACCCTAATAAAACATTTTTTTCCAATTTTTATTTTACCACTTTGTCGGCGTGATTGATACACATATTGGTACCAAATTTCAGCTTTCTAGTGCTAACGGTCACAGAGATTAAGCGAGGACGGACAGACGGACAGACAGACATGGCGAAACTATAAGGGTTCCTAGTTGACTACGGAACCCTAAAAAAGAAGAACATGAGGTCAGCTACAAGTGGGATTCTCTTGTCCCACATTGATATAAGTCATACTTGAACAAAATTGTTCAAGTTTGTAATAGCACCTATGATGTATTTGTTGGAAGTTTTTCTGTATAATGGCCACTTTTAACTTTTTTTTGGTCTTTGTTTATAAAGTGTACAAATTTATGAAGTATTTATGTAATAGTTGACTAAATTCTGGTTTAAAAAAAATTAAAAATTGAAACTTTTAGACATTATTACATATTTGTAAACATCTTAAACCTTGGATACTAAAGTGAAAATGTCATGAATACACATTATTGTTTATGGACCCTTCAAAGTTCCTTTAATTCATATTGCTTGACTCTTTATTTTTTCTTTATTTTTATAGCTATTATATATATTGTTTCATCAATACCTGTATAGTTTAGATTTTTTGCAGCAGTATGTTGTCATGTTTAAAATACAGTTAGACTATCATCATAACTATAATATTGATAATATCAAAGACTCCTAAACTTCTTTTACGTTAGAAATTATTTGTTGGATTTCAGACTGTGTTATCAACAATGGGATTGATTGTTACAGCATTGTTCCTTTTAAATGATAATTACAAGAATGTGAAATCTTTGGGATACATAATTACAATTGGAGCGGTAATTATGTTGCTTGAATGGCATTTAATTATGGGACGAAAATGTATTATCAGAATTATTGCATATATTTTTATGGATTTTAAAAGAGTAAGTAGTTTTTTCAATGTATTATTTATGAAAACCAATATATATTATCTTTTTTTTAATACGTTGCTAGTCTAGTGGTCGTCAGCACAACTGCTAATCATGTAGTCTCCAGTTTGAATTCCAAATCAGACCAAAATTAGTTATTAATGGATTTTTCTGTCTAAAAATTCTCAGTAGCGGCTCTGCATTAGGAACTTGGTGGTGTTCAACCTCCATGCTCAAACATATAAAGCCATTAGTCCTACGCCTCTTAGAGGTGGGCTTAGGTAGCCATGTATTGGTGGTTAAGAATATCCACTACCTCGTATCTTTCCGTGGGTGTCGTAAAAGGCGACAGAGGGAAACAGGTAGGAGATGGGCAGCAGCATCTTCCTGATAACAGCAACTGTACAAAAAAAACTGCGGTTGCCAACCCGCTCGCCAAGCGTGGCAACTATGGCAATATACCCCTAACTATGGCTTATACCCATGAGAAACGACGCAAATAGACGGCCCTCAGTCCCCGACGGTCCCGTTATTCCTGGCTACGGTGGCGACCATTGTAACGGTGGGGCAAGGAGTGCTAAGAATCTCCGGTGGAGGTTCGGTTGCCACCTACGACTACCCCACATTGCAACATATATAACGCACACACCCTGAGGACTGACGAGAAGATCCTGGAGCTGGAAGAAGAGATAGACAAGTTGCGCTGGAATATTATAGGATTATTCGAGGTCCGAAGAGAGGGGGAGGACACGGTGATTCTCAAATCCGGCAACTTGTTCTATAACCGGGAGTTCGACCATCTCTCCCAAGGAGGTGTTGGATTTATGGTCCACAAGTCTCTTGTTAACAACGTTGTAATGATTGGGAGTGTATCGACGAGAGTTTCGTAAGCTGAAGACTGGGGGTGGCAGCATTGTTTCCGGGACTCCTGAGAATTTGAGTGAAATTGAGAGGTTCTATGGGCAGCTGTACACATCGGCGTTAGAGCCACACGCAAGTGTGAGTAACGATCCAAGAGCAAGTCTTATCCGACACTATTCCGATGATATCCCTGTCGTCAGTCTGAGCGAGATTAGAATCCAGCACTTTAAAAACAGCAGGGCCCCAGGCTAGGATGAAATTACAGCGGAGCTTCTGAAAGCGGGTGGAACACCGTTACTTAAAGTCCTTCAGAAGCCCTTCAATTCCGTCCTCCATGGTGGCACTACTCCGGAGGCGTGGAGCAGAAGTGCGGTAGTCTTGTTCTTTAAGAAAGGTGACAACGCTCTCTTAAAGAACTACAGACCGATTTCCCTTCTGAGCCGCGTCTACGTGCTGTTTTCGAGAGTCATTACGAATCGTCTCGCATGTAGACTCGACGAATTCCAGCCTCCCGAACAGGCCGGTTACCGAAAAGGCTTCAGTACCATAGACCACATACATACCCTGCGGCAGATTGTACAGGAGACCGAAGAGTACAATCTGCCACTTTGCCTGGCGTATGTGGACTATGAGAAAGCCTTTGATTCCGTCAAAATTTGGGCGGTGCTACAGTCCCTTCAGCGGTGCCAAGTTGACTGTCGGTATATCGAATTGCTGAAGTGTTTGTACATTAGGGCTACGTTGGCTATCCGAGTACAGAACCAGATTTCGAAATCTTTCCAACTGCAGAGAGGTGTAAGACAGGGTGACGTTATAGTGCCAAAACTCTTCACCGCTGCATTGGAAGACGTTTTCAAACTACTGGACTGGAAAGGATACATCACTCACCTTCGATTTGCTGATGATAAGCACTATCATCGGCAATCGAACCAAGCACGTGACGTCAGTGGTGTCTCCCAATGGATAGGTATTAAGATGAACATGGACAAAACAAAGATCATGTTTAATGTCGTCACACCTATGCCGGTAGTTGTTGACGAATACGTTTACCTGGGACAAATAGTCCGAGTAGATAAGTCCAACTTCGACCGAGAGGTCAGTCGTCAGTCGTACTGTCGTCCGTCTTGTAGCATCACGATTGCGCCACCTAGCTGAATTTAATTTTGCAACATATTCGATTTTCCCACGGGAATGATATGTTTTTGCGCTGAAAAAAGTAGCCTATGTCACTCTACACCACCGAACTATCCCAAACTTGAGAAAGAAAGACCCCAAAGTCCCTGAAAAAAGTAGCCTATTCACTACGGCCACCGAACTATCCCCATACAAAAAATCATGCCACGGCGACGCTCTGTTGCGACGTGAAAGGAGGACAAACTTGTGCAACATATTCGATTTTCCCATGGGAATGAGATGTTTTTCCGCGGAAAAAAGTAGCCTATGTCACTCTACAGCCACCGAACTATCCCCATACAAAAAATCATGCCATGCCGACGCTCTGTTGCGACGAGAAAGAAGGACAAACAAACAAACACACTTTCGCATTTATAATATTAGTATGGAAATATGGATGTCCATGTCACACCTATGCCGGTAGTTGTTGGGAACACTATGTTCGAAGTTGTTGACGAGTACGTTTACCTGGGACAAATAGTCCGACTAGATAAGTCCAACTTCGACCGAGAGGTCAGTCGACGGATTCAACTCGGCTGGGCAGCGTTCGGAAAATTACGACACATCTGCTCGTCAGGCATACCCCAAACTCTGAAAACTAGATTGTAAAACCAGTGCGTGTTGCCAGTGATGACTTACGGATCTGTGACGTGGTCCTTCACTGCTGGCCGTATGAGGATGCTCAAGGTCGCGCAGAGAGCTATGGAGAGGGCTATGCTCGGAGTTTCTCTGCGTGATGAACTCAGAAATGAGCATATCCGCAGAGGAACCAGAGTGACCGACATAGCCCAACGGATTAGTAAGCTGAAGTGGCAATGGGCGGGCCATATAGCTCGAAGAACCGATAACCGATGAGGAAGAAAGGTTCTCGAGTGGCAGCCTCGTTCCGGTAGACGTAGTGTAGGGCGACCCCCCACTAGATGGAGTGACGACCTGGTAAGACATGCAGGAAGTCGATGGATGCAGGTGGCTCGGGACCGTGCTTTGTGGCATTACTTGGGGGAGGCCTATGTTCAGCAGTAGACTTGTGAAGGGCTGTAATGATGATGATGATGTGGGCTTAGGGCATTATAATATGAGAGTCAGGGAATAGAGAGTGCACCAGTGACTGCATACACACTTATGCACTTGGTGCAGATAGCTTATTACTTCTTAACTATTTAAAATAAAAAAAATCTCATCTCTAAGCCCAACAAACTTGTTACTCTATAAAATTGACTTTCCCAAGCTGTGCTATTTAATAGGCTGATATAGTCTTTTTCATCTTTTACACTTTTTCTTTGATGGTTTACTTAGTTTTCCTATTATTGAAGTATATTAGTCAACAATTTGCATGCATCCCTCATAGCGCCATTGCCAAACAAAAGATCTCATCGAAAGCGAGTGATACATACGTTACGGAAGCCTCCTTGTTCCTCTGATTATTTACGTAGATGTCCCCAATTCTTTTAAATGCTAAAGAACAATTGATACACATGCCGATTAGTAATGTACTACCGTTTTGTCTACTGTTATCCTTTGCAATTCCTAAATATTATTTCCTCAATTTTCATATCTATAACAAGATTCAATAACCTAAACAAATTACAACAATTTAAATATTATAAACATTTTGTACATTTCTTGAGAGACTTGTTGATATAAAATTTCCATTTCAGGTTAAATTGCTGATCATTTGGCTCTCAATGGTTATCATTGCTGTATTTGTAATATTTATACAAACAAAGATGGCGACAAAGGCAAGCACAGTGACACGAAAGACATTCCATGTTTTGGCTTGTTTAGTTTTTCTCAGTGGAATCCTGACAGATATTTCTCTGATGACCTTAGCCGCAGGCATTGGGCTTGCACTTTTGATATTTACTGAGGTAAAAGTAAACAAATGATTATTTGTATAACATGCTATTTGATATATTTTAATTTTAGTTTTATAACTGCATGTGGTGGTGAAGTACTTAACAGTAATAATTATTCTTGCATCCCAAATGTGTAAGAGTCGATTATGAAGAATGGAATACAATAGAATATTTTTTTGAAAGTTATACAGCCTATATAATGTTCAAAAACCTCTCACTTCTGAGAGGGTTTTAGGACAAGGACGTGTCTGCGCTGCTCCAATGCTCTAATGAGTGTTGGCTAACTTCACGTTCTTCGAATTTCTTTTGTTTTTTAGAAATGCAGATTTCCTCACAATGTTTTCCCACACTGCTGAGCATGTGGTAAATCAGCACTTAAAATTGCAATTAACAGTTCATTGGTGTCGTCGGGGATTGAACCCGGGTTGCTTACTAACAGTGAAATTTACAGCGAGCACTAAGCCTCTGTGCTTTATTTAATGTAAATTAATACATAGTATATTTTTAATTTAATTAATAATAATATATTATAGTAGTTATTGAAAACAAATAATACTTATTGAAATGACCGTGTGGTGGCAGTGTTATATATTCAGTACCACATACTGGCATATGGGTGTTGTTAGAGGCGACATAAGTAAACAACCAAGAGATAGGCAGGAGCGTCTTCCTGATAAAAACTAGAAAAAAAAAAACTACGATTATCAATCTGACTGTCAAGAGTGGCAACTATGGCAAATACCCCATCACTGCTTAACATAGGCCTCCCCCAAGAAATGCTACAAAACACGGTATTGAGCCACCTGCATTCATCTACTTCCTCCACGACTTAACTCCGCTGCCTACACTTTGCTTACCGTTACGGGGCTGCTCCTCGAGAACCTTTATTACTGTCTTTCTACATTCTAATCTACCCATGCTTAATATAACGCTGATTGGATAAGATCACGACTAGGTTAGATTGTCACAACACAACCTAAAAATTTACAGTTACAGCCTGTCAAAAGTCCACTGCTGAACATAGGTAAGCGCCCCCTATAGATTGTCTCATAGGGGAGATGTTAGTTAATTAGAAGATGTTGTTGCCCATCTCCTGGGTTGTTTCTCTCTGTTGCCTCTAACGACACCCACGGGACGATAAGGAGTAGTGGATATAATAAATAAATAAATAAATAAATAATAACGACGGGTTGCACTCCGAGAGTGCCGGCAGAAGTGAAAACTTAAATATTAGCGTTGTGCATTTTTGATATTTTGGAATGATTAAGGAATAATTTTGCACGAATTGCTTTAATTATCACACACGAACATTCGCGCAAGCGCCCTGCGCCGCCTAAACGAAACAGCAGGCGCAGGCATACATTTTCGCCGCGCCGTAGAAAGAGAGGGGGATACTTCCTCTCCTACGCCGCGCCGGCTGTCTCTCTCTCCATCCGTCTTACGAATTTTCGATCAGGGTCACGTGTCCTAACGCGAGTTGAACATTTTTTACCCATTACAAAAAAGTGTACAACGCCGCTAAAGAAGTTTTCACTTCAAAAAGTACTTATTTGCCACACAAAAATACAATGTTAAAATTTAAATAGACAGCTTAATAATTAGTTGTGACAAAACGGTCTGTGACTCAGTTGTAACGGGAAACCCATTACTCCTACTATTCTGCCACAGCCTTTGCGCATAATTCATACAGGGTCTAAGGCAATTGATGAAACACACGTATCAACAATAAATAAGTAAAAATAGAAATAAAAATAAAACAATTAATAAATTAGAGTTGCTAAATACAAAAAAAGTTGTCTAATTTGAGGGGGTATCAAAGCCACATAGAGCCAGGGACTGTATGATGTGACTATGTATATTCGTATACTGTCACCAAAAGCGGCTATAGCAAAGCAAATCATCTCGACTTACGTGTTGTAGGTTAATGCTGACTGCTTTATGCTCATGAGTCATGAGTCATATTACTAGTCATACTGATTTCATCGACAGTACAACTTTATACTATAATAAATCTTTTAGGCCCTGAGGATATGTGGAATCGAACCGATTTCGTCAGCGCTTCATTCGGCTTTCCTTGTTTATAGTGATGAAAAGGTGAGTATGTTGGCAAGTACAATAAGAAATATTAGTTCCATTGCTAGGGAATTACTGTTTTTGAGTACTACTGAGGTTGTAGTTGGCATAAGAGAATCAACCTTGCTATATCTTACGGTTGTAAGAGGGGACGATAGAAATGTCAGAGAATTCTTATGGCCTGCCATTGTATTTCTTCAAAAACATCGGGGAGCAGCGTCAAGATGCGGCATATTTGGTACTAAAATCGCCAACCCTCCATGATTGAGGCCCGTGTAGACTGTGACACACTGTGGGCTGTTATAAATATAACTTTGTTATTAAAAGCCGTCATTTCTTAGTTTTCTCAATGCGTTTTTTTGTTTTTTTATAGAATAAGGGTGGCAAACAAGCATACAGTCTACCTGATGGTAAGTGAATGCTGTAGCACTTGTGCCTACTCATCTGTGCTTGCTCATGTAAACATTGCATGAGAGCGTGGTCTTACCCCGGTGCCCCGTAGCGGACCCATTCGTGCTACAACTATAATATAATGTTATATTTTTGGGGGCTCTGTTTAACCGTTGAGAAAATTGATGCTGTCAAAGGAACCTCATTCAATTTGCAGCTTATTAATCAACGGGAAGAACAGATATTACTCGGTGGCGGAAGAATGCAGAAGTTTTATTTTGATAAAGTCACGATATACACTGCGATAAAACAAATAAATAAGAACATTTAAAAAAATTACCACTTAACTGATACTCGTAGTTCTCAAAACACACATGTAATTCATAAAATAATTATTTACTCTTTTTCAAAATATTGTAAAAACTATTGTTTCTTTGTTTGACCTGTATGCGTGAAGGTTTCTGTTAAAAAATTAATATCTTTTTATTTTCTTTTTCTCTTATATATTCTAATTACCTAGTGGTGGATTTAAAGAAGCTGATAAAGTAGAATTGAGGATTCCATATAGACTGGGCACTAATATATCTTAGAATAATCAAAACCAATCTCAAACTTTACCAATCTTATAGTAGATAAGATTGGTAAAGTTACGGCATATTAAATTATATTTGCCATAGTTTGCCATAGACATTCTCAATTACAAATCAAAATGCAGATGCGTTACGCATGAGGACTAGGATAAAATGCGAGGCATCCAGTAAAAAGGGTCTCCGGATCTTTACACTCACCATTAGAAACACAGCAGTATTAAGCTGCTATTTCACGTATGTATTCTGTGATGGCACGTTTACATTATCGGCACGAGGAACTCGCTGTGTTATTCGTGGACTAGTACGTGTTTCAATACTCGTCTATATTCACATCGAGTGGAAAACAGACGAATACTCGAGAACATGTTCGTACTCGTGGCTACTCGTCTGTGCTCGGCGAGTATGTAAACGTTGCATGAGAGCTTCTTACCCCGAACGAGCCCATTCATGCTCCAACTATAATATAATATTATAGCTGCAGTATGGCTCTACCACTTCGCAACGTAATGACAACGCGTAAATCTAACTAGCATATGACAGGATAGCGGCGTGCTTGCAATGACACCGTTATACCTGTTCACCGGGCTGGCTTGTCCACTGATACTGGCACCCTCTGAGGCCAAGCTGGATCTGCTGGCCGGCGTTTTGGCGATTGGCGTTGGCGATACAGCTGCTAGCTGCATTGGTTCTACTTTCGGAAAGACGCACTGGGCTGGTAATGTTATTAGTATAAATTATGTAATTTGACTCATCACCGTGTAGTGACTGTGTAAGAATATCAACTACCCCATATCGTGAAGAGGCGACAGAGGTGAAGTAAAACAGAAGATTGGTGGCAGCATCTTGTCATAACAACTCAAAATAATATGAAACTGCTGTTGTCAACCCGTCTGCCAGGCGTGGCAACTATTACAAACTCGACCAGAATCAACTATTAGTGTTTTACACCAGTGGCGAAGCTAGGGCTCCAAACTAGGGCAAGCCCAAGATATGGCTTTGTTGTTTTTAGCAGTTTTGTAAAAACACACCAATCTTGATCAGTTTCATATTCAGTGCTGTTAAGGACGTTTTTGACAAAGCACACAGAAGGCATACTACCGCTAGATAGATTGTATGACATATCAGCAATTGCATACGTTCGGTGGTTTGGGTTTGCTTGAGCGAAAGAAAAAGATATTTACATACAATACAATACATGAATAAAAGAAAAGCATGAACAAAGTACAAACAATCTATGTACAAAATTACAAAAAGGGACGCCTGGCAGATGTGAAACATCGAAATTATTTTGTTTAAGTTATATGCATAGAAAGACATAACGACAGGAATTGGATATGGTATAATGAAAAGATAAAGTTTTGCAAATTTTTCCATAAAATAATGACTATTTATTATATCATTATTCAATTTTAATAAACCATACAAAATGATTTTTTTAACTCATATGGTAATATAAATATTGAATTAATAAAGTAGCCGGTAGCGTGTTTATGCCATCTAGCGTATTTTTACGTACCACCGTGAGAGTCAATACATTTTCGTTCGATGAAATGACTTCACCTATAGAATTAAGTAGATGGCGCTATTAGAATTTTATATACTGAAGGACTAAAGGAAATATTCTTTAAAAACCTAAATACGAGTATTCATTTGATTTATTACATTAAAATTTAGCCTTCACATTAAAAAAAGATTGTAATAATTTATTTGCTATAAAATTAAACTTATAAGTACCAAGTTATCTCATATTTTATGCTGCCATTCAAAATGATATTTTTAACTCGTATGATGAAATAAGTATTGAGTTATTAAACCTTTAAATACGCCTAGCTTAATTAAACTTTAATAAAGAGTACTGTACCTATTAAAGTATGAAGAAATGTTTATGGAATTAAAATTTAATTTTACCTTTTCTTCGCCGATTAGCACTTTAACACACTTATATTCATCACTAGGAATACTATAGTCCTCCCATTTTCACTAAAAATCTTTGTAAAAGCATAAATTTTCAACAGACACAACGAAAACAAACATAAACATTGAAATGTGAAGTGAATTTGCAAACGTATCGGCCGCACGCACATTCGCTAACGCACTCGAAGTTACATAATATATGCTACGAGGTCATGGCCTAGAAAAGAGGAGTGCGCGGGAAATTTGAAACAGTTTACGAGTTTTTTATTAGTTGATATTATTGATTTAGCAGTTTGCTAGAGCAAGCCCAGCTTCTGGGCTTCTATGGAGGCTTCGCCACTGTTTTACTAGGCTGCACTAAAAGTAACGGGAATGGAATATTTTCACTGTTCCGGTCATATTAAAATCTTTTTAATTGAAAACTCCTTGGTTTTTAAAATCGAATACCATTTATTTATTTAAAAAAAGATTCTCGGTCTTGTCACAAGGTTTTGTCAAACTTGTTTAGTCGTTGAGAAAATGGAATTATAAAATACATGACTTCGAAGTGGTAAAAAACCAGTTTGACCGGATGATTTCTGCATTTGGTGATGAAACCCCATCCAAAACCACAATTTATCACTGGTTTGCTGAATTTCAACATGGACGTGTCAAGCTCAGTGATGATCCACGTCAAGGTTGTCCAAAAACTACAGTCACCCAAGAAAACTTTGATGCTGTGCGTAAGCTGATTGAGGAAGATCGACATGTGACATACCGCGAAATTCAGGCAACTTTAGACATTGGCATGAGTCAAATACAAATAATCTTGCATGAACAATTAGGTCTAAAAAAGTTGTTTTCCCGATGGATACCGCATTCCTTCTGTGAAGGGCAAAAAGCGACTCGCGTTACTTGGTGCGTTAGAACTCTCGAAAGATTCCAGGCAGGATCCTCAAATGCTGTATACAACCTCGTATCAGGTGACGAATTCTGGATATACGCGTACGAACCCGAAACAAAAAACCAGTCACGAGTTTGGGTGTTCGAAAATGAGTTAAAGCCAACAAAAATTGTTCGTTCACGGAGTGTTGCAAAAAAAAATGGTGGCCACGTTTGTCTCCAAAACCGGCCATGTTACGACTATTCATGTTGAGGGACAAAGAACGGTTTATGCAAAATGGCATGCTAGCATTTGTTTGCCACAGGTCGTTTCTGAACTCCGTAAAGAGAACTGCAACCGCCGCATCATCCTCCATCACGACAATGCGAGTTCTCACACCGCACACAGAACAAAAGAGTTTTAGAGCAAGAAAACATAATTATTAGACAATCCGCCGTACAGCCCCGACCTAAGCCCTAATGATTTCTATACTTTCACTAAAATAAAGAATAAATTGCGTGGACAGAGATTTTCATCACCTGAAGAAGCTGTGGACGCCTACAAAACGGCCATTTTGGAGACCCTAACTTCCTAATGGAATGGTTGCTTCAATGATTGGTTCCATCGTATGGAAAAATGTGTCAAATTTCGCGGAGAATACTTTGAAAAGCAGTAAATACATTTTTAAATAGTAATGTTGTGTCACTTCCTTAATTCCCGAAATTTTCAGTGCCGCCCTCGTACACGGTACCTGAGAAGACATGTGGTCGGTATGGATGCATCCAACCCCTTCGACCAATAATCAATAATCGGTTTGGTTTTCGGTTGGCTTTCTAATTACCATTTGCTTTTTGTGTATGTGCCAAAGAAAAATGCTTCTATCTTTCTTTCACTGTGCACTACGCGGACATCGTGAAAAAATCTACCATAGCATAATCGTCACAAACAAAAATGGTCCTTGGCCGATTTTCATTTACATACTAATTTTATCGAATTACTTGTTTTGTTGCAGATAGCAATAGGACTTTGGAAGGCACAGCGGCTAATATCTTATCGCAAGTGGCTGTGATATGTATGCTGCAATATTTTGGTGAGAATTCATACGAACCAAACACATTAACCTTGAAGAATGTTCGATAATAAATATAATTATTTTTTTCTGATAGGACATTTCATTCATCTTCCACTAAAGAGAGTTGAAGGTGGATTCATATTTGTACATATCGACCCATTGTGAATCATATAGTTATACTTACTCATAAAAAGATAGAAGTGTGGTATCACAGTGATTAATACAGAGGCCTCATTATACTACAAAGATTTTGTCGTATCGTAGATTAATACGCACTCACAAAAACGTGGGGTATTTAAAGCAAGTACATACGGGTATTTGTTTGGCTTCAAGTTGATATCACACGTGACGAATTGATGTATACAATGTATACTGTAGGAAGTCAGTTTCTTCAAAAAATGTATTTACAGATTATGTATGGCTGAAAGTAACCATTCACACTATAGCGTCTTTTGTTGTGCGTGACATACATAAAATTAATACATACTAAGTGTCATGATTCTTTGGTGTTCAAAAATCCATATACTATACACTCACGCCTGTTACCCAGAGGAGTAGGCAGAGACTACAGACTTCCATTTAGCACGATCCTGACATATCTCTCTCGCCTCCTCCACATCCATATAACTACGCATACATGCTCGTCGGTTAAGGGTACTCTTAATTTGGCCCATTTTTAATATATCGCCAATTTGGTCGACAAAATTTCGCCTAGGACGTTTGTCGACGTCCCTTTGCGACTCTTTCATTCACTTCTGGAACATATTTACTACTTATTTGCTTTGTCAGTCTTTCCTCATTCATTCTTTCGACATGACCAAACCACCAAAGCATTCCTTTCTTAATCCTAGTCACCGCATCATCTTGCTAACGACACTCTTCTTTTATCACACAGTTTCTCACCCTGTCACTCAGATTCAGCCCTAAAATACTCCTTAGCGACCGCATTTCTACTGCATTTATTCTACGTTCGTGCTTCTTCTGCCACACCCAACTTTCACTACCATACGTTAAAGTAGGGACTAATACAGCATTGTGAATTGCCATACGTGCCTTTTTTGACACATTCTGACTTTTCACAATAGAGTGAAGAGCGCCATTTACTTTATTTCCTGCATTTACCTGTCGTTCAATATCCTTATCATATCTCCCATCCCTGCTGAATACACATCCCAAATACACGAACTCATCCACTTGCTCAATCAACTCCACTTGTATTCTTATTTCACATAACGTTTTGCTTTCTTCTCTTTCAAAAGCCATCACTTTCGTCTTACTTGCGTTTACTTTCATTCCCCTTTCTTTTAATGCCCAGTTCATTAATGTAACCATCATTTGCAACTCAGCCGCCGACGACGCAAATATGACTTGATCATCGGCGTACAAAAGGCATTTGACGGTTAACTCGCCCATTCTTAACCCACATTCTTCATCTTTCAAAGTTTGCAAACAACTGTCCATAAATAGGTTGAACAGCAAGGGGAAGCTATACAGCCCTGTCTGACACATTTATGGATGCCAAACCAGTCAGAGTAGACCCCGTTGATCCTGACACAAACACTAGAGTCCCTATAAAGACACCTTAATACCTGTATCAAACCAGTGCTCAACCCAAATGAGTTCAGTGTTTACCATAACACAGTCCTGTCCATTCTCAAATCCATTTCTAGATTTGATTAAACCATACACGCCGCAATGACATGGCATTCATAAATAGTGTTGCGCGCCTAAGTTGACGTCTGGCACTAGCGCCATCTAGTACTAATCTTTCAACCAACAGCGCCATCTAGTATCGAATTGAAGAACTAAGGAGGTGAAGGATAAGGTTGCTCAACATGACAACCGCCTGTCGGAATCTGAAACCCGAATCGACCAAGTGAACAATCGGGTAGACAACGTGATGGCTGACGCGAGAAAACGCTCGACGACCTCAAACTGGGGGATGGAGTCACAGTTCCCGTAGTAGCTACAACACCTTCGCTACGTGGGTTCAAAGAGCCGCCGTTCGACGGGACTTCTTCCTGGTCGGCCTACAAAATCCAGTTCGAGGCTGTCATGAAAGCGAACGGCTGGAATAAAAGTCAGGCCATGACTGCTCTCACGCTAGGCCTGCGTGACCAGGCCTTAACTGTTCTGGAAGCTCTCGGTGAGGAAGTGACTTATGAGCAGCTCCTTGAGGCATTGGACGTAAGATATGGCGACGCTCACCTGGAACACGTCTTTGGTGCGCAGCTTAAAGATCGCGTGCAGAGCATCAATGAAAACCTGCAGCAGTGGGCTCTAGAGGTGGAGAAGCTGGTGCGAAAAGCATACAGGTCTGTATCTGCGCTCATTGAAGGGAACCTGGTACAGACATTCATCGACGGCATCCGCGACCTTGACGTCAGAGCTGCTGTGAGGCTCGGGCACCACGAGACGCGTAAGGACGCCTTGGCCCATGCACTGGAGGTGGAAGCCGTGCGGCGGGATCATCGTTCCCATCGCTTCAGGGAGGTTGCAGCAGCTACAGTTCGCGACCGCAACAAAGGATACAGCCCTAGGTGGTATGGCTGTGGGGAAAGGGGCTATCTTCGATCCAGCTGCCCTAAGCGAACCCTAGAAAGGGAAGGTGAACGATCTCAGGAGGGTAGTGCGGCCAACAGCACCGCCCAGCAGCAGCAGTGAAACGAGTAAAAGCCAGAACTGCGGGGCGGGTAAAGAGCCCCAAGGATCTCGATCTCACAAACCCATGATGGGAACAGTCTAATCATCAAGGGCGAGGTCAACGGAATGCCGTGTAAACTGACCATAGACACCGGAGCCTCTCGTACGATTGTTAGTTCCCAACTTATTAGTCAATTCCTTGGGGACTCCGCATACAACCGAGAACGCATTAATTTGGTAACAGCCACCAGTCAGCGTATACCCATCCGTGGAGAGAAGGAGATGGAGTTGAAGCTAGGCAACATGATCTACCTGCATAATTTCATCGTGGCTGATATAATGGACGACTGCATCCTGGGCCTAGACTTTAGAATAAATGCTGTGAGATCGACGTTAAGCAAGGTGTTTTGAAATGTGGACAGGAGGAACTTTTTATGGAAGGTGCGTTACCAGGGAACGTGTACAGCATTAAGAAGTTTGTTCTTCCTTCGAGATCGGAAACGATTGTGCCGGTTAGTCTTCCTCGGAACCCTGGGCAAGCTCACCGTTGTATACTTGGGAAAGGGTAAACAATGACCTTCCATGGAAAGTAGCTCGAACCTTGGTCAGAACCACTGACATCTCAGGAGTACGTGTGCTGAACCTTTGTGACCAGGAACAGATTATAGAAAAGGCACACTGGTTGGTACTTGTGAGGAAGTGGATTGGTTACGTCGGTGCCAATATCTATCGAGTGGGACCCCAGCAAGGATTCACAAACGAGAGTGACCACACTTTTGGAAGACTGTCGCAGCGTTCTCTCCCCGAACGAAATGGTCAAGGCGAAGAAGTTGTTACTCAAGTACGCTGATGTATTCTCATTAAACGATGCTGACATAGGAAAGACTGGCTTAGTTCAACACAAAATAAACACAGGAGAAGAATTGCCTATCCGTCAGCGGCCAAGAAGATTGCCGGTAGAACGTGAAAAGGAAGTGTAAACCATGATTGAGGGAATGGTGAAGGATGGTGTTATTGAATCTTCATCTAGTCCATGGTGTTCACCCGTGGTGCTGGTAAAGAAGAAGGACGGCAGCATGCGGTTCTGTGTTGACTACCGCCGTCTGAACGACGTTAGAAAGAAGGACGATGCCGATGCAGGGACATGCTTACAGGAGTAAGGTGGTTTAGCACGCTAGATCTAAAAAGTGGCTGCTGGCAAGTTGGAATTGAACCCTAAGGACAAGGAGAAAACTGCGTCCTCGACGGGAAAGGGTCTGTGGCAATTTAAAGTAATGCCTTTTGGATTGTGCAATGCTCCAGCAACGTTTGAAAGGCTGATGGAGCTAGTACTTACCGGGCTAATTGGCAATGCCTGTCTGGTCTACTTGGATGACATCATCATCGTGAAGTCGTCAAGACGATTTGTGAAGAACTTTGCAGAATAGCCAAACCTCTGCATAAGCTAACCGAGGAGAAGCGACATTTCTGCTGGGATGAAAGTTGCAATATCGCATTCCAGGAGCTCAAGGACCGTCTGTGCAAAACACCTATTTTGGGATACCCTGATGCAAGCAAAGAATTTATAGTTGACACAGACGCAAGTGATATAGGACTTGGCGGTGTGTTGTCTCAACGGAATGGTGACCAATAGGTCGTGATAGCGTACTTCAGCAAGTCGTTGTCAAAACCGGAAAGGAACTATTGTGTCACAAGACGCAAATTGCTAGCTGTGGTAAAGTCGTTGCAGAATTTAAGCAAATGTCTTCTGGGGCGGAAATTTCGCGTACGAACTGACCATGCTGCACTAAAATGGCTATTGCAGTTTAAAAATCCAGAAGGACAAGTTGCGAGGTGGATTGAACTACTGCAGGAATACGACTTTGAGATCGAACATCGCAGCGGGAAATCTCATGGAAACGCAGATGCATTGTCAAGAAGACCTTGTCCTGAAGATTGGAAACATTGTACTAGGAGAGAGAGAGAGAGGAAGTGGTATCCGTGAGAATGCTCAGGACAGACCACCTCAGCAACGAGTGGAAGGACAGCCTACGACATGCACAGCAGGAAGATCCGGACATCAAGCCGATTCTGGAATGGATGAAGGCCCGTGCTACCAAGCCTAAGTGGAGCGACGTCTCAGCGATGAGTTCAACCAAGAAAACCTATTGGGACCAATGGGACAGCTTGCTGTCCTATGCCGTAAACGGGACAATGGTCGAAAAGACAGCTGTCGTTTGCAAATGGTTGTCCCTAAAGCTAAAGTGCTGAATGTTCTACAGCTGTGCCATAATGGTCGTTCAAGAGTCCATCTGGGAGTTAAACGAACTCTACAGAAGGTCCGAGAACAGTTTTACTGGGTCCATTATTGTGACGATGTCAAGGACTGGTGTCGTACATGTACAACTTGTACCATAACCATGTAGTTGTTGGCTGTGAGGGGACCTCAGACACGTAGTAGAGGAGCATCGAAATTGTACAATGTTGGTGCACCATGGGATAGGACAGCCCTTGACATTGCGGAGCCGTTACAGAAAGGCGCAAGAGGGACTCCTAAGATCGTCCATGTGGATCGCCTGGCGCGTTATCATGGGGCCGATAATGCTCGGGACGAGCATGTTTTAGGAGGGGGGCAGTGTTGCGCGCCTAAGTTGACGTCATGTACCCGGCACGAGCGCCATCTAGTGTCGGTGACGAGAGCGAGTTGAGCTTTCCAGAAAATGACATCACTAATCTTTCAACCGACATCGTTTCGGTGCTAATTCGTATTTAAAGGCGTTGCAAGATGCGATCGGCGAAGTATTGAATTCGGCGAGACAAGCGAAGCTTCGGAGCGGAATAAAGTGAATCAGTGTGATTAATTATTAGTGTTTTAAGTTTTAATTGGTGTAAAGAAAATTAAAGTGTTAATTTAGGTAATTCTATCGGCAATTTTTATTGTCACGAACCTCAAGCTCGTAACAATTGGTGTCAGAAGTGGGATATAATCATGCCGATTTTACCTAAGGAGGAAACAGAGGGTGTCTGTACCCGAAGTCAACGCCAGCAGGAGACGGACCAAAGAAGATTTGGTGGTGCAACGCCACAGACGTCGGAGGGCCAGCCGCCGGCTGCAGGCCCGTCAGTAGCTCCTACATCTGCAGCACCTGACTTAGGTGCTCTGATGGTGATGCTGCAGGAGCAGGCTCGCCGACAGGAGGAACAGGTCCGTCAGGTGAAAGAGCAACTGCAGAGCAGACAAGAGGAACAGGTCCGTCGTGTAGAAGACCAGCTGCGGGGTGGACAAGAGGAACAGGCCCGTCGAACCGTTGGAAGAGCAGATACTCCTCATGAAGAATCTTCACGCTACCTTCGGGAAGGAGATCAAGGAGGTGAAGGATAGGGTTGCTCAGCATGACAACCGCCTGTTAGAAGCTGAAACCCAAAACGTGAAAGCTGAAACCCGAATCGAGAAAGCTGAAACCAGAATCAACCAAGTGAACAATCGGGTAGACATCATGATGACTGACGTGAAGAAAACGCTGGACGACCTCAAACTGGGGGATGGAATTACAGCTCCTGTAGTAGCTACAACACCTTCGCTACATGGGTTCAAAGTGCCACCGTTCGACGGGACTTCTTCCTGGTCAGCTTACAAAATCCAGTTTGAAGCCGTTATGAAAGCGAACGGCTGGAATAAAAGTCAGGCCATGACTGCTCTTACACTAGGCCTGCGCGATCAGGCCTTAACAGTTCTGGAAGCTCTCGGTGAGGAAGTGACTTATGAACAACTCCTTGAGGCATTGGAGGCGAGATATGGCGACGCTCACCTGGAACACGTCTTTCGTGCGCAGCTTAAAGATCGCGTGCAGTGCATCAATGAAAACCTGCAGCAGTGGTCTCTAGAGATGGAGAAGCTGGTGCAAAAATCATACAGGTCTGTACCTGCGCTCATTGAAGGGAACCTGGTGCATACATTCATCGACGGCATCTGCGACCTGGAAGTCAGAGCTGCTGTGAGGCTCGGGCACCACGAGACGCTTAAAGACGCCTTGGCACATGCACTGGAGGTGGAAGCCGTGCGGCAGGATCATCGTTACCATCGCGTCAGGGAGGTTGCAGCAGCTACAGTTCGCGACTGCAACAAAGTATACAGCCCTAGGTGCTGTGGCTTTGGGGAAAGGGGCCATCTTCGCTCTAGCTGCCCTAAGCGAACTGTAGAAAGGAGAGTTGATCGATCTCGAGACTGTAGTGCAGCAAACGGCACCGCCTGGCGGTGGCAGGATCGTCGTTCCCCTCGCGCTAGGGTGGTTGCATCAGTTACAGTTCGCGACCACAATAAAGGATACAGCCCTAGGTGCTATGGCTGTGGGGAAAGGGGCCATCTTCAATCCAGCTGCCCTAAGCGAACCCTAGAAAGGGAAGGTGAACGATCTCAGAAGGGAAGTGCGGCTAACATCACCGCCCAGCAGCAGCCGGGATACGACTTTACTATCAGACATCGCAGCGGGAAATCTCATGGCAACGCAGATGCATTGTCAAGAAGACCTTGTCCTGAAGATTGGAAACATTGTACTAGGAGAGAGAGAGAGAGAGAGAGAGAGGAAGTGGTATCCGTGAAGATGCTCAGGACAGACCACCTCAGCAACGAGTGGAAGGACAGCCTACGACATGCACAGCAGGAAGATCCGGACATCAAGCCGATTCTGGAATGGATGAAGGCCCGTGCTACCAAGCCTAAGTGGAGCGACGTCTCAGCGATGAGTTCGACCACTAGAGGCTATTGGGCCCAGTGGGACAGCTTGCTGATTCAGGATGGAGTCCTGTGCCGTAAATGGGACAATGGTCGGACAGCTGTCGTTTGCAAATGGTTGTCCCTAAGGCTAAAGTGCCGAATGTTCTACAGCTGTGCCATAATGGTCGTTCAAGAGTCCATCTGTGAGTTAACCGAACTCTACTGAAGGTCCGAGGACAGTTTTACTGGGTCCATTATCGTGACGATGTCGAGGATTGGTGTCGTACATGTACAAGTTGTGCGGCCGTGAAGGGACCTCAGACACGTAGTAGAGGAGCATCGAAATTGTACAATGTTGGTGCACCATGGGATAGGACAGCCCTTGACTTGCGGAGCCGTTACAGAAAGGCGCCAGGGGGGACTCCTAAGATCGCCCATGTGGATCGCCTGGCGTTTTATTATGGGGCCGATAATGCTCGGGACGAGCATGTCTTAGGAGGGGACAGTTTTACGCGCCTAATTTGACGTCATGTACGCGGCACTAGCACCATCTAGTGTCGGGGACGAGAGCGAGGGGAGCTTTCCAGAAAATGACATCACTAATCTTTCAACCGACAGCGCCATCTAGTCTCGGAACGAAGAACTAAGCTTCTAGAAGTCGGCGCTCGAACTTTCGGCCCCTTGCGCGTGTTTGAATTTTCTGGATGTTTCTGTGCTAATTTGTATTTATAGGCGCTGCAAGATGCGATCGGGGAAGTATTGAATTCGGCGAGACAAGCGAAGCTTCGGAGCAGAAAAAAAATGTTTTAATTGGTGTAAAGAAAATTAAAGTGTTAATTTAGGTAATTCTATCGGCAATTTTTATTGTCACGAACCTCAAGCTCGTAACAATATGAATACAAAAGGCAAGGAACCTACCTATTTAATCCACATCCACCATCCACAGAACACACTGTTACATAGCAAAGTGACTTAAGTCAGTGAGGTGTGTACTTACAAACCTAGCCTTACTTGAAATTCAGCAAACCAGCGATAAATTGTGGTTTTGGATGGGGCAGCAGCAACATATAAATATATGTGCCTATTTAACATAGTCAACTGGCGAGGGGACCTGCGACGCAGACGCCGAGAGTCCAGGTGTCCGCAAGTGTGCAAAGGTCGCGTTAGATCTGTGAAAAGTTGACATGTAATATACAGCTTAACAGCAGCAAAAAAAACTTACTCAGCCAACGACGGCGCAGGCTGGTTGGGTACCCAACGCCGTGGCATGGGTTTCTCGAGTGGGCTCCCAACACGTACCGTCGTGGAGTCTGGATCCGTCGTAATGATGTCCCCGACATATGTATAACGGCGATCTATTAAAACAGTATATTTCAAAATCAGCTGCAGCTGCATAAACATAAATATGTACTTAGTAAAAATAAACACACACTTTTCATGCACTCGCCCTCGACCACCTCTTGTTCGTGGTCCACGTCCCTCCCCCCCGTTGTTGGCCACGTCCAACCCCTCTATTCACACCGCGTCCACTCCCACGTCTACCTCCTCAACCAACCACCGCTTTACCACCTCTTGTTCTTAAGCCATGCAAAGAAAAGAAAGAAAAGGAGTTTAAATAAATAAAAAAAAAGTTTTAACAACACACTACACAAAAAAAAACACAAGAAAGTCAAAAAATGAAATGTCTCTCTCGGTCGGGGGACCACAAAAGAGAAGTACTAAAGGGGTATTTACACGGGTCAGGGTTTTTTTAATTTACATATTTTATTTTTAGTTCATTATATTAAAATTACACCCAAATAAAAAAGCCTCATTGAAATCGCTTGATACATTTACACCCAAATAAAAAAGCCTCATTGAAATCGCTTGATACATTTATGCACTACGGATATAAGTGCAGACAGACAGAGACATTTTCTTGCCGCCATTTTGTTTTTTATCGCACCTAGGTTTTTTTTTCACCAATTTACCCAGGGTGTACATTATTTTACACACCTCTTTTTGCGGTTAAAAACAATAAAAAGCAATTCAAATTTATAAACATTATTTTACGGTAGCACAGTCTTACCCATACTGTGTTAGTAAATAAAAATCCGCCATTTTGGAGTACAATGACACTGCTTGATACCAGTCATAATATGACCGGCCAGTCCCTGCAGTACATTTGCCGTAAAATATTCAAATTAAAATGAATTTAAGGAATTCTGCACATAACTACTGTTTGTTTATGTAATTATTCACTCAAAACAACAAAAACATTTCCAACAAATCAAGAATTATTATCTAAAATATAAATAAAATATTATCTAAAATAGCGGCGTACCGGCGAATTGATGGTAGTAATCAAAGAAAATATTTGTTTACCCTGAATTACAGGCACGAATCTGAATAACTTTGAGTTAAAACGAAAAATCACTTACCTTGGCATGATGTTAACGTAATTTAAGAAGACAATATCACAATATCACAAAAAAATAATTCGGAAGCACTTCACGCACACCATGAAACTACGTCCTCGAAAAGATTAGACAAACATTTTTTTTTCTTAAAGGAAGTCTGTTCTCACTGACTTAAATGAATAAGCACAGACTATAGAGCCATACTGCCCTGCTAACACGATCCAAAACATCAATTCGGAGCTTGCAGCTTGCGACACGGTCATAATATGACCGGTATCAAGTAAGGGCTTACATTTTGCGGTCATATGAGCGATATCAGGTGAGGGGTTAAAGAGTTAATTTTGGTAATTCTATCGGCAATTTTTTTTGTCACGAACCTCAAGCTCGTAACAGTATTGTCTACCTTATTATACTGTCTACTGCAGGCCATGGACACCTGCGGCCAAAAAAAGCTACAAATCACTTCTTAGGACTAAGATGGAAAGCCACATAGCCTATAATTACGATACATTATCTCTCTTAACTCACAAACTGCAGTACACTAGTGGGCACTTTGTGGCAGAAGGTCCTATAATTTGTTTATGCAACTCATAATTCAGACGAATAAGTGTTTTACTTAGAGCAATAAGTAGCAGCCCCCCCAAAAAAACAACAAAATTTGTTAGGAGGGGGGAGACGAGGCCGCGACAAAGAAAAGCACACACCCCCCCGGCCGCAGACCCTTGTGTTGGAAGAAAAAAAGATGGGAGACAGCAACCCCCAACACCCACGTCGGGGGAAAAAAAAAGTCTTACCCAAACCAAAACGTATTTTGGTGGTGAGAAGAAAAACTTTTAAAAGAGGGGGGCCCAAAAAATATACACTTATAACGTGTTTTTCAGAGTTATTGGAAACAAAGAATGCAGTGATACGAACACTGATAGCAGCGACTGCGTCGGCGTTAGTGGAAGCGAAAACTGACCAAGTTGATAACTTGATTCTTCCTCTTGTAACTATAATAGCTTTTCAAGTAACATGTTTCTTGTCATGACGATTGATGAAAATTGTACCTATAAGTTGTCGGTGGTAACAGGGATTTGTCATTTTGATCTAGAGAATTTTTTAGTAAAGACAAAGTAATGCTGTGATATTTACTTTTTGATTTTCCATTTTTTTCGCAAAAAACACTAGACTCGGTTTACTTTTTGATCACAAGACATTTTTTTCCTTTTTACCTTTGTTTTTGCGCGCCATAATTCAGTACTTTATGTAATACTAGCGACCTCTCCCGGTTTCACCTGGTTAGGGATCTATTAATGTGGGCATTATTTAGATTAAATTAAATTATCAAACTCCCGTTTATTTTATCAATTTTCGTTTTTTTTATTCATACAAACACAATTTTTTTTATAAATGGTTGTTCACTTCTTCATGTCATAAAAGTTTTTAAATAAAACCCGCAGTCAAAATGAAGTCAGTTATTTCAATATTAAAACCAGAAGTTCATTTTTTATATGAATAGATAAACTAAACAAAGTAAAATATTTTGCCATAGCCATACACGTTCATAAGGGCTTAATGTAGGTACTATTATTATGTTAACTGTCTATATTTTTTATATTCTATAAACATTCCATGTGAATTTTTTTATTTTATTAAAATAATGTTATGAAAAAAATTGTTTTCTTTTTACACTATTAATAAATAAATTTATAAGCATTGTATATTATGGTATATTATTTACAGGTTCAAAACTTATTCTTTAATTAATTTTAAAGTTATCCGGGCTGTAAGAAATATGAAGAGAGGCTCAGACCAATAAAGAGTAAAGACAGAGAATAAAAACATATTCTATTCTAAAGTTTTAATATAGATCTATGGCTTTCGCGCTGTGCCCAAACGATATAGCTAGACAACTGCAGCTCACACTGATTATTATGAATAATTATCACAATCATCATTCCGTATACGTCGGTTTCGTCCTCCAAAACTGTTTCGGATTAAAAAAAATTTCAAGAATTATTTATGAAAAATTTTGGCAATCTGTATATTTTCTCTTATATGTTTTTGTTCGTATAATTTGTGTTCTGGATGTCTGATAATAGGGGTTTCACTTGGTAGCTTTAGTAATTTTAGGTTCTCTGATTTAAAAATAATATTTTTATCAAAAAAAAAAAAAATAGAAACATGGCAGTGGTAGATAATAATTGCATGTTTAATAGATACGCTTGCGTGTCATTATCCAGTGAGAAAACAGGAATAAGTTTTGTCATCATCATCATCATCACAGCCCTTCACAAGTCCACTGCTGAACGTAAGTCTCCCCAAGGAATGCCACAAAGCACAGTCTTGAGCCACCTGCATCCATTGAATATTTGCATGGACTAAAAATCCCCCGGGTATACTTTAAGAAAATGCTTGGAATGTAAGGTGAGGTTAATAAATTTTTATAACGTACACGTGGCACACCAACTATAACGAGACTGTCGACTGTTATTACAAAGTACAAACCCTAATAAGACTCGTGAATGGGAATAACGTCACAAGTGTGAAGGTAACCGCACTGCGCACACTGACCTTGCCCAGCATTGTGAATACGGGCAAAATTTTCAAAAATACGCCAATTCTTGAAATCTAAAAGGCCTAATAACCAGTTGTGGATAAAAAAGGTTTATAAAGAAAGCAAAAGTGCAGTGAGTCAGTGAGTGAAGCCTTTGTGGACTCGCACTGACTAAAACCCCATGGCGTTTCACCCTCGCCGCATATTGGCAGGGCCACGAGAACGCTTTCGCATACACCAGCGTTGGCAGCCCCTACTCGGGCGAGGATTTTTCCATCCCATTCTCCTTATCAGGCAAGGCGCACCGGGAATACAAGGTACGCCTTCCTCCATGGCCTCCAACTCGACATTCGTAACGGGTAACGGGGCCAGGAAAATCGAGCGTTTAGTAGCACCCGCTTTCTCAACCCTAGCGGCGGATCGGCTCTCTCTGGCTCCGCCGCCAACCGAGCTTTCTCTGACCGCGGGCTCCACCGTTGTTGCGGTAGGCCCCGCAACCATCCGGGAACCCGTTCGGGGGAAGCCTTTGTGTCTTTCAGCTTGACTGCATCATTAGGTAGGTATTGAAACCAGTACTCTGTTTGCACACATCTTCAAATTTTTAAAGATTAGGGTTTACTGAAAATGTTTTTTCCGCCGAGTAAGTGCACCGAAGAAGATTTTAAACAACATTTAAAATTGATGAAATAAAATATATTTATTAGTAGTACCGACAACAGGGATCGAGTCAGTTGAAATGCTTAACAGGCGGACTAGCTATTGTAGATAGGCACCGGACCTTTAAACGCTGCTTTCCATATTAAGGTAGATTATTATAGGTACCACCATCCAGTTTATGTCCATCTAAAATTCTTTTAGACCTATGGAATGAATAATAAATTTTCCTGTGAAGATGATAGTTTGCTCAATTGTTAATTTAAGGCGCAAATGTCCGGTTCGTGATTAACCGTAGCGCTCGAAGTACTTATTTTTTAACATTCATATTTCATAAGCCAGTGCATCACGGCTATCCCAACTTATGAAGTGGTGCATTAGCCATAGATAGTAAAGATTAATAAAGCCACAGTTTAAGGAGAGTCTAATGGCTCGGCCACACTATGTTCCTTGCGCTGCTCATCTATGGAGTGTAGAATTAAGGAGTACCAACTCCCATAGTAGAATAGTTGAAAAAGTGGCCATCTCTGAGCAGTAAATAACAGTTCAAAAACTCTTCACAACAGCGCTGGAGTAGCTACTGGGATGAAATTAACTTAGCAGTTGTCGACGGTTTAAGTGTGCTGCTAAACTGCTCAGTAGTTCTAAAATCTAAAATAATTTTATTTAGTAAATATAACCGCGAAAAAGTCGTCTATCCCACTAATATTTTTCGCTGCGTTCTTTAAAATTTAGCCCGTATATATACGACGCACTATAGTGGCGTCACCCTTATTTAACGGTTTTTTATGGACACTTTTTAATACACAGTCTGTACTCCTTACTTCTACACTCCATAGCTCATCGCTATGTTCCTCGCGATGTTGCCCTGTCTATCCGTCCATACTGCTGTACTCGCGCAATTAATCGTGACGTTCCGCACAGGGATGCTCGCGTTTGCAACACTGGATGTTGAATACTCGCAGCGTGCGAGCTGTGCATATTTATTAATTTATTATAGCTAGTTATATCAATTTCATAAAAAAATATATACGGTGTCATCGTTAAGATAGCTTGTTCTCTGTATATTACATATTTACTCACGTGATAATATGGCTGAATGATGATGATAGGTAGTCAAATTTCGGGAACGTCGAAAGGAGTTTTTAAAAACTAAAATACAGTTAAATTAATACGTCTCACGGATTTGGATGTGGCTTTAATAATGAATCAATTTTAAAGAGCCTGTTCGTACGCAGACATTCGACTCATCAACTAAGTACTAGGACTCTTACATAAAATGCTGATGTGTTAGTTTTATTGCTTAGCCTAAACAATACAATATAATATATTTTAATATACTAGTCTAAAACAGAGGGACTTGGTGTATCCATAACTAGGTACACTATTCGTGACTTTTAAATGATATGTAAGGTGCTTCCGTAACTAGTACCCGACTCGGCCTGCGGTTTGCTCGAGTGTATGGCCCCTGGACAGGCTCACGCTCATATTGCCAGTCCTTTGACTCGCACTCAAAAAGCCCACAAAACAGGGAGCGATGGGCACGGCGAGGAGGATCACGTGCAGCATGACGAGTATTGTGGCCACACTACGTCTATGCTTTCTTTGCCACTCGACGAGTGTGTGGCCGGGGATAACAGTTGGGAAACGAATGTACTTGTGCAGAGCAACGGCGAAAACGTTGCGGGGCAGTGGTTGATGCGACCTTGTGCCAGCGCGCTCCACTAAGTATGCTGTACAACAAGTACATGTTATTGACGCGAGCGTGTTTTTTATACTAGGCCGTTTGTGTTGTGTTCTGAGTGTGTGAGTGTGAATTAATATTATAGATGAGTTATTAAGTAAAGTTAAATTACAGCCATGCTTATGTTGCCCTCATTATTCTTTTGATAAAATTATTTATCATAAAAGACTCGATCAGTAAGACAAGACTTTTTACAATGACATGACAATTTTAAAAGAGAACTATGAATATCAAAAATTGACTTCTTGAGTACGATATCACGAGGAACTCTGTCGAACGCTTTCCTGAAGTCTGTATAGATAACATCAACTTTTCTATTGGTATAATAGCATGTACTTACTTATTGTACGGCAGACTTTGGAGCGCGCTGGCACAAGTTCGCACAGACCACTGCCCCGCAACGCCATCGCCGTTGCTCTGCACAAGTACCTTCATTCGTTTCCCAACTGTCAACCCCCGGCCACACACTCATCTAGTGGCATGGGAAGTAGCGAGGAAAGGAAGCAGAGACGTAGTACGGCCACAATACTCGTCATGTCGCAAGTCATGCTCTTCGTCACGCCCATCGTGTGCGTAGATAATGCTGTAATGTGCGTGTATAGTGACGCGATTCAATTTTGCATTTGTAGTGAAGTATACAGTTGTGTTGTGCGATGCAACCTGCGTAAATTTCATTTCTTTTTACTTAATGGTGACTATGGTAATCCTTGGACACCTACAATCAACTTCAAACGGAGAAGGCTTCGGATGCGTTATCACCTCTCTAAAAAAGCTTTTGAAATGGAATGTCTCACCGCTTACAATTATACTGACTCTCTATACCCTTCACACGGAAACACACCAGTGCAGGCGCTACTATTTGGCAACAAAAATAGGCAAGAGTAGTATAGATGGACTCCTAGACAGTAAGTCCCGCCAGTGCCACCTAGTCAACAGGTTCAAGTTTTGGCGTTAAATCCATTCCTTAGTACACAGAGGCTAGAGAAATTTTATTTGCAGATCTATTATCTAAGTCTTGGCTTTATTATAAAAAAAAGACAAAAATCTGTTATAACAAATTAATGTCCTTTTAAATATTTAGGTACATACTAGACATAATCCAAATGCCTCGTTGCTAGTTCCCGGGTAGGACTAGAAAAAAATATTATCAGTGACCGATCTTTTCTCATGAAATTATCTGTAGCGGTCCGGAGTCAGAAAATTGGCGGAATTTCGCGTAAAGCTGTTGATCCTGCGCCTGATCTCTCTCCAGTCATGTCGGCCTACCGTCCCAAGGGATTCAAATTCCGAGCAGAACAAGTATTTCTATGGCCCACAAATAATTTTAAGGGTCTGGATGTTAATCCTTGTGCAATTTATGTTTGTAAACTGCTTCCACGATACAGGAGAAAATTCTAGTGGTGCCCTATCCTATCCTAGGGTAACGTCAATTAAATATAAAAAAGAGAACTCTGTCGTTTCCAAAACACGTTTTTTGAATAATTTTGTCGACACAAAAAATATTAAAGCCAGTCAGAGGCGGCGTAACGCGTGGGCGACGTGGGCCACCGTCTACGGCCTCGCGATCTAGGGGCCTCGCGGCCCTGGAGGTTTATGCATTACTATTACTATTAATATAACTAAATATGTTTTTATTCAGTCTAGCAACATTAGTTTGCGTTGCTATTGCGGGAAATCCCCGCTGCGGGGCGACCGGTATATACACAGTAATCTATGGGGGCGACAAAGGCTGAGGATTCCCCGTTCTGTTTGTCAGACATAGAATATTGATTTTATTTAATCGTGGGCGCATGGCAATCGAGTAAAGAGTGCGGTACAGGAACCCACGTGGCTGCTGTAGGTATATATTCGCGCTGTACGCACATGAGTAAGTAAACGGAACAGACACAAAGTTTCTTAAGAACTTGCAAAATTGTTACCTATTTTGGTAGGGTTGTCACTATAGGTGAAAACAAATTAAAGCTCTTGATCGTTTACGTACATTTTGTGACTGGATTAAAGAATATCGACATATTGTTTCGAAAAATGCTTGTCTGGTGCTCAACAGTTTATTGAAAAAAAAAACTGTTATGATCTGCCAAAAGACTTTAAAAAATAAAATAGTAGCCAAATATAAAAAAGATGTTGGGTTAGGGAGGCAAGGATTAACCTATACAGTCTCCTAATAGTCGGTATGAAACAGATTTTTTCAACATCATGCTTGTTCAATTATAAAAAATATGGATTTGAGATTTATGGCTTTAAACCAACATTATGAAAATTTTGGTTTCCTTTATGATTTAAAAAAAGTTAAAAAATATTCCAAACCATCTAGTATTAAAGTAACTGTCAAGATTTACACACAGCCCTACGAGTGGGTGAAAGCAGTGAGTTTCAACCTTACGAATTATATGAAGATTTACAATTAATGATCCCTAATTTACCTAACTTCGTAACAGATGTGTGAAACAGCTTCTCCAATACGTTACAGAAAATAATTAAAAAAATATACCCAAACATTTACATCGTCATATAACAATACCGATCAGTACAGCCTCCACTGAAGGAAGCTTCTTAAGATTACAACTTATTAAAAATTATCTCAAGAATGCAAAGTCACAGAAAAGACTTTCAGTGTTGAAAGTTTCATCTATCGAGGCAGATATAGCATCCAAGCTATATTAAGAGGCTATAATAAAACAATTCAGCAGGATAAAAAGCAGAATATCTATTTCTTAATTTTTCTTTGAAATTGTGTTGTATGAATAAAAATTTCATAGAATAGAATAGAATAACTTTTTATTCAATATAGATTACAAGTAATTCTTATTGAAAGTCAATATTTTACGTCACTGCTGGTTCGAAAAAACCCTCTGTCCTGGGAAGAACCAGCTAGAAACCCAGCGGGAATTTTTTTTAAAATAAATTACATTACAATGTCAAAGGTCACAAAATCTTTACAAAATTTATTTAGAAACAGCTTGGAAGCAACCACCTCATTCCCAGGGGTTATTATCAACCATGTATTCATGTATGTTATAATAACCCTTTTTATACAGTTTTTATTTAATTAAATACTTAAACTTGGTAATTGAGAGACCTTGTATGTTTTCTGGGACTTTGTTGTAATAGCGTATACATTGCTCCAAGAATGAATTACTGACTCTGTGGAGTCGAGAAACTGGTAGCACCAGTTTGTGTTTGTTCCTAATGTTTACAGAGCGTATGTCACTTTTTTTTTTACTAAAACTACCTTTATTTTTGCGAACATATATCAAATTTTCAGATATACTGAGAGGCCAAAGTTAATATATTTATTTCTTTAAATTTTTCTCTTAGAAACTCTCTCGGTTTAAGGTTGTAAATAGCTCTAATGGCCCTCTTCTGCAAAACAAAAATAGTTTCTAAATCAGCTGCATTCCCCTATAGCAAAATTCCATATGACATTATGCTATGGAAATACCTGAAATAAACTAATCTAGCTGTCTCAACACTAGTCAGATCTCTAGTCTATTTTACAGCATAAGCTGCAGAGCTTAGTCTGCTTGCTAGTTTAGATATATGGGGACCCCACTGAAGCTCAGCGTCGAGAGTGATGCCAAGAAAACCAGAGGATTCAACAGGTCTCAGTTCTTCCCCATTTAAAAACACTTTGGTACTCGGATTATTCACATTTGTTGTTGTAAATTTAATACATTTAGTTTTATTGCCGTTTAAATGTAGATTATTAACGTTAAACCAATGCACTAATTTGTAATTTCGATATAGCATTATTCATTTCGTTACATTTAAATGATTGACGTTTTTAAAAATCAAGGAAGTATCATCAGCAAATAATACTATATTATGATTATTCCCTACAAAGGAAGGTTAGTCATTAATCATCATCATTATCATTACAGCCCTTCACAAGTCCACTGCTGAACATAGGCCTCCCTCAAGGTATTCCACAAAGCACGGTCGTCACTCCATCTAGTGGGAGATCGCCCTACACTTCGCCTACCAGGACGAGGCTGCCACTCGAGAACCCTTCTTCCTCAACGGTTGTCGGTTCTTCGAGCTATATGGCCTGCCCATTACCACGTCAGCTTACTAATCCGTAAAGAGACACTATTGAGGTCATTGAGCAAAGTGCTTAAGTCCTCCAGCGATTTTGCCATTAGGATCATCTCCCGTCTAACAGCCATGAGATTAAGAGTGTGATCGAAGAGTTTTTGTGTTCTACTGCGGCAGGTCTTGCAGAACTTAGCTGTGACCGCATGGACAGTTTCCACGAGCTTGTTATTCATATCGTCCACTGCATTGCAATTTTCTAGGCACTGAAAGCGGTTACGTAACTCGAGCTGAAAAGTTTCGGAATTCTCGATTAGAGCACGAGGTGGACAGAGCGTTGACTTTATTAGACGAGACCTCTCCAACTTAACGTTTAGGTTCATTGTGCCTCTAACCATTCGGTGATCGCTGCCAGTTTTCACCCTTGCGATCACTGAGACATCACTGAACAGTTGGCGTCTGGTCGTCATAATGAAGTCAATCTCATTTTTTGTCGAACCGTTGGGGCTCGACCAGGTCCACTTCATGTGGGGCCGCTTCTGGAAGAAAGAGTTCATCATAAAGAGTCCCTCTTTCTCCATAAAGTCGGCCAGCTGCTGGCCTCTACGGTTCCGTTGCCCTACTCCAAATTTCCCTAACTTCAGCTCACCATTTTCTCTTGTGCCTAGTTTTGCGTTGAAGAACTATCACCGTGACATCCATCCATCATCATCATCCATCTGTCCCAAGGAGGTGTCGGATTTATCGTCCACAAGTCTCTCGTCAACAACGTTGTAAAGATTGAGAGTGTGTCGACGAGGGTTGCATACCTGATACTTAGAATCACCAAACAATATTTGCTGAAGGTCATACAGGTTTACGCACCAACCTCGGCACATCCCGATGAGGAGGTGGAGTTGAATTGTATGAGGATATTTCCAGAGCCATGCATTCCTCCAAAACCCACTACACGGTGTTGATGGGAGACTTCAACGCAAAACTAAGTCATTAATCCATACTAATATTATAAATGCGAAAGTGTGTGTGTTTGTTTGTTTGTCCCTCTTTCACGTCGCAACAGAGCGTCGACATGTCATGTATTTTTGTATGGGGATAGGTCGGTGGCTGTAGAGTGACATAAGCTACTTTTTCAGCGGAAAAACATCTCATTCCTGTGGGAAAATCGAATATGTTGCAAAATTGAATTCAGCTAGGTGGCGCCACCGTGATTCTACAAGACGGACGACGGTACGATGGACGAACACAGAAGGTCAGAATATCTGGATTATTATGTCTTTTTACCAAAATTAAGATAAAAAATGTATGGATCTGTATTTTTCCACGCAGGACCGGGAAGAGAGCGATAAAAAACATAAAATTCACCAGCTTATTTTCTTCAAACGTTTTGGTGCATTGTAATTCACAGAATAGGCGATAACCTCGCAGACCTCGAAATAAACCTCGAGAATAGACGATATTAAGTAATCCGTTGATGCTCTGCCTACCCCGCAAGGGTTACAGGCGTGATTATAAGTATGGATCAGAAATACTATCACCACCTGTCACGCTTTTACCCTTAACTATTACTTAAATGTGGTAGAAACAGTTCTTAGTAAGCTTTATTAATAAATAAGCCTTAGTAATATTTATTGAACGGAAATGAATACAGTTCTTATATGTGGTTATGAGTGAATCGGTATTACAATAAGAAAAATTGTGCAAAATTATAAAATATTTTTGAGAGTTCTTATTAACTAACGTATACATAGTTTAAATTGACTCCGCTAGATGTCGTTACTAGGTTTTTAAAACGCGGTAACGAAATGTTTCCTGACACATACTTAACTCCCGCCGTTGAGCCGCGCGTCAACTTATAATTCATATGGTACCTATACGCTTAAATTGTTTCTGTTTCGTAGCTTATTCGACTACCTGCTTTCGATTTCGGTTATTTGTTATTTGCTTTGTGATTTGGTTAAGGTTGAATGATTTATATTGGCTTCCATTTTCGGATTTGTGTATTTTCTTGGATCGGTTTTGTTGGTATTCCTTTATACATATTTAGACTCTGGCTTTGATTTTGATTTTTTTTTTATTTAGAATCGTGAATTGGTTTTCGTTGTTTTAGGTTGTTTAACAATATTTCAAAGGAATATTACTAGATAGTGTTTACGGTACCTATACACTTACTTCTTTTTTCGTTGGTTATATTTATATTGACTACTGCTTTCGATTTCGGTTTTCTGCGATTTGTTTTGTTATTTGGTTTAAGTTGATTCGATTTTTTTGGCTATCGGTTTCGGATTCGTGTTGTGTCTCGAATTGGTTTTGTTGTTTTGATTTTAAAAAAATATTTAAAAGGAATATTTATTCCTTTTAGATATTTTGGATTTACTTTTAAAAAAAATATTTAAAAGAAAATTTAATTCCTTTTAGGTATTTTAACGTTTTTTTTTATAAATAGGTTTTTTGTTACTTCATAATGCCTCGCAAACGTAAGTCCAGCCTTTCAAGAGTATCTTCTCAAAGACAAGCGAAAAGATTAGCTCGATCGCTAGAATCTTTAGAAGATGCTGAACTGAGAAGGCAAGAACAAGCAGAGCGTCAGGCTGCTTTTAGAGCATCTGAGACACCTTCTCAACGTCAGCAAAGGCGTCTTGAACAGACAGAGCGTCAGGCTGCTTTAAGAGCTTCCGAAACACCTTCTCAAAGTCAGGAAAGGCGTCTTGAACAGGCAGAGCGTCAAGCCACTTTAAGAGCTTCTGAAACACCTTCTCAAAGTCAGCGAAGGCGTCTTGAACAGGCAGAGCGTCAAGCTACTTTAAGAGCTACTGAAACACCTGCTCAAAGTCAGTAAAGGCTATTCGAACAAGCGGAACGCACAGGCTGCAAAGAGATGCAAATGCACAGCTCCAAGCTGAACGCCGACAAAATTTTCAAAGAAACAATTGGTCGGTTTTTAATGACGCAGCATTCAATTATGATCTGTTGATTGATTATAAACATCACAGGTTAGTTGTTATCGGACTGTTGGACAAGGCGTGTCGATTTTGCAGCGCTTTAAAATGGAAAGATGAGACCGCAGGCATGTGCTGTTCCAATGGCAAAGTGTCTCTTACGTTACTTGGGGAACCACAAGAACCTTTGAAAACTCTCTTATTATATGATGCTAAATATAACTCATGCTTTCAAATGACGTCTTTCGGAGTTGACCGGGAAATAATAATGCCAGGATTTTCACCTACATTTACGGTGCAAGGGCAAATTTATCATAGAATAGGTCCACTTTTTCAAGCTGAAAACGAACAGCACAAATTTTTCAAGTATATTTTATTGACGAAGAAATTGAGGTAGACCGTCACTACCAATCACAGATTACCTACTAATATATATATTATAATATATATATATATATATTATATACTAATAGATACCGCATCATAGAATATGTGTTCTGTTTCGAATTCACCAAATTTCGAGTTGCGGGGGGACGTGTGAAATGCGCTGTGATTGGATAATTCAAGGTTGAACTTAGAATGCTCCGAACCATAGTGATTGGACAGGGTTGGGACGTTGATCGATAAATTTGGGATTTATTTATTATTGAAAAATTAATAAATTGATCAATTTTTATTTGAAATTTATTAAAAAATAAAACAATGTATATAAATAAAAGAATATATATTTGTACATGTAATCTAATGATTTCTTAAATTTACGCGAACACTACACATTGAATAAAACTATATAATTATATGGATTTTATCGCATTTAATTAAAACTTATGGTCACAGGGGGGAGGGAACTGAGATGTTTGACATCTCAATATCATAGTTAGCCCGGCTATCTTCAGTTTTTGTATATTGATTTTTCGTCCCGATCTACATAAAACGAGCTTACAGTATCTTGAAGTCTTGCAGTGGTATGCTTGGGTTTGGATAGATTTTGTTAATTATAGTATCCCAAGCAGATGGCAGCACCCATTAACCGACTGTGGCCGGCTTCATTCGGCCGCTGTGACGTAGGCTTGGGACCCAAAGCTTGTTGTCTTGCAATACTTGCTTGACATGCTGAAGCTCGGCGGCCAGATGTATTCTGTCACAGATCCCTTGTGCTCTCTGAAACAAATATTTACCCACAGCAGCAAACTATGAAGAATAATGATGAGATTCACCATTTAAATATCGGTTGGTATAGGCCTTTTTCCTATACATCCTATGACCAATAGTGTTATCAGGATTTCGGATGACTAAAACTTCTAGGAAAGCTAAAGTATTATTTGCTTCTAACTCCATCGTGATTTGTATTTTAAAGTTTATGATTTGTATTTTAGAGTTAAGGTGGTCTAAAAATGCAGTTGCTCTGTCAGATGGTAAAATTGTGAAAGTGTAGTCTACGTACCGCTTGTAGAATCTTGTATTTATAGGAACAATAAGAAAGGTTTCTTCTCAAAGTCCTCCATGATATATGTCGGCGACAATAGGAAATACAGGTGAGCCCATCGCCACACCGTCAACTTGCTTGTAGAACTCTTCCTTCTACAATAGATAGCCAGATGTGAAGTGTTTGAGTAATACTGCATATTCTGCTGCAGGCATGTTGTTATCTTGTAGCTTCCTAGTTACAATTGAGATGCAGTCTTCAATAGGTAGGCATTTGAATTGTGACTGAACACCAAAACCGACCATAGTTTCATTGTCAGCGAGATGTAGGTCTTTTATCTCACTAACAAAACGATGTGAGTCCTTTGTGTGTGCTCTGGTATGTCCTTTCGGTGGTGACAGTAAGTGTCGCACCTAAAAGTAGTATTATTAATTAAAAAACCATACGGTACGTGTTTCAAATTTAGATGTACTTAATAATAATAATAATAGGATATTACTGAAGTCCATGTAACACTAGAATAACAATAATCACTTTGTAACTTTCACTTGTTTTATTGTTTATAAATCCGTTAAAAATAGTTTAATTTCGACGTGTAACATTCGCCTAAATATTAGAATGTCACGTTTCAATCAACCACTTAATGCTATTACTTATTGTGTAATCTACATTGGTACTAAAATAAAAAAGTCTATACCAAAACTGGCAAGTATAGAGATGGTATAGCGGAATCCAACAGCCCTCTACGGTTTTTCATAATATGAAGATTGTCTTCTGTGAAGTGTCTTGGGCATAGCACACTATTTTTGGTGGAAAATCATTGGTCCCCTCGACAAGTAGCGTCGATCCACATCTTTTCCTTTCGGGGCATTTAGGAAAAGTATAACATATAGGTACCACAATTATACGCCACTATTTGTATAAAATAATGACTACAAAAAAGTAAACGATGACCAAACAAATATCGACTTATAAATCACAACACTATTGATACACGTGCTGTCGTTAGACAAAGACAACTATTTTAATTTACGTAATGAGTGAAAGGGAAATTTCGAAAAGACATCAACGGGTGCTCAAATGATAAGACTTTGCAACATTATATTTCCAGTGAAGTTGGACTCCGGTGCATTTGAAATAGGTTAATGTGATGAGAATAGAATTACTTACCGATGAAATATTATGCCATCTTTTTGATAACTGGATGTCTTAGCTGACTTGCCACACCATTTTCACTGCATAGGAAGCCCTTTGTAATGTATTTTGGATACAACTATTATTTTTAAATTTTCCAAAACTCGGACGTGCCTACGGGTCACCAACTTGGTCGACACTGATATCGTGATTCTTAGCGTTACTTCGTATGCTAGATATAGCAAGTATGTGTTGCGCGCGTTTGGGGCCCTGTATGCGGAATCTATTAGGGGGTAATCTGTGCTACCAATTTATCCAGGGAGTTGAGAGAGACACAGTGTTCAAAATTCAAAGATTCTTGCATGAACGTAACATTTTAGTCAAAACATTTAAAACTGCTTTAGAAAACCTACCTGAAGAGGATTATAAAGACGTCATTCATGCAGATCGGACCCCTCGAGGAGAGAATGAAAGGCGCTACAATGCACCTTTGATAAACGAAATAGCAGCCGCAATTAGTGGTGATTAATTTTCTTCACGAGACATTGTCTTGCGAGCACGTGATGATACGTTGCAACGGGTAGCCGATACACACAAGTTTTATGACGCTCTGCAATAACCATTGATTTATTGCAAAGGACAAGTGGGTTATCATTTTCAAATTCCACTCATTAACCCGGTCACAAAGGGGCCTACTCCGAACAAAAAAAGTATCATGTATGGATTTTTATGCGTATTGTGGCCGTATAAGGAAAAGGGGAGATCTCCCGCCGGGCAAGGTGTTGTGCCCGGGGAGCGGCCAAGGCTCCATGTGATAGTTCGGAGATGTTCTATATATACTGTTTATGATTCGGAATGTTGATAGCGCGATTTAGGCTTCGGTGTGTTTTCACTTGTGGCGCGACGACAGCGCCGCTACACGTATCATATGATGTTGCGAGAAAATGATTTTAACCTCTTAGCCAGGTGAAGACAATTATTTCATCAATTTTTGTTAGACATGTATGTGAAGGTAGAAAGTGAACGTCTCCGTTATATATCTTTAAATCAAAAAAGCTGCGCGTTGAGAATTATATACATTTACAAGATGCAGTTTCCAGCGACGCCAATGTAAACCCCAGAGTAAAGTAAAGTTTAAAGTTACAGCCTATATACGTCCCACTGCTGAGTACAGGCCTCCGCTCATTTCTGAGAGGGTTATAGGTCCGCCGCGCTGCCCCAATGCGTGTTGACGGACTTGACATGTCTTTGAAATATATTTTTTTATTTATTTCTCTGACATGCAGGTTTCCTCACGATGTTTTCCTTCACCGTCGAGCACGTGGTAAATCAGCACTTAAAATTGCAATTAACAATTTCATTCGTGCCAGCGGGGATCGAACCCGGTTTGCTCGCGTACTGTGAAATTTACAACGAGCGCTAACCATCTGAGCTACCACGGACCCCCAGAGATTTAGGTAAAATGTTAATTCTGCCCTCATCATTCGTTAACAGTTCCCCGCTACCTACATGAGTACACACAAGACGCATTCGCCTATGTACGAACTTACGGAAGACAAAAGAAATAACCGAGGAGCTAATGCCGGGCCAAAAAAGTACTGACAGACACGATTTAGTTGCTAGAGTATTTAGATTAAAAGTACAAAAATTAATGTATGTAATTAACAAAGGGAAAATTTTCGGAGAGGTGCAGTGCTTCATGTATTCAATTGAATGGCAAAAAAATAGGATTACCGTATGCCCACATTCTAATATAGCTTAAAGAGAATTTACGGCCCAGCCAAATAGACGACATAATAAGCGCCAAGATTCCGTATCCTGAGCAAGATAAAGAATTGTATGATACCATCGGCCGAAATATGATTCACGGTCCATGTGGAGCACGTAATTCAATATCGCCATGTATGAAAGAAGGAAAATGTACAAAGAAATTCCCTAAACAGTTATTAAAAGAAACAGTGCACAATGACAATGGCTACCATTTATACAGACGCAGAGCTCCCGAAGATGGTGGCACTAAAGTTACAATCAAATCTCGCTCTGGAGCTAGAGTCAATCCGAATTAATTGCGAGCGTTTATTCAGATTTAACGAACAACATGCATGAAGACAAATGGTTATGTGAAAGGGCGATTCTTGCACCAAAAAATAAGAGCGTTAACAAAATAAATTCAGATATATTAAGCGAAGTTGCAGGATAAATAACAGAGTATTTGTCAGTAGACACGTTTATGGACACGGAACAGGGCACTTCATATCCCGTAGAGTTTCTAAATTCTCTAGAGTTGTCAGGTGTGCCCTCACATAAGCTTCAATTAAAATTAGGCGTCCCAGTCATGCTAATGCGAAATTTAGATGCTCCTTGGTTATGTAACGGGACAAGGCTGCGTGTGACACATCTTGGACGGAACATAATCGGTGCTACAATTTTGTCAGGTGTAGGAAAAGGTGAAAATGTTATTATACCCCGGATCCCTATAATTCCCAGAGAAACAGAAACTTTTTTATTCAATGTAGATTATAACACAGATCTTCCTTTTCAATTCAAAAGGTTGCAGTTCCTTATTAAGCTCAGTTTTGCAATGACAATTAATAAAGCGCAAGGGCAAACGTTACAGGTAGCGGGGGTCAACTTAGAAAAACCGTGCTTCTCTCATGGTCAGCTGTATGTAGCATGTTCGCGTGTGTCAAATGCCCAGAATCTTCACATTCTTTCCCCGAATGGAAAAACATAACATTGTGTACAGTAGCGTCTTAAAATAGTGTTCAGTTAGTTTTTTTTTCCAAAATTCCCACAATCAATTAATCAGAATTCCCACAGATCTTCCCTTTCAATTCAAAATTTCCTATTTAGCTCAGTTTCTTTTCAATTCCAAATACTGCACCTCTGACGGACCTATTAAGCTCAGTTTCCTTTCAACTCAAAAGGCTGCATCTCTGACGGATCTTTTATTTGGCTCAGTTTCCTTTCAATTCAGAAAAGTGCATCTCTGACGAATCAATTTAGCTCAGTTTCTTTTCAAAAGTCTGCATCCCTGACGGATAATTATGCTCAGTTTCCTATAATTAAAAAAATATCTCATTTCCATTTGGAATAAACAGGCGATTTTCATGCTTTCCTATACGCTGCGTTGCAAAACTATAAATAGGCTGACGAATCAATTTTGCTCAGTTTCCTTTTAATGGCTGCATCTCTGACAAATCTATAAAACTCAGTTTTCTTTCAATTCAAAAAGCAATGGATAGTTCATTTCCCAGTGACCATGCGGGCGAAGCCGCGGGCAACAGCTAGTATATACTAAAAACAGGAATGGGCCAAGAATTGAGCCCTAAGGGACACCCATATGTAGGGGCCATCCGGAATATACATAATGTCAAGTGTTTTGTTTTTCATTTTATAAAATCCGTCTCCTTGTGCGGGCAGAGGGCCTCGCAAAATGTAACTTGCCCACACAAAATTTAGGTCTTGCGCCACCACTGAAGCCAGTCATTAAAATGTATACAGGTTTTATATTTCTTTGTGTTAAACAAATGACTTAAAAACCAACAAACAAAAATGTCTGTATGGTAGCCTATGTTATAAGCGTTCGCTGTAAATTTCACAATACTTGAACAACACGGGTTCGATCCCCGCCGGCACCAATGAAATTGTAATTGCAATTTTAAGTGCTAATTTGCCACGTGCACGGCGGCGCGGCACAGGAACCATTGTGAGGAACCCTGCATACCTGGGCAGTAAAAACATTTTAAAAGACAAAGTCCACCAACGTCATACGTAAAGTCCATGTCACACCCATGCCGGTATTGCTCGAAGTTGTCAACGAGTGTGTTTACTTGGGACAAATAGTCCGAGTATGTAAGTGGGCAACGTTCGGGAGATTACGACACATCTCGTCAGGCATAGGTACCTCAAAACTTGAAAACATGAATTATACAATCAATGCATGTTACCAGTAATGATTTATGTATCTGAGACGTGGTCTTTCATTGCTGGCCGAATAAGGAAGCTCAAGGAAGGTCAAGGTCAAGGATATGGAGAGGGCTATGCTGGAGGTTCCTCCGAAAGACAAAGTCCACCAACATCATGAGTAACATCCATGTCACACCTATGCCTTTATTTGTTGGGAGTACTACGCTCAAAGTTGTCAACGAGTATGTTTACCTAGGACAAATAGTCCGACTAGGTAAGTAGACGGTATTCGGGAGATTACAACACATCTCCTCAAGCATACCTCACAACTTGAAAACATGATTGTACAACCAGTGCGTGTTGCCAGTGTTGATTTATAGATCTGAGACGTCTTTCATCACTGCTGGCTGTACGAGAAAGGTCAAAGTGAAGGGTATGGAAAGGGGTATGCTGGGGGTTTCTCTGCGTGATACGACTAAAAAGAGGATATCCGCAGTATAACTAGTAGAGTAACCGACATAGCCCAACGAATAAGTAAGCTAGTGGCAATGGGCCGGCCATATAGCTCGAACACCCGATAACCAATGGAGATTAAAGTTTCTCGAGTGTCCTTGTTGCACCCATAGACTAAGTGTAAGGCGACGCCCCAGTAGATGGAATAACGACTTGATAAGATATGCAGGAAGTCGATGGTTGCAGGTGGCTTAGGACCGTGCTTTGTGGCGTTCCTTGGAGTAAGCCTATGTTCAACAGTGGACATGCATTGGCGTTAGTGGCGCAGTGTATACTTCCTTGCCCTAAAACCTCTCAGTAAAGAGAAAAGGCCTGTATCTTTATATGTTAGTAAAATTAATAAAAATAACAAATTATAATTTAATAATAAGTGACGAATAAGTTGCAAGCCTCACCTAATTGCGCTTTTCGTTCTTTTCATGCAATCATTTCGTTTCTAACATAGAATACTATAATACACAATAGAATGGCTGTCAACCTTATTTTGTACGACGATAGGCGTCGCCGGGAGCACACATAAAAGCAATAACATCGTACTATCACTACGACAAACCCGATTCGCTGTGTTGACAGACAGATTTGAATATTTATTTATTTGTAAATAGCTTGCAATTTGGCATTTTCAAAATAATTTTCATTTCGAAACGATTGTAACGTCAAAACACATCTCGTGTTGACATTTATACGTGTGAAATAACGTGTTAGTGAAAATTTAGTGGCTACACGGGCTCCACCCACTCCCCCGTTCTATCATGTATGTATTATAGTATCCTATGGTTTCTAATATCGGATTAAAAACTATTAGCTGTTATCAGCGTCATGAAGCTAGACTGTTGTAAATGGCAAAGTTAAAATGATCTAGAGGAAAATGAAATAAATATTAATACACAGATCCATTATTATTTATTATATCAGACCTATTATTTTCTTATTTTATAATCCAAAATAAACTACAAACATTCTTCCTTTATTTCCAACTTAATATGTTTAGAATTCTCTTGATTTGTTAATAGTAATTCTTCACAATTTCTTTTAATTTTAATTAAAGTTCTTTTTTTCTTGACGCCTTTACACTTTGCTTTAAAAATCTTTTCTAATAATAACACATCTTTTTTATGAATGGTCCACTCTATAACTGAATTTTCAGCTAACTTTATAAGATTGTCATTTTCATTATAAACGGGTATATCAATTTTTAATATGTTCATTACTTTTTGTAATATATCATCAACATAGTAATTTATTATGAGGTCCGCTTTGTTATCCTGCAACAGAATTTAATATATATTTTAGGTAAATTACTAGCAGCTTCGGCAGAATGTCTATACGCTACTTATGTTAGATGGTATAATAATTAACTCAAGACTTTTATCGATATTAAATTTAATAATAAGATAAACTTAACTATTCTTTTTTTTGGTACCTACTTTATCAATATAATATAATGTAAATATAAGTCATTTTTGTCCTTAAATATAGAATTTTCTAATAACTTGACTAGCATAGCTATGAACCATCAGCTTGACAAATATATATTGTGATTATGACCTTAATCAGTTAAGTCAATCAGAAGTCACACAATTACTAACATATGCACTTGAATTTTTTCTGTATGGAAAAATAGGGTGTAATAGGTGAACAAAGTTGTTATTGGTTTTTATCTTTATACTATTGGAGAAGTATTGCCCTTGATTCCATCCATGACAGCCTATATAAAAGTTCACTGCTAAACATAGGCCTCTCCATAGATTGCCTCATAAGGGAGATTTTGGCATAGTTACTTAGCAGACGATTTGGAGACTGCAGGATCTTTTATTAGTTCAAGTTGTTATCAGGAAGATGATGTTGCCTATCTCCTGTTTCAATTTACACCGTCACTACCCGGTTTGCCCACAATTGGTTCACTTTATAAACAATCATGTACAATATGTGCAAATAGAATATCGTGAGTTTGGTACTAGTACCAGATCTGATTAAATTAATCTAAGGGTGCGCTCCGGGAAGTCTGCAGTCTGTGAACATGTTCAAGATCGTCCCCACCATTACATCAGATTTGATAAACTACAAATCCTCGCAAAAGAACACTGATTCCTACCAAGGATGATACGTGAAGCTATTGAAATTAAAAAACATCCTCCATCTGCTTGGGATCCAATAATTAACAAAATTAAACCCAAACCCAAGAATACCACTGCAAGACTTCAAGATACTGTAAGCTTGTTTTGCGTAGATCGGATGGAAAAATTAATATTAAAAATCTGAAGGTAGCCGGGCTAACAATGACATTGGGACGTCAAACATCTCAGTCACCCCCGTGACCATGGGTGCTGTAAAGCACTCGAAATGTCGGGAATTAAAAATAAGTAAAAGTTGTTTTTAAAATTAAAGGCTATAGAATCCGTAAATTTAGTTTTATTCAATAAAGACTACTTACTAATTTGAAATATTTTTTTTACCTAGCAGCTGGTTTAAAGTCAAGGTTGTTACAAATTCATCAATATTTGTCACAAGTAGGGTGTAAGTACGTGATTTGTATTTCGTTTTTTTTTTAAATTATTATTTTTAAAATTAGTAGTTCCAGTTAAAATGATCTTCATTTCTCTACACTCACCATATGAAACACAGCAGCATAAAGCTGCTATTTCATACCAGTGTTCTATGAGAGTGTGGTCCTAGTCTAATTAAGCCGTTTCATTCATGTAACAACTATAATATAGTGGTAGCGTTCCGCTACCACATATAAATTATATAGTTTGCTTAAAAAAATGTGTTGCTTCCATTTCGTTCACCCGTTAAACCTTATTTTTGTCCTCGCAATAAAAATAGACAGCCAGTACATAACATACATTTCCTTCTTCCAAATATTTTTTCTAAGGTTCAAATTCCTTTATTGACATTCTGATTTTATGTTCAATATTTCTCAATATGAGAAGTTAATAATAAAATGCCTATGACTATAAAAACAATGACTTACATGTTTAGTTGGCTGCAAGTTACATATAACTAACTTTCCACCATACTTTACAGTCTCAAGAGGTAGATTTCCACTGGGAATTATTTGTAATGTTGTGCCTAAGCAAATACTCAAATCTGCAATACTGAAAGGTTTCAACAATTAACATTAGATACAACAAATCTGCAGGAATTTTTTATGATTTTAACATTATCACAATCTAACAGAAAAATCCACTATTACTGGACATGGTACTCTCAAATTGTAAAGAAGGCCATCAGTATGCTTGGCAAGCAGATTGATGATGGCAGTACAGGATCTCTTGAATTTCACATCCAGGCTTGTGTTTGCAACTGCATGTCTATGCACATATTTTACACCCATCCCAATTGACTATACCATTTAATTGAGGCTATGCGGTTTGCCTTACACGGTATGCCCACCAGGATTAAAAGATTTGGGCCTTTATGCTGTCACTACTCAGCATTTACAGGTACAGTGGAAACTCGATTAACCGGACTAATTGTTGCCGTTAGGGATTCGGATAATCGAAAATCCGGATAATCGAATGTATGAAGAAAAGCGGGTTTTGTGCATTTGTAGTACATACATACATAATGTTATATGTTTATTAAAAACAACAATATCAACGAAAATCAATGTTTATTAAGAAATTATTAAGAGATACACACATATTTTCTTAGATTACACACCATTCCAAGTGTACAACAAAATTGAATCGGCATTTTTCTTAATATCACTTATTGTGGATGTTATTGTTGTTACGAAACGCGATCACACAGGGCGCGGTCGGGGTAATGCCAGTACCGACACGTTCATGCTTGCATAAATTCCATATGTAGTACATATGTTAAACACTTTGTAACTTGGCTCAATATGACTTAATTATTTAATTGGTCGCGGTTGATAGTCCGGATAATCGCGAATCCGTATAACTGAGGGCCGGATAATCGAGTTTCTACTGTAATTGAAAGAAACATTTTTATTTGGCTCATTAATAAAAAAAAACAAATTACACTGTTGTATTACAGTTTAAAGAGTAGGAAAGCCAGTACAATTACAAGCTGACAGGCATTATCAACAGACTTAAAAAATGGAGGAGTTTCTCAATTCAACTCAATTTTTTCATGTGTGTTCCATCAGAACTTTTTTTCTAGATGAATCAATTTTGATGATTATTTTTTGTTTGAAAGCTGGTGCTTCTCGTGTAGTCCCCTATAAATATAATCTAGATGTAACTAGTAGTATTTGAGTTATACTTAATGATGCATATTTAATTAACTTTGACTATATTGATGATGTTCTAATTCTGTTTATATTGCAGTCAGTTATACAAAATATTCAAAGGAACAGGAATTTAGTAGCAATTCACTTCTAATATGCCTTTTCTTTCATAGATCTACATAGTTAAAATGAACCATAGATTTTCCCTACCTTGAATGCCATTCTGCCATTAACAAGTCATTTTCTGGCAAATCATGTTCCCAGTCTAGAACTCCATCATACAGACGCCCACGACAAGGTCTTCCACCATTATGACTTGATGCACATGGTACTCCACTGCATTTCTTCCCAACTGTTTCAACTGGACAGCTTCGTACAAACTGCCTGAGAAATGTGATTATTTTTAGAATTTAATTTTTGTATTAACTAACTTTTTTGTAATATTTTAACTTGAGCATTTGAAAAAATTATTATTGTTGATTGTTTATGATATTTTTGTGGTGCTATATAAAAAATAATTAAATGAGTCATTTAGTAAATGTTAATTTTGAATGTCTTCTTTTTAAATCTTAATTACCTTTTACACAGACTGCACTCATCAATAAACATATTACCATGTAATTCAGACAAATACTTTCGTGACAATCCAGATTTTAAGTGTAGGCCATCAATGTTCTGGCTAACAATATATTGCACTTTATTGCAGTCTACCAATTTCTTCAATATCATATGGGTTTTTGTAGGTTGTGCATCAGCAAATGATACATTTGTGGATGGACGCTTTCCTTCTTTTTCCAATGTCCAAACACCATTTGGTCCTCTGAGAAAAATATTACACAATTTAAAACAATATATTTAATAGTTTTGTTATATAACAGTTAAAACCTTAATCCGGGCTTTTGATCGTAAATTCACTTCAGAAGCCCTGGGATTAAGTGAAAATAAATTGCGCATTCTGGCAAAAGCCCTGACTGGACATTGTTTTCTTAAAAAGCACATGTCCATCATGGGAATAAGCAACTCAAGGATGTGTCGGTTCTGTTCCATAACGGAAGAAACGCCTCTGCACATCCTAACTGATTGCCGTTCTTTAATGCATAACACTCATCTGGGAAACTATGTACTCCGCCCAGAGGAACTGAAATTGCTCATGGCTAAGCAAATTCTTCTATTTATTGAAGACATAGGGCTTAGCAGTGAACTATAGCCATAGCAGCGATCACAATAGATCTTTCAGTTTGCAGTGATACTGGTCTCTTTCCCTAGACCTGCATAGCTGCTCGCACATAATAAAAAATAATAATAATAATATGTAACAGTTCTAAATACCTAAAATCTGGTATCCCAGCAGAAGTACTTATTCCAGCTCCAGTATGAACCACGGTGTGTTTACTCAGACACATTAGCCGAGCTAAAATTTCGCATTTCTCGTTGAACTTCTCAAGCGAATCAAATTTCTGGATAAAAAGTGTTTTATGAGAACTTTTGCGGAAACATTTGGCTTAGTTTTTAGTATAAAATTATTAAATTAATTACTTCTGGTACTCCCAAAATGCCTTTGTGTTCGTATGGTGATAGTCCTTCCGCGTAATTACATGACATTTTTAAGCACTTCAAATAGAATTATATTTTGTTAGTTTTTAAATTTAACTAAGACTTTTATTTACGCCACTTCCAGTTTTAATTCTAAACAAACTAAATAGAATTAGAAACATTTACGCGTGTACTTCTAAGAGTTAAAAATCGTCTTCTTTAATTAAGAAATTATCACAGAAACAGAACTCTCCAGTATTTATTATTAATAAATATTTGACCGTTAGGTGCATAAAACCCTAAAATAAAGAAATCCTCTAAAAACAGAATTACCAAACCAAACTGTTATTTTACTGCCATAGATTACTGTATATGTACTAAAGATGTTTTACTGCTCTGATGTGTGATGACCACAGACCACAGAACACTAATACCCTTAGGCCACAGACTAGACATGTGTCAATCATTCATTTCTAGCGACCGAATCATTCTAGTACATTTCGTCACACGTACTGGTACATTTGGATCGATCATTCAAATGGATAATTTCAGGCTCCAGTAGGTACTCTGTGAGATCCATTGGGAACCAAAAAAAATTTACATTTATTTGCTACAACAATTAAACATGTGGTGATTGAAAATTATCATTAAATAAATCATTTATCATGAAATTTTTTGAAGTGTTATTTTCAGTAAACTCTACGAAATGATATTTTTAACTCATAGATTTAACAAATATAATAAAATGTAAAATAATTTTTACTTTAGGTAATAATATTACAATAAAAAACACTTAAATGATAAACACTCCTGATAGTCTGCATTGTTAATTCGATTCGCTTGTTTATTCAGATCATTCGGGATTCAGTCGGTTTGCGGCTCATTCACAATTCAAACAAATCGCGGGTTAAAAAGGTACCGTCAATTGTTTGTGATTGGTTGTACTGGTTCATTCAAAAACAAATGAATGAACCATCAATATTTTTAAGTGTACCAGCTCAAACGAACGATCATGCATGATTGACACATCTCTACCACAGACTACTAAGCACAGAACACTACTAAGAGGATACTACGCATGATGACATACTAGCTGATACCAGTGTTGCCAACATTAAAATCTAGTAGGGATGGGTCAACTCGAGTTGCGATTAACTCGAGTTAGATCTCCCTAACTCGAGTTTGGGCAGGCTGTCACGACGAACCAAGCAAGCTATTGAAAGAGTAAGAGTGCGATTCATTCATTTTTTGCGCGCTTTGTGTTTCAGACATCACTATGACGGGAACACAAAACCCACACGACCTAATGACGCTGACGATTAAACGAAGTTTGCCGATCATCAACAACACAGCATCCGGCGACATTAGTTCCTTCAGAGCGCTTATTTTCAAAAGCCGGACTTTTTTGCAATGATAGAGGAAACTATCTAGCACCTAAAAATGTTGATCAAATTTTATATTTAATTAGCATTATCAAATAGCAATAGCATATTAAATTAGGATTCAATAATAATTGTTTATGTTCTTTATTTTTCAATATGTACTGGTTACTCTTCATATCTATCTTTAGTTTATTTATTAAACATAATTTTCATTGACTTTCAAGATGATAGTTTTATTTGTTTTTTTTAGAATTTTATTTTTTTGCTGAAATGCTAACTTATTTATATATTAACTTAGAAGAAGTTATAGTTAGTTATTTGAGAATATTGATGTTGAAAATACTTATAAGTGTGTTAACTTACAAGAAATTATATTTCATTATTCGATTTTATTTTTCTTTTATTTATTCAGAAAATACTCGATGGAAATACTTTTTAACTAAGTGGTTCTATATCTTTTCAATTAGGTAAATAATACTCTAATTTAAGTAGTAATCATTGAATAAATTTTTTTATTGCGAGGGTTTGATCGAAGACAATAAATGAATAAAGTCAACAAAGAGCTACAATCAAAATCATTTATTAGGTATTGTGGTGTCCACTAATTTAAGTCTAGGGTTTTAGTAAAACAACTATCAGTAAGTAGGTACACAGCACAACGACAACGTCCACTCGCCACCGATGACAGATCGGCAATGCGAGTGAGGCACCACCGTTGGTCTGTGTACTATATTTAATTATACATATATCACATCTCTTCCTTTTTATATATCAATTTATTTTATTAATACGATAAACAAACAAAACAATGTTTTAGACATTAATCAATCATCAATCTGAACTTCGTTATCATGATCAACAACTTTCCATTGACCTTCCACTTTCTTAAGGTGTACGATATTTCTCCTATACTCCTGACCAGTGTCATCATTCTTAATATTTATATCCCTTCCTTCAGAACTAATAACAGTATGGGGGGTTGGGTTAAATTCGGAAACTAATTTATTTTCTTTTATCATGTTCTTCACGTACACTTTATCTCCTATTTCTAGTTCCCTATCAGCAGCTCTTCTTTTCCTGTCTTCGTTTAATTTGCTTATCTCTTTTCTTTCTTTGTCTCGGTCTCTTATTTCTTGATCATCGTAACTATTTTCTAGGTCTGTTAAAAAAGGTAGTTTGTCTCTGAATTGTCTTTCATAGAAAAGCTCAGATAGAGATTTTCCTGTGGAGGGATGAGGGGTACTGTTATACATCATTAGGTACTTTAATAAATCATCTTTCCAGTCTGATTTCTCACATTGACTGATTCGCAGTCGCTTAAGGATGTCCCTGTTTTGCCTCTCTACCTCACCATTTTGCTGAGGCCAGTGAGGGATCGTATTAAAAAGCGTAATTCCTTGTTCGGTACAGAATGTTTTAAATTCGTGACTACAAAATTGTCTGCCATTGTCGGCTGTAATACTAGCGGGATTTCCGGTTCGTGAAAAAAATTTTTTTAACACTTTTATTGTGTCTTGTGTTGAAATAGATTTCATGATTTCAATCTCTTTATATCGACTGTAATAGTCAATAATCACTAAAAGATGATCCCCACTTGGCAGTGGACCCAAAAAATCAACGGCTGTATCCACCCAGGCTTTCGAAGGGAGTTCACGCCTTTTCATAGGTACTGGTGGATTGGGTGCTGAGACTAAAGTACACCCTCTGCAGATTTTTACTGTATTTTCGGCGTCTTTGTCTATCTTTGGCCACCAAACTTTTGTGCGCAGCCTAGCTTTCATATTGACTATACCTGGATGACCTTCATGGGCCGCTGCTAAAGCTTGTTTCCGCAACTTAGTAGGAATCACCATTCTGTTTCCTCTCAACAAGACGCCATCGTGTAACCAAAGTTCATGTTGAAATATTTTATAATTATTTATTGAAGCATCCCACGCATTATTTATCAAAGCATCCTTTACTAATTTAAACTCATCATCATCATTAGATGCTTCAATAATCGATTTAAGAGATAGTGCTATGGGTCGCGCGTATTGAATAATCTGATTAACATGATGTTCGCCTTCAAAAGAACTTTTTTGAGTGTTGGTCTTGCACAGACGTGATAATGGATCCGCTATATTGGATTTTCCGAGCTTATATATAACTTTATAATCATATGCTTGCAACCGAAGAACCCAGCGCTCGATTCTCGCACAAGGTTTTGATCGCGTGCCAAATATAACCTCCAGAGGCTAATGATCTGTGATAAGCTCAAACTTTTTCCTATATAAGTACATGTGAAAATGGTCAATTGCCCACACTAAAGCCAATGCCTCTTTTTCGGTCTGACAATATCGTTTTTCAATGTCTGTCAGGCTCTTGTTTCCAAAGGCAATGATGCGGGGTCCTTTGTCATCGTACTGAGTGAGTACAGCGCCTAAACCTACAGGACTTGCATCGGCGATTACCTGGGTACGATCATTTGGGTCATAGTAGCCAAGAGTAGGAATCTTAGAGAGACAATTTTTTAATTCATCAAAAGCTATTGCTTGTTCTTTTTTCCAAAATTTTGCGATATTAGCATTTTTGTGCATTTTTTTCGAAGCAATTGCCGAATGGGTTCCGTTAAGGTTGATAAATTTGGAATCCACTTTCCAACAAAATTGATTAATCCCAGAAAACTTTGAATTTCTTCGATGGTTTCGGTGGTCTAAATGTCTCGATTGCTTTTATATATTTGTCAAGTGGTTTAATACCTGATTGCGAAAGCTCGTGACCCAGGAACTGAATAGATTGTGCATTAAAGATACATTTATTTTTATTCAATAAAACATTGTTGTCTTTGAGTACTGTTAAAACATGTTGAAGCCTGGTATCATGTTCTTTTTTATCACGTCCAAAGACAACAATATCATCTATGAAGTTTACAACTCCTTCGCACGGCAATAACATTTTTTCCATAATTTTTTGGAAATGTTCAGGTGCGCAAGATATCCCGAACATTAACCTTTTGTACCGGTAAAGCCCTTTACTGGTGATAAAAGTTGTGATATTTCTGCTATTTTCACCTAGTTCAACCTGATGAAAAGCATTCTTGATATCCAACTTTGAAAAATATTTTGCTTTGCAAAATTTGGGAATGAGTTGTTCCATAGTCGGCAAGGGATGATTTTCTCTAATAATTGCCTTGTTAGCAGCACGCATATCCAAACAAATTCGAATATCATCGTCAGACTTTAGAATCGGTACCATCGGAGAAACCCAAGAAGATGGCTTATTTACAGGTTCAATGATGTCCATTTTAACCAGTTCGTCTATTTTTTTATTTATCCTTAATTCCAAAGGAATTGGGACTCGTCTATAAGGTTGACAAACTGGAGGAATTGTTTTGTCAATAGTGATGTCTAATTGAACATCTTTGAACTTGGGAAAATGTTTTTCTTCAATGGAATTCACAGCTAAGCCTAGTTTTAGCACATCAAGGGAAATGGCGGTTTATTTACCAAAAAGGTTTCTTGAACCATTTTCTATAACATAAAATTTTGTTAATAATGATTTAAAACCAACTTTTATTTGTACATCAAATGAGCCTAACACTTTAAGCGGATGTTTGGCGCCATAAGCCAGGAACGTTTTATCTGAAGACTTTTGTTGGTCTCGATAGATGGTTTCAAAAAATCAAAATTTATAGTTTACTATAACTTTAGATTGTTTCATGTGTACCCAAGTTTTATCATTAATAATATTGGATGTACTACTGGAATCAATGAGCATTTTTATGTTGATCCCACCTACCTGACAATCCATTGTTGCATCGTCGTCGATGTGGAAAATATAGTCTACAGATTTAGACTCTGTTTTTGGTGTTTTCTGTTTTGGGCTTCTTAACTTTATGGTTGTCATTTGACGAGAGGTTGGCATTTTTTCTTTTATTGGCCTTTGTTCTACAGTGTTTCTGGAAATGTCCTTTGAAACCACATTTCATACAATTCAAATTTATTGCAGGGCAGGAACTATTGTCTTGTCTTTTGTGATTTTTACTGCCACATCAGCTACAGAAGTTAACCTCTTTTTTTAGAATACAGTTTCGTTGCTTTAGTGTCGATTTTAGTAAGGCTGATAGTTGTTGTGCTCTGTCTATCGTGGAACTCGTTAAGCTGCCGTTCTACAGTTTCTAGGGACTTTGCCTCTGCTACAATTTTTTCGATTGTTGCCGTGTCACCAAGTATTAAAATATTCTTTCTTAATTTGGTTGAGCTACACTTTTCTATTATTTGGTCAATTAGATTTTCATCTGCATTGGCGAAATTGCATTTAGAACTTTGGACTTCTTAGACGAACCAAGAATTTTTAAAACTTCTCGTCCGGTTCTTGTTTCATCAACCGGAAGATGTGCCTTTCAAATAAATAACTTTGTTTGGGGGAAAAATACTCGTCCAACTTTTTAATTGCGGTGTCATATACGCCAGTCGCATCAAGATCAGTCACGTGGGCACCAGGAATATTGAAGTAAATGTCTTGTAACGCCATGCCTCCCGAATGCAATAACATGGCGCGTTTTGTACTTTGGTCTGTCGTGTTCAAGACATCCGTCTTTTATTTCTCTTTTTTTATATTTTGTGCCGTTTTAATTTTATTGCTGACCAATATCCGTAACTGGTTTAAAATTATGATCAAAAATTTTACTTACTGCGCTTTTACTCGTCGCCAATGTGGTGTCCACTAATTTAAGTCTAGGGTTTTAGTAAAACAACTATCAGTAAGTAGGTACGCAGCACAACGACAACGTCCACTCGCCACCGATGACAGATCGGCAATGCGAGTGAGGCACCAGCGGCACCACCGTTGGTCTGTGTACTATATTTAATTATACATATATCACAGGTATTTAGAATTTTATATTAATATATAGCTAAGTTATTTAATAATATTTTGACTGTGATGATTAAACTATTAATAGTTTATGTACCTACATCTTAAAGACTGATATTTTTAGTGAAAACTGCTATATAGCTAATTTTGTTGTAAAATACAGGTACTTCCTATGACTAAGATTAAAACCATAAATGCACACACAGTTTAGTAATAAAAAATGTAATTTTAGCTATTCCAACCCGCAAAAGAGCGAGACATAAAAATTAATTTAAAAAAAGTAATTTGTAGCAAATATTTTACTATGTTTCGTCCTGCTAATTCGAGTTGCGTAGCTCGAGTTTTAACTTGAGTTTTTCTTAGTTGGCACATTTATAAAATCTAGCTCCCGTTGAAGAGAACACTATAATCCCGTCAAATACGGTAGACAGTGGTCAATTGTTAGACAAATGATCATTATGCAATATTATATCTCCACAACTAGTATTAATATGAATCCATTTCAAACTACCTACATTAATTCTATAATTGAGTCACAATATAAAAGCGCGTACACTTGACGCTCCCGGTTGCGCCCTCCTTTCTGCCAAGGAGGGTCGCGTTCGTATACGGCTTAGAGATCTCTAGTCAGATCGTTAAGCCAATTCCTAAAAGGTTGAGTTTAGTGGGTAAAAGTCACCACATAACCACGCAGCCGGCTGCGTGGTTCGCTATGAGCATTCTCAACCTCCCTCCCCCGCTTTCCGGAGGGTTGCCCATATTTGCTTCGGGCGCAAAAAAAAAAACGCTTCCGGCATTTGATTACGAAAAGTGGTGTTGAGAAGGTTATAATAGTCAAGTCTATTGTAAAATAAGGTCATTCTAAAGGTTGTGAGTAAAGTTAAATTAATATTTAGTCTTCTTTGTGAAAGTATAGTGTGTTATAAAGTATTAAATACAATTTAAGAGTGAAATTAAACAATAAACATAGTGATCAAGCAGTTAAATAAGTGAGCTGTCGTGGTTTTATTGGAGAAAAGCTGACATAATCATTCATTGTATTGCACATTTTTTCGTATTTTTAAACTAAAGAAATGAATGAAATCATAATTAATTTTTTTCCATTTCCAAATTATTCTTATTTTGAAAACAAATTTAAAAAACATAAATTTTTGTTGACCCCTTAAAAAATCCGTTAGCCGTTAAACACAATTTTTTCTCGTTGCCAGCCTCGCTGTCCCGTCAAATCTAACGGGAATCCCGTCAAATTGGCAACACTGGCTGATACTAGCTTATCTATATATTATGTATGTTGATGGCCAAATGCCTTTGAGTATAAACCAAAGGAGACGGCATCGCAAGGCATACCCCTCTGTAAAAGGTACGAGAGTTCGACTCATACGCATTATATAAAACTAGTTGCTCCGCGTCGTGCGTCATTCCGTAGTGATCGTGCCAGTAAATCGAGCTCCGACAAAATGCCGAAATGCAGTGTATTTACATGAAAAAAAAAAAACAACCAAAAACGCCAAGTATACAAAAGGACAATGTGACTTTTCATCTGTGAGTATTTTTAACATAATATTGTAGTAATATTATCATTAAAACTCTTACTTTTTGAATATATTCGTCCAATACCAAGTGTGGCCTTAAAGTGAAAAGTAATCTATTTTTAAATAAATATAATTTACTACACAAGTTATATTTATTTAAAAATAGATAATATAATCAATAACTAGTATTTATCAAAATGTTATACAAAATAAAGGCCAATTAAATCGAATCGAAACTTGCGAATCGAAAGCTAATCGAGACGAAGTATTGTACTTTAGTGATGAACGCCACAACTTTAGCTGTCGATAAGTTAATTAACCATGCGGGTTTTTCTGCCGAACCGGTTTGTAGTTTTTATTTAGCTTTTACAATAAATAACTACAAAAAGTAGTAAAATTTTCTATTATTGGTTTGTTTTTACAGATTTCCAAAAGATCCTTTTAGGTGGCAAACTTGGATTGTAGCTTGTATAAACCATGAATCTTGGATACCTAAACGGACTAGCACCATTTGCTCCGAACATTTTGAAAAATCATATTTCATACCCCAAGCTTACAATAAAAGAAGGTTAGCTGCCCTGCAGTACCAACCATGAACTTGTGAGAGATAATGTTTGGCTGTAATTATATTTAGATTAAATATTTTTATTATTACCTTTGACACCAATATTATTCTACTTGAAAATATTTTATTAAGTTTACAAAAGCATTCATCTATCAAATTTAATTCATAAACTTATATACACATAACATTAAAAGTATGGAGTGTAGAGTATGGAATGTAGAAGTAAGGAGTACAGACTGTGTATTAAAAAGTGTCCATAGAAAACCGTTAAATAAGGGTGGCACCACTATAACATCGGGGTAAATTTTAAAGAAAGCACCGAAAAATATTAGTGGGATAGACTTCTTTTTTAGGTTATATTTACTAAATAAAATTATTTTAGATTTTAGAGCTACTGAGCTGTTTAGCAGCACCCTTAAATCGTCGACAACTTCTAAGTACATTTCATCCCAGTAGCTACTCCAGCGCTGTTGTGGAGAGTTTTGAACTGTTATTTATTGTTTACAGATGGCCACTTTTTCAACTATTCTACTATGGGTGTTACTGCCCCCATGCTACCCTGACAAAAATCGATCGAGACTAGGGCCCATCAATAGTCCAATGGAGAAGATAACAAGGTTACAATATTAGACTTTTAAGTACGTAGGTAAAAAGTCTAGACCAAACACATAATTCTAGTTTTTATTTCACCTCGATCGGTGCGCTATTACCGAAGTTATAAGCGTAGAAAGTTTACGTACATTTCTAAAATCTCGCCCGTGCCCGCGAGTAGCACTGACGTCATTCGTTCCATGCGGCCGCGCCGCCATACCGTTCCAGCGCGCCGATCATACGTTTGTAGTAATATTTCGCGGGTGAGTTGTTTGCCCTCGTTCGCTCTGGTGTTTTTAAGTATTTAATGAATGAAGAAGGGTTTCAAAAGGGTCAATCTGATAACCTTCCAATAGTCCGTGACACGATGGTGGCGGAATATTTTCTAAGAAACAAAGATTTTGTCGCGGCTGAAATACGCGGAGTAAAAATGAAAAGATAGGTATAAGAATAAGATAATATTTTTATAACCTAGGTACCCATTATTAGATTAATTCTTCTGGGTTTGATTTGATAATAATAAGAATAGGTTCAGCTTCTTGGTCTCGTCTGTGAGGTGGCTGATTTCAGCCAGTAAAAAATTAAAATTAAATTTATTTAAACACGCCATTAAAACACGGTCGCATTTCGCGGCTAAATTCGTTTATTTCTTTATCTTTCTCTGTGGAATAAGACCGTGACTATGTTCATTATGAAGTTGACTGTATGATATACGTTACTACTAGTAACGTCTATAGAAAAAATAAAAAGAATCTTGTCATTGTCATTGAAGTCTTTTCGTTGAATAAACGTGTGATAATTTTGCTTTAAAATTGTGAATTACAAGTTATTATATCGGATATCATGGAAAATACAATGGAGCGGCAAGTTATCTTTAATTATTTATCTACTTTTCGAGGCTTGTTGGCAATTTTCAATAAAAATTTTGTAATTGAATTTGACTCAGTCCTAGGAATGACCACCGTAATGTCGCAAGTTTTTACTTTTTAAGTGACTTAATTGCTTTCTGTGTCAATATATTCTGTGCAATATATTGTGAAACTAATATTTAAGCTAAATACGAAAGCGCAAAGTAATATTTGATGTAAAAAGTGAGAAATTGCTTCAAAGTATGTAACGGTCGTTAAGTGGCTAATATCCTCACCGATTTTGACAAGCAAACTTGTGAGGCAAAACATCTTTTTTTAAGTTTGAGGGGACCACCAACTAGTTTGTACTTCACGTAGTTTTCCAAATCGTTTTCGACCCGGAACAAAATACAAACTTATTTAAAGTCTATAAAAAATAAGGAACCTCGTAATTTGTATTCCATCAATATTTAAAATATGTACCAACTATGTAATACATAAAAATACGACAACACGAAAAAAAATTTAAGTGCTCCACTTCATAATCAAACTTATTCCATTATTTGCGGCCCGCAAAGTATGAAAATTTAACAGCTCTGCGTGTGTGTTTAGTTTTTGCTCGAAATATCGTAAAAATATAAAAACGTTTGTTAACATATTCCATATTATAACCTTTATATGTATTATAAACATTTTAAAATTTACTGCAAACATAGGTAGGTATCTAAATTTTCGAACTCGCGACAGGTCATTGACTTATCTACATTACATAGGTACTTTACCCAAGTTTGGATGTTTATTTACACTGAAGTAGTTTTAGTTAAATATGTAGGTAGGTATTAGGTATTGTTTCTTCTTGAAATTATAGTGATCATTAAGCGTGGAAAGGTTAAATGAATCGTTAGTTACTTAAACACTGCTACTCGAGTAGGTACCTACATGCCTAATAGAAAGCATTTACCAGCAATAACCAAGACCTATCATGTGAAGGTTATTATTATTTGAATACTTACATCGAAATGATCCTCACAACAAAATGCTACCGTGTTCGGTCCTAAAGGATGTGCTCTTCTCATAACATTTGTCCATTTTTTTCTGATGGTAGGGTTTCTAGGCACATTAAAAAACAACTTTTCAGGTGTTTTTGTGGCCGTATTTTTACATTGAGGCACAGCACAATATTTAATAGATGGTGTCATGTTCTACTATAATGTTTCTTGTTAAAAATAGATAGATAGATCCGCATGCGACGGGCACATTCGAGTAAATGTTTTGATTTTCTAAGTGCGCGTCGGGTCACTCGCACGAAGATGGAACTTGTGACGTCATCAACGATGTCGCGCTCGGCCCGCGGCTTGGATCGAAAATGTTAACTTTGCGCCTTTATATCTCGGTCAGTTTTGAAGATAGAAAAAATTTAAAAACACAGTTATTCTCATAATTTTTTGTAGAATTTTTTGGCATATAAAACAAAAAATGGTTATCTTCTCCATTCGACGGGTAACAAAGGGGAGGGTCCAACTGACCTTACGGATAACAATTCCAAAGACTGCTGACAAAGAAGCATGCAACACTTACCGATTGGCCGTCGCGGCCTCACCCCGGTCGATACTATCGTGCGTAAACAATGGGAGTTGGTACTCCTTACTTCTAAACTCCATAGTGTGGAGGTAAAGAGTACAGACTGTGTATCAAAAAGTTTCCGTATAAAACCGTAAATAAGGGTGGCGCCACCATAGCTACGGGGTAAATTTTAAAGAACGCGCCGAAAAATATTTTTTTATAGGATAGGGGGACAAATGAGCACACAGTCCACCTGATGGTAAGTGGTTGCTGCGGCCCTTAAACATCTATATCTATCATCTATTACATATCAAAATGCCGATGCGTTGTCACCCGTGAGGACTAAGATGAAATGCCTCGTTTCCAGTAAAAAGGGTCTCCGGTTCTCTACACTCACCATACGAAACACAGCAGCATTAAGTTACTATTTCACGTGGTATTCTGTGAGAGCGTGGTCCTTCCCCGGTCGAGCCAACCCATTCGTGCTACAACTATACTAGTAATATAGCTGCAGCATGGCTCTACCATGTATAAATAATATTAGTGGGATAGACTACTTTTTAAGATAAGGATATTGAACGACGAGTGAATGCAGGAAATAAAGTAAATGGGGCTCTACACTCTATTATGAAAAGTCAGAATGTGTCAAAAAAGGCACGTATGGCAATTCACAGTGCTGTATTAGTCCCTACTTTAACGTATGGTAGTGAAAGTTGGGTGTAGCAGAAGAAGCACAAGAGTAGAATAAATGCAGTAGAAATGCGGTCGCTAAGGAGTATGTTAGGGCTGAATCTGAGTGACAGGGTGAGAAACTGTGTGATAAAAGAAGAGTGTGGTTTGCAAGATGATGCGGTGACCAGGATTAAGAAAGGAATGCTTCGGTGGTTTGGTCATGTAGAAAGAATTAATGCGGAAAGACTGACAAAGCAATTATATGTTGCAGAAGTGAATGGAAGAGTCGGAAAGGGACGTCCTAGGCGGAAGTTTGTCGACAAAATTGGCGATATACTAAAAATGGGCCAAATTAAGAGTACCCTTAACCGACGAGCATGTATGCGTAGTAGGGTATTGAACTAATGGATGTGGAAGAGGCGAGAAAGGTATGTCAGGATCGTGCTAAATGGAAGTCTGTAGTCTCTGCCTACCCCTCTGGGTGACAGGCGTGAGTGTTTATGTATGTATTATGTACTACTTTTTCGAGGTTATATTTACTAAATATAAATTTTAGAGCTAGTGAGCAGTTTAGCAGCACACTTCACACAGTCAACAACTGCTAAGTTCATTTCATGTAGTTTTTTCCTGTAGTTACTCCAGCGCTGTTGTGGAGAGTTTTTGAACGTTTATTTTTTGCTTACAGATGGAATCTCCTACGAGAGATTGTTCTCCTTACCTCTTCACTCCATAATTAAAAGTTTATAAGGTATCGCAGCCCAAAGATGGGTACAGTATTCCATGTGCGGCCGTACCTGCACCTTTAAAGTTGCAGGCGGTGGGCTGGCATGAAATAATGTCCCACTCTGTTGAGCACACCAAGCTTTTTGGAGGCCAATTTGGCATTCTCTTCCAAGTGACCACGAAACTGCACGTCACTCGATATGTCGACGTCGAGGATTCCGATACTGGCTAAGGCAACAAAGGAAGTGGCTTTAAGCAGAGTAGATACGATGAAAGGGTTCTTTTTAACGGTAAACGCGCAAACTTGTTTTGTTCAACAAAGTTTCGACTTCACACACAAGTTTGTCCCGGTACTCGGCGACGTTTTCCCGAGAAATATTTGCACGGCTGGTGTATAAAGTATCACCAGTACTATACTTGATGCTCCGATCAGCAAGAAAGCTGGTGATCCAATTGCACAATTTCTTTCCCCTTGGACTCTACTGCCATCGCCCATTTATGAGTTAGGTAACCCAGATGACTAGCCGAGCGACTGCGGCGGAAACCGTACTGGTGGTCACTAATCAGCTGGTGATCTTCAAGGTACCATATGAGCTGACTGTTAATAATGGATTTTAAAAAACAAGGTGATGGCGATAGGTCTATAGTTGGACGGATCAGAGTGGTTACTCTTTTTAGGGATCGGGTGCATGAGGCTGTCTACCATGATTTCAGGACTACGCCTAGGGAGTAATAGTACCGGAAAAGATGCGTTAAAACCGGTGCCAACTCCGGAGCAAACGTCTTCAGCACAATAGGAGGGACGCCAGTAGGCCCACTCGACTTGTTGACGTCCAGGGAGAGAAGTGCTCTGCGCACCGAGCGTTGGGTAAATAGCACATCCTGTATGGAGCACTCGCACTGCGGGATCGTCAGCGCTATGTTCTCCCCGCATTCAAGAGTCTGGTTGGACGCAAAGAGAGAGCCCAGTAGATCGGCTTTGTCCTTTGCGGCATGGGCCAGTGAGTCGTCCTCCCTGTGCAGAGATGGGAGAGATGGCTGGCAGAAGTTCCCTTCGATAGCCTTGGCGAGAGACCATAATGCACGTGTTCCCGAAGGAAGATTAACTAGTTTCTTGCCAATTCTGTGTGGGGCATCGACGGAGACCTGATATCCATCTGGCTGAGAGGTCAGCAGAAGGTCCAACAAGGAAGGTGCGTGATCTTCCACATCTGAGATCTGCGTAGGCGCAATAACCAGTTGTGTCAGACCATATGCCAAAGCAAAGTCATAAACAGATCATCAAACCCGCATGATCGGTTAAATGAGAACCAAGCCATTCAGCGTGGTGGGCGTTAAAATCTCCCAAGTATCACGATCTCTGTGGATGGGATTTGTTGTAGCACGGAGTCTGTAGCCATCTGGACGTGGTCGATGAGTCTGTCTGTTTCGGCATTACCGCTATTGGACCTATAGAGGCACCGTAGACGCGGGGATGGTCGTTGCTGTCTACGCGCAGCCATAAGATGGACAGGTCCGTTCTTTCAAGGCTGCCGAGGCGTCGAAAACAGATTCCCTCTCTGATATACAGAGAGGCACAAAAGAGTGTTCTAATTCGTACCCCAGGCAGGAGAGATACGAAGCATCAGCTAGAGACGACGCCTGTGCCTCGGTTAGAAAGAGCAAGGCCGGCTTCGCCGTTTCCAAATGGTAGTGGACGGCGTTAAGGTTTGAATGAAGTCCCCTGATGTTGTAAAACTCACGGATAGCGTGGCAGTGAGCACCTTTGATTTATTGCTCCGTTTGCCCCGAGCAGGTTCAGTCTCGAGCGGAATTTTGCCCCCCCCCCCCCCCACAGAATACGGGGAGCAGCCTGAGCACCCATGCTCAGGAGTGCAGTAGCTTGGTCGTAGATGCTCAGCGAGGGATTCTCCAGGGGTGCTGGTACCCTCCTGGTGTAGTTTTGCATTTAATTCCGCTACCATGATGATGGGGGGGGGGGAGGGATTAGGCATCGGGCCACCTGCACTCACCAGACGAAACGCAGAAGCAAAGCCTCTACTTCACGCTGGTCGTCTGTGAGGTCGTGGTACCACCCCGGTTTGAGCCGGCCCATGCGTATAACAGCAAAGGCTGCCGCGTGGCTCTACCACTGTCACTGTCCTGTTACACATGTTTCGTCATTTTCTCTTATAATCCACATGCTTACACCACTACTTATTTGAATTTGCAAACACTGCACATAAAGTTTTTTATCATATTTTATTTGTTAAGACGTGACATTGCTTTTTTCCATATTTATCATATACCTAAATTCAAATCAAAATTCTTTCCACTTGAGGCGCCAACTGCTGTTAGTCATAGAAACTAAATTTAATCGTCAAAACATTCCGGTGCCCAAGGACTAATAGTCTTTAAAAAGTGACGACAAGGTAAATACTCAATTTTAGCATGCGAAGATTAATTTAAATCTGTGGAATGTACCTAGACAGATTTTTGTGATAGATCATTTAAAAATACTTTTTTTAATTGCAATGTAACAATTCTAGCGTTGCGATCATTTCCTAGATACTTATCTAAAATATGACCTAATGGCCACTCAGTGGCGGCTCTAGCAAAATTTTTAGGTGGTACGAGATCTTATAGTGGCGCCCCTCTTAATATAAAACCTTAGTGTTCCTATTCTATGCAGTTGCTTTTTCTCGATTTTAAATAGTATTAGATCTATCAAATATCTACAGATGTATATGCGGGGCAAGCACAGCTGTGTCTGTCGCTCTTGCCATAGCAGTTGTGCTGCTTATTCACGTTAAAGAAATGTTGTCCATTCCGCCCGCACTACTTTGTTGCGCTGGTCAATGCCACTATGCTTGCCTTACTGTGGTGACTAGTTGTAGAGATTATTTCTCATAATAAGAGTTAATAATCTTGTTTGACAACTTTTATTTAAATTGTTGTTCTGAAGACAGTGTTAAAAAAGATATAAGAACTACCAACAACTTATTTAATTAAAAGCCTCGATGGCCAGCTTTCTTGCTTATGCGCTTGAAATTTTTTATTTATTTGGAATAATTTAACCTCTGAATAATAGAACTTTCTAAAGAAATGATTCCAAGATATGACAGTCTTTCCTGATACATAGTAGAAAGGTAGGTAAATTTTTAAATGTTTAATGTACTAAAACTTCGTTTCCGCTTAGCGTCACTTACAGTACAGGTATAGTCGGCAAAATATGAAGTGCTGTCTACACATTTGGGAAAAATATCCTGCCAATCATTATTTTTAACAAGTCTGAGAACTTTATGTGGCTCTGCTAATTGAAGATCTTTAAATAATGGGTTCAAGCTCATAAGTTCCTGAATCAATTTACAACTAGACAAATTACATTATACCAATTTGTTCAACTGATTTGCAAATCAACACAGGCTTTTTGACCTTTCAGGAATTATTTTTATTTTGTATAAAAATGAACACGTATCATAAAATTTTGATAGTTAAGTCAAGTAACCAATGCACTTTTAATCACTGACGATGTGCCGGTTTTGTTCCTTAGCAGAGGCGTTTCTTCCGCTAAGGAACAAAACCGGCACATCCTTGAGTTGCTTAGTCCCAAGATGGCCATGTGCTTCTGAAAATTTCTGCCTGAAAGGTGGAGATGAATTAAGTTATTCATACTAAGTTTGAATTTGGGGCATTTCCCATAAATTTCAAAGCCTTCATTGACGCCCATTTTTGACCTAATCACACACATGGATTGAAAAATGCCCGAGAATATTGAGTCAAATTCTGGTTTGAACACCCTTAATTTTCCAGCCATGTTCGCACCATTATTGTATACCCTTGACCTCGTCAATCATTCGTATCTAAGTTAAACACTTGTACAATTGCATCAAGAAAGAGGCCAGCAAGTCCTTTTTCCGAAGAGTCACTTACTGGCTTGTAAGCAACAAAATACTCATGCTTTGACTTCCTAATTAGCGTCAACAAAGCGGAATGTTAGTGATAAAGGTGAGTGAATTGGGGACCGGTGCCCGGTGGTAGCGTTTCTGTTGATTTCAGCCCCCCCCCCCCGAAGATGGCGCCCGGTACGGTAGCACCGCCCTAAGGCCGCCACTGTAGCCACTTTCTTGGAGGAAACCTTTCATCCTTAACTAAAACGACAGTATCAATTTCGGGTTCCTCATTTTGATTTGACCATTTGTAACATTCGCTGAAGTAGTTGCCATTGATTTAGATAAGATAATTTAACATTTACAAGATTTTCCTCTGGTGCAAGGTGATAGGTGCTTCGCCAATCAAAAAATGACCGGGTGTAATAAGAGAAACGTCATTAACTGAACTACTTACAGGAGTTAATGTTCGTGAATTGAAATTGATTGATGCTTGAAGATGTGAATATCTAATGATTAAATGACATATTTTGTCAACAAAGACTTTTGAAGTCGCGTGTATGTGAATTTCATCACCTAAAGGCTAAAGGTACTATTGGAAATTAAATCGCCGATGATACTGCATATGGAGGAATAAATCAACTTCATGTAAGCTATATTTTATCTTTACCTTTTACTCACTATTATACTGAAATAATAAAGTATATCCGTTTATTATGGAAAGATATATTGAAGAAAGACCAAGAAAACAAAGGCAAGTTGTATGGAAGTATCCAGGACAAAATACCTGTAAAGCAGTGGTACGCTCAGATGAAAGAATCAAGTAGTGACTATATTACGACTACAATTTGACTGCGGTTGGGCCACCATAAAACTCCTGCGCACCTTGCTCGACTCAACATATTGTCCTCAAAATATTGCCCACTTTGTAATCAAGTTGGACCTGTTGTTTGAATGCGGCCAATTTAACTTTCAACGGCTTTTATTAGCTATGTATATGTATATTATAGTGAATTGTGTGACAGTGAAAGTGAACCCATCATAAATAATGACCCCACCGCTTGACTGTGATTTCGAAGATATGAAATATTTTCTGCCTATTTAATACATTGAATCCGCAATAGAAAATCTATTAAAATGAAGATCTGGAATGAAATGAAGATATGGCTTAAAGAACAAGCATCGAAGCCAAAAATCTTAATAAAAAAATTTAGTCTTTGCCATATTTTGGATATTTTTGTTTCGTTGACAAATTATCAATTTGATTTTAAAATTATCATTATCAATTGATTTGTTCCCGGAATAATATTATATTGTATTAATTTATAACCTATTGTGATTTTTTCTCAAACTATGAATAGAAGAAGAGGACATGAGGAAGAAGATGGATATGGTAAACTATAAAACTTTTTTGTAGGTTATAACTATTTACACATAAAATAATTAATGGCCTTTATTTTTTTTAGATCGGGTTCATCGTAAAAGACGTCGTGTATCAGAAAATCAGGAAATTGAAGACAGATTAGAATCCCTTATATTAAGAGTTGGCGAAAAAAGTAGTTCCAGTTTGGAGAGTAATCTTGAAGGCTTAGCTAGCGTTTTAGAAGCAGATTTAAGCACTTTCCGTGTAAAGATCTTGCGTATCCTTACTGAATGTGCCATACGTATGCCTGAGAAATGTACTATTTATGCTACGTTGGTTGGTCTACTCAATGCGAAAAATTATAATTTTGGTGGAGAATTCGTGGATTATATTGTAAAGACATTTAAAGAAAATTTAAAGACAGGAAAATGGAATGCGGCTAGGTATTGTCTACGTTTTATTTCAGATTTAGTCAATTGCCACGTATTGGCTGCATCATCTTTATTGACACTCTTAGAAACTTTGGTTGACTGCGCTAATGAAGATGGAGTACCACAAGTTAGAAGAGATTGGTTCGTATTCGCTGTTCTCTCAACTTTGCCATGGGTTGGGAGAGAATTATATGAGAAGAAAGAATCTCAACTCGATCATTTACTAGTAACAATAGAAGTGTTTCTAAATAAAAGAAGTAAAAAGCACTGGCCAGCATTAAAAGTGTGGTCAGCAGACTCACCTCACCTTCAAGAAGAATATTTGGATTGTCTGTGGGCACAAATTAAAAAGTTGAGACAAGACAACTGGTCGGAAAAGCATATTCCGAGACCTTATCTTGCTTTTGATTCTATTCTTTGTGAGGCTTTACAACATACTCTTCCAAGTATACAGGTGACAACTGATTTCCAGCTTATAAATATTCTAATATTTCAACTTTGATTATATACATGTCTAGATGCCACATAGTCCGTACAGAACGGCCCAAATAAAGTTTACTAAAATTGGTAGACTCTCTTCTCACCTACGTCAGTGTTATTTGAATCACTTAGGGATAACATGCTCATGGAAAATAATTAATTAATCCTTGTTTGTGCTGTTAAATTGTCGCAATTATGTGAGAAAACCGTATAATAACACCAAGAGCACTTTTCATCAATAAGTTTTGTTATTTAACCACCATTGTTTTATTAAAACACGATGCTTTAATTCGTTACTTTGTAGGTTAGTCTGATCAGTCAGTGTTGTCAATTTATTACTAGGGAGTTTTGACGAAACTATGGGAGACAAAATACAAATATTATTACATCATCTTTCAATCAGGAGAACATTATTATTTTAAAAATTACTTTAGTTATTTGATCAGTAAATGTTACGTACTTACCTACCTACACAAAATAAATGAAACCCATAACGTCATGCAATAAATAGTATTTTTGTTAGTTCTTTCAAAATTTTTTATATATTTAGATAAAATAAATAAAACTAATCTACATAATAATTACTTTATTAAACTTATTTTGTTTAACTTTCATCTCATAAAACAAGTATATAATCAAAGCCTCCGCCCTTTGTTCTCTCCTGGTGAGGTCATCTGGTTGGATTTTATTTATTAATGTATTCTATTTTATTTATATGTATGTATAACTAAAACTACATAAATACCAAAACTAACTATATAAATACCAATAAACATGGTACATTAAAGATGACAAAAAGTTGTACATAGTCCACATGTTTACCATATCTGACATGTGAAATTAACAATATATCAAATTAAATAAAATTATTAAAAGTACATTTATCATGTGAAACGTTATTTTGTAACCAGATAAATCAAAATAAGTATATATAAAAAAATTAAAATGTCAAATGAGTACTTAATCTAATTGGAAATATTCAAGAGCTGGTATCACTCAGCTAGCCCCCGAGTGACGCAGCACACTCGTTAATCAATAGTAGTTACTTGTGTGTGTAATAACCACACAAATCGGATCCGTTGTTTTTGTTACGATTGTAGCCCAATACTCTATCTAGACATGTATATAATCAAAGTATTTCAAATAGTTTTTTTCAATTACTATTTATTAACTTATTTCTTAGTTGAAGCCATTTTAGCATTGTTAATGTATATCATGAAGTATCGGATTAAATGAACATGCATATTACACTTTTTCCAACAATTGTGAAATGTATAAATATTTTTATAGGGAAACCATTGACCTCTGAAACCACACACACATGCACGCGCACACGCGCACGCGCACACACACACACACACACACACACACACACACACACACACACACACACACACACACACACACACAAACACACACACACACAAGTGCGAGACTTGTAGCATGTGTAGACATGTAGTGAGAAGCCTGCCAAGCATGACAATTAAGACTAAGCAAATTCCTTCTACAATGGGACAGGCCTCATGTCCAACTGTTTGCTTTTATGCACAAGTGATTTATATACTCTTTACTTATAGGCTGATAAAGAAGAATATGAAGAATGCAGGTATAATTTAGAGTCTGCAAACAACTACAATCTGGTTATCAATCAATATGAGAAAGATGGGTATAGTCCACATAATTAAGATAACTACAAATTTGTGTTTGTAACTACAGATTTGTGTTAGAATGGAATAGTGTTCATATCCTGAAAGCTTGCCTATGTGCAGACTTTTCAAGGAAAAAGTGTGCTGTACTGACCCTATGCATTTTTGGCCAATATCAGTTACCTCAGCAAAATTATGAAGCATATATTTGAATGTCCATGTTATGTCATACCTAAAGCAGAACAACCTCAGCAACCAACAGAATTAGTTCTGCCATTATCACACATAGGACCTTCCAGCATACGCCGCACACATATGGGTCAATGTCTTAAATAAGAATTGGCAAGCAATTGCTGTTTCCCTTGATATCTTGAAAGCCTTTTACAGGGTTTATCATGTTGGCCTTTTAGGCAAGAATTCAGCGTACAGCATATTTTCTGGTCTGTTCAGCAAATAGTCTTGGAGAATTAGACTCAGAGTTGTCAAAGGCTGCTCTTTTTAGCCTCTGACAATAATTTTGGAGTACCATTTTTTTTTCTCAAATCTGTTCCTGCTGCATATCATGACCTGCTTATGCCTGGTATCTTTGGGTACAATGATGTACAGCAAAGTTGTGGGGAGATATCAGCTGAGTGCTAGGACCAGTTGGAATCAAATCTAGTCTGAAGGAGAATGGTTGAGCATATCAATCTCTCTCATTCTTTCCGAATTTGATTATTGGAATTTAATGACCACCTTGAGTTGGTATTCTTGCAAAGGTGTTGCAAAATTTCACGGCGGGATTGTTCCTTACATTATATTAAGCGCAAGTCCAGCTGTGCATGCAGCATTTCTGTTATATATGTGCTGTTGCTATTTAAATATTACTTTGGGCTCAATGAAATGGTGCTAAGAGGCTTATTGGTGACATCAATATGGTTTGAAACAATCTTATCACAGGCGCAAAGTAGCCAGCCTTTTGGTGTTTTCCAGCCTTTTGGTGTTTTACAGGATACATTTTGTAGTGTGTGCTGCAGAAATTGCATGATTAAATTTTTACCTCTCCATTTTATTATTGGTTCACTAGATGCTCAGCTGATCTCCACCCTTTCATTATTGATATAGAATGCATTAGAATGACATGATTTGTTTTGTTATTTGGGAGCATTTTTTAAAAATCTAAGGCTATACTATTAAGTTAGTGTACTTTACCATTGTTGGCTGCATCATCGCTTATCATCAATTGGGATAATAAAATCAAGCACTGACTTATAATAGTTATAAAACATTAAAAAGATTGCCGGGTGGTATATTCTGTAGTATAAACATATGTTAAGTATTCGTAGGACAACACTGGAAGTAGCTGGAATAAACCAACAGTACTCTGTTATAGGCTGTTATAGATGTACCATAAAAATATTTGTGTCAATCTCTCAACTAACAGGCTTTTTGGATACTATTTCATCATCATTTAAAACTATGAGATTGTTTTCCATGATGATATCAGCTCTGTGGCCAAATATTACGATACTTTTATACAAAATGCAGTGATAATTTCTCTTTAGCCACAACACTTCGAAACATATTTGCTAAAATTTTCCTTACTTCTTAATTTTCATCTAAATTAAGAAGTAAGGAAATTAAAACAAATTAAGGAAAAGTAAGGAAATTAAAAAATAATTAAAAAACTCTTAATTTTCAACATTCTTTTATAAACAAATATTTCAATATTTAAAACCTAATTTAATATTTTTTTATTACAGCCTCCACCACACAATGATGGGGATACTTACCCCATGCCAAGAGTTATATTTCGTATGTTTGACTACACAGACTGCCCAGATGGTCCAGTTTTACCAGGAGCACATTCTATTGAGAGATTTCTAATTGAAGAACATCTTCACAATATTTTAGAAGCATATCACTTGGAACGCAAGGAATGTGCTGCCCAACTTCTGTGCTTTCCATATAAAGCTAAAATTCCACTTGAATACTGTATTGTTGAGGTGATTTTTGCAGAGTTATTTAATCTGCCTGTACCAAGATATTTGGAGATTTGCTATGGTTCGATTCTTATTGAACTTTGTAAGCTTCAGCCTTCTACTATGCCCCAAGTACTAGCTCAAGCTACGGAAATTCTTTTTATGAGAATTGACACAATGAATGTGGCTTGTTTTGACAGGTTAGTAATTCCTGAATTTTAAAATATGTTGTGTAATCAAAAATATACCATTTTGCTTACGATGTGGGTTAATTGTTATTTTTTTAATAACATTGTTCATTATCAATGGTAATGTCACCAACAAAGTACTACTGGACATTGGTTAAGTGATACATTGATACTTGTATTTATTTTTCTCTATTAAGACTGGTAAGAAAGCTCAGCTACAATCAACATAACTATAATGAGTTAACTATCTGGTATAATAATAATGTACGAACTTTATACTAATTGAAATATATTCCAACAATTAAAAATTGCGAGGGTAGTTTACGATGCTCTATCACAAAAAAGCAGCACCACGGTTAGGATTGCCAGGTCTTAAAACCGAAAAACTGGACAGACCAGCGAGCTTAGCCGGACATTTTGGTAAAAAGGCCGACGCACTTATTTTTTGTCTTAGTAAGACATTTTTTTTTAAAGTAAAACAATTCTTTTTATCATTTACCGTAAAATCTTCTTAAGTTCTAACGAAATAACAATTTAATAAATCAGTCTTTATCATTAATTATTCAATATTCATTACAATATTAGTTTCAATAATTGCATGTATGTAAGTATATGTAAAGAAATGTAAAGAAATGGTACAATTTAAAAACCCTAACGAAAGCTGAACACTGTCTAATTTGGCTGGACACGCAACTAAAAAGCCTGACTGTGTCCGGCTTTATCCAGACGTCTGGCAACGCTAGCGACGCACACTACCATAATATCGCAACGAGACGGAGCACGTGAAATAGATTGACACAGGTTTAACGTCGACAATTGCTGACGCGGTACTGAATTCAGATGGCCGACGCAGTGAAATATATGGTACTTTTATTATATAATTAAAAAAATAATAGTAACGATTTAAAAAGTAAAAATCATAGTATAGTTTGAGCATATGTTGATGATTATTTTACTATAAATTTTACGTCAAAATAATGTAGAACTTCGGAGATATTGGGGCTTGTATCGAAGCTTTTTCGATAGATAATTATGTCGATTTTTTTTCCTTAAGTACAAGGCATATAATGAAAATGTATTTTATGATTATTAAAGTATGGGACATTTGTGAAATATTTTTTGATGGTCGATATCCAATAGAATCTACAAATTAGGGCTCCCAAATCATGTCTCTCAAAATTTTCGCCTAAACATGCACCGGAACTATGATTATTATTAAATAAATAAATAAGTTATCTAAAATTTGCCTTGAGCGTAGAGAAAATGAAATATATTTACCAAGTAATTATTATTTCAAGCAACAAACGGAAAACAAAAAATTTTAACGAAGAAACTTTGTAATGTCGCGTTTTTTTGTAATACTCCTCTTAAGAAAGATTATTTAAATAAAGGGTAAAGTGTAAAAACGTTGTGTTACAAATATTTTTTTCAACAGCTATAACATGTTGATCGGTCAGATCTGTAAAATGTTTAAATGTTCAAGTATTATTATTTTATACTTCTTTGCTTCCATTCACGGACCTCCCCTGTGTCACAATAATTTTAATGGGTATTAATTTGTATATCAACATGAATACATGTGAATAATAAAGTATATAAAATATTAAAAAAAAATACGTGTGACACTCGGTGACTGCCGCGGTAAAGCTATTGCATAGCATTTTTTATCAACTTATGCAATTATAATTATTTATTTATTTTATTTATGCAGTTAAGTCTTTGATATTAAATCAAGTTACACTTTTTGAGCGTGGTGACCGATAAGAAAATTTTTTTCTCTTGCCGAAGTCTGCCGAGTGCCGAAGTCTGCCGAACTGAAACGACGTTAGACGATGTACGGCCTTCAAGCCACACCTCCGTGCCCGTCGGAGTGGGGAGCGTGAGGTTTTTTCGTTACGGTGGAATAAATTTCTGGATTCGGTCCCCACGCTCAAGGCCCGCGATAGAAGCTATGCAATAGCTTAAAAAAAAATCTTTTGTTACAGATTTGTCAATTGGTTTGCATATCATCTAAGCAACTTTCAATATCGTTGGTCGTGGGAAGATTGGGAAGGATGTATTCAACTTGATCCAGACCATCCTAAGCCTCGGTTTATAAGAGAAGTCTTAGGAAAATGTCTCAGGTTTGTTTATCCGATAAGTTTCTGTTATTTATAGAGAATTCTCTTATATGATGAAATAAGAAATAAGAGAATATTAAGTGAACTTTATAAGAAACTCTTTTTATTATCATGTTTATGTCAAATGATAGCTTATTTTAGGGAAAGAAAGAAACATTGAACCTTTTTTCCTTACGACTTGGAGCATAGATTTGTTTGCCCGCAAATTTACTAAATGAGATTTTTATTTTATTACATTTCTGAAAATAAAATTCAATTCAAATTATAGTAAAATAATTTTCCACCAAGATAATGTACAAGGTCACTCATGTAGTTACGATGGGAAATATGAATAAGTAACGACTGTACTTAACATTCTACCTTCCACCTCTCACCACATTCTCCAAATCTATGCTGCTCAGGTTCCTCAGATCACAATTTTAGATTTTTCAGAAGGTTATATCCAGCTGTCTGTACATAACTGGTGGCAACCTGATGGGTGGGTTTGTGGATTTTGTAAACATTTTTTTTATATTTACTACGCTTATCTTTAAACAGGAAATGCAAAAATTTTCCGATTCCGAGTCTGATTTCATCACAAAGGTGTTTTCAAATAATAATATAAACTGAAGTAACCTCATAATTATTTTGTTTGTCTCACATACTTTGTTTTTGTTATCTCAAAGTAGCTTATGTGTGTTGCCTTCATGTCCTGATTAATTATCTCGAAGATCCTTCTGAATATTTTTTGTTAAAGAGGTTTCTAGCATTTAAATTTAAGAAAATATTGGACATAATCGCTATGTAAGTAGGGTGCTACTTCTGCTAGAATATACCACTTTTTCTTTAGATATATCATATCCAAATATTCATTATTGCTTCTATAGAAATGTTTTTCAGCCACCAGATGATTGTTAAAGCCTCATTTTTCAATTAGTAAGGTGTTCACCATGTGCAGGTGAAACTAATATCTGGGTAAAAGTGATAAATTCTAGCAGATTACTGTTGTGAGTATATCAGCCGACCAACTTGCATGGCCGGTGTGGTGAACATGGGTGAATATTTCTAGGCATGAGTTATTTTGACCGTGCACTGGCGGTGTAAGAATATCAAATACCCCATATCGTCCCGTGGGTGTCGTAAGAGGCTGGGTGGTGCTAACCCGCCTGTATAGCGTGGCAACTATGGCAAATCCCTTTATGTGGCAATTTATTGAAGGTCCATGTTCAACAGTGGTTTTTTGATAGGCTGTAATGGTATGCATCCTTTTAATGCATTCTTGGAAAGTTCTTTGTTCACTATAGCACTAATATTTCTTTAGGTTGTCATATCATCAAAGAGTGAAGGACATGACACCAGAGACCTTAGCTCCCTTGGTGCCACTTAAACCAGAACCAATTTACAAGTATTCAATGGAAGGAGCAGGTAAGTTACGAAAATAATTATAAACTATGTGATTTTGTTTAGAATAAATAAGTTTAATTTATCTTAAGCTACGCTTATCTTGAAGGTTAATATATTTACAATTCATTAACATATAAATAATGTATTTAAATAATATGTACCTTACAAATGAGAATATAAGATTGCTTTAAATGCCAGTACATTTGTATGTGGTTTTTCTTTTACATAATATATGTACCTCTGCTTAAAGCATATGGAACTTTAAATTAAAGCTGTATTACTGAGTATTTTTATTTATGAACTAAATTTCAGTCTATTCCATGCCCATAAGTTCCAACAAAGTGAATTGGTGCTTTTCATCGTTTTCGTAGTCATCGCGTGAATGTCGACGCGACTCATCTGCTGATTCAATTTCTGCTGTATCGTCTTCTTCAAAGGTTGATTCCTTTTCGTCATCTTCTTTATATTCTTCATCTGATGATTCACTATATTTGTCATTGTTATTAAGTGAATCCAGTAACTCTTCTAAGTCTTCATCAATTTTTAAATTTTGTTTCTTTGACTGAATCTGTTCTTTAACTAGGTCTGATTTTAAAGTTGTTGTTGGACTCTCTTCGATATTGGTATCTTCAAAGGAAAAGTCTTTAAGTAAGTCTTCTACGATACTAGTTGTTAATGGTTTAGTGGTGGTGGTAGTAGTTGTAGTTGTTGTTGTAAAGAGAGTTAAAGGAATACTTGTGGTAGTTATCTCATTATTAATTTTATAGGAATCATCTTTTTTTGTTGTTAGATTTTGATGCTTTTTCTTACACTTTTTGATTTTTGGCATGAAATATGATGGTGTACTAGCAATCTTGTCTGTTGTTAATGTTTCCTCATTATCAATTATTTCATAGTTTTTATTAATAGGCGTGTCAGACGACTTTTCGAAAATGTATTCGTTTCGATCTCTAGATTCCTCGAATACTTGACTTTTTTCTTCGTTAATATCAGATTCGTTCCCATTTTGCGTTAAAATTGCATCAGAGCCTTCATTAACAGGAGTTATATTAGAAGTCACTTCAGTCTTTTTTGTTAAGTACTCGTTGGTTATAGGATAACTTTTCGTACTAGTACCATGATCTGAATGTGCTTGATTCCTTCGCTCCTTGTCCCCACTTTTGGAGGTAGAGGAATCATATCCATGGAATTTCGAACCTTTTCTTCTTTTTGTATATATAGATGAAGTTAATGACGATCGAAGCCTTTCAGGGGTAGACTTTGTTGCACTCCACCTATCGTGTTTTACTGAAGTTCCTTTTAGTATTAGCGCTGATTGTCTGAACCTATTTATATTTCTTGAACGTGCAGTAGATGAAACAGATTCCCCATCTACGTTCTTAGTTGTCGTTGTGGTAATTTTAGTTGTCGATGTTGGACTTACTGTTGTCGTATTACCTGTAGAGCTGATTGGGGTCGTAGATGTTGTCTTTGAAGAAGGTTGCCATTTTAATTTAATTGGGCCGATAGCGGTGGAACTCGCTTGTGCTATTAGATCTTGAGTAGTTTTCTCCGTTCCTTCTTCGAAAACCTTCGTGGTTAGTGGTGTATTTGTTGTGGTTGAGGTTGAAGTGGTTGTTAGGCGTTTGTGCTTTTTGATTTTTTCAGATTTATTTAACTTAGTTAGTGGTCGAGTACGTTTTTTTGATTTTAGTGTAGTAGATGGTGACGTTGTTGAGGAAGTTTCAGTCGTCTTACTTGTTGTAGCTGATGCAGTGACAGTTGTAGATGATGGAATGGGTGTTGTGGTCTGTAAAGTGATACTTTTTTCTTTTTGTGACTCCATCGGTATTGTTTTAGAAAATATTCCTAAAATATCAGCCCGTTCCATATCATTGTCTTGTTCTGAATTATTGTGAGATGTTATAATATCAGGTGTATATGTTGTAGTTCGTTGCATTTTAATATCGTCGTGTTTCTTTGGGTTTTTATTACTGGTTACAGTCTGTTTTCGAATTTTGTTTTCGTCTTCCTCATTAGCCTCAGAAATTAACGTTTTTTCTGTAGAATAATTATTATGAGCATAATTGACAGTTATTGGCCTAAATACATTATCAAATATTGGATCGGGTTCAGAAAACTGAACATCAAGTACTTGTGGACTCGGCCGGAAATCTGAAGGTTTTTTGGGCCTGAATGATTTCGAGGGCGGCATCTTCAACGGTGGCATTGGTTTAAATGGTTTTTTGTCCATTGTAACGATTACTCCCGGTGGAGCGTTATAAATTGGTGGTCTTAAGTGTTCCGGAGAATAAGTTACTTTTGTTGGAGTTTTATTTTTACTGTTTTGCTTGTGAATTGTTAAAATTTCTGATGAATTTGTTTTATTCTGTAATGAGTCATATTTCATTAAATTGTTTTTCTTATTGTTTGACTCCTTTGGTGGTTGCGCTAGTGATGGGAGCGGTGTGGGTAAAAACGCCGGGTGCGTAGTTCTCTGGCCGTTGTTAAACCCTGTGATTTTATAATTTGTTTGTGATACATATGGATTGCTTATACCTCCACTAATGTCATGTTCCATGTGGTGATGATGTACCAGTCCGATTGGTGATGTGGTAAGTGGAGGTCCTTGATATTTAACGTTTTGAACTTTGTATGGATATGGTAATGTTTTTATCTGCGAATGTTGTTCAGAACTCCCAAAGGTGCCAATTTTGGAATATTGCGAGTACGTAGGATTATAAGAGTTTTGCTTATATCTTCTTGGTAGATCATAACTTGGTTCGTCGTCATCGTAATCGTCAAACAATGAAGAAAATAATCTATCTAGTCCACTTTGATGTTGTATTTTGCGATACTGAGGTGCTTGTTCAATGTTTTTGTGAACCCAAATTGCTCTTTCTGGTCGAGATATTTGCGGTGAAACTATTTCAGATTTATGATATCTTTCGTAAGTTTGTGGCACTCTGTCATTTGTGCTTTCCTGAACTGTAAAGGTTCTGATTGGGTGTTCGTATGGCTTGTTTTGTTTTTTTGGTATTTGTGACATAACGGAAAATGTTAACTCGTAGTGATATTTCCCCAGGGATGTTTCTTGATCCCTTTGCCTCACCCGTTTAACTGACCAGAATGCTTTGACACCCTCCATACACTTATCATTGTCACACTTTTCGTGGGATTTGTCGTCTTCAGCGAAACGGAAGCCGCCTGACTCTTCCATTAATCTTCCTCTCGCTAATATTGTGACATCACCGTATGAAGTAGGTTCCTCTTCTCGTATCCTATCGAACGGAGCAGCTTTAATTTTGTCCCACAGGTCTTGATCATTAATATTATTTGCTCCTCTATGATTGAATTTGGTATCAGGTGATATTATGTCACCTTTTGCAATCAGCTGATCGATTTTGTCTCTAACAAGGGTTAGATATACGCTGTGACGCAAGGCGTCTTCCCAGTAATGTGCAGGTATTGCTACCACGGTAAGAGGGGAAGCAGTTTTTATAGTCTCGTGAAGGGTACCCGCGCGTCCATGTCTTCTGTCGGAGTGCCACTCGTCCAGTGGGATAGGTGTAGGCCTGAAGTCATCTGCAACGTGACCTTTTATCTGCAAAAAATATTATAAATTTCAATAACTAAAAAAATGATTGTAAGAAAACATGTATATTGATTATTATAAGATTTTAGTATAAGGTCCGACAGACTGTTTCTAGTTTCACTCCGGAGTTTTTAAATATAAAATTTATTACAATTCATTAATGACTCTACCACAACGTCACCTATCGGTTTCAGATTTGGCAACTTTTTGCAATAAACGAATACTATATTGTGAATATGTGTCATTTTAGTCCATTATTATAGAATGTGTTAATAGCTTGACTAATGGATCTTAGCATTGCTTAGAAACATCGTCTCGACAAAACAAACAATTTGTTTGAATATGATCCCTACCGTGATATATGAGACCGTGGTAGCTCAGATGGTTAACGCTCGCTGTAAATATAACAGAACGCGAGTAACCCGGGTTCGATCCCCGCCGGCATCAATAAAATTGTTAATTGCAATTTTAAGTGCTGATATACCAAGCGCTCGGCGGTGAAGGAAAACATCGTGAGGAAATCTGCATGTCTGAGGAATAAGGAAAAAAATATTTCGAAGACATGTGAAGTTCGCCAACACGCACTGGGGCAGCGTGGCGGACACTTCCTTGCCCTAAAACCCTCTCAGAAATGAGGGGAGGCCTTTGCCCAGCAGTGGGACGTATATAGGCTGTAACTTTACTTTTTTTACTATGATCCCTACCAGTAAAGTAGTTTAGTAGTTACACGATCACTTACAAACGATCTAACGATTATATATAATAAAGATAAAGATGTTTTATATTATTATGTAAAAATAGTAAATATTTCAATCTGCCTATGAAAGTAAAATCATGTTGACGGGAAAGTTGGGCGCGCGGACACAGTAGCGTGCTCCGCAATGCAATTTCCACTCGAACAAGTCTATCATAATTCTGGTATTTACGAAAGAAAATTATTGAGTAATTAGTTATTATTGCGTGGAGAAATAATAATCTTTTGATTATGATTGAAATTTTCACATACTTATTTTCTTATTAAAATATTATGCTTGTTACGTATTTCCATTAAGAAGTTAAAAATAAAATGAGTAAACGAGGTAGTGCTTTCATGTATATATTATTAATACTACTTTATATGATAGCTATAGTATTTTTGTAAAACAAATTCACGGTTAAAGTTCTCATTCAGTGATATGCTTTTGTTTAAAAATTATGTAAATAGTTTTAATGCCACGTATAACAAAAAACTTTATTATATTTACTAATAAAGACGTTGAATATGACGTTCTATATTTGCTTGATTTTTGCTATAATTCGAATCCAATGGATCATCAAGATAGTGTAATCGTCGATTTAAAATGTTTAAAAACTTATAGCCCAGTTCACAAGTTGTAATTGTAACACACAATACAAGGTAGCGTTTTTCCGAGCGCTCGAATAAAAAATACACAATGATAGAACAGAAAACAAACTAATTCATTCTAATAATTACTAATATATTAAAAATAATTACTTATTTAAATAATATTGACCATTTATCGTATACCAGTGTGTGACGATTTTAAAACAAGATTAATTTCCTACATTTAATCCAAACCCTAGTTAAAAAATAATGTTATATAGTAATCACACACAATTAAGGGATATAAAAAATATCGAAATTTTTGGGTGATTGTTATTTTTTAACAAGCTGTAACTCCGAGAAAAATTATCGTACAGCAAAAAAGCAAATTGTAGCTCCAAGGTTTTCAGATTTGGCCATGAATTTTATCGTGTTTGGTTCTGGAGCGATCCTAAGGAAACTACCGAAAAAATTTTTCGAAATTCTTGCTTGTTTTAATAAAGGTTTACGGGCTTCAAAATTTTTTTTCATTATCTCGCTAGAAAGCTCTTTTAGGAAATTTAATGACTTTAATTTGACATAGGTAATCAAAAAGCCTGTACGATGATTTGCCGCGGAGTTATCGTCAATCAAAGCAAAAAAGTTATTTTTAACTTTGATAATCAATAATTCTGAAAATAATGATCAAAGATCAAATCTAAAAACTAGCACTTGGAACTACAATTTGCTTTTTTTGAGGTACGGTTATTTTCCTCGGAGTTACAGTTTGTTGAAAATCACCCAAAGATTTTTTTATTTACCTTAATTTTTGTGACTAATGTATTATGTCGATGATCTATATATTCATACATTAACTTATGTTTCTTCTGCTACTTCGCTAATAAACAAAAGTTTACTTAAAAACCTCACCGATAATCTAAACTTTTAAGTATATTAATTACGTCAATTCTTTAGAGAGGTTGATTACAAATCGCAGATGCAAAACAAGGTGCTATTACGTGTTTCATTTATTGTTATTTATAAAGATACGGTCTAGACCCACATACGCACAAACCATGATATGCATAGAACTGCACTTGTGTTCAATACTTTTCAAGGTTATAAAGCAAAATTAGGCGATAATACTAGATAAAAGCTTTTTGTGGCCTCATATGATAATAGCGACTTTACTTCATTATTTATTTATACAAGTTAATAAAGTTATTTTCTTCATGTCTAATAATCTTATTTAACTAATCTAGTGTTACGTGACAATTCAAACAGGACACCTATAGAATAAATACGATGCTAATCTATTTGATTATAAGTGTAATGGATGTATAGTTCATTATATTCAGACATATTTTCAAAGGTCTTTTTAGCATGGTTGTGAAAAATTGATATTGACAATAGACACTAAGTGCTCCCTTTTTTATTTATTTTACAATAAAGTGTTAATAAACAAATAAATATATAAATTAAGTTTTAATCATCACATACATGTTTTTTTTTATGTAAGCTATAATGCAATAGAAAGCATTTTCCTTCAAATTTTCAAGGAATCAATCAAACTGTCGCTATTATTCTTCAGTTTATCTTTTTTATGACAAGTGGAGCCATTAAAACAATGCCATTAATATACGACTACTCTACTAACAAAGCATAAAGTGTGAACTTCTACAGTATTATAATTTGTGCTAAGTCTCGATGACCGAGGTATTGTCATGTCATTGGTAGATCATTAGAGTACACACAATTACACTGATTTGAGTTGATCGCCCCACATGCTTGAGAAAATCACACCCCTAACAATAGAGCGCAACGAGGTCGTTGTTTTTTAGTTGTCAGGCTTATGGCTTAAAGATGCAATAATTCATAAGTATAGGTTAGGTACTTTTGTCTTAAATACTTTTTTATTCGTTAAAAGTATCTAAAAATGTCATTGCCAATAGAGGTTAATCCTATACCTTTAAACGAGCAATTCTTTTATATATATATATATATATATATATATATATATATATATATATATATATATATATATATAATATACGCCTTTTTTTTTCTTTTTTTTTCAAGTTCCCTTCTTTTGTGAGAAAATCTATTATTTCGAGCCCTTTTTTTAGTATTTTTTTAAAGTTACGAAAATAATAATTAAACTAATTGCACTCATGATTTTTTATTCAAATAACCAGTTCAGCTTTTTCTATTTTGTCAATAGAATCAAAAAATATTATTCATGTTTTATCAGTATGTAATTTGTATCTAAATATAATTTCTAGGTACTGTTAATTAATAGTAAAATATTAATGATTGTTTGGTTTCTTTATTTAAAAATATTTTAATCTATTTTTGATATTATTATACTTAGCTGTAGGAAACTGCTTTTGCAATAAGGAAAAAAAACAAATTTTAGTGTATTTGTAAATAATTTCTACCAAACAATTATTTATATTTATAATGTAATAAACTAACAAATGTTAGTTGCCGAGCCGTGGTAGCTCAGATGGTTAGCGCTCGCTGTAAATTTCACAATACGCGAGCAAACCGAGTTCGATCCCCGCCGGCACCAATGAAATTGTTAATTGCAATTTTAAGTGCTGATTTACCACGTGCTCGTCGGTGAAGGGAAACATCGTGAGGAAACCTGCATGTCTGAGAAATAAGAAAAAAATTATTTCGAAGACATGTGAAGTCCGCCAACACGCATTGGGGCAGCGCGGCGGACTATTCCTTGCCCTAAAACCCTCTCAGAAATGAGAGGAGGCCTGTGCCCAGCAGTGGGACGTATATAGGCTGTAACTTTACTTTACTAAACTAACAAATGTTGTTTTTATTTAATTCTGTTATACATAAAACTGGGTATATTATTGCTAACTAGTTAGAATGTGAAAAGGCGAAATAACTATTATTTATTTTTATGGATCATTGGATTTGTGATGGAACATTGCAATGGCAACAAGTACCATTATTGAAAAAATAATTTACTTCCGATAAAAAATGTGTTGCTTTCAAAAGCGTTTGAATTTACTTACAAGTAGCGAGAAGAAAACGCATATGAGCGCCGATCGCATCTCTGATCACTGAGTCACACGTCCGTATTTTCGCACCAAGTCGAAGATGCGTGACGTGTGTCGCGCGCACCGTGCCGTGGACTGGACGGCGTGCCGCCTTGCGCCCGCCAACTGATCACCCCTCTTGGCTGGTAATAGGCGTATCGCGGAAATTTCTCAATACTTCGGGTATTGACACCGTGCTTGTTTTAGATGCCAAGGAAAGAAAAGAAGAATATGTCGAAAATATGATACCAATTTCTCATATCCAAAGACATTGCTTTTGCAGTGTAATTATTATTATTATCTCAGAGAGGTTATTAACTAGCTCTGATTCTTTCTTATAAAATGGTCAAGTTACAATAATAATACGTAATAATTCAATAAAAGAAGTTAGTGTGTAGCATTTATAGTACATAATAACTTTATATAAAAATTTAGCTTACTGATCCATTTGTCTACGCCGGTTACTCTGGTTCTACTTTGCATCCTCATCTCTAAATCTTTCACACAGAGAAAAAAAAAGACATCTTATTACGATTGTTAAATATCGAACGTACATTAAATATCAACAATTTGTAGAATATTTAAACATTTTTAAGAAATAGTCGTATGTATGTATATTTAAATAATTTATTTTGATTAAGTAAGGTATAAAGTTATTGCAAAGTTTCAAAGAGTTTTCTTAAAAATACTTATATAGAAAACTTTAATCTGACTGAAGTGAAAGTCGCATAATATATTCAAAATTAATGTAAATATGATGTTTTATATAAAGTGTACCTGTTGTATTAGGTACAACGCGTATTCGCGTATCCGACTTTTTTAATACCCGGGTATCGGCTATTTTTACTTCATATACCCGGGTATTTAAAATTATTGCAGAAAAATAGACAGTTTCTTGTAATAATAATGTGTTTTTCTGTAATAGCTTTCCTTTTGTATATGACATCTATCACAGCACAAACAAGTGCACAGCGTGATTAATGCAGAGCATCATCTCTATGGGGGTTTCTCTGTCAAAATTTTGCATAACCGCTGCGTTATCCATAGTACAAACCATAATACGACGTTCAAGTTTCAAACAGAATTTGTCGAGATGTTTAAGAACCATATCTCTCACCTCAACTGCGCCGTATTTTCCGGATATAAAAACCAGCCCTAGGTTGAATACTGTTCTGTCATCAGAATACAAGTTTATGTTTAAGTATCGACGGTTTTTTAAGCTTGTCCATTCATCAAGAGTTAAGAGATAATAAGAGTTAGACTGAATCTACGATCAGAGTTTATTGTCGTTTGCAACTTGTAACCACTCTTGATTCCTGTTGTTCATAATACTCTAGAACTGGTTCCATTGTTCTGCCTTCGTGTATTAATAGAGTTAGTTGTTTATGATGATAAGCTCCTCGAATGAATTCACTATGAGTGGAAATACCATCTTGTACAGGCGTGCAAAAATTTCGGAACTTTTAGTACAAGTTCGAAAAAAATTGGTATTCGCGATCTTTTTGGGACTAGGCTTGAACTTTGTTCACATTCAGAATAGGAAAACGATGTCGATGGCACTTCTTTGTCGCACGTAAAGTTCTGTTTATCCTATACCTTTAAACGAGCAATTCTTGTATATATATATATATATATAATCGGAATCTCGGAAACGGCTCCAACGATTTTCATAAAATTTTGTGTGCAGGGAGTTTCGGGGGCAATAAATCGATCTAGCTAGGATTTATTTTTAGAAAATGTCTTTTTTGTCCGTGTTTTTAGCCAATGAAAAACTGCTACAATAACGTTAGAATAAGAAGGTAAATTTTGACAATTATTAATGATTACAAATAGCTTAATTGGTATATTGGGCGGTCACAAAATCGTAATACCATGGTTCGAGCCCAGACCGACCGACCGACTTTTTTTTAACTTTTTTTCAAGTTAATTTCTTTTTTGAGAAAATCTATTTTTTCGAGCCCTTTTTAGGGTTCCGTAGTCAACTAGGAACCCTTATAGTTTCGCCATGTCTGTCCGTCCGTCCGTCCGTCCTCGCTTAATCTCTGTGACCGTTAGCACTAGAAAGCTGAAAATAAAAATTGGAAAAAATGTTTTATATGTAAAATGGGAAGAGATTTTTTTTTAATTTCAACCCTAACGTGTGATATATTGTTGGAAAGGTATTTAAAAATGAATAGGGGTTTACTAAGATCATTTTTTGATAGTGTCAATAATTTCGGAAATAATCGCTCCAAAAGTAAAAAACAATGTGTCCTCTAACTTTTGAACCATAAATTTAGAAAATATGAAAAAATCTGAAAAGTAGAACTTTATAAGGACTTTCTAGGAAAATCATTTTGAACTTGGATGGAAAGTCGGAGCGCCTGCCGCGGAGCGTGCAATGTTGCACGCTCCATGTTCGCGCACGTACCCACTACCGGGAGCAGTTCGCGCTGCTGGAGCGCGAACATAATGGATACCCACCTTTAAACTCATAAGTGGGAACACTTATTGTGACGGACGGGAAACTACGGAACCCTACTCTGAGCGTGGCCCGACACGCTCTTGGCCGGTTTTTTTTAGTATTTTTTTAAAAACACGAAAATTTAAATTAAACTAATTGCACTAATGATTTTTTATTCAAATAACCAGTTCAGTTTTTTCTAATATGTCGCTAAGATCAAAAAATATTATTCGTATTTCATCAGTATGTAATGTGTATCTAAATATAATTTCCAAAACACACGAAATAAAAAAAAAACCGAGCGAAAAATACCGAGCAAAGCTCGGTCAACCGGGTACTCAATCTTTATTTATGTACTTTATCTAAATGTTTTACAAAAACATTTGTTGAATAGCCTTTATAGTGGAATATTTTTGGGCATGATATGGAACATTGTACTGATTCCTTATTCTTTTTTATATATCCATGATCCATAAACAGGGTTATCCATTTTGCCTATGAAAAGTAAACCATCGTTTAGTAAAATTTTATAGGTTATATCCAATAGATACAATTTTTTATTTTGTAATAATATTTATTTCAATTACACACCGTTTACCAAAAATAATAGAATTGTAAACCTAATATTTTCTACATTACTATGAAAATAATGTAAATATAACTTTTTAATTAGACTCCCACAAAATAAATGCAGAATACGACGACTTAACCAACCCTAACCTCAAATTCACTGCAGTTTTGTAAAAAACTCAACGCCTTCAAGGCGTCGCTTTCTTTAGAGGTATTTTAATAGTTTGTAGTGTAAATTTGCATTGCATTTTTTTAAGCCGCTACCTAGTAATAATTTTCCGAGAATTTTGATGAAGTCTTCGATCATAGTGGGTACGCGGGTACTCGGGTCTGACATAGAAATAGTACCCGGGTACTAAAAATTTCATATACCCGGGTATACCCGAATCCGGGTACCCGGGTAGAATACCCTAATCTGTGCGTATAGACGTCTTTAGTTGTTAGATTACTTTTACTTGTGAAAATTACCTTTGGTAAAACAAGTGCTTCAAAATATATGCACAACATAATTGCGTTATCATTTAGTTTTTAAGTGATCACTATTCTGCACTCGATTAAACTAAAACCTGTAAATCGCGTAATATTTGCTAAGTGGTTGTCGATATTAAGTATTTTATTATCTATGATGATACTGTAAAAAAGTAAAGTAGGTATGTTTTTTACATTCTTTGAGTATAGGTTGAATACTCAAAGTTTACATCAAAGTATTATTTTTATTAAACTTTCGCAAGGTCACCAAGGTTTTACTTTACTCTCAGGTGATCGTTGCATTAGAATCACTTGGCGCGACCCATACACAATAATATTTGCACATTACATCTCATGTACGTACGCCGACAGGAACTCATATATTTTTTTATTCTTGCAACAAATTCTCGGAAGCTGTTATTAATAGTAATGCACTATGCATAATGGCTCACCAAATAATTGTATAGAACATTAGTGATGTTGCGAAAGATGAGATTTTTATCTTCTACTTTGGTTCATAGCGTAGCGTGGTCTCGACAGGAAACATTGCAACTGCTGGAAAAACGCAATAACATCTGTTGATGGATGATTTTGTTTTTACGTAATACGAGTGTATGTAATGAACTAACGATTGAGCGAAATTCCACGACGTACGAGTAATGTCATTATTAAAAAAAATTCTATGGGTAACAGTTGCCATCTATGGACGTTTTTATATAATTGAAGTATGCATTACAAAAAAAAAAAATATATATATATATATATTTAATTTTATATCGAATTTAGTACACTAGGCATTAAATATTAGTAACAAAATTACATTTTTAGGGTTCAACTATACGAACCACAAAATATGTTAGCAGTGGAAGATCGTCGTCTGTCTTTATGTGCCGCAGCATCATAACTTTAAAAGTTTTTTGTCAGAATTTGATAAAAAATTAAGAATATACATGTAGTGGCGGCGGCGTAAGAAAATCCCTCACTTCATCCCATGGTTGACGTAAGATGCGACTATGGGAAATGTCAATTTTTTTTATAGATGGCGATAAATGGTAAAAATTCAAAACCTTTTTATATGGACTAAGGCATATCAAAAACTCAAGGTATAATAAAAGGAATAGTTACCTTAAAAACTTCATCCCCTATTTTCCATCCTTAAGAGTGAATTTTTCATCAAATTTGCAAGAGATTTGTTTTGAAGTATAGCTTATTTAAAAAAAATTAAAATTTATTTACAATTGACGAAGATATAGCGTAACGTACATACATTCAAAAAAGTGGGGGAAAAAAAGCATACAGTAGAATATTGAGAACTGTCCCCTTTTTTAATGTCGGCTTAAATTGCTGTTTTTATCGAACATTAAAACAATTTTTTTAATGAAATCTTCATTATATTTAATTAACAGAAATATTGGCGGATATAGTCGAGGCAACTTTGCAATTTTAGAGGAAATTTATTTATTCCTATGCTCTTTAAACCCAGAGTAAGGAAATCGATGAATTTCTGCTTCCTCGCAGTTAAAATATTCCCCCTGTATAAAGTTACTAATTTTCCAATAAAAAAAATTAAAATCAGTAGCAATATTTAAGGAGTTAAGAGTTTGTTGTAACAATTTTTGTATAAAATAATATTTTTAAACGAAAAGTACCCAATAAAATTTGTCGTAAAAAATTCTTTGTAAGAGTGGCATACGTTATTTTATTGTTTTTGTAGTCAATCAATTACCTGTATGAATTAAAAGTTCATAATATGCATTGGACAGAAAGTGTGAAATATGGACACAATGAAAAACCACGCGCGGCCACGCGAGGGCGGCGCGCGAGTGAAACCCTGTCGCGTGTGCACTTTCCATCTCGTGGACTCGGGGTTTTTGTACTCTTCCTTTGCTGAATATGACATATCGTATTAAATGTAATTTTTTTCACTATTATTATTTTATTATGTAATTAATAAAATTAGATCGTCATTTTACTGTTTACCTCCTTTTGATTAAGGATATTTATACTATGTGTACATATTCCTTGTCTAAAAAGTTTATATGACGGATCGTTCGTCTCGTTAATTATATTATGCTACTAGCTGTTTCCTGCGACTTCGTTCGCGTGGAATTTATTGCGATGGATTTCATGGGTTTAATTTTTTTGCGCGGAACCCTAATTCTTTTTTCTAAAAAAGTAGCCTAAGTTACTTCTTATAACATCAGCCATCTGCCAGTGAATGTCGCGTCAAAATCGGTCCAACCATTTCGGAGATTAGCCGGAACAAACGGACAGGCAAACAGCATATATTTAAACTAAGATGGAATATATGTGGTGGCGCTACGGGCCGTTCGAATCCCGCACAGAACAAATGTTTGTATGAATTACAAAAAATATTTCGGGTCTGGATGTGTGTCATTGCGCAATTTATGTATGTAAAACTCCACGACACAGGAGAAAATCTGGAGAGGGTAACGTTTTTTGAGATTTATATTATAATTATGTTCCGAGTTTACATTATACGTCCTAATACTATGCATTCGTTCTCTTTATTACTGTTCGTAAATGGTTTTTGGAGCTGGAAAGAGTCCGACGCATTGCGCGGCCAATTCGAGGACTCCACACGTCCTTGTAATATTTACAATTGCTGTAATGTTCACGATATTTCCCTTCACCACAAAACACTTGGTAAATTAGCATTAATAAATTGGAAATAAATAAAAACAACTTTTACAATACTTTTTTTCTAATGTCTGTCGCCCAGTTACGATTAGTAACTGTTACGATTAACACATGTTAAAGTAGTCGGGTAATGTAAGTACACAATCACAATTATAAATGGTTATATTTTTAATTAAAGAAATATTCAAGAAATGTCTCTGATTAAATTGACTGGTACTGTAATTGAGAAACAAATTTAAAGTGCGTAAAGACAATAAAGTCTCGTGCTTTACCTTTACGTGCTAAATATTGGCAATGTTATGCTTCAGTAGTTCGTGTATTTACGCGCTTTCCTCGTTACATTAATATCAGATGTTTGCGTTAGTTATGTCGTTTAATGTATCTTGTTACACGAAATTGCACGCTTTGCAGTCTACACGAACGAGGCTCTAGCGATCGATTGAATATTATGTGGAAATCATTTTATCATTCATTGCAACCTATAAAATTACAGTGGTGAATAAAAGCCTCTCGCATAGGTTGCCACAAAGGCGGGATATTTGCTTCAGTTGCGAGGTTGCGACGCTGGACAGGCGGGTTGGCAACCACAATGTTCATTATTTTGTGTTGGCAACTCAAAATCCTTCTCAGCGTGGTGATTAATGTTTACGTACAACTCTTTTAAGGAATACATAGACACTCACGCCTGTCACCCAGAGGGGTAGGCAGAGACTATGGACCTCCATTTGGCACGATCCTGACATACCTATTTCGCCTCCTTTACATCCATATACCTACGCATACATGCTCGTCGGTAAAGAGTACTTCTAACGTGGCCCCTTTTCAAAATATCGCCAATTTGGTCGATAAACTTTTTTCTCGAGCGTCCCTTCCCGACTCGGCCGTTCACATCTGCCATATAAATTTGCTTTGTCACTCTTTCCTCATTCATTCTTTCTACATGACCAAACCACCGAAGCATTCCTTTCTTAATCCTGGTCACAACATCATCTTGCATACCACATTTATCTCTTATCACGCAATTTCTCACCCTGTCATTCAGATTCAACCCTAGCATACTCCTTAAAGACCGCATTTCTACGGCATTTATTCTACTTTCGTGCTTCTTCTTCTTTTAAGGTATACTACTGGAAATTTCTTGGAAAGACTATAAAAGCTGATGATAATTATGACAACGGGACCTTAGTTGTGGTTATAATGCGAATGCATTGCATTAATGATCAATAAACAATATCTACAAAAATTTTTTTTTATAGAATAAGGGTGACAAACGAGCACACAGTCCACCTGATGGGTAAGTGGATGCTGTGGCCCATAGACCTACATCTATCCTCGATTAAGAATCAAAACGCAGATGCGTTGTCACCCCCTGAGGATTAAGATAAAATGCCTCGTTTCCAGTAAAAACGGGTCTCCGGATCTCTTCACTCACCATACGAAACACAGCAGTATTAAGCTGCTATTTTACGCTTGTGTTCTGTAATATTCTTTATACAGTAAAATAAAATTAGCTGGAATTTGTAACAAAATTAGGAGCTACCAAATACAGGAAACTAACCTTTCTACTAAATAAACTTATGTTACTGTGTAGAAACGAGCAAAATCTTAATAATTTGAATTAATTTAATTAATTTAATAAAATTATTATTAACAATATTGGTGCCAACGGGGCTCGAACCCGGAGCGTTCGCGTGCTATTACATTTATAGCTAGCGATAAGTTCCTGAGACAAAACGGCTCTCATAGCTTTTGTTATCCAAATTTAATTATGTATATATTAACTCACGATTACTTAAGATTTAATTGCTTTCCGACGCTAATGAAACGAGCAAGGTTCCCACGCCCGCGAAAATAACCACGCTGATATGAAACAGCTCACTGCGTTTTGCGCAACTCGATTTCCAGTATTGTTCTGGTGCGGCTATCACTGCGAATATCTCAACTAAGGAAGCCGGTACACTGCTACTTCATTGTTTTTTTAGTAAAATATATATTTTAATTTTTAACACATTCACTACCCCGTATCATCCTGTAGGTGTCGTAAGAGGCGACACAGCGAAATAAATCAGAAAAAGGGGCGGCGTCTTTAACGACAAAAAATAAAAAATAAACTGTGGTTGCCAAACCGCTTGCCAAGCGTGGCAACTATGGCAAATATTCCCTTAGGCTGTAACGGTAATATAATTTATTTTTAAATAATAATGGTTTTAATTATCAAATAAGTCCAGAAATATGTTAAGAATGACTGAATGATAGGGTGGGAAATTGTGTGATTCGAGAAAAGTGTGGGTTGTCAAGATGTTGTGAACAGATTAAAAAAAGACACGTAGAACATTTAGACACGTAGAAAAGCTTTATACGGCAGAAGATACTGACAGAGGCGATAAGCGACTCCCTTAAAGACGGAAATTTATCGACCAAGGTGGCGATGAAGTACACATGAGCCAAATTATGGGGTAACCTTAACTGACGAGCATGTAAGCGTAGATCAAGTGTAAAAAAAACAAAGGAAGTGTATCAGGATTGCGCCAAATGTAAGTTCTTAGTTTCTATCTACCTCTCTGGGTGAAAGGAGATAGAGTTTGTCCATGTATGTTTTATCAAAAGAGGAAATGGAAGTAATGAAAGTAGTATAAAAAAAAGCTTTAAAGACAAAAACAGACTCGTTTTATACGTGGTAGGCTCGACCGGGGTAGGACCACGCTCTCACAGAGTACCAGCGTAAAATAGCACATTAATACTGCTGTGTTTCGTATGGTGAGTCTAGACAAGCGAACAAGACCCTTTATACTGGAAATGTGGCATTCCATCTTAGTACTCAGGAGTGGAGTGACAACGCATCTGCATTTTGATTCCTAATCGAGGTTAAATGTAGATGTCTATGGGTCACAGCATTCATTTACCATCAGGTGGATTGTGTGCTCGTTTGTTACCCTTATTAATAAAAGACTCGTGTAACAGAGTTCCATTTTTTATTCCGTTGCTGTAATTATTGTCCAAAGGTGTGAAGTACGCAGATAGTCCGCTTAGGCTTTCCTTTTTTCGTTCTTAAAATTTATAACTAGCTGTGAGCCAAAATCGTCGCGGTGGTGCTAAAACTCACCGAAGTTTCCTTGTACAAAGGAATAAACAAAACATGTTCAATATTTTGTCAGAATCCTTCGAAGGGGCGTGCACATAACTTACTAAAATTTCATCTCAATCGGAAACATGGTATAGAAACTCATAATGGACGAGCTAAAACAAATAAATATTTACTTTTATAAATTATTTTACGCGGCAGATATTTGACCAATAGGTAACCAGTAGGAATGCGAAGTAACTAGACATTTTAATATACATTTTTTTTAAACTTGTATATCATTATTTTCATCACAGAATACTTGCCAACCTTCGTTAAGAAATTTTTCGTAAGATATGTCGTCTAAATATTTTTCTTTTTTTTTACACATTTACTATTGATAATCAATGATCCAAATTTTTATATCAATTATAATAATGTCCACCATATCATTCACCATGCGTACAAGAAAGGAGTGGAATAAGTTGCCAGCATCTCTCTTTCCATCCGATTACAGTGTGGTGTCTTCAAGGCAAGAGTGAATAGGCTTTTGTCAACCCTTCACCATCTTAGGTTACGTCACCACTTACCATTAGCTGGGATTGTAGTTAAGCGCTGGCTTAGAATAATATGAGCCGTGGTGGCTCAGATGGTTAACGCTCGCTGTAAATATAACAGAACGCGAGTAACCCGGGTTCTATCCCCGCCGGCACAATGAAATTGTTAATTGAAATTTTAAGTGCTGATTTACCACGTGCTCGACGGTGAAGGAAAACATCGTGAGGAAACCTGCATGTCTGAGGAATAAGAAAAAAAAAACATTACGAAGACATGTGAAGTTCGCCAACACGCATTGGGGCAGCGTGGCGGACACTTCCTTGCCCTAAAACCCCCTCAGAAAAGAGGGGTGGCCTGTGTCCAGCAGTGGGACGTATATAGGCTGTAACTTTACTTTTAACTTTAGAATAATAAAAAAAAATTTCAACTGAGACTAGCCATCTGTGCAGGTCGGGATAGTGAATGAATGTATGCACAAGCACCGGTACACTCTCAGCTTTACGTGATTGCTGAGGCAAGAAGGTGGAACATCGCCAACTTCCTGACTGCTGATAGATAACTGATTTTTGTTTGCCCAACCCAGAATAGTTACCAATCGTAGTGGCGGTATAAGAATATCCACTGCCCCTTATCATCCTGTGGGTCTCGTAAGAGGCGATAGAGGAAAGTAAATCAGGAAATTGGTAGTAGTGTCTTCTTGATAACGTCTAAAAATAAAAATACCTGCGGTTGCCAACCCGCGTGCCAACCGTGGCAACTATGGTGAATATCCCCCATATGAGGCCTTCTGTGGGGAGGCCTATATTCAGCAGTGTACGAGTTTTGGCGGTAACTTGGCCGTAGACGGATTGTCGCCTCTGTTTTGTTGCTTAAATAATGGTTTGAAGTGGATTTTGAATCGTAAAAGTGATGCGATTTTGTGAATTACGTGTTCGCGCGTGTGGAATATTAGAGAAAATGATGAAACAAGTGCCTCATGAACTTGAGTGGCGGTCGTCATCAACTGTCCGATGGGTTGAGTTCTCGTCAAAACCTCCCAAGGGCTTCGCAATGTGACGCATCAGCATATTGTGAAGAAAAAGAATATAAAATTTATAATTTTAATTATAATAAAAAAATTCCGAAAGAAATGATTGGCTCAGAAGGGCTAGAACCCAGAGCCGTAAAGCTAGTTGATAAAAAAAATCAGCAGTGTACTTTAATGGGCTGTAACGGTAACAGTAATCGGACTTTCTAACTCGGGACCTCATGATAAGCAGTTACGTTTATGAACCCTAAGACCAACGAAACAATGTTAAACAGCATCAATGTTAAACATCAATCAATCTTAAACACGTCATGGCCTGCGTCGTTCTCGTGGTCTCGTGTTCGAATTCCGAGTTACGTAAACAAAAGTCAGTTATCCATTAGCAGCCCGCAGTCAGGAAGTTGGCAATATTCCATCTAGGCCTGTGCCTCGGCGTGCACGTAGAGCTAAGAGTGCATCTGTGCTTGTGCTAACACTCTGGCACTATAATCCGTAGAAGGCTAGTCTCCTTTGAGGCTGGCCGCCATGACCGAAATTCGGTTTAGAGACCATTATTATTTTTAATCATGGCATCTTATTGAAATTAAATATGTATGATTGAAAGATTCCAAACGGTTTGGTGTGTAGCGTCGCTGCCGGGCACGGAGGCGGCGCATCGGCTGGTGGTGTGCGTGCGCAACAAGTGCTCTGCGGAGGAGGCGCTGAACGTGGTGCGCGAGCTGCCCAATCCGCTGCGCGACGGCGAGTCGGCCGCCGCGCACGCGCCGCACTACAACCCGCTCAAGATTGACGTGTTCGTGCAGACGCTGCTCAACCTCGGCAGCAAGAGCATCTCGCACAGCTTCGCCGCCATATCAAAGTTCCACTACGTCTTCAAGGTCAACTATCGATAATCATCTCTTATATCATCATATCACCCCATTGGTATAGTAAGAGGCGACAGAGGGAAACAAATCGGAATATGGGCAGCAGCGTTTTTTAATAACGACATAATGGTTGTAGCATGAATGGGTTGGCTCGACCAGGGCAGGACTACGCTCTCACAGAATACCAGCTTAAAATAGCAGCTTAATGCTGCTGTGTTTCGTATGGTGAGTGTAGAGAACCGGAGACCCGTTTTACTGGATACGAAGCATTCCATCTTAGTCCTCAGGGGTGACAATGCATCTGCATTTTGATTCTTTATCGAGGTTAAATATAGATGTCTGTGGGCCACAGCATCCACTTACCATCAGGTGGACTGTGTGCTCGTTTGTCATCCTTATTATATAAAAAAAAATGAAACTAATTTTACGGACTTTATCGCGTTTAATTTCAATTTTTTAATTCCCGACATTTCAGGTGCTTTACCACCCAGCACTCATGGCGACATAGGGTGACCATAGGTGCTGCACAACGTTGGAGATGAAATGTTAAAACTGAATACTATAAAATCCGTGAATTTTATTTCATTTAATGACCTTTCGATAGTTTGATACGGTTGCTGTTGAATGTCAAGCGGAGACGGATGACATCACGTGAGTGTTATAGATGCGTTGCGTATATGGCTGGTGATCGCTACTTCACCTGTTTGTTGATATCGGCAAAAACTCCCTAATAACTCATGTTCAGCTATGCTATTCTACGTGTTATTTAGGGGAACGAGAATAAAAATCACATTAAAATAGTAAAATTGATTAAATTTTACATTGTGTTCCAGATTTTGGCTGAGTCGGAGGAAGCACAAATTTGCGTATTACGTAACGTGTGGGAGCTATGGCAGCGACATCCTCAAATGGTGTGCGTGTTAGTGGATAAAATGCTCAAGACCCAAGTGGTAGAGTGCAGCGCTGTAGCAACGTGGCTCTTCTCTAAAGACATGGCGCCATTTTTCACACACAATTATCTGTGGGAGATACTGCATTTGACTATCGATAAGATGAATAAACATGTCTCTAAATTGAGTAAGTCTTCTAGATGTCCTGAATTTCGCATTATCGTCACTGTTTTAAAGAATTATATAAACTTTACATTACTTTGTATTTATTATAAGGTGCCGAACTCCAAGAAGCCAGAGAGGCCTTAGCAAGAGCTGACTCGAGTAGTTCCGATTCAGAGGATGAAAGTGGAAGCAAGAAGAAGAAAGATCAGGACAAACCGACTGAAGAGGTATCTATGTTTCGATATATAGGGCTTAAATATTTTATTAATCGATTAATTTGAAATTAATTGTCTAATTAGCGAGGTGGTAGATATAATGGCCGGACTCTACATTTGTGCAAACACATAAATAATCAAAATCAGTTTTTAATCCCATGCATTATCACATATCATATTAAATCAAATTAATATTAAACCCATGAAAATGTATTATTTATTGGCAACTCGCCTTTGATATTGCTCCGTGGTCCCTTTTCCACTCCGAAGTAGCTGTTGTTGATATTGGCCGATGGTAAGTTTGCCTTCGAAACTCATTATTTCGGTATGGCTTGCAGGCGGTAGAGCGCATGGAAGAGCGTCTGGAGATGGCGCACACGGACCAGAAGCGACTGTTCCTGATCGTGTTCCAGCGCTTCATCATGATCCTGTCTGAGCACTTGGTGCGCTGCGACACCGACGCACGCGACCCGGACACGCACTGGTACCGCAGCACCGTAGCCCGCCTGCGTCAGGTGTTCCTAGTGGTGAGTGCACACTGTGTGCATGCGCGCACATTGTTATATATACACGCACTGGTACCGCAGCACCGTAGCCCGCCTGCGTCAGGTGTTCCTAGTGGTGAGTGCACACTGTGTGCATGCGCGCACATTGTCATATATACACGCACTGGTACCGCAGCACCGTAGCCCGCCTGCGTCAGGTGTTCCTAGTGGTGAGTGCACACTGTGTGCATGCGCGCACATTGTTATATATACACGCACTGGTACCGCGGCACCGTAGCCCGCCTGCGTCAGGTGTTCCTAGTGGTGAGTGCACACTGTGTGCATGCCCGCACATTGTTATATACACACGCACTGGTACCGCAGCACCGTAGCCCGCCTGCGTCAGGTGTACCTAGTGGGGAGTGCACACTGTGTGCATGTGCGCACATTGTTATATATAGACGCACTGGTACCGCAGCACCGTAGCCCGCCTGCGCCAGGTGTTCCTAGTGGTGAGTGCACACTGTGTGCATGCGCGCACATTGTCATATATACACGCACTGGTACCGCGGCACCGTAGCCCGCCTGCGTCACGTGTTCCTAGTGGTGAGTGCACACTGTGTGCATGCGCGCACATTGTCATATATACACGCACTGGTACCGCGGCACCGTAGCCCGCCTGCGTCACGTGTTCCTAGTGGTGAGTGCACACTGTGTGCATGCGCGCAAATTGTTATATACACACGCACTGGTACCGCAGCACCGTAGCCCGCCTGCGTCAGGTGTACCTAGTGGTGAGTGCACACTGTGTGCATGTGCGCACATTGTTATATATAGACGCACTGGTACCGCAGCACCGTAGCCCGCCTGCGCCAGGTGTTCCTAGTGGTGAGTGCACACTGTGTTCATGCGCGCACATTGTCATATATACACGCACTGGTACCGCGGCACCGTAGCCCGCCTGCGTCACGTGTTCCTAGTGGTGAGTGCACACTGTGTGCATGCGCGCACATTGTTATATACACACGCACTGGTACCGCAGCACCGTAGCCCGCCTGCGTCAGGTGTACCTAGTGGTGAGTGCACACTGTGTGCATGTGCGCACATTGTTATATATAGACGCACTGGTACCGCAGCACCGTAGCCCGCCTGCGCCAGGTGTTCCTAGTGGTGAGTGCACACTGTGTGCATGTGCGCACATTGTTATATATAGACGCACTGGTACCGCAGCACCGTAGCCCGCCTGCGCCAGGTGTTCCTAGTGGTGAGTGCACACTGTGTTCATGCGCGCACATTGTCATATATACACGCACTGGTACCGCGGCACCGTAGCCCGCCTGCGTCACGTGTTCCTAGTGGTGAGTGCACACTGTGTGCATGCGCGCACATTGCTATATACAGGGTTACTGGTAACTCGACGTATTCCCGCCAAGGCGTGATAGTTGGGGTCATAACCAATCAAATGAACCATAAAATTCATTATGCAAATGTGGACCAATTTCGAGATATTTAGGTTTAATTATTTTTTTCAAAAATCCCAAAAGTCTGGTGTCAAAAATTTCTAAAAAAATAATTGTATGTGACCAATTGTGCAAATCATGTTAAAAACATCCCTACTTATGTAGCTACCTAACGAAGTATCAATTTAGCTTGTAACTTAAATAGTACAGAAAAAACTTGAAAAAAAGGGGCCAGGTAGACAAGTTCCGAGTAGTAATGTTTTGGGTAATCCCAAACAATCGCTTCTCGGAACCTTATCAACAGCTGCGGGAATGCTCGTAAAAGATTGTGCGTTTGAACTTACGCTATTGTTTACATTTAGTGTGAAATTAGGAACAAGTTAAACAAGAAGGAACTGTTCAATCAGTCACCAGTATTACAGGCATCGTACACACGCGCGCATATCCCTCCCTGTTACTTAAAGAAGTTGAGTTTCAAAGTTTTATGGCGGCGGAACCACCAAGACGCGGAGATCATGCAAGGCAATCATTTTCCAACGAGGAATACGCAGATGTCTTTTATCTCTATGGATATTGTGACGGTGACGAAGTAACGCGACTAAAAGTACAACTTTTTCCAAACAGAAGATAAGTAATTAAAAATAAAAATGATTTTGTGAAAAATAATTGTATGTGATCAATTGTGCAAATCATGTTGTATGTAGTATTGATAAATAAGTATCCAGGTTTTCATTAAGTAAAAATAATAAAATGAAAATATATATACCTAACAACATTTTATAGTGACCATATCAATTTGAAAAGTCTTTTAAGTTTTAAATATATAGATTGACTTGGCCATCGCATGAAACCACAATGAGTACGTATTATATTAAATTAGATTGCTTAATGCGATTGCCAAGTCAATCTATATATTTAAAACATAAAAGACTTTTAAAATTGATATGGTCACTATAAAATGTTGTTAGGTTCGCTAATTACGTAATAACTTAAAACAGAAGGACCCTTAAGTAGGAACTGAATAAATTAACCGACTTGGTATTACATGGATCTCACAACTTTTTACGGTAGAACTGAGTTGCGAGACTTGGTTTTTTTACAAGTTATATTTTTAATAGTATGCATTTTATGGTTCATTTGATAGGTTATGACCCCAACTATCACGCCTTGGCGGGAATACGTCGAGTTGCCAGTAACCCTGTATACACGCACTGGTACCGCAGCACCGTAGCCCGCCTGCGCCGGGTGTTCCTAGTGGTGTGTGCACACTGTGTGCATATGCGTACATTGTTATATATACACGCACTGGTACAGTAGCTGCAGCACAGTAGCCTGTTCGTGTGTATACATTTGGCTGTATAGGTGTGTTACTACCTCATATTATCCCATATGTGTCTTAAGTGGCGGCACCATCTTCCTGATAACGACTTAAATATATAAAAACTGTGAAAATCTTTTGGAGAAGCCTAACTTCAGCAGTGGCCTTTTCATAGGCTGTTATGAATGAAATGTAACATATTTATGTTTTATAACGTTCATGTGTATTGTTCTCCTTCGCTATTAGTAAAAGCTTAAGTTATATTACTGTTGTGTACGTTTCTTTGACAAATTTTAGATGAAAAATATGTTATCTTTACAGCATCACGAACAAGTGCAGAAGTATAGCAGCACCCTTGAAACGCTTCTTTTCACTCAAGATCTCGACCCTCACATCTTGGACGTCTTCCATCAGTTCGTCGCACTCACTGCGTAGTCTTATGCAGAAATCGCAATGGAGAATTCTCATGATTAGGAGCACCAATATTTATTTACTACACGATACAAAGTCTATAAAAGAGTCTCTTGTTTCTTGCTGACATGCGACCCAGATTGTAAGTAATATACAATGAAGACTGGATTGAATACACAAGCGATTTTTTATTTTACTCTTTTTGAACCCATCAATACTTTAAGGGTTGTCGCACTTCATATCGACCCCAGCGGAGTTAGCCAAATTGATTATTTACAATCATTACCACTACATAAAAAAGTATAAAAATGAATGAAATTTACGCATAGTTATGTCATGTTGAGGCTATGTATTAAAATTATCTTGGACCGCCTAATATGAGAACACAGTGAACTCGCTTTTTGGTTGGTGATCGACCGATGTATATTTCTACTATGTATTAATTTAAAAAAACCACTGACATCTGATAATCAAAATATAAACACATAATGTCTACTTAGAACTTAAGAGGGCATATGCTATTTGCGTCGAAAACTTCATGTTTTAGGGTTTTTTCAAGGGCGATATCGTAACAATGTGAGCAAATTATTTGCAGAAAATTACGGATTTAGAAAGATAAAGTTTTTATTTTAGTACATTGCAACGGAAAATCATAGTTTTTAATGACGGTTTTTTAGACCGAAGACAATTCCTTCATAGCGTTTTACGAAAATATGCGTCAGAGTTATCTTTCAGGTTGAATACAACCATGATTATAAGCTAAAATACTTTATTTTAAACATTATTATAATAGAATATATAGTCTTTTAGTGTATAGCAAAGCTTAAATTACGAAAATATTTCGATTGAATATTAAAAAAACAATACTATAAAATCACCAAAACTGTCCACTTCAATGTAATTTTTTTCCATGTATTGGGATATAAACTTATCTATTTTATTTATTTTATCAAAATACAGGTAATGTTAAATATCCAAAAAAAATTAGCTCGTTTTATTTAGTCAATTATTTTATATGATTATTTTAAAAATACTATAAGTCATCACGCGCAAACGCCGTCCGATTCAGTACGCTCCGGGTCTTCCCAACGATAGGACGTATCACTTTTTCCCGCCACAGCCCGCGTACGTGTTAATTCACACCGATAGCAGAAGCTAGTGTTGCCAAGTGTCCCGATTTGTGCGGGATTTGTCTCGATCAACGATGAATCGGGACGCCAAACGTCCCAATTTTTCACTTACTAGTCTATATTTCTATCGATCATTTTGACAGCAAAATTGAATATATCAGTAAGCTGCTAATACATTAAAATACTTTTGCTTTGTATATTTCCCCACCAAACTTGGACTAAATAGACAACATCAAAGTTTGCTTTGCGCGTAATGTGATGGCATGGCAAGATGCAGATATCAATCATGTTTACTTGTTTTTTTTCTCACTGCCTCATGCATTTCGCCGGTTTGCGCTATGCGTCGTAATAATAATCAGTACAATATCTAACTTATATGCTGCTGCTTAGATAAGTACATTTAGTAAAACGCAAAAGGCTTGTGGAAAAGTTCTTCCACTAGTCTATTTCTTCAATCGTTTGTAGATACTGTTGTTTTCAATAAATAAAGTAACATTATATGTCCGATGCAAGAACTTTATCTAGGCTATCAAGGTGTGAGGTATTAAAACCGTTTGAACTATGCCGTTCTTTTTTAAAGTGCTCTTTGAAGTGCATGAGTTGTGAGTTTATAAGATTTATTACTATTTTCACAGTTATATTATTCATAAAGTTCAGTCTTCAACGATGTTTGGACCAAAAATGATTCGTTCATTTGATCAGTTCTATATAATAATTATAAAACATATTGCGAATGGTGTCAAAAAACCTATATAACTAATAGCGACCACAATGGCTACAAAAAATCTGTTTTTTGTTGCTATTGTAATTGTCCCGATTTTAAAACCAAATTCCCGATTTTATATGGACACACTATCGCAAACGATGATAAGGCGCATAGCTACAGGATAAACAATAGTTCGCGCAACACAACGCAAGGAATGATACTTTGTTAAATAATATTATTTAAATTAATTATTAATAATTTTTCAAGTTTATTTAATAGTAAGCAATTTATAACTAAAATATTTATCCCTACAGAAGATATATTTGACGGCTCCGTGGCGGAGTGGTTTAGCAATAAGTTGACGGCGCTTCGAAGATATATTTGACGGCTCCGTGGCGGAGTGGTTTAGCAATAAGTTCAACTCTAAGGGCCGCGGGTTCGATTTCCGCACGGAACAAAAGTTTGTAAACCTACAAATAATTGTTCCGGGTCTGGATGTTTGTCCTTGTGAAATTTTATGTTCTTGTGTTAACTGCCTCCACTATATACTTAAACATTCTTAGTGTGGAGGTAAAAAAAAAGTTACAGCCTATATACGTCCCACTGCTGGGCACAAGCCTCCCCTCATTTCTGAGAGGGTTTTAGGGCAAGGAAGTGTCCGCCGCGCTGCCCCAATGCGTGTTGGCGAACTTCACATGTCTTCGAAATATTTTTTCTTATTCCTCAGACATGCAGGTTTCCTCACGATGTTTTCCTTCACCGCCGAGCACGTGGTTAATCAGCCGTGGTAGGTCAGATGGTTAGCGCTCGCTGTAAATTTCACAGTACGCTAGCAAACCGGGTTCGATCCCCGCCGGCACCAATTAAATTATTTATTGCAATTTTAAGTGTGGAGGTAACATTATTATAAAATAGAAACAAAACAGATATGAGCCATGGTAGCTCAAGGGCAAAGTGCTCGCCGTAAACGCGAGCAACCCGGGTTCGACACCAATGAAATTGTTATTTAGATAAATTATCTTTACATTATGAAACAGAATAAATGTATATCGAACGAAATCTATTTTATAAATATATATGTATTTCTATACATATTTTTCAATTCGAACATATATTACTTACCCCTTTCTAGTTCTTAACTAACTTGGCGTTGTGAGATTCCTTAGTCTACTCAATAGAGTAAAAAAGGCTGACTTCAATTTACTAAAAGAATAAAATAATTTATACATATTAGCTTCCGATGTCAGGCCTAGATCGGATATTAATTCTTATATACACTATGTCTTAGCACCGACCTCATAAGCTATTATGTGGAAATTATTTTATTCTCTTAGTTCCGAAAGTATCAAGATGATTCGTGCTAGATACAAAAATCTTTGGATACAACTATTATAGTAACCTAGCGCTCACCCCACATCGAGCAGTTATACATACACACACACACACACACATATATATATATATATATATATATATATATATATATATATATTGTGTGTGTGTGTGTGTGTGTGTGTGTGTGTGTGTATGTAGGCGCATCTATAAAATGCCGGTTGGATCTCGTCACTTGTAGGAATTGGGGGTATATAGAGAAACCCTCCCACGCAGAAGTCAGAGCAGAGCGCGAGAGATTCCGTTCGAGTCGTTTTACGAGTGAAGTCATTCTACGTGTACTAAGATAGTCGTTGTTCTGTCCATTGTGGTGATTCTTCTGGTGCAGGCAAGGAGGATGGTGTTGCTGAGAGGCTGTGCTGTGTCACGTTGAGATGGGTAAGGTTGCTGTTGGTTTGCATAATTTGGTGTTATCATGTAGTTGTGTCCTTCATATTGCACTGGTGTGTAATTGTGATGGGGACATACTGCGGTATGGTCAAACTGTAATTACTCTATGCTGAATGTATAGTGCGTTACGCTTTCCTATTATTGATAATGATAAATTGAGCAAGCAAGAGAGCAAGTTGAACATCAGCTCACACACTTTTACCATTTTTAATAATTAATTTTTAATAATTAATTATCCTGTGATTTCCCACACAATTGGCTTATCGTGTTGTACCTTCCGACATCAGAAGTGGGATAAAGTTCTTCTTATGCCCAATAATAATACTTAAATAATAATAATAATAAGCCCCCTAAACAACCACACGTCCTGATTGACCATCTAATCACGTGGGGGGCGGACACACGAATGAGAAATTACTGGCGTGGCTAACGTGGCTCTGGAAACCCATAAATAAAATGGAGACTCGTTCTAAAAGTAAACGTATAGGGCCGCTACCCGGGGGCGATCGCCGGGGTGCACCTGGAGCTGACGCTGGGTGTCACAGCATGCGATCCGTCAGCGGTGAGGAGTTGAACAGGCGGGCTCCCACCCACAAAGATACTACAGCCGAACTCATTGACGATGGTGACAGACTGACGGACAGGACAGACACCCCTGTAGAACCATTTAGTCCAAGCACAGTATCATACACACCCTCGAGGCCAACATCACCATCCATACCATCGTCACCAACACCTCCATCACCCCCTATTACTAGTTTAAATACAGTTCCACCTACTCGGACCTTGAGTGCTGCGCGGGAGGTATCTACCTTCTTACCCGCGTCCACCAAGGCTGGAAAAGCAAGAGTTCGAATGAAATGGAGTAAAGAAGTAAATCTATTTATCATGAGAACTTATCTATACATTACTAAATTAGAGACCGATATGACCACGTACAGACAACAATTACACGCACATTTCACTCGACAATATCCAGAAATTACTGTTTCAGAACAAAGAATCTTAGACCAAAGAAGAACCATAGTTAGGAATAAACTTCTATCTCAAGAAGTTATAGATCAATTAAAAGAAGAAGTACGAACACAATTAATTCAAGAAGAAGCGACTAACAGCTATGTAGAAACTAATATCACACAAAACACAAGTGAAAATGATCGCCAAGTACAACCACAATTGCTCAGTCAATCACAACTCATTTATACACAATCTCAGCCATGCGACCATTCACAAATCTGCACACAAATATCACACACATCCACACAAACCGAAACCGTAATCCTAACGCTAGAAAATGACATTGAGACCATAGTTGTCCCAGATCAACACTTAACAACAGATACATATATTCAAGAAATCAATGAGAAATTTAGAACAACAATAACGTTATACTCTGGGATGGATCCCGCAGCGCGACCAAGATTACCCAAACTTAAGTACACACCTAACCTGTTTCGACTGGTTAATTTATTTAATGAAACTATACTCACAATATATATCTGATGACACACAACTTATAGACATACATTTACTTATATACTGCACAGCGGTAGTAATATCCGAAGAATTGAACTTTAAAATCACAGACAATGCAAGGACTACAAGAACAAGACAAAATACAGAACCAGCATGGCAACAGAGACTAGTAAAAGACATTGAAAAATTAAGAGCAAACATAGGTAGACTCACTCAGTATATTAACGGTTGTAGATCTAATAAACTAGTCAAAAAAAGTAGAGGTTATATTTAGGAATAATGCTACGCATACCGGACACGAAAAGAGTAACACAAGGCCTGAAGAATTTTTAGACACGTTAAAACAAAAATTAGCACTTAAAGTTCATAGGTTCAAAAGGTATAAAAAAGCACAACAGCGCAAAAAAGATAACGTCACATTTGCCACAAACGAAAAATTGTTTTATAGAAACTTACACAAACCACAAACAGACACAATCGATGAACGTAACACACATACACCTAACCTACCTATAAAAGAACAACTAGAAACATATTGGGCGAGTATTTGGGAAGAGCAAAAACAACATAAAGACAAAGCATCTTGGATAATTGAAGAGAAAGCAAAATGGAGAGATATTGACGAAATGGAATTCGAAGAGGTAACAGAATTAGACATAACACTCATTACAGCTAGGTTAAATAATTGGAAATCACCTGGTATAGACAAAATTCACAATTTTTGGTACAAAAAATTAACATCTCTACACAAACCTTTAGCAAAAAGTTTAACAGATATAATAACAGGACAACAGAACACTCCCGAATTTATTGCAACAGGAATTACTTATATGCTACCTAAAACAAAAAAAATCACCTCAGCGTTCCCAATACTGACCAATTACATGCCTACCCACAATTTACAAAATATTGACATCTGCATTCACAAAGAAAATTCAGTCGCACATTGAACACCACAATATAATAGCAGAAGAACAGAAGGGATGTAGACAGGGCCACATGGAATACAAAGAACAGCTGATAATTGATTCCACTATTCATAAACACGCCACCTCTAAAAATAGAAATTTACATTGCACCTATATTGATTATAAAAAAAGCGTTTGACAGTGTTCCTCATTCATGGTTATTAAAAATATTAGAAATTTATATAATAAAACCGAAAATAATCGATTTCTTACGCCGAATAATGTTACAATGGAAAACAACACTACAAATAAATTGTAACCAAAATACTGTCACCACGCGACAAATCTCAATCACAAAAGGCATCTACCAAGGTGACTCCCTGAGCCCACTGTGGTTCTGTCTCGCCCTAAACCCTCTGTCTCATTTGCTGCAGAGCTGCGGGGCCGGATATTGCCTCAAACTTAATACAGACGAAACAACAATATCGCATCTTATATACATGGACAACATCAAATTATATGCAAAAACAGACAAGGATATGAAGAAATTAATAGATATAACAACAGAATTCAGTAGCGATATTAATATGCATTTTGGTTTAGATAAATGTAAAACACTTCACATTGTAAGAGGCAAAGTAAGGCCCGGCGACTATGTGGTAAATGAAACGGAGGCTATTACAGCAATGGAATCGACTGACTTATACAAATATTTAGGGTATGTCCAACTTAAAAGTCTTGACCACTTACGAATTAAAAATTCTCTCACTACGGAATACAAGAGAAGACTTAACGCCGTTTGTAAAACTCAACTTTCAAGTAAAAAAAAGTTTCAAAGCCATTAACACCTATGCCATCCCCATATTAACGTACTCATTCGGAGTTATAAAATGGTTCAAAACTGATGCAGAACAATTAGAGCGAACTACACGTACAACACTCACGAAACACAATAACCTACACCCTAAATCCGCCATAGAGAGACTAACAATAAAACGAGAACATGGAGGGAGAGGCCTAATGGATATCCAGCACCTATGGCGGAAACAAGTTAGTCGATTAAAATCATTCTTCTATACAAAATCCCATACTAGCAATATTCATAAAGCCATCGTAAAGAATGATATTAACTACACTCCACTTAACTTAAGCAATCAGATTGAATCCCAAAACACTACTAGTGATAACCCACAGACACACAAAATTGACGAATGGAAGAAGAAAGTTCTCCACGGTCGGCACCCTCATGACTTAGAGCAATCCCACATAAATAAGTTAGCTTCAAATATTATACGGCCGACGTATCTTGGCGAGTCTGAATATAGGCTCTGCGAAGTTTAGCGCATGAACACTCGTGAAGAAAACTGTTATTGTCATTTTTTTATATATACCAATGTACAAATAAAATTTCCCTAATACAGTGACCAAAAATATCAAAACACTTTGGAGACATTATAAATTAAAGATTCAATTTTGATACCTCACCTTTCGATAGGGGCAGATTTTATCACAAACACATACAATATTATTTACATTTAATACTTTTTATTTATTTACACTTATTATTATTTAATCACTGTCGCTGAGGGGGGAAATTCCTAACATAAAGTCGTCGGCCCCTTGTGTACCATGTGAGGTACTTGGCATAGGTTCATCTTCGTAATCGTCGCTCTCACTTTCAGACTCACTTTCTGAATCTGAAGCTGTATTAATGATGAATAATTGATCCGTCATTTCGTCAATAATATGGTCGCTCTTCCTATAGTCATGTTCGACCTCTTGCACTTTTCTGCATAAAGCACTCCATTCATTCTGACCCATTAAATTTACTTTTTCTTGTATGAGCTCCATTGTCCGGGTTACGTTCCAGTCGACGTTTTTAGCGGCTACGTGTCCTTTAATGGCAGCCCACACCATCTCGATGGGGTTTAAATCGGGATGATATGGGGGTAAACGAAGGACATCGTGGTTGTTTTGTTTAAACATTTCATCTATTACGTATTTTTTATTCACGTCTTTGTTTTTTTTTATTAGATCGTAAAGTTGTGGTTTACGCATGTCCTTTTCATATGGTATACCCTTTTCTAATAACCACGATTCCATTTTTGCCTTCTTGTCATTAGATGTAGGGGCAGGATCCATTAATTTGTTGTGGTACGGAGCATTATCGATAACCACCACCTAGTTAGGGCTCAAATTTGGAATCAGTTGGGTCCGTAACCATTTCTCATAATTTTTGAAATTCATGTCATCATGATAGTCTCCGGTTTTGCTGCCAGATTTGAACATTAGTAGCGCGTTCGGAACAAACCCTGCTTCTGACCCAGCGTGTACCATCACTATCCGCTGACCTTTTGATATCGGGCGCTTTAGTCCTTGAGCGGAACCATCTGACCACGCCTTACCTTTTGTATGTGATGAGTGGGCATACGACTCGTCAGTGAATACAATTGGTCGCCCTTCGTCCCTGTATTTTTTCATTGCCTTCAAGTACAAGATCCTTTTCAGGCGAATGTCGGTCTTCTCTATAAGAACCATTCTATTGGTTTCGGTCTTTCGCCACTTGAAACCCAAGTTTTTGATAATTGTCTTTAAGCTCGTTTTACCACCTTGAAAATTTATATCCCGTTTGAGTTTCGCTAGTAATTTGTTTATCGTCGGCATTTCTTTTTCAGTTTTGTGGAAGTTGTGTATGCATCTTTTTACTACTCCCTGGTCAAAATTATCCATATCAGTAATAGGTTTTGATCTAGACCTTTTTTTACCAGGCGTGCGGAATACTGAAAGTAAGCCCGAAATATTGCCTTCAGTTGCGATCCGCTGTACTGTGCGTTGGGACACACCAGTTGCGTTAGCAACTCTTAAATAAACTTTATCGACATCTTTTACGCCTTCTTCTTTTTCTTTTTTCATATATTGCGTTAAATCGTAAATAATTTTTCTCGCCTGGCGATTTAACACACTGTTATGTTTTGGTGGCATGTTTGGCGAATAATATAAGTGCTAACTGACACTTGCAAATAAAACAAATAAAACAAATAAAACAAACAAAACAAACTTAACACTATTAATAAAAACAAACAACAATAACAACGAAAACTTTTGTAACCGACTGTGCTCAAGACAGAGATAGCGACACGAACACGATACCAATGCTAACGTGTGACTGAGAAATATTACCGTGTACCGAGCATTGCCGAATAAGCACGAAGCTTTACGAAGTAACCAGAAAGGGATGTCCAACACGCGTGCCTAAGGGTGTTGTTTAATCGATTTTTATTCAAATCGATTAAAATTAAGACATAAAAATATATTTATTTGCAATTTATAAGGAGGTTCTAAATTTTCTCAAATAGTCGTTACTCAAGAAGACGTTAATAGATAATTGATATTTAAGTACATTATGTCTTTCAGCTGAGAAAATAATATGTTTTTAGTTTTTTTTTTATTTAAGTCGAAATCTTGTTTATTATCAACAAAATTCACTATATTTGTAAATCTATTTCGTTTAATATCTTATATAAACAAAAATCAATAACTTCTAAATAAAACTAATCGATTGCGATATTTTATGACTAAAGGGTCGATTGTGTTTACTTATGGTCAATCTCTAGCCTAGACCACCGCCCCCGTACGTCGCCTCATGCCACCATTTTGTTCCTTAAAAAAGCTATTGCGCAACCTTCTGCGCGAAGGTCGGACTCGCCAAGATACGTCGGCCGTATCGTAAGTGGCTGAAAATAGGCAACTTATTTCCAGAAACAGAAGGATTTATAATAGCTATTCAAGACCAGATCATAAACACAAAAAATTACAGAAAATATATAATCAAAGATCCTACAGTAAATAATGACAAATGTCGCAAATGCCACACACATCCAGAAACCATTCAACACATCACAGGCGCATGCACAACTCTCACACAGACTGACTACACTCACAGACACAATCAGGTGGCCAATGTCATTCATCAAAAACTAGCACTCAAACACGCACTCATTCCAGATGCCAACACTCCGTACTACAATTATTCACCAAAACATACTCTAGAAAACACCACACATAAACTTTTTTACGACCGCGGCATTCTCACCGATAGGACAATCCACTATAACCGACCAGATATAATTCTACAAGATAAAATAAATAATATTACTTACCTGATAGACATTGCAGTCCCCAACACACACACAACTTGCAGAAGACGATAACTGAAAAAATTTGTAAGTACGCAGAACTTAAAGTTGAAGTGACTAGAATCTGGCAACAAGAAAAAGTATATGTGGTCCCTATAGTCCTCTCCACAACAGGTGTCATCCCAAATCATCTCCTCCGTAGCTTAAAAATTATTACAACTAAAAGAAACTCTATATATTACATTTCAAAAAGCAGCTATATTAAATACATGCAGAATAGTTAGGAAATTCATGCAGATAGAAGAAAACGAAATAGGACCTCATCAAATCACATGAACTACACTACACACCACACGCTGCATTTGCTTTGGCTTCGGCCCGTAAATGTAGTTGAAATCCAGCCTAGAGCTGAGAAGTGAAAACACTTACCGTAAATAATAATAATAGCCATTTAATTCCCAATTTTCATACAACAGTCGATATTAGTTAAAACCAAATACAATATTTTATGAGTCATGCAATTTTTTTAATTAAAAGACATGATAATGCCAGTGTCAATTTTAAATAAAAAGTTTAAATTAAATTTACAAAATTAATTTTTGATTATTTATAAATAATGTTAGGGTAAATAATCAATTTATATTTATATTTTCAAGTAATTGTCTTATTATATGTATAAACTTATTTTGATTTTTGTCACAAAATATATAATTAAAATAATAAAATTGAAGTTAATAATAATCTACTGAATTTGGCTATACACATAAAATAGAGTCATAATTTATTATATTAATTTTAATTAATTATGGGATACCCATTTCCGGGTGAAGGCCTCCTCCATCCTTTTCCATGAAGTTCTGTCTGCCGCTAGCCTCGTCCACGTTGCTCATACCACCTCTACAATATCATCGCACCAGCGTGCCCGTGGTCGGCCGCGCGAGCGCGTCGCATCACGCGGGTACCAATGTAGCACCCGTTCAGTCCATCTCCCATTACTGACTCTTGCCACGTGTCCTGCCCATCTCCACTTCAGTTGACACGCTAATTTGGCTGCGTCTATGATATTTGTTATTTTTCGTATATCACTGTTTCTATTGCGATGTCTTAGTTTAACGTTAAGCATGCTGCGTTCCGTTGCTCGTTGGAAAACTTGTAGCTTAGATATTATTTTCCTCGTGAGAGCCCAGTTTTGACATCCATATAATAAAGTGGGGAGTACAGTAGTATCCAACGCTTTCTTTTTTAATTTAATTGGTATTTTTGCCTTGAAAATATGTTTTAGTGACCAATATTTGCTCCATGCTAATTTAATTCTTCTATTTACTTCCGTCATTGTTAAGTTGTGAAATGAAATATTTTGCCCAAGATAAATATATTCATTAACATATCTAATTTGTTGGTTTTGAACGTGTACAGGCATTTTTGTGCTATTTGTCCATATACATGTTTTATCTGGATTCATTTGTAGGCCACACTTTCTGATTTCTATGTCTAAAGACTGAACCATATATATAAGGTCTTCGTGATTTTCGCTTAATATGATAATGTCGTCTGCAAAACGTAGATGACTCAAAATTTCTCCGTTAATATTAATGCCTCGTTTGCCCCAGTCAAGTTTTGAGAAAATGTACTCTAATAAACAAGTAAATAGATTAGGTGACATTGGGTCCCCCTGTCTCACCCCTCTCTTGATTTTAAATGGCTGTCCTGGTCTCTCCATTCTTATTGTTGCTGTAGTTTGACTATAAATTTCTTTCAGTATTCTTATATATTGGTTATGTATTCCATGAAATTTCAACGCCAACCAAAGTGAGTCATGGTAAATAGAGTCAAAAGCTTTTGAATAATCAATAAATGCGATGTAAAGAGTTTTGTTATATTCTTTATATCTTTCCATTATCTGAGTCAAAACAAAGATGTGATCCATTGTAGAGAATTTGGGACGAAAACCAGCTTGTTCTCTCGGTTGCATGTAGTCTAATTTGGGTTTGATTCTGTTAAGTAATGTACTTGTGAAAACTTTATAAATTGTATGCAATAGGGATATAGGTCTATAGTTGTTGATATTTAATCGATCACCCTTCTTGTACATTAATATGATAGTAGAGTTTGCCCAATCTTCTGGTATTTGACTGAGGTCGAGTATTTCGTTGAAAATATTTTTAATATCAGTATGATGAATTCTTTTATCGCTTTCAGAACATCATTTGAAATACTATCTTCTCCTGAACTTTTTGCACTTTTAAGTTTTTTTATGGCATGACATCTCGCACGGTAGTAGTGGCGGAATACGATCGTTTATATCCACAATACAACCATTATTTATTAATTTATCCGTTATGTTATATTTTCACGTTATGACTTTTGTATAAGTTTTTATAAAAATCAGTAGCTATTTTTAAAAGGTGTTCTCTATTTGTAGTTTTTTTTGTTATCATTTGCTTTTAGTGAGGAAATCCACTCTTTGGATAAAGTGAGTCGTTTTTGTGCATTTTTTGTAGAGCCTTTATGTAATAACTCTTCTTCTAATATTTTTAAGTAGTATTCTAATTTTTTTTATTAATAATTCTTTTTATTTTGAGGTAGAGTTTTGACAGTATATTTTTTCTTCTTTAGTCTTTTTTCCTTTACTTTTAAGCAAGCAAGAGAGCAAGTTGAACATCAGCTCTCACACTTTTACCATTTTTAATAATTAACACTATCCTGTGATTTCCCACACAATTGGCTTATCGTGTTGTACCTTCCGACATCAGAAGTGGGATAAAGTTCGTCTTATCGCCCACATATAATCTTCGAATAGTGTTGTTAAGTTTGTGAAAGACTATGATACGCTTCGCGTTGATACCTTTGGTTTTTTTATGTTACATAACGTAATGAAATTTGCTGTTCCTATTTACGACATTGACTTATTATTAAAATAAGAAGTAAAAGAGAGAAAGAAATGTTTTAAGCCAAACGTAATTCTTTTTTGTTCGATTTATATCAAAAGTACCCGCAAGTATTTTGTAATTTATTGAAGTACCCAAATATGTTAACAACTGTTGAAAGTACCTAGATTTTGTAATCAGTAGAAATTTAAGCTGCTCGAGTTATATTATGATTGTTCATGCGAAATACGATTTACTTGGGGTACATTTTAAAGTACGAATTCAACAGCCCTTTGATGTTGCGAGCAGCTTCGGGGAGGGATTCCGGCGTACCGAGATATTTAGCCCTATATGAAGCAACCTCTGGACATGTCAGCAACACGTGGACCGCCGTTTCTTCCTCTCCCATGCATGCCCTGCACGGGGGGCTGTCAGTAACACCTATGGTAAGCAAATGTTTGTTAAAGGAGCCATGTCATGTGATGGCACTTGTTGCTATCCTGATCTGTGGCTTGTTCAGTCTCATTGGAACCTTGGTTGGACGACTGTTTATTTCATGCAAGGCCTCCCTAGCTTGTCTACAGTCTACTAAATTTTTTTTCAAAGCTGAGCGTGTAAATTATTGAAGTATCTACGTACCAGTGAACGAACGCAGCCAAAGGGGATTGGTATTATTGGTTCCGGCCCTATAGTGACCGGAGCCGATCCCCTTCTGGCCAGTTCATCTGCTTCATCGTTGTGTCTAGATCCACTGTGTGTGTCCCTTGATCCATTGCAGAGTCACTTGTTGTACTTACATACCTCATTCAATCGTTGATGGCACTCATATATCAGTCCCGAGTTCGCCACGTTACAACTCAGAGCTCGTAGCTTGTATTATATTATAGCCTCCGCAAGTTCTAAACCTGTTACTTGTCGGTTCTTATTTTATTATTCCGAAAATTTGGCTTGCTGGTAAAAACTAGCCATCGAACATGATAATTCGTATATGAGAACTAGCCAAGTCAGACCTTCGGCTACAATATATTATCCTAAGTTATAAGAAGAAACGATATTTTATGTTGTTATAAATAAATTTCAGGGCTGACCATTGAACTTGGCACCCATTTAGATCTCACTTCTTTTGTCGTTGAAGTCAACAACCAAGGCATATATCATAATATTGAACTTGGCTCTCATTTCACATTTATATTTTTGATGGGATCAAATGATCAATGTTCCTTTTAATACAACTCAGTATTATTACTTCGCTTGCTCTTATTTTACGCTTGACGTCATTGACATGTTTTGTTCAGTTTTTTCTTTTATAAAATCATTTATGATGTTAATGTGTTATAATTGTTAGATTTCCCGTAAGGCTCTAAACATTTTGTTACGATAATTGAATTGTTTTTTTTTTTGGAACAATAAACAACTAAGAATATCAATCTCGTTTCGAATATTTTCTACTTGGAGAACCACGACGGGCTCTACTCAAGAGATTGAAGATAATAATTTCTTTGATAGACTCATAGAAAATCCTCAAAACACATAATACGTATACAAGGAAAATAAGTTTATTTGTGAGGATTTTCTATGAGTACCTATCAAAGAAATTAATTATCTTCAATCTCTTAAGTAGAGCCAAACTTAGTCCTTATTGTGGTTCTCCAAGTAGAAAATATTCGAAACGAGATAGTGAAATAAAAAGTTATATTTTGAAAACAATAAATATTTTAAGTTATATAAGTACAGATATTCAGTAATAGAAATTTATCATCAACATCATCACCAGGTGTTTCAGTATTTAACATATTATCTTTCTATTGACTGGAATACATCGTTAACATATTGAGAATCGCAGTTCATACAACATGCACTTGAGACTGCACGGTGGCGTAATCCTTCGGTGGGTCAGGAGATTATTTTCTTGTCTGTCAGAAAGAGAAGGCGTTTTACGTAGGCACTGACCTCTATATATACAAGTACGCTGGACTGGCTATACCGTGGAAAATGACTGTGCCAATTTGAAGCGCCGCTAAAGGATGTCTTGAAAAATAAAATTGACATAATATGCCAAAGTCTTTTGTCATATTTAAATTGTCTTATTTAATAAATCTGTATTTTGAACTTTTAATCTAAAAAACGAAAGTATTTTATATTGTTTGATTGTGTATAATATTAGTTACATAATAAGAATTGTTTTTATTAATAATGAGAGTGTGCGTAATCTGTAAAACTCGTTACCAAAAGGGAAAGTGGTATAACATTTTACAAGTAAGTGAATTTGCAGCAAATATGAAACAAATTAAAACTATTTGATAATATAAGTACTTAAAAAATTTGTTACTAATCTTAATATCATATATACCAACATGTTTAGCTGTATATTACTGAGTTTTGATAAACAATATAATTCAATAGGGTTGTCGAGTTCCTTGTCTACAATACTTATCGATGTTCTTTCCTACCCATATCTGTTAACAAGCAGAGTCGCCAACAACAGACGATTATCAAATGTTTATTAATTAATAAAGTTGGGCGTTATAACATACAACAGATAATATATTTCATTATATATCTGTAATCTTACAACACATTAGAATAATGAACCATTGACTGTTATAATATATTCATTATCCTTAAAAAGCGTCATCTGTTTACGTTTACGGTCCAGCCGTCGGCCCAGATGCGGCACATCAATGGGAGTCAATAAAATACTACATTCATTATGCCACAAGGGTTGCGTATAGTTTACACTAATTTAAACTCTAAGCTAACTTAATAAGAGCTTATTTTACTAACACTAAATTATAATGGTAAACAAAAATATATTATTTCCTTCATTGCTAGCTGTTGCCTGTTGTGCCTGTTATTTAATTTTTGGCTGTTGTAATATATTAGTGTTCAGTTAGCTGTCTAGCTGAAATGATAATAATACTGTTATCTGTTAAATTATATACGTAATGTTTTGATAGCAGGTCCCCATATTACGTGAAAAAGCTATTGTTGTTTTTGTTTATTTTTCGTTAAGTTTTATTCCTAAAGTAATTTTAAATATTTTGTGTAATATAGATAGGATTTAGCGTGTTATATGTAAAAGTGTATAATAATGTCGCATCAGCGTAGCGCAGCCATTTGGAACTAATTTATAGTCCAAAGTGTGGACGAAAAAAAGCAAGCAGAAAAACTTTAACTTTCAAAAGTACAATTACAAATTTAAATCTTCACCTTAAGCAAAGACACGTAGGAGTGTATGAAGAGTTTTGCCGTTCGGATTTGACATCGGATAGACGCACAAGGCTTACGTCGACAAAAGTAAACCAAATAATGTTTTTGAATAGTAACTGAAAAAATGAAAATAATTGTAGATAACTAAAACTTTGACCACAGTGTAAATAATGTGAAAATCCAATCAAAATGTACATAACATCAATGAGCTTCTAACTACGCCTGAATGAGTTATTTTACTTAAAATGTTTGAAAATATGAGTAAATAATTATAACAGATACAATAATTACACAGCTTAACATACATTCAGACAATCCTAAGCTTGTAAAAAGTAGGAAGGGAAGTTCATTGAACTTAACATACATATATTAAATGATTCTTTTTTAAAACATGAACACTCAAATGATGCTAATACAACTTAAAAATATTTTTTGTCATCATGTAATACTTATAATCCTTTAATATTTATAATATTTATAATCTTTCATCATAATATTTATAATCGTTATAACAACATACAACAAAACGCTAACACAGCCTGAACTAATGGCGTGTACAATGTAATATTTGAAACTGTTATAATATATTATAACAGTTTAAAACAACAGTTAGAAAAATATATTACAACAACATAACGAATTAGAAAAATATAACAGTTTCGCCCACCTTTATTAATTAACAGGTTTCCAAGTGAAAACTAGATTAAAATTATGGCTTAAAAGCATAAATATTGTGAATTGGCGTCCGAAACAAAATGATCATATTTGTTCCAAACATTTCACAGACGACTTTTATTAGACATGAGAACTGCACCACTTTGAAAAAGTGCAGTATACCGACAATATTTGCTGGTAGTACCAGTACCCGTAAGTATAAAAGTATTAGATTATTATTTCGAATGTTTTGTTTTATTTCTTCTTTCCTCATTTTTCACCAAATTCAAGGGCCATAGCCAAGTGTCGAAAGGTCGCCTGATGATGTCGAGCCACGTTGTATGTGTTTTAGTGGGCTGCGGCTAGAGGAGATTCCTCTCCCTGTACCGCTGTAGTCGAGGTGGAGTCGTAAGGGAAGAGGAGTGTTGGTATGGCGATTGGCAATGCGCCACTCGACTATCTTTCGCGACTTTGGTGAGGCTGCACCACTTGATGCTTCCAAGTGATAGTTTTTCCTGGCTCCATTCACATATCGGGCTCGGGGAGTCCAAAGTTCTGCACTTGGAGTTAGAGGACGCGAAGGGCAGTGTGGCTTGTTTCTGGTGCGCCTTATCTGAGAATGAGAATGGGGGAGAAGTCAGCAACTACCTGAAACAGTGGCGTAGCTAGGTAACCAAGGGCCCTGGGGCAAATCAAAAATGGGGCCCCACTGCTATCTAAACTGGTTGGTCGCAAGTGAATTTTGACCAAAGTTTGATGTTGTTTCCGCAAACTTTATACAAAAATTGCAACGTTGCAAAAAAATTCTGTATTACCACAGAACTGCTAACGGTATCATTTGTCACCAAATTTAAATTATGAGTGACACAAGGTACGTACTCCGCGTTAGGCTGGATATCCTTAATATGTTTTTATACACTATTTTACACACCACTCCTCACACTGCCTCTATCATAACCTTGCCTCACACATTTTTTTAAATCAATATTTTTGTCGATAAATAATGTATTCACTTGGTTGACTAACTCCGCTGCGCCATGTTTGATGGCTGCATAAAAGCCTAGAAACATTTTTTTCCCTATATCAATTGATTGTCCATTTTCCGATCTGGTTATTACTGCATACTTTACAAGAATGCGTAACTGATCTACCTTCGATATGTCCCATAGATAAATAAATATGTAGCAAGCTAATATGTCCTGTGTCAAAACGGTGACGCCCTAATTTGTTCTAGTAGATGGGTTTCGAGTTTGGTCCCCAAGCTCTTAATAATTTCATTTTGAATTTTTGCGCTCATATATTTTGTAGACCCTAAAAACATTTAAAAAAAACACAATTTCAAAAAAGTCCTGATATTAAACAGTTAACAATTATTAACAAAATAAAATGATAAAAAACTTATAATAATAATAATAATCCTTTGGGCATATCCAAAACTTGCCGCAAAATGTGATCATATTGGGCGACAAGCTCTACAAAGTACAGAAAATTTCCATGGTATCCTTCTTGACTTAAGTCTCCTCGATGTCCTCTCAAAGCCAAAGAACTCTGCTAGGGTAAGTATGATATCGAATAACCTTTGAAGAAATATTTTCCAAAATGATGCTTCTTTGCGAATTTCGTTTCCAAGTTCCTTGTCAATAGTATTGGTATAATATTTTTTCTAAAGTTTATATACAGCACATGCTTCCGTAGTCCACTCGAACAACTGTGTTTTTAATTCTTTCTGATAAATGCTTTCAATCCCGAATTTCCGTACACCAAACATTATTTTTTTGTGAAGCAAATAACCAGCAGAGTTGACAATAGGCAGCATCTAGTATTTTTGAATAACACAACCAAAAACCATTAACTGGTCCATATTTAGAACTTGAAACGTAGAGCGATTTTGAAAAACACCTTTTATTCTGGTTGATATCTGTTGGAAAAGGTCCTGAAGGCTGTAAAGACCCCATATCAAGAATTTGACGTTTTTCGTTATCACTTAATATATTGTACGTGAAGTTTCCCAAGTCATAAGAAAATTTATTGTACACATTTTCGAAAAATGTAGAGGTCTGTGGTTCCTCCAAATCCTCCGCTCTTATGTGTGCCATGCAAAAATAATCCACGCTCACATGATCGGCGGCGGAAGTATCTCCAACTGCAATAATTGTTGAGTCTTCTTCAGTATGCTTCTCAATCAACACTGCAGTAACCACATTATTTGAGTCACTATCAATAAAAATATTTTGTCCAGAAGTAATTGCAGAAGGCTGACTAAAAAATTTGATAATTTTGGGCAATTTTGGTTTACTATTTTCTCTTTCTTGTCGTTGTTTGCATTTAAATGCACCATCGGGTTTCTTTTCTTGTCGATAATTTTTGTTTTCTAATTTATTTATGCAATATTTATAATAGATTGTGCGCGAGTAGGTACTCACTGTCCACTGACTACGTGAAAAGTAAAAGGAAGGAGAAACGTAATGATACGCTACAAGACGTCTTTGGGGAATCTCCGGCGAACATTTTATCGCCGCTAGTGTTACCACATTTAGGAGACCAAAAACAATATCCTCGCACACGGGCCTTAATTAATGCACCTACTGCAGCATTTTTTCCACGATATTTCGCGTTATACAATGAGTAGCCCAAATCTATAGATTTGACATGATTTATTGACGTAATGGAGATCAATGGTAGTAAAATCAAATAAAATTGAACCACTATGTTGACCAGTACTAAAAATTTTATTGACATTAGCTTAGTTACACCCGATACAGCATTAGTTTTTAACCGTTCTCGAAAAAAAATCTTAACTCGAATTCACAATAAAACGCATATTATCGATGAATAATATAACGCATATATCGCTAACCGTCAAATTGACGACACTGCCAACTCACAGAAAAAATTTAAGGAAATTCCCTAGGGAATTTCTCTCAACTGAGTTGTCATGATTAAAGTTGGTTTGCAACCTGTCATTCATTTTGAAAATGGGAGAAATTTTCAAAAGTTCAGTTCGTTCGAGATTTTCTGGTAAGGATTCGAGGGCCCCCTGAGCTTGAGGGCCCCGGGGCACTGCCCCGCCTAGCCCCTAGGTAGCTACGCCACTGACCTCAAATCTTGGATTGCGCTTTACAACCGTTGTATTCAGTTTTAAGTTGGTTTAGTTGTTTGAATGAATAAACTCTACCACCAACTACGAACTCTGGAGTAACAATAGCCAGTATTGGCTTCTCTAAGTTCGTGTTTCAAAACGCAAAATGAAGTTATCTTGGTGTAAGACCAAAGAGTAAAATTATTCGAGGGTTAGTTACTCTGGTTTAACATAGTATTTGGTCGAATCCATCCTTAATACACGGTTAAATAACCGTGTAAAAATGGTATGGTATTCTTTAATATAATGTTGTCCTTAGTACTTGGACAATTTCATCCGAAGAGCTCCTATCTCTACAAAAGTTTCCTCGATTTAAAATCTCTGTAGAATATTTAGAGAAGATACCAGGGGACCCGACGGTATGGGTTGTAGTTGCTTGTAGTAGTAGAGAGAGAGAGATAAAGTTTTTGTGTGGGATACTACTTGCGAACACTGACAGCATCCCATCTCAAGGGTACCTCGTCTAAAGCAGAGGTGGCATTAGAAGCAACTGAACTAAGTAAATAGCCCAGAATATCTAGAAGATGAGTACATATTTGTGCAAATTGCTGTAGAGACTAGGTGCACGTGCGGTGTAGTTCCTAAAAAACTGTATCAGCGACTGATCTTCGCTACTGGTAATAAGAAGTTGTTTAGTTTGTTGTTTCCTCGCTTGAAGGCTAAGTATAGCCATTCAGAGAGGACACGTAGCCAGCATTCTTGGGACGATACCACAGAAAGTAGGACTGTATGATAATTTCTGTTATTTTTTTTAATATTGTTATTTTAATTTCGAAAATGACGTTGTAAATAACTGATAACAATGTAATTCAAAGTTTATATTTTTTTATATTATTTTGCTAGCTCGTACCCGGCGCATTGCTGCCGCAGAGGAAGTAATTGTGGAAATATCGTTAAAAATGTCGAACAGTTATATTGTATAATTAGGAATGATGAATCATTGAAATAGAATGATATATAACTTTCAAATAAATAGTCAGTAGTATAATACGCACGCCACCTTATGTCAGTTAATTGTACCATGCGTATAACCTTCGCACAAGTGCAACCAATAAGTTGAGTAAGTTTTACCGCAATCTGATGAACGGTATGGCATCGTGGAAAGTACGAACAAACATGAAATTTAAATGTTATATAGTAGAAAATATTTTACTGTTTATAGACAGACTTGTAGTTGATTAGAATAGGCGTTATTATAGCAGCTGATTTGTTTATTATAATACTAGAACTAAATGAACGGTTGACAATAAATTATTTTAGAAATTATGTTTTTATTTTTATTTTGTGTAGTTAGTTTAATCTTAATAATTTTTAGTTGAATGGTCTAAGGGCTACGACGGCTATCCGAGTACAGAACCAGAGTACAAAACTAATCCAACTGTAGAGATGTGTAAGACAGGGTAACGTATTATCCCCGAAATACTTTACCGCTGCATTGGAAGACGTTTTCAAGCTACTGGACTGGAAAGGACACGGTATGAACGTCAATGGCGTGCACGTCACTCACCTTCGATTTGCCGACAATATAATCCTTATGGCAGAATCGCTGGAGGACCTACGCACTATGTTCAATGACCTCAATAGTGTCTCCCAACGGATAGGTCTTAAGATGAACACAACATGTGTGATGTCCATGTCACACCTATGCCGGTGGTTTTTGGGAGCACTTAGCTGAAGTTGTTGTCGAGTATTTTTACCTGGGACAAATAGTCGGACTAGGTAAGTTCAACTTCGACCGACAGGTCAATCGACGGATTCAACTCGGCTGGGCAGCGTTCTGGAGATTACAACACATCTTCTCGTCAGTTAGTGTCAGTGATGACCTATGGATCTGAGACGAGGTCTTTCACTGCTGGCCGTATGAGAAAGCTCGAAGTCGCTCAGCGAGCTATGACTCAAGGGTTCAACAAAGGGCTATGCTCAGGGGTTCAAACTTAGAAATGAGGATATCAGCTACAGAACCAGTGTGACCGACATCGCCCAATGCATTAGTAAGCTGGAGTGGCAATTGACCGGCCATATAGCTCGAAGAACCGAATACCGATGGGGAAAAAAGGTTCTCGAGTGGCAGCCTCGTACCGCAGGTGAAGTGTAGGACGTTCCCCCACTAAATGGAGTCAAAACCTGGTAAGACATAAAGGAAGTTGATGGATGCAGGTGGCTCAGGGCCGTGCTTTGTGCCATTTCTTGGGGGAGGCCTATGTTCAGCAGTGGACTTGTGAAGGGTTTTAATGATGATGAATGATAATGGCATTACATTAATACGATACATAAATAGAATGGACGTTACAGGTAGAGTCCATCTATGCATAGAGTCCATTCTATTTAGGTATAGGTAGGGTATAGAATTTTATCGATATAATTTGGTACACTGTCTCATCCCTATTATTAGTTCCGTGGACGTGCACTTCTGCTGTCAGCGCCAAAATGGCGGAAATCAAATCGCTTCATCATGTCACGGTGTATAGCCAGTCCAGCTACGTAGTACTATTATTTATTCTGTGGTTCAGCGTACTTGTATATATAGAGGTCAGTGTACGTAGGTATGTTATGGATCCTTTAACACACGTTCCGTATATTATTAATATTATTACGAGCTTGAGGTTCGTGACAATAAAAATTGCCGATAGAATTACCTAAATTAACACTTTAATTTTCTTTACACAAATTAAAACTTAAAACACTAATAATTAAGCACACTGATTCACTTTATTCCGCTCCGAAGCTTCGCTTGTCTCGCCGAATTCAATACTTCCCCGATCGCGTATTGCAGCGCCTTTATATAGGGCTCTTCCACGAAAACATCCAGAATATTCGAGTAAATACGCGCGCCAACCGACCAAGCACAGAAAGTTCGAGTCTCAGCTTCTAGAAGCTTAGTTCTTCGTTTCGACAACAGATGGCGCTGTCGGTTGAAAGATTAGTGATGTCATTTTCTGGAAAGCTCTCTCCTCGCTCTGTTACCCGACACTAGATGGCGCTAGTGCCAGATGTCGACTTAGCCGCGCAACACTGCCCCCTCCTAAGACATGCTCGTCCCGAACATTATCGGCCCCATAATAACGCGCCAGGCGATCCACATGGACGATCTTAGGAGTCCCTCTTGCGCCTTTCTGTATCCGGTAGGTTACATCGTTGATCCTGGTCACAATCCGGTACGGGCCGTCCCATTTAGCTTGAAGCTTAGGAGATTTCCCTTTGCTGCGGACTGGATTGTGCAACCACACTAGTGAACCTTCGTCGAACCCTTTGTTGTTCATTTTGCGGTCATACCGGGTTTTCATCTTCTCAGACATTTGCTGGCCCGATTGTCTGACGTGCTCATAAATGTCATTCATTTTGTTTCGCAAGTCATTTGCATAATCGGTTATACTGCGTGGGGCATCAGGTGGTATCCCGGTGATCAGGTCTGCATGCAGTCGTAATCCTCTTCCAAAGTTTGCGAAAGCTGGTGTCACTGCTGTACTTTCGTGAACAGAACTTCGATATGACAACAAAAACGGTTGTATGTGCTTGTCCCAATCTCGTTGCCGATTGTCTACAACTTTCGCTAGGTACCTCTCCAATGTCTGATTAAATCGTTCTACCATTCCATCAGATTGCGGGTGATAAGAAGTCGTTCTTGTTTTATGAGTACCCATAACTCGGCAAGTATCCTGGAATATTTGAGACTCAAAATTCCTTCCTCGATCGCTGTGAATCTCTAAAGGTACTCCAAAACGACAGAAGACTTCATGAACTAGTTTATCTGCAACTGTTGAAGCTTCTTGATTTGGAATGGCGACGACTTCTGGCCACTTAGTGAAGTAATCCATCACAACCATTAAATACTTGTTACCGCTTTCACTCTCCGGAAGACGTCAATGGCTATTCTCTCCCATGGTGCACCAACATTGTACAACTTCAATGCACCTCTACTACGAGTCTGAGGTCCCTTTACAGCCGCACAACTTGTACATTTGCGACACCAGTCCTCGACAACATTTCGACAGTGGACCCAATAAAACCGTTCTCAGATCTTCAGTAGAGTTCGTTTAACTCCCAGATGGCCTCCTTACAATCATTATGGTACAGCTGTAGAACATCCGGTACTTTAGCTTTAGGGACAATCATTTGCAAATGACAGCTGTCTCCTCGAACATTTTCCCTTTTTAGGACACAGAACTCCATCCTGAAGCAGCAAGCTGTCCCACTGGGCCCAATAGCTTTTAGTGGTCGAACTCATCGCTGAGACGTCGCTCCACTTGGGCTTGGGAGCACTGGCCTTTATCCATTCCAGAATCGGCTTGATGTCCGGATCTTCCTGCTGTGCATCTAGTAAGCTGTCCCTCCACTCGTTGCTGAGGTGGTCTGTCCTGAGCATCCTCACGGATACCTCTTCCTTACTCTCTTGCCTAGTACAATGGTTGCAATCTTCAGGACAAGGTCTTCTTGACAATGCATCTGCGTTGCCGTGAGATTTTCCGCTGCGATGTTCGATCTCAAAGTCGTATTCCTGCAGTAGTTCAATCCACCTCGCAACTTGTCCTTCTGGATTTTTAAACTGCAATAGCCATTTTAGTGCAGCATGGTCAGTTCGTAAGTGAAATTTTCGTCACAGAAGATATTTGCTAAAATGCTGCAACGACCTTACCACAGCTAGCAATTCGCATCTTGTGACACAATAGTTCCTTTCCGGTTTTGACAACGACTTCCTGAAGTACGCTATCACGACCTCTTAGTCACCATTTCGTTGAGACAACACACCGCCAAGTCCTATATCACTTGCGTCTGTGTCAACTATAAATTCTTTGCTTGCATTAAGGTATCCCAAAATAGGTGTTTTGCACAGACGGTCCTTGAGATCCCGGAATGCGATATTGCAACTTTCATCCCAGCAGAAATGTCGCTTCTCCTCGGTTAGCTTGTGCAGAGGTTTGGCTATATCTGCAAAGTTCTTCACAAATCGCCGGTAATAGGAGCACAAACCCAAAAATGCTCTAACCTGCGTCTTGTCTTTTGGAACCGGCCAATCCTTGACAGCGGCGATTTTCTCTGGATCCGTGCGGATACCTTCTTCCGATACTAGATACCCCAAAAAGTTAACTTGCCGTTTGAATAGTGAACATTTCTTCGGACTCAACTTGAGGTTGGCACTCTGAATCTTCATGAGCACGCGTTCCAGGTTTTGAAGGTGTTCCTCAAACGTCCGGCCTACGATGATGATGTCATCCAAGTAGACCAGACAGGCATCGCCAATTAGCCCGGTAAGTACAAGCTCCATCAGCCTTTCAAACGTTGCTGGAGCATTGCACAACCCAAACGGCATTACTTTAAATTGCCACAGACCCTTTCCGTCGAGAACGTAGTTTTCTCCTTGTCCTTAGGGTCAATTTCAACTTGCCACTTTTTAGATCCAGCGTGCTAAACCACTTTACTCCTGTAAGCATGTCCAGCGTGTCATCAATTCTCGGCAAGGGATAGCTGTCCTTCTTCGTAACGTCGTTCAGACGGCGGTAGTCAACACAAAACCGCATGCTGCCATCCTTCTTCTTCACCAGCACCACTGGTGAACACCATGGACTAGAGGAAGGTTCAATAACACCATCCTTCACCATTCCTTCAATCATGGTTTCCACTTCCTTTTCACGTGCTACCGGCAATCTCCTTGGCCGCTGACGGATAGGCAATTCTTCTCCTGTGTTTATTTTGTGTTGAACTAAGCCAGTCTTTCCTATGTCAGCATCGTTTGATGAGAATACATCGGCGTACTTGAGTAACAACTTCAAACACCTTGCTTAACGAGAGCGATCTCACAACAATTATTCCTCATAAAGTCTAGGCCTAGGATGCAGTCGTCCATTATATCAGCCACGATGACATTACGCAGATAGATCACGTTGCCTAGCTTCAACTCCATCTCCTTCTCTCCACGGCCGGATATACGCTGACCAGTGTCTGTTACCAAATTAATGCGTTCTCGGTTGTATGCGGAGTCCCCAAGGAACTGACTTTTAAGTTGGGAACTAACAACCGTACGTCAGGCTCCAGTGTCTATGGTCAGTTTACACGGCATTCCGTTGACCTCGTTCTTGATGTTCTGTTCTGATGACTGTTCCCATCATGGGTTTGTGAGATCGCGATCCTTGGGGCTCTTTTAACATCAGCCAGCACCCGCCCCGCAGTTCTGGCTTTTACTCGTTTCCCTGCTGCTGCTGGGCGGTGCTGTTGGCCGCACTACCCTCCTGAGATCGTCCGTATTCTGAATTATTAGTGTTTTAAATTTTAATTTGTGTAAAGAAAATTAAAGTGTTAATTTAGGTAATTCTATCGGCAATTTTTATTGTCACGAACCTCAAGCTCGTAACAAATGGTGTCAGAAGTGGGATAAAATCATGCCGATTTTACCTAAGGAGGAAACGGAGGGTGTCCGCACCCGCAGTCAAAGCCAGCATGAGACGGACCAGAGGAGATTTGGAGATTGGCCAACTGCCAGCCACGGAGGCTGCGGGCCCGTTAGTACCTCCTACATCTACAGCACCTGACTTAGGTGCTCTGATGGCAATGCTACAGGAGCAGCTGCAGCGCCGACGAGAGGAACAGGCCCGTCTGTTGAAAGAGCAGCAGGAGGAACAGGCTCGCCGACAGGAGGAACAGGCTCGCCGACAGGAGGAACAGGTCCGTCGGTTGGAAGAGCAGCTGCGGGGCGGCCAGGAAGAACAGATGCTTCTCATGAAGGACCTTCACGCTACCTTCGGGAAAGAGATAAGGGAGGTGAAGGATAAGGTTGCTCAACATGATAACCGCCTCTCGGAAGCTGAGACCCAAATCAACCAAGTTAAGAAAACGCTGGATGAACTCAAACTTGGGGATGGAACTACAGCTCCCGTAGTAGCTACTACACCTTCGCTACGTGGGTTCAAGGTGCCACCGTTCGACGTGACTTCTTCCTGGTCAGCCTACAAAATCCAGTTCGAGGCTATTATGAAGGCGAACGGCTGGAATAAAAGTCAGGCCATGACTGCTCTCACACTAGGCCTGCGCGACCAGGCCTTAACAGTTCTGGAAGCTCTCGGTGAGGAAGTGACTTATGAGCAACTCCTTGAGGCATTGGAGACGAGATATGGCGACGCTCACCTGGAACACGTCTTTCGTGCGCAGCTTAAAGATCGCGTGCAGCGCATCAACGAAAACCTACAGCAGTGGGCTCTAGAGGTGGAGAAGCTGGTGCGAAAAGCATACGGGTCTGTCCCTGCGCTCATTGAAGGGAACCTGGTGCAGAAATTCATCGACGGCATCCTTGACCTGGAAGTCAGAAGAGAAGTATTCTCATCAAACGATGCTGACATAAGAAAGACTGGCTTAGTTCAAAACAAAATAAACACAGGAGAAGAATTGCCTATCCGTCAGCGGCCAAGGAGATTGCCGGTAGCACGTGAAAAGGAAGTGGAAACCATGATTGCAGGAATGATGAAGGATGGTGTTATTGAACCTTCCTCTAGTCCATGGTGTTCACCAGTGGTGCTGGTGAAGAAGAAGGATGGCAGCATGCGGTTTTGTGTTGACTACCGCCGTCTGAACGACGTTAGTCACACTGATTCACTTTATTCCGCTCCGAAGCTTCGCTTGTCTCGCCGAATTCAATACTTCCCCGATCGCGTATTGCAGCGCCTTTATATAGGGCTCTTCCACGAAAACATCCAGAATATTCCAGAATATTCGAGTAAATACGCGCGCCAACCGACCAAGCGCAGAAAGTTCGAGTCTCAGCTTCTAGAAGCTTAGTTCTTCGTTTCGACAACAGATGGCGCTGTCGGTTGAAAGATTAGTGATGTCATTTTCTGGAAAGCTCTCTCCTCGCTCTGTTACCCGACACTAGATGGCGCTAGTGCCAGATGTCAACTTAGCCGCGCAACAATATTTTTATAAAACTCTTCGTCTTTTTGTTGTGAAATTGCTCAATTCAAATCTTTTAAAAACATATAATTCGCATCTAATTACATCATGCATTATTAGTTTTGCGTAAAAACGATGAAAAATTAAGTCACATTGGGATTGGGAGGCAAAATGATTTGGGGAACTGAGTTATTAAATAAGCAACAATATTAAAGAATGATTGAGGTTATGCTTCTCTCTGGGGCACGAGTGTTTTATTATAACAGTGTTTATTCTTTAAAAAAAAACGCTATTTTAACGTCCATGGCTGCAGTAAAGTTTTAACCTATGTAACGAGTACTTCTCATGGCTGGGCGTAAGCCTCCTCTCATTGCTGAGCCACCTCGTTCGCTGTTTCAGTGCGTTTACCAACGAACTTTAGATTTGTATTTAAACTCATTAAAACATTACCTCCACAGTAGAATTTCCTCCTGCATCGTGGGGGCAGTTTATATACATAAATTTTACATCAAACAAATTGTTCCGTGCAGGAATCGAACTCGCGGCCCTCAACGCTCAACGCGAAAATCGCCTCCACGATACACGAGACAATCTACAGTGGGATAATGTTACTTTAAACCAAAAAAAGAACATGAAAAAATATCTTTACTTTTGTAAATACAATATAATATATTATATTTTTACATAGATTACGAATTATCTATATAAGATTTGAATTCGAAATCTTAAATAATATGCAGTCTAAAATGGAAAAGCCAAAAAAAAAACAAGCCTTGAGGACCAAAAAACACACAATTGTGTATATATATATATATATATATATATATATATATATATATATATATATATATATATATATATATATAATATGTGTATTTATATTACACGTCAAATAAAATTGATGTTTATCGGCAATATTAGAACTAAACATATAATAAAACAGTAACGAAAGAAAAACTGTATATTGAGCGTTTTCGAGAAAAAATAAGTGGCTTTTGTGAGAAAAAACGTAACTGATGACAAAAAGTGACTTTTTAGAATTTTTGTCTGTCTGTGTGTATGGTACGGCTTCACGCCAAAACTACTGGATAGAATAAATTGAAATGCAGCAAAACTGTTCTTTGTAAACCAAGGAAGGCTTTAGGCTACATATTATCACGCCGTATTTTATAGGAGGTAAGCAATATTGATTTTAAAAGGTTTTTCTTCGTAATTGAATGTACAAAATGACATGTTATTAGTTAAAATAAAAATAAAAATTTAACTCTGGGAACATAATAATCACGCTATTTTTATAAAGGAGCGGGGCAGTAATATTATAAATAGCAAAGGGAACAGCTGTTTAACAATATGTCAACGGGGAATTTAGCGGTAAGGTCAGACGACCGTTTACCGCATTAAATGGTGCGAGTTTAAATCCCATAATATTATTTTGAAAAATCTTAATTTTTGTTTAATTTTGCATTTTTTATGTGCATTAGGAAATCTGAGAATTTTACATGTCCTATCTAATTGTATGGAGAGTTTCACACCAAAACAGATTGATTGGTGGTACAACAGTTACACTATCGTTAAGTCAAATAAAACTTTTGGTTCTAAGTTATATCTTACCAAGCACATTTGTTGCAGGTAATTGATTTAAGTATGTAATTCTTAGTTGTTCCTTGCTGCTGTTACCATATTTTTTAATGCAAAAATAATGTACTTGTCTGTTAAATTAACGACAATTTAGTCTCAATTCATAATTTAATTAATTCATTTGGGTAAATAATATGTAGTTTCCGTTTTCTAACTAGATGGCGTTGGGTTCGAGTTAGATTGCGCTATGGTTTTGTTCCCAAAAAGTGATGTTACAGGTGCCGATGGGCCGCTCTCATCCTATAGAAATGGGGGTTACCTTTGTTGTCTGTGTTGGTTGATGTGTATAATTTTCCCGCGAATAATTATTATTTTTCTACTTACTAGCAATTCTTACGTACTTATTCGATTACATGTCATTGTTTTGAATATCGTTAGTATTAAAGATTATTAAGGATTAAGAAGAAATTTTAGCTATGCCTTTAAGAAAAAGGTGAAATCTGTATCGAAACTCAAGGGTTTCTAAGATGCGCAGGTTAGTTCGATCTCTCGAAACCGACGCAGAGCGTGAACAACGGCTAGGTGCTAACCGTGAGCATAATGCACTAAGTTTGTCCGCAGAAACTAGCACGCAGCGCCAATTACGACTAGAATTTAAACGAGTCCGCACTACTGCTTCTCGATCTCAGGAAAGTGTGGAACAACGAGAAATGCGTTTAGCTATCGACCGGGATCGTCATTCTTTGTCTCGCGCATCCGAAACGGTTACACAGAGGAATCACAGAGGTTGAGTTTTCAGAATATCCGCTCTGAGACTGCTCGATCACTTAAGAGCAGTCAGGTGCGTGAGATACGACTTGCGCGTGACCGAGAACGTGGGCAAAGCCAAGGGTACAGCTATAGTTTATAAAGAATTTTTTTTAAAGTGATTTGCAATATTATTGTTAATTCAGTGTACCCTTGGGATCCGGTGCATTCCGCACCGGATCGGTGAAATATACAGCAGCAGTCTAGGCAACATATAGGCTATAATTTATTTTGGAAAATGTAACACCTGATGCAGACTCGCAACAGACCAGCTAAAGTATAAGAGATATAAAAATGGTGCCATAGCAAAAGATATTCCACATGAAGAGTATTTTCTGCTGTGAGAATAAATTTGAAGATCTGGAACAACTGTTGTGGAACTCCCAGCCCAGCGACATTATAACAAATATAGGAATGAGGTCTTAGCAAAAGTTGTTTAGTCTGATGGGCACTTCCTGGTGACTTACAAAAATGAAAGATCTTGAATGTCTCGAATCGTCTCGCGCATCACCGTGTTTTCCCGTCCCCGGGCTCTTAGAATTCGATATCAGACGTTTCAGATCTTCGATTTTGACGACCCCGTTGTCTGTCTTGTCTTGTTGTATGAAGTCGTGGGTAGCAACTAGTATTAGAATAAATGGCTTCTATTAAGCTCAGGAAATTATTTGCATACTATTGAAAAAAAAAACAACCATTTATACCATACACCATTTTAACCATGTATACAACATGTAACAAAAACCCTGTGTTTATCAGAATGAGTATCCAAGCGGATAGAAATAATTTTTTCGAAAAAAAACATTTAAAAAAAAATTTTTATGAAAAAAAAATTAATTTGCAAATTGTATGTGGTTTTATATTCTCTGCATTGGCCGAGGAGTAAGAGGATTGTCTAAGACCCCGCATTACCGATACTCGTGTGAATTAGAGGATATAAAACCACATATAATTTGCAAATTAATTTTTTTTCATTAATTTTTTTAATGTGTTTTTTTTTAAATTATTTCTATATGCTTGGATACTGTTTCTGATAACACACTTAACGGGAACCATAGGGTTTTTGTTACATGTTGTATATGTCTATCTTGATGTCAGGGCTAATCTTTGTTATTTCTGTTCATAAAGTTTTATTACAATCAGTTATGTGATAAAGTTTTACGAACAGATAGAGAGCAATACCAAGAGAGACCTGAGCTACATTTTATCCGACAAACTTTAAGAAAAATTCATAAGTAGTTAATAGATCCTATCCAGGCGAAACCGGGACATTTAGCTAGTTATAAATTTTTATCTCAAATGGATTCTATCATATTTGAAGTAAGTCAAAGTCATTATGGCCATTACATTTAAATGTCCTTTGGTTAATCGTAGTTATAATGTTCGTATTTTCCTAATTTTCTGATTTTATTGCTCATAATTAAAACAATATGAATTCATTTCGCATTAACCATGAAATGAAATATAGATATCCTCACCTGAAAGAAGAAGGCGTCTCTGTAATAGATATATCTAATGAACTAGGCAAATCCGTAAGTTGACTTTTGTTCACCGTGCTTTTGAGATTTCTGTTACATAGGTTTAATTCTAATGATAATTTTGTTTTTAGAGAAATACTCTATATCGTTAGATTAAGCGAAGGCATCCCCTAAATCACGTAACGACAGGACGCCCACGTCGAAACGGCGTCGAAGAAGACAGAAGAATAGTACAACGAGCTATAAACAATCGCTTTGTTAATTCACGCCCTTTTATCAATTGAATTCGGTTTATCGCAGAGTACAATAAGGCGACGATTTCATGAGCAAGGTGTTCATCACCGAATACCTGTAAAAAAGTTTAACTTACATCAAGGCACAAAGCACAACGCTTACAATTTGCACAAAACTATATACATATTACAACTCAGAAAATGTCATTTTTATAGATGAAAAAGTATTTTGCTCATCTGCTTGTGGTCGTTTATCTTTATTAAGAATTAATAACTCCCGATACGATGAGAGAAATATAATAACTAATAACAGAAGTGGCCGAATCACGTTGGGTTTTTGGGGGTGGATGTGCCAAAATGGTCCAGGAGAACTGATCGAGGTTGGTGGAAGATTAAACGGGCAATAATATAAGGATATTATCGAGGAAGTGCTATTGCCAACAGCTAGAGTATTTTAAACGAATGAGTGTGAAAAAATTGTATTCATTCAAGATAGCTCTGTCCACAACTGCAGGATGGTACAGAATTGTATAAGCGAAAATAGAAACTTCGAGCGAATCACTGTTCCTGCTCACAGTCCGGACTTAAGTCCAATAGAAAACTTGTAGGGGAAAATGATACAACTTTGGGATAGTACTGAAATATGGTCTATCGAAAATTTAAGGGACGTGTTCTAAAAACATGGCAATCCATGAGAGGAAGTAACTTTTGTTACAATACGGTGCGATCAATACGTCAACAGCTTGGTGACGTAATTGATGCCGAAGGAGGATATACTAGTTTCTGATTTTACTTTCTTTATATATTGTGTTATTATTTACTTTCAATATATCTAAAATAAAGTTAAATTGTTTTAATTTTCAGTTTTCAATACGAAAAAGAATTTTTTTTTATAGAAGAGGGGGCAAACGAGCATGCGGCTCACCTGATGTTAAGTGACTACCGCCGCCCATGATCAACCGCAACACCAGGGGAATTGCAGGTGCGTTGCCGGCCCTTTAGAAAGGAGTAAGCTCTTTTCTTGAAGGTCCCCAGGTTGTATCGGTCCGGAAAAATCGCTGGTGGTAAACTATTCCACAGAGAGGTTGTACGGCGGAAGAGGCGGAAGAAAACTCCTCTTGAAACGTACAGTGGTTCACCGCCTAGCATCCAGATGATGTGGATGGTATCGCGACGTTTGCCGCGTAGTGCGTTCACGAAATTTGGCGGCTGGGATTAATCCGAACAATTCCTCAGAGCACTCTCCATGGTATATGCGAAAGAAAATGCAAAGAGATGCAACATCTCTTCGCAGTGCCAGTGAATCGAGCCGATCGGAAAACACTCGGTCGTCGACGATTCGAGCCGCTCTGCGCTGGATGCGGTCAAGTGGAAGGAGCTGGTACTGGGGAGCCCCAGCCCGGAGATGGGAACAGTATTCCATGTGCGGCCGAACCTGCGCCTTGTAAAGTTGCAGGCGATGTGCCGGCATGAAATACTGTCCCGCTCTGCTGAGCACGCCAAGCTTTTTCAAGAAGGGAGAGGCCAATTTGGCCTTCTCTTCCAAGTGACCACGAAACTGTACGTCACTCGATATGTCGACGCCGAGGATTCCGATACTGGCTGAGGCAACAAGGGGGAGTGCCTTGAAACTGAGGAGATACGACAAAGGGGTTCTTTTTAGTGGTTAACGCGCAAACTTGTGTCTTCTGGGGGTTAAACTGGAATAGATTTAGTCGTCCCCAATCCGAGACTCTGTTCAGCAAAGACTCGACTTTAGACACAAGTTTGTCCCGGCACTCGGAGACGTTTTCCCGAGAAATATTGGCTCGGCCGGGGTAAAGAGCATCACCAGTGCTGTCATCTGCATAGCAATGAATGTTACGGGTTTGCAACATATCATTGATATGCAGAAGAAACAGCGTTGGCGATAGCACGCAGCCTTGTGGAACACCAGCATTAATAGGCTTGCAATCGGAGCTTGCACCGTCTACAACGACCTTGATGCCCCGATCTGCAAGAAAGCTGGTGATCCAATCGCACAATTTCTCGGGAAGCCCATAGGAAGGGAGCTTCGAAAGAAGCGCTTTGTTCAATTTGTTGGATTTTATCAAATTATTTCATTTTTTACTCGTGGGGGATGCCTATGCTCAGCAGTGAACTTTTTATTGACAGTAATAATTCCAATAAAATTCCATGTAACATGCTATGCTGGTAGTTAATAGTGTTCCCATCAACTACGCTACGCTTGAAGTTATTTAGAAGAAACGTACTCATATTTCTTTATTATTCTTTCAACTCAGGTCATTCGACAGACACATAACACAACACACAATAGGACATGACACATTCTCATTTTTTTATCTTTTTAATTTTTTTCTGTGATAGATTGTAGTTATATTATGATTGTAGCAGGAATAGATCGGTTCGACCGTTTTCACAGAATATCAGCGTAAAATGACTCCTTAATACTGCTGTGTTTCGTATGCGGTGAGTAGAGAACCGGAGACCCTTTTTACTGGAAACGAAGTATTTCATCTCAGTCCTCAGGGATGATTACGCATCTGCATTGTGATTCTTAATTATGGATAAACGTAGATGTCTATGGGCCACAGCATCCACTTACCATCAGACGAACTGTGTGATATTTGTCACCCTTTTTCTATAAAAAAGCCCAACAAACTTGTGTTGTCACAGTTTCTATTTGGATTCTAACAAAGGATCCGCAATTTAGTAGTTAGGTATTTCAAGCACTTGGCCTTGTGGCACACACTATATCGGAATACTTATATTTCCACAATCCTATCGGTTAACTTTTCCATACCTATGCCCGATACCCGTTAGATTACGAATAGTACAGTGAACTTTTTATGTGGAGTGTAGATAAGTAAATTTTGATACTAAAATCTAATTAATATTTTTCGAAAATATTTGGAAGTCTCTCTTGAAGCTTGGTCAAATTAAATTGGAAGGATATTATTTTAGCTTAAGATGATAAATTTTTATGATCACTAACTCCTATGAAAGCGTAGCGTAGATTAATATTTAAATCGCAGATTTAAATATTTAACAGTTCATAGAGAGGTCATTTTTCAAACATTTAGCTTCAAACTTTAATACCTACGATACTGTTTTTTTTTTTATAAATGACACAGCAACGCAAAGACATATTGTCCTATTTGTCCTTATAGATGGTGTAACTACGCTCTTACTTCGGTTTCATCAGCATCAAAGTCAAAATTTTATATAATTTTTTTATTGAAATATAAATAAAGATATCATTTTTTATCCGATTTAATTTTATTTATCAATCTAATATTATTTTAATTAAAAAAAAATTTCTTTATTTTCTTGCTGTTGTGTTAAACGCATGAATTGAATTTTAAAGTTATTCAAAATACAATCTTCGACACTTTAGGAAAACAAATTTTATCTTGATGATATAAAATTTGTTTTCCTAAAGTGTTCCAAATATTGAAATACTTTGACTGCTTGGATACCTTTGGCGTTCTGTTTGTTGCTATATGTGAACGGTTTAAATGATCGCATATATTTGACTTGTACTTTCCGATACATTTGAGCAATATTATTGTTCTCAATAATTTGACCACTATGGATGGTTGAATGTTTATGATCACTTCCGATGTTTCAAAATATTTGACCACCTTGACTGCTCTCTTATATCTGACGCTGACTGTGCATAGGTCTTCAGAGAACCCCAGACCCCACACCTGCATTTGTCTTATGTCGCCTCTACACGTTGGCCAACACAGTGGCGAATGTAGTGGCGAATATATTGGCCGAGAGTTGGTGACGGCGTCCACACGTTGGAAGGTCGTTCAGTTTACTTCGGTTCGGGGCCAATGTGCGGACGAATTTATTTTATTTTAGACGACGGCTCCATGGCGCAGTGGCTTGGCAATGAGTGGCTGTGCCAGGGGTCGCGGGTTTGAATCCCGCACGGAACAAGTATTTGTATATCCTACAAATAATAGTTTCGGGTCTGGATGTGGTCCTTGTGCAATTTATGTTTGTAATTTGCCTCCGCGATACAGGAGAAAATCCAAGTGTGGGGGGTAACGTTTTTATAAAATAATTATAAAAGAATAGTGAATATTAATGGGGCTGTAAATAGATATACGATATACGATTAACTTTATTTATTCTTTACATGCATCAGAAACTGGAATAAATACCATTAATTAGAACTTAACTTATTTTAAAGTTATAGGAGTTATTTAATCGATTAGTCTATGTTTTAAATTGGGTTTTGTTTTTAAAGTTTAGCAAAACATGTACTTGCTTTTCTATCAGACATTTGATGTATATAAAAAACACCTTATACTTTATTTGGTAATTTAATTATAATTAACACTGACTTAATAATAGGTACTAATTATAACTTAGAACATAAATGAAAAACTCATGACAAGCAAAGTGGCTCAGGAGTATGCTTTGAGGCATTCTTTGGAGGAGGATGTTCAGTAGTGGACTTGTGAAGAGCTGTAATGATGATGATGATTCGAAAACTTGCACGATTAAATTATAAAAAATCGACGCTTTTTTATATAGGATAGAGTGACAAACGAGCACACAGTTCACCTGATGGTAAATGGTTGCTGTGGCCCATAGACATCTACATCTATCCTCGATTACGAATCAAAATGCAGATGCGTTGTCACCCGTGAGGACTAAGATGAAATGCCTCGTTTCCTTTAAAAAGTGTCTCTGGTTCTCTACACTCACTATACGAAACACAGCATCATTAAGCTACTATTTTACATTGATATTCTGTGAGATCGTGGTCCTTCCCCGGTCGAACCGACCCATTCGTGCTACAACTATACTTCTAATATAACTGCATGGTTCTACCACGTATAAACGACGTGCTTAATTTTTTTTTCATTTTAAAATTTTTCTCGTAATAATCTGATTGTAAATAAATGTTCATTATTTTTTTTATAAATAGCTTATCGATTAAAACAAATGTTTAAAAATAATTAAATCGTGCTAATTAAAGTAGTAGGAATATTTAAAGTTGAAATTGGCACTAAAAGGCTAGAAATTGGGTCATCCACCCTACAAAGCGTGTATATAAAATTTTAATCCGATGCTCTGGGAGCTTGTAGCAAACTAAACTCGCGGCCAACGTGTGGACGCGGCGACCAAACTCTGCCAACAATCCTTTGATCTTTTGTAAAAAACCGACACCACACGGATCTCGCGCCAACTTGCGGGCCATCGTTCCAATACATACCAATGAAGCCCAAACACCCCGTCTACACGTTGGCCAATGCTATTGGCCACTACATTCGCCACTGTGTTGGCCAACGTGTAGAGGCGCCGTTAGAACCATCCGTGAAATTTCTGAGCTCTTTTGGGCCCAATCCTTCCAGCTGGTCGGTTTCCTTCAACTGTATTCTGTACTTCTTATCGAATTAGAAATTGTTTTGGGATCCTGTCATACTTGGCTTGTATGATTTTATTTCATTTTATTTTATTTATGATTATTTATTTATTTATGATAGGAATTTTTGAGTAAACGATTTAGGGTCTTGAGTCTAATGGCACCTAAAGTTGCTTCTTGTTGTATATGTAGATGTAGCGGTGTTACCTCCAGTATAGCCTCTAAAGCTGCTGTTGGTGTAGTTCTTATAGAGTCCGTGGCAGCCATACAAGCCAGTCTTTAGTAACGCTGAAGCTTTCGTATAGTGGTGGCTACATTAGTTTTGGTCCACCATACCAGAGAGCCGCATGTGATCATGGGTCGAAATACAGTTTTGTACAGCCATAGTATAATTTTTGGCGTCAAACCCCATCATTTGCCAATCATGTTTCTGCATTGTCAGAAAGTTAAACTAGCTTTGTTGGTTTTGTTTTCTATGTATTTATTCCAGTTAAGTTTACTGTCCAAGGTAAGATCTAAGTATTTACCTGTGAGGATAGCTGGAGTTTTGTGCTGAAAAGACTTGGGAGATGATAGTTATTCAACATTCGTTGTTATGTGAACATTACTAGAACCGTTTTGTTTGGATTAACGGTTAGGTCATATTCCCTGCACCATCTCTCCACAATACGGAGAGCCGCTTGGGTTAGGTCGCACACAATGCTTGCAGTCTTTTCAGAGACCATTATTGTCAGATTATCTGCATAACCGACTATGTAGAAATGACGAGTTGCTGATAAGTTCGTTAATGACCATATTCCACAGGAGAGGTGAAAGAACGCCACCATGCGGTCATCCCGATCGACGCTTATAGTACCGTACAAGCTGTACAATAAGCTGTATACCTAGGCTGCACTAAAAGTATCGGGAATGGAATATTTCCACTGTTCCTCTCATATTAAAAAAATTTAATTGAAAACTCCTTGATTTTAAAAATCGAATACCATTTATTTATTTAAAAAAAGATTCTCGGTCTTGTCACAAGGTTTTGTCAAACTTGTTTAGTCGTTGAGAAAATGGAATTGACTCGAGAAAATTCAAGAGCGATGATTTATTATGACTTTCGAAGTGGTTTAACACAAAAACAGTGTGTTGACCGGATGATTTCTACATTTGGAGATGAGGGCCCATCCAAAACCACAATTTATCGCTGGTTTGCTGAATTTCAACGTGGACGTGTCAAGCTCAGTGATGATCCCCGTCAAGGTCGTCCAAAAACTGTAGTCACCCAAGAAAACGTTGATGCTGTGCGTAAGCTGATTGAGGAAGATCGACATGTGACATACCGCGAAATTCTGGCAACTTTAGACATTGGCATGAGTCAAATACAAATAATCTTGCATGAAAAATTAGGTGTAAAAAAGATGTTTTCCCGATGGATACCGCATTCGCTCTGTGTACAGCAAAAAGCGGCTCGCGTTACTTGGTGTGTCAGAACTCTCGAAAGATTCCACGCAGGATCCTCAAATGCTGTATACAACATCGTATCAGGTGACGAATCCTAGATATATGCTTACGAAGCCGAAACAAAAAACCAGTTACGAGTTTGGGTGTTCGAAAATGAGTTAAAGCCAACAAAAATTGTTCGTTCACGGATGTTGCAAAAAAAATGGTGGCCACGTTGGTCTCCAAAACCGGCCATGTTACAGACTATTCCCGAAGGGACAAAGAACGGTTAATGCAAAATGGTATGCTAGCATTTGTTTGCCACAGGTCGTTTCTTAACTCCGTAAAGAGAACTGCAACCGCCGCATCATCCTCCATCACGACAATGCGAGTTCTCACACCGCACACAGAACAAAAGAGTTTTTAGAGCAAGAAAACATAGAATTATTAGACCATCCGCCGTACAGCCCCGATCTAAGCCCTAATGATTTCTATACTTTCCCTAAAATAAAGAATAAATTGCGTGGACAGAGATTTTCATCACCTGAAGAAGCTGTGGACGCCTACAAAACGGCCATTTTGGAGACCCCAACTTCCGAATGGAATGGTTGCTTCAATGATTGGTTCCATCGTATGGAAAAATGTGTCAAATTTCGCGGAGAATACTTCGAAAAGCAATAAATACATTTTTAAATAGTAATGTTGTGTCACTTCCTTGATTCCCGAAATTTTCATTGCCGCCCTCGTATCTGTGTGTGTTTAGTGGGAAGGTCCAGTTGTCCAGTCCATGTTGTCATATGATATGGTGACTGATCGAAGGGACGCTGTCACTCTCAGAGTTAGGTGTCATCATGGGAAATGATGGCTGATCAAAAGGAAACTTTACCTGGTGTTAGTTTTCACGAGGTAAAACGTAATCGTCCTTGCATTTGTGTGTGTAAATGTCCAACTCGAGTCGTTTTACGAGTGAAGTCATTCTACGCGTGCTAAGATAGTCGTTGTCCTGTCCATTGTGGTGATTCTTCTGGTGCAGGCAAGGAGGATGGTGTTGCTGAGAGGCTGTGCTGTGTTACGTTGAGATGGGTAAGGTTGCTGTTGGTTTGCATAATTTGGTGTTATCATGTAATTGTGTCCTTCACATTGCACTGGTGTGTAATTGTGATGGGGACATACTGCGGTATGGTCAAACAATAAACTGTAAAGAAAAGCAATAAACTATAAAAAAATAAACTATAAACAAAGTAAACACTACTTCGGGTTAACAGACTAAATGAGGTGAAAACCTAAGTAAAATAGCCTAAGCAAAATATTAAGTTTAGTAGCAGGCGGGGCCCATTGCAAATTACAAACCGAAATATAATGGGTTCCGTTTTATTAACTATTTACAAATTGTGTTTTGATTACTGGATAGAATAGTCACTTTATTAAATTTTATTTATAATACTTGCGAATATTTGTTGTTTCTTGGATGTTTTTCCACATACACTGTTTATGGGATATTTTTATCAACATTCCACTGAATTCGTTAATTTTTTTAAGAAATCACACTTGCACACAATATTTGGCTAACACTTAACACATAACTTATGTCAGACGCTTTTAACAATCACGTTTACTAATTTAATTATACAAAATACGGGAGCTAAATGTTTTCTGCGTGACCAGCGCCACCTTCATTTACCTGCACAACCAACTGTCTGACCAATACTTTAGGCTCTGACAAAAAGATTTGTCGCAATTTTCCGAACGCGACGCAGCCAATTTGGATTCTTAACTTGACCTCTGAACTAGTACGTGTTGCCAGTAATGACTTTGATTTATAAGTGTAATATTGGTAAGTGACTACCGCCGTCCTATGAACAACTACAACACCAGGAGAATTAAAAACGTTAACAAAGCGTTGTCCTTCACTGTTATCTGTATGGGAAAGCTCAGTCGCTATGCTAGCCAAATGGCTATGTTCACTGTTCAGCCTTAGATGTGAAATGTCAGTTATGACTTCCGATAGGTGACGCTGTAATCATCTCACACCTATCGTAAAATACTCAAAGCTGGATCTGCGATCGGCCATCCGCCAGTGAGGAAAAGGCTTTTATACACTCACTAATATTCAGTCGATTTCAAATTTGGGTGTTGATAGATGCAGGTGGTATACAATTACTTAGATAAAAACAATACTACTGGGTTTCTTGCTGGTATTTCCTAGGGCAGGGATTTTTTTCGAGACAGTTTTAAAAGTAAAATTTTGGTTTCAATAAAAATTATTTATAATCTAAATTGAATAAAAATGTTCTAATGTATTCTATTTTATAGCATGTTTTAGAGCAATCTAGTAAATTATATGAAAAAAAAAATTGTCATAATCATTAAAATTAGTGACGTACTCTACCAATAGATGGCGCTATATGTCATTAATATCGCAATAGCGTTTTATAGATTTCAAACAGTGATGTTCATGCTCATGTACCAAACTCGAGGTAAGGAGTAGTAATATTGACATAATTTGAAATTTGATAAACTATTTTTGTAGCTCGCGGATTTTTGTGCCGCGAGTTCGGATTCGGAGTCGTCTCATACGAAGTATGTTATATTTATGATTAATGATGTGCCAACTCGAAAAAAAGACAACTTGAGTTAACTTGAGTTGTAATTTACGCAACTCCAGTTAGCAGGACGTAACAGAATAAATAAATTGCTAGATATTACTTTTTTATAAATTTGTTTTTCTTTCTAACTCTTTGGGTTCCGAAAACTATAATTACTTAACTAAGTAGGTAGGATTGAAATAAAAAAGCTATATTTAGTATGTATCACTTACTTATTTATTTTTATTTTTAGTCCTAGTTATAGTAATCACCTATGACCTATATTTAACAGCAAAACCAGCTACACAGCAGTCTTCACAGAACAATATCAATCTAGCTTTAAGATGTAGGTACATAAGCTGTTAATAGTTTAATGATCACTGTCAAAATATTCTTAGCTATTGTAAAATGCTAAATAAGTAATTATATTTTGGTTGTAGGTAATACTCTTTGTTGAATTTCTTCATTTATTGTCTTCGGTCGATTCGTTATCTATTTTTTATAAGCATTCGGTCCACCTGATGGTAAGTGGATGCTGTGGCTCATAGATATCATCAACAACAACATTTATCCTGAACTAAGGATTAAAATGTAAATGCGTTGTCACCCCGGAGAACTAAGATGGAATGCCTTAATTCCAGTAAAAAGGGTTCTCCGGTTCTGTACACTCGGCACTCGCCATACGAAACATAGCAGCATTACGTTGCTGTTTTACGCTGGTACTCTGTGAGAGCGAAGTCCTGCCCCGGTCTAGCGGAATCATTCGTGCTACAACTATAATATAGCTGCAGCGTGGCTCTTCCACGTAAAAAAGAATAAAATATATGGAATTAAGATGTATTCCAATCAAGTATTTTCTGAATAAATAAAAGAAAAATAATACTCAAAACCTAAGAAGAAGGCAAGAGACCTGATGGTATGACATTGGTCTCTTGGTAGAGAGGTGTAGGATGTTACTTGACACTTTGACAGCCTCTCATCTCAGGGGTTCTTCGTTTAAAGCAGGGGCGACATCAGAGGCAGCTGATTTAAATAAGCGGAGCAAATATGTGTCTCTGAGAAATAACTACATATTTGTGTCACTCGCTATAGAGACTATCGGTCCATGGGGTCCACCTGCGAAAGTTTCTACACGAAATCTATCCGCGACTGGTTCTTTTCTATAAATATATATAAGATAAGAGGCTTAGTTCTTTTCGCGCTCGGAAGCTAAATATCGCCATTCAGCGAGGAAATGCAGCCAGCGTGTTTGACACGATACCACGGGAAGTATTTAAGTAATTATGCAGAAATATATATATATATATATATATATATATATATCTGCATAACAATGATTTTACAGAAATTATACATTAACATACATGTCTAAATATTACATGTAAGATAACATTAGAACCTCTGAACCTTGTCGTTTGCGCATTCAGTAGCAAACCGTTACTACTGATATCGATATCTGAAAACGGTTTTCAATAACGATATGAAAATTAAATATCGGTTATGTAACCGTTGCAACTAAAAACTGAAAACGCCCATGCTTACCCTTAAACCCTCTAAGAAATGAAAGTTTAGGAATATATAATACAAAGGTGTTTTACTAATAAATTCGGAGATCGTTTAAATCGCGCGGTTTTTTTTTTCTTTTTTGTATAGACCATATTAAATGTCAATTTTCTTACATAATATGTTAGTTGCGTGTTATATGATGTAATAGCTTACTTAGGTCGCATTTCAAATTGGTACAAAATTGCATTAAGGATAAGAAAGGATGAAGTCAGACTAGAATTAGACTTTATTTAACATAAACAGTATTTACATAAAAATTTACGCAGTCAAATGTTGCAAAAGTTCTTCGACGTCTTTCTTAGAGCCGAGATAGCAGGGCGCCCGTTCGTGGATTGAAGTAGGTTGAATGTCCAGAATAGGAACTTTGCCATTTGTAGCGAAGCCCCCAGCTTCCGTTACTATAAAGGACATTGGATTACACTCATACAGAAGGCGCAACTGGAACGACAGAATATTAGATGTTATTCAATGGTTCAATACGACAGCGAAATTAATTGAAGATTTTAAATTAACAGATAAGTCAAACCAAAATATTTAATATAACTAAAGGAACAGTTAATTTATATTTAAAAGATAAGATGATCTGCATAATTTATAGAATTTTTATGTAATTTGTTTTTGAGCCGGGAAACAAACCCATTCAAAAACAAAAAAAAAGTCTTCTAAAGAATGACAATGTCAAAAAAAATAAAAGGACCAATGATAAGTAACAAATACCACCAATTAAACTTATTTACTAAATTAAAGACGAAATTAACATTACTTTGTCGCAATAAAGCTAACTGGGTATTTACATAAACATTTGTAAACTTAAAGGTTGAAGTAGACCACCTCCTAACCTCACCTCATAATAAGTATTTGTGGATCACGTAAGCTTGTAACAGATAAAATTTGGTTGTTATAAGTCTGTTGACGAATTGAAACCTTTTTTTATAAGATGGGGTGGCAATCGAGCACACAGTCCACCTGATGGTAAGTGGTTGCTGTGGCCCATACACATCTATGTACATCTATCCTCCTCTTACCCTTGAGGACTAGGATGGAATGCCTCGTTACCAGTAAAAAGTGTCTCCGATTCACTACACTCACCATACGATACACAGCAACATTAAGCTGCTCGTTTACGCTAGTATTCTGTGAGAGCGTGGTCCTTCCTCGGTCGAGCCGACCCATTCGTGCTATAACTATACTACTAATATAACTGCAGCATGGCTCTACCACGTAAAAAGACTTGACTTGGTCAAAGTCAAAATCTTTATTTGCAGAATAAAATGTTTAGGTAATACAGGTATTTAGTATAAGAGTAAGTCTCAATAATATTCTACCGGGAGTTGTACCGGTGTGCAAATATATCTTAAAATAATCAAATTTAATTGTACATATATGTCAAAAGATTAAATAAATTATATAATACATTAAATAATATTGCAATTAATTAAAATATTCCTTAACACTATAATAACTCTTGTCAAGAAGCCATTTATTAATCTCAATTTTGAATTTATTCAAAGGCATTTCTTTTAAGTTATTGGGCAATTTATTATATATTTTAATAGCCATTATAGGAGCACTATTTGCATAAAATCTGGAGCTGCATTTGGGATGAAATAATCTATTTTTATGCTTTGTTTGCCTTTCGAGAGATTCAGCGTGGGTTTTGAAGTAGTTCGGGTGTCGCTTTACAAAAATACATATTTCTCGAATATACATGCATGGTAACGGCAATATGCGTATCTTTTTGAACAAAGGCTTGCAGCTATCAAGAAACCACGCACCACATATCGCTCGCACACATTTCTTTTGTAATTTAAACGCTCTAATCATATCAACAGAATTTCCCCACAAAGGCAGAGCATATAATAATACTGACGACACATAACCATGATAAGCAGCTAGGGCTGCTTTTTGTGATATTGCTTTTCTCAATATTTTTAAAGCATATACAAACCGGTTTAATTTTGTACAAATCTGGTCAATGTGAGGCTTCCAGTTTAAATTTTTGTCAATTTTTATACCTAAAAACATAACTGATTCAACATTTTCTATCTTTGAATTTTCATATTTTATATTCATATTTATAGGTTCCATTTTGTAATTGGTGGTGGATTAATTAAATGAATAAAATCCGTATTGGTGAAAATGCGTCTCATTCTGAGTAACATAAATTCATTACTTTTTCATTAATTCACTGCAGCCCGTCACAAATTCACTTCTGAACATAGGCCTCTCCTAAGGAGTGCCACAAAACAAGATCCTCAGCCACATGCGATCCATATAGTTCCTGCATCTTTTACCTGGTCGTCACACTATGAACTGGGGGGCCGCCCACGCTTCGCCTATCGCTACGAAGATGCCACTCTACAATTTTCCCCATCGGTTGTCGGTTTTTAGATTTAAAACATTTTTTATCAATAAATTACTTGCGAAGTAACAAATCAATCAATTAAGATCAATTTTAGGTTCACTGTTGGACAATAAGCCTTTCCAAGATTACAGCGACCGCCAAGCGTTGCTTGTACGATTTGTCCAGCTGGACTAGCAGGTTAGTGAGCGCAGAGCCCGATACTTTCACATTATTAACAAACTACACGAGTGAAATATAGTGGCATAAGTTCGTTACTTCAAATTTTATAAAAAATTTATCGTCATACTCTGTAACCCGAGGACGATTGTCGATTTTTAACCGACTTCAAAAAAGGAGGAGTTTGACTGTATTTTTTGTGTTACATCAGATTTTTTTTGTAGATGAACCGATTTTGATCATTCTTATTTTATTTGAAAGCTGACCAGTATTTTGTGAGTTATCCTTAATAATGCATATTTAATTGACCCATTATGTTGATGATGTTCTCATTTTATTTATATTGAAGTCCGTTGTACAAAATTTTTAATTTTACCACTTTTAGTTGAAGCTTATGGTCCGTAGTAGATTTTCTAGGTCCTCTTGATGATAATTTAAGTAAGTGTTTATCGTAATGAAGTTAAAAAATAAAACTGTCATTGACTTAATATTGACTGGTGTATGTTATTTGTTGGTCAAATTTTTCAAAATTGATTTATCGCATACTGTTGTTCAGATGATAAACATTATTTATACTATAATAATCGCGGTAATGATAGACGTAAAATATTTACTTTTCCTTTAGGTGCAGATTTTGTAGCTGGGTACATGAAAATGCCACCATATTTGATAGTTCTGTGCACGTCTGCCACCATGGAACCGACGTATCTTGCGCCGTATGCCTTTCCTGTTTTAGGCTGCTTCTTAGTTTCGATATAGTTTTTTAGTCCGTTGTCCCACTCCGCTGCGTAACCTTAAAATATAAGATTAGTATGTACTTTGTGGGGTTGTTTTGCCACGTACATCGGAATAAATCACTTTGGTATCGTAAGCGATTTATGACCCAAATTTCTTTTTTTATTGAATAAGGGACTATACAATATGTAACGTAATTAACGCGCACCCTCAGACACCACAATTAGTATATTATGTTATAATCATAATACATACACTGAATTTTTAGTTAAACATTTTTATGCACTGTTTATCAAATTAGTTATACTAATTCCGGAAGAATGTTGTGGTCACAGTACAAATCCACGAACGCAAAGATTTTTACGTGCTTGAAATAAAGTTTATTTTTCTTTATTTTTATTGAATGACAGAATTAGTCGTCTAGACTTCCAGCCTCCCCCCCGAACGGGTTCCCGCCTTGTCGTGGCGGGGGGCTTAGAAGCCGTGGCTTGGTCACCCACGGCGAAACAAAGAGGAACCCATATGGCTGGTCCGAGGTGGAGGGCCGGCCCGAGGTGGCCACTCCGAGTGGGCTTGGGAAGCCCACTTCGGATGTGTGTTGGTGGACTGCGGTGAGAGGTGTGTCCTCCCCACCTACCGCTGCAGCCGAGGTGGAGTCGCGGAGGAAGAGGAGTGTTGGTATGGCGATGCGCCACTCGCCCTATCCTCCGCGACTCAAACGGGGCCGCACCGTTGATGCGGTGGTGATGGGGCTGCGGGGGGAGAGGATTGTCGGTATTGCGAGGCGCCGCTCTCCCTATCCTCCGCAGCCGAATCTTGGTTGGCGGCGGAGCCATAGACCAGATCCGCCGCTGGGGTCGGGAAGGCTAGTACTTCTAAGTGCTCGTTTTTTCTGGCCCCATGGCCTTCGCGCATCGGACGCGGGGGGCGTCTGTTGCGCAGATGTAATTGGAGGCCGTGGAGGAAGGCGTGCCATGTGTTCTGGTGCGCCTTACTTGGAAAGGAGAACGGGGAGGAATATTCCTCTCCCGATGAGGTGCTGCCATGGGGCGGCAGTCGCTGGTGGGGCCGCGGATGTGTGCGAAAGCGTTCCCGTAGCCCTGCCAATATGCGACGAAGGTGGAACACCATGGGGTTTTAGTCGGTGCGAGTCCGACATAACCCGTCCTTGCCCCCGGGAGGCGGGTATGCGTAGGCATTTCCCCATGTTAAAAAAAAAAAAAAAGACTTCCAGCCTCCCGAACAAGCCGGTTTCCGAAAAGGCTTCAGTACCATAGACCACATACATACCCTTCGGCAAATTGTACAGAAGTCCGAAGAGTACAATCTGCCACTTTGCCTGGCGTATGTGGACTATGAGAAAGCCTTTGATTCCGTCGAAATTTGGGCGGTGCTACAGTCTCTTCAGCGGTGCCTAGTTGACTGTCGGTATATTGAAGTGCTGAAGTGTTTGTACATTAGGGCTACGATGGCTATCCGAGTACAGAACCAGAGTACGAAACCTATCCAACTGCAGAGAGGTGTAAGACAGGGTGACGTTATATCCCCGAAACTCTTCACCGCTGCGTTGGAAGACGTTTTCAAGCTACTGGACTGGAAAGGATACGGTATTAACATCAATGGCGAGTACATCACTCACCTTCGATTTGCCGACGATATAGTCCTTATGGCAGAATCGCTGGAGGACCTTAGCACTATGCTCAATGACCTCAATGGTGTCTCCCAACGGATAGGTCTTAAGATGAACATGGACAAAACAAAGATCATGTTTAATGTCCATGTCACACCTATGCCGGTAGTTGTTGGGAGCACTATGCTCGAAGTTGTTGACGAGTACGTTTACTTGGGACAAATAGTCCGACTAGGTAAGTCCAACTTCGACCGAGAGGTCAATCGACGGATTCAACTCGACTGGGCAGCGTTCGGGAAATTACGACACATCTTCTCGTCAGGTATACCTCAATCTCTGAAAACTAAAGTGTATAACCAGTGCGTGTTGCCAGTGATGACTTACGGATCTGAGACGTGGTCCTTCACCGTTGGCCGTATGAGAACGCTCATGGTCGCTCAGCGAGCTATGGAGAGGGCTATGCTCGGAGTTTCACTGCGTGATAGACTCAGAAATGAGGATATCCGCAGTAAAACCAGAGTGACCGACATAGCCCAACGGATTAGTAAGCTGAAGTGGCAATGGGCCGGCCATATAGCTCGAAGAACCGATAACCGATGGGGAAGAAAGGTTCTCGAGTGGCAGCCACGTACCGGTAGGCGTAGTGTAGGGCGACCCCCACTAGATGGAGTGACGACCTGGTAAGACATGCAGAAAGTCGATGGATGCAGGTGGCTCAGGACCGTGCTTTGTGGCGTTACTTGGGGGAGGCCTATGTTCAGCAGTGGACTTGTGAAGGGCTGTAATGATGAATGATGATGATGACAGAATTAGTAATATAATACAAATAAAACTGCACTCTTAAAAGTCTTATTGCCTTAAGTTACGGTCCATTTCAGTTTGTTTTGACTGTACAGATTTAGTTTGACTGTAATTTACGTAGTTTTAATTATTTTTGGGATAAAAAATTACCTATATTAAAAATGATAGGAATCTATTCAGTAAACGATTCTGAACAAACTACTTTCTCAAAGTGCGTTAATTATGTTACGTGTTGTATACTTAAATGACAATGTGGTGGCGACGTTACAATGGGTGCGTTTGGCAGAAAAAAGCGCTAGCAAGCGCTTACTAGCGCTAAAATAGTTTTCGGCCAGCAACTACACATTTGCTACTTCAGTAGCGCTGACACAATCCGCCATTTTGCTTATTTAATTTGTTTGTTTTGAAGTAGAGTTTGTTGTGTTTTTTTTGCAATATTAGTTTTAAGTAATATAATGACATGAATAGACATATACCTACATGTTATTAAAATTCATGATTGGTAAGTTTTTAATATGAATACTTCACAAAAATATATTTAAATTAGATTAGGTTCCGCGGTTAAAACTAACATCGTGTCCTAGAGGAAAATAGCTACTTACGATTTGACAGCGCTTACCGCTTACGATCATTTTGATTACAAGCGCTTGCTAGCGCTTTTTTCTGCCAAACGCACCCAATATCCATTGACCCCGTTTTCTGCCTGTGGTTGTCGTTAGAGGTGACTATGGGAAACGCCAAAAAGAATTCTTGATTTCCGAGTTCCGACAGATGGCAACATGCTCACACTCATAGATTTATTATATTTCTAACGTCAGTATATATAATAAACCTATGCTCAGACCTGCGGTTCTAAGCGTGGCGATTATAGAAAATTTTCAACGGTAGAGGTCTATGTCTAGCAGTGGCTACGGCCTGATGATGAAGGAAGAAGAAAGCAACGTCAAAAAGAGCAAGACGTCTGGACTATTACCGCGATGATTAGGATAAAGTAGAGCATATTACAATTATATATTTTTATAGCATTGGGTGACACACGAGCACACAGTCCACCTGATGGTAAGTGGATGCTGTGGCCAGTAGACATCCACATTTATCCTCAATTAAGAATCAAAATGCAAATACGTTGTCACTCTTGCGGACTAAGATGGAATGCCTCGATTCCAGTAAAAAGGCTCTCCGGTTCTCTACTCTCACTTTACGAAACTCAGTAGCATTTCGCTGCTATTTTACGCTGGTATTCTGTGAGAGCATGGTCCTGCCTCGGTCGAGTCGACCCATTCGTGCTAAAACTACAATATAGCTGCAGCGTGGCTCTACCACGAATAAACTCTGAACTATCGATTTTTTACGTGGTAGAACCATGCTAAATCGATTAGTTCGGTAAAATAGCAGCATAATGCTGCTGTGTTTCGTATTGTGAATGACAGAAACTGGACAATCTTTTACTGGGAAATTTACATTTTATTTTATACATTTAGACTTTTAGAATGATAACGTATCTGCATTCCGATTCTTAATTTGTTCTAAAATGTCGGTGGCGATGAGCTAGAGTATTTACTTACATGTAAAAAAATAATTTAACTGTCCTCAAAGGGACGATAGTATTGCGTTTATTTTTCCCCTTTCTTTATTTACCTTCATTAATAGAGTAAATGTTGCCCTTTTCCGGAATACGCATGTTAGGGTCAGTTAAAATGAACTCTCCTATGGACGGATCGTACATGAAACCGTTTACGCCTTTTCCTTTTCCAAGAGCAAGTACCATCATAGTGGCTGAGCCGTATAGTGCGTACCCAGCAGCGACCAGCTCTCGTCCTGGTCGAAGCGCGTCAGGTTCTGATGGTTCGCCACCGGATGTTTTCCTAAAATAAATAAATCTTTCTTTAGAAAATAAAATCTTTCTTAAGAAACACTAGTGTTTTAGCACATTTAAAAGCATTGTAAACAACGTTATGTAATTAAATTCTAAAATATAATTGTCAAGTAAGCTGGAATCAGTAAACAGCCAATATTTTTTACTAAACTACAAATGATAATAATTACATACATATACATAAACACTCACGCCTGTCACCCAGAGGGGTAGGCAGAGACTACAGACTTCCATTTAGCACGATCCTGACATACCTTTCTCGCCTCGTCCACATCCATATACCTACGCATACATGCTCGTCGGTTAAGGGTACTCTTAATTTGGCCCATTTTTAGTATATCGCCAATTTGGTCGACACTCTTCCGCCTAGGACTTCCCTTTCCGACTCTTCCATTCACTTATGCAACATATATTTGCTTTGTCAGTCTTTCCGCATTCATTCTTTCTACATGACCAAACCACCGAAGCATTCCTTTCTTAATCCTGGTCACCGCATCATCTTGCAAACCACACTCTTCTTTTATCACACAGTTTCTCACCCTGTCACTCAGATTCAGCCCTAACATACTCCTTAGCGACCGCATTTCTACTGCATTTATTCTACTCTCGTGCTTCTTCTGCCACACCCAACTTTCACTACCATACGTTAAAGTAGGGACTAATACGGCATTGTGAATTGCCATACGTGCCTTTTTTGACACATTCTGACTTTTCACAATAGAGTGTAGAGCCCCATTTACTTTATTTCCTGCATTCACTCGTCGTTCAATATCCTTATCATATCTCCCATCTCTGCTGAATACACATCCCAAATATACGAACTCATCCACTTGCTCAATTAACTCTCCTTCTATTCTTATTTCACATACCGTTTTGCTTTCATCTCTTTCAAAAACCATCACTTTCGTCTTACTTGCGTTCACTTTCATTCCCCTTTCTTTTAATGACCTGTTCATTAAATAATAAATGATGGATGAAATTGAAAGATTTTAAGCCGATAATAATTACACGAATATTTAAATCTTGTATATATTTTATCAATATACAAAAAGTACTCGCAATTAGGTTTAAATGACCGAAGAAATCACTTACTTGTATATGCAGAAAATAGATCCAACAGACACGAGGCAGTCAATATTCGAGGAACCGTCCAACGGGTCAAAGCACACTACGTATTTTCCACGTTTTTCGGTTTCTACCTGTAAGAGCAAATATTTTTATAATACTTATATGTATTAATTAACTCTGCGTATTGTGGAGCCCACCATACAGCTCTACATCTACCGTTTGGACAAAAGTACGTCGGTAGAAGACGTCCTGCGTTTCGTGGAAGAACGAAGCCGATGCCGCATAGATGATCTGATCTCTTTACATTTGCAGCATCTGGAGTCTAATAGGTCCACGAAGTTCAAATCCTACGTACTCCATGTTCCTGGAAAGTACAAAGAGTCATTCCTTGCTCCCGATTTCTGGCCCTCTGAGGTAGTGTTTTGCAGATACAGGGACGCGCCAAAGAAGAAAGTTTGCTTAATAGTGTTATATTTATATTTTTTATATAAGGGGCCAATATTCTTAATTTTTAAGTCCCTGATGCCTGAAATAAAGTTTTATTTTATTGTATTAAGTAAATTGTATAATATCTGCATATAAAAATAAAATTGAAACTGTCTACATTATCGAAATTGCTGGCTTCTATTAAGTTCAGGAGATGTACGATATACGTGGTAGAGTCACGCTGCAGCTATATTATGGTTGTAGCACGAATTGGTGGGCTTGATCGGGGTAGGACCACGCTATCCCAGAATACCAGCGTAAAATAGCTGCGTAATACTGCTGTGTTTCTTATGGTAATGTAGAAACCCGGAGCTCTTTTTACTGGAAACGAGGCATTGCATCTAGTCCTCAGGGGTGACAACGAATTTGAATTTTGATTCTTAATTGAGGATAAATGTGGATCTCTATGGGCCACAGCATCCACTTACCATCAGGTGGACTGTGTGCTCGTTTGTCACCCTTATTCTATAAAAATATTTTCATAATATTAAGATATGAATAAATTTTTGTGTCTGTCCGGACTAGAATTTCACGAACATTATAGAGCATTAAAATATCAAAATTAATTTATTTCTGATAACCAAGATCCATATCAATGCTTTGAGTGATATAGGTATTTTACGAAAAAAAAATTAGTTTTTTGTGATAAAATAAATGCATGATTTTGATGATTATTTTATAAGCTATAGGAGATATAAAAATAATTTCAAGCAAAACTTCTTAGGCTTTCAATTATACATAAAGAAGGTCGCAACACTTTTTCTCTTATTTCTTCAATCAAAACTCAGATGCAAATTCGATTTTTAGCATGTTTTTTACTTCAACATTTTTCAACAAAACTTTGTTTAAAGGGTATGACAATAAGATTTTTACGTGAAATTGAAAGATTTTAAGCTGTAGTTATAAATGTTTTACCATATTGCGCATAGTGTACGAGATAATAGCAAAAAAAAACATAGTTTACATAAGATTTCCGATAATAATTGATCTACTTGCATAAAGACCATTAATATCGATCTGCAGGCTTTTTGTTTAAGTTCTACGCAGACGAAATCGCTTATAAAAGCTAACATTTTGCATAATGATTGTACTTATTATGAAAATTTTCTTGTAGGGAAGCAGTTTCATTTTCTATTTCAATTTCTAGTAAACTCTAAACACCTTTTTACTTTTATTATTAAGACCGGTTATCCAATTATAAGTGCTATGGGTTTATTCTTTGGTAATATTATGTTTTCTGTTGTAATTTTCCAAAACTATATAATTTGAATGAACCTTTTGTATAACATTTTCGTAACAAATGCATAATATTGCCATTTCGTTAACAATTTTGATGATACTAGGATTACCTGTGCAATAAATAATTAGTTCTGACCCCATGTTTATTGCATACTTTGATTATGTTTAATGTTAAGAGTTAAGGTGGTAAAAATAAGTAAAAAATCAAAAGGCGTATTGCAGTAAGCCGTTAAATAATCGTTAAATAGTCGTTAAATATTTAAGTTTAACGTGACGAGGCAATGTACTTTTGTATTTATTTCAATAGTTTACAGTAATTTAATTTTGATCGTATAAAATTAAATATTAATTTATGATTTTAATAATTAGCATCAGTGGCCTGCATGTTATCAGCCAAAATTGAAATATATCAGCCGAATTGTAAATTTAAATTTGGGAATTTAAAATTTGGATTATTTACACAACATTAGAGCAACACAATTTATTTCCTAATCTTGATAATATTGTCTGGTCTCTGAAGAAAACACAGAAATAACAAAGGGACAAACCAACAACAATGCCAGTTTCTATGCATATTGCATATGACCTTCATGACGACTTTATGTTACACTTTTGATTTCATGGCTAAAAATACTGAACTTTATAGTTATTAGTGAAAACAGTTTACAAACCTAATCGCTTGTAATAGTTAAGGTAAGATATTAAAAAATAATTACTACGTTTTCATTATTTAGGTACCGTAGTAAAATTACCGCGTGGTGGCAGAATAGAAAAATCATCATTCGAATTTAATTAGTTTTAATATAACATATACATATAACATTGCATCGTCCATGTCACATCTATTCTATCATAGCACTATGCTCATACAATACTATAATATATAAACAATATAGTATTCTATGACTAAGCCCGAAGTTGTTAACGACTGTGTTTACCTGGGACAAATAGTCCGACTAGTTAAGTCCAAATTGGATCGAGAGGTCAAAGATTTAACTCGGCTGGGCAGTGTTCGGGAGATTACGAAACGTCTTCTCGTCAAGCATAGTTCAAAATTCCGAAACAAGATTTAACAACCAGTGCGTGATGCCAGTGATGACTTATGAATCTGAGACGTGGCCCTACACTGCCGGCCATATGACGAAGCTCAACGTCGCCCAGCGAGCTTTGGAGAGGGCTATACTCGGAGTTTCTCTGCGTTATAGACTTAAAATGAGGATATCTGCAGTAGAACCAGAGTAACCGACACAGCCCAACGAATTAGTAAGCTGAAGTGGCAATGGGCCGGCCATATAGCTCGAAAACCGACAACCGATGGGGAAGAAAGGTGCTCGAGAGACAGCCTCGTACCGGTAGGCGAAATGTAAGACATAGAGGTCAGGCTCAGGACCGTGCTTTGTGACATTCCTTGGTTCAGACCTATGTTCAGCAGTGGACTTGTGAAGGGCTGTAATGATGATGATCGGGCGATTATTAATGTACATTGTGTACCAATGACGAATAATTTAAAAAAAAATTATATTTGCACGTTTTTGGTAAGGGGAAAAATATTCGACATGTTACAAAAAATACTTAAAAAGATAAAGGGTGTATGTTTTTATGTGATGTGAAGTCCTCTAGGCCGCTTTATACTTCTTTGTAACAACTTTTTAATAGTAATAATGGCTCACAGTCCCTTTTATCTATCTTTAATTAAGAATTAAAATACAGATACATCGTTACTTCTCAGGATAGTGATGAAAAGTGATTCACCATACAAAACGCAGCAGATTCTGCTGCTGTTTCACGCTGATATTCTGTGTAATTTGGTTCTTTCCCAGTCGGGCCGAATTGTTCGTGCTGCAGTATACAGGTTGTTCGGAAGGTCGCTGCAAAACCTTGAGTGTGGGACAGATCACCTCGTGGAGCACATTGTCTGAGCAGGTTACCCTAACCTAATGTCCTAATTTTGAGATATTTGCCAAAAATTATGATTTTTGGCAAATATCTCAAACTTTGCTATTTAATCGTTCATAACGATTAAACCAGCTACGATCAGTACATAAAACCTTGTTTTTATCTTAGCTTAATGTGTATTTAATCGACAAACACCGATGCAATCATCTTTATTATACACATCATTAATTAAATTAGATATGCTGAAGAATTAGAAGTTTTTAAGGAAAGTTAGAGTAACTCTTTAAAAGGAAAGTAGACTTACACGTTAAAACATTTTTATAAACACCTAAAACTCATGCCCTTTCTATTGGTGTGTCGTACCTTATCATCAACTCCGTGGCAGATACTCTGACCTCTACGGTCAATTATTTTCTTTTCTTCTTATCGCATGTTAAGAACCAACTAGTCGTCAACGAAAGAGATAACAAACTAAGTCTGAAGTGCAGTCGAGTTGCGGTTTAAGTCGACTTTTGTACTTATATAAATTCAGCGTCTTACATACCTAATTACATTACCTATATTTATTTATTTATTTATTTGGTCTACCAACGACTGTTACATTACAGAAACTTAATGTAGTTACATTGTAATAAACTATTATGAGCTAAATGCACAATCAGTTACAGGTAAACACAACGTGCTATTTTAACATGTGACATAAGTACCTTTTACATTGATATAAGGTTAATTTTAAACTAGTTATAACAGGTAAAAGATAGATGTAATTAATCTGGGATTTTTTTAAAACAAATGTGCACGAAACTGGTTAAGTTTAAGAAAGAAAACATCCTTGGGATCACTAATAATCATCATTAATAATATATAACTAGGCAGCATACCTATATTTATATAGAAAAAATCTTTTTAAATTTAATTTCGGGGTGTTTGTTCTAACAATAGATTTTTACGTGGTAGAGCCGTGATGTAGCTACATTATGGTTGTAGCACGAACGGGTCGGCTCGACCGGGGAAGGACCACGCACTTACAGAATACCAGAGTAAAAGCAATGTTGCTGTTTCGTACGAGGGCGGCACTGAAAATTTCGGGAATCAAGGAAGTGACACAACATTACTATTTAAAAATGTATTTATGGCTTTTCAAAGTATTCTCCGCGAAATTTGACACATTTTTCCAAACGATGGAACCTATCATTGAAGCAACCATTCTATTCGGAAGTTGGGGTCTCCAAAATGGCCGTTTTGTAGACGTCCACAGCTTCTTCAGGTGATGAAAATCTCTGTCCACGCAATTTATTCTTTATTGTAGGGAAAGTATAGAAATCATTAGGGCTTAGGTCGGGGCTGTACGGCGGATGGTCTAATAATTCTATGTTCTCTTGCTCTAAAAACTTTTGTTCTGTGTGCGGTGTGAGAACTCGCATTGTCGTGATGGAGGATGATGCGGCGGTTGCAGTTCTCTTCACGGAGTTTAGAAACGACCTGTGGCAAACAAATGCTAGCGTACCATTCTGCATTAACCGTTCTTTGTCCCTCAAGAGGAAGTCGTAACATGGCTGGTTTTGGAGACAAACGTGGCCACCATTTTTTTTTTTGCAACACTCCGAGAACGAACTATTTTTGTTGGCTTTAACTCATTTTCGAACACCGAAACTCGTGACTGGTTTTGTACTGTTTCGGGTTCGTACGCGTATATCCAGGATTCGTCAACTAATACGATGTTGTATACAGCATTTGAGGATCATACGTGGAATCTCTCGAGAGTTCTGACGCACCAAGTAATGCAAGCCGCTTTTTGCTCTTCACAGAGCGAATGCGGTATCCATCGGGAAAACAACTTTTTTTTACACCTAATTGTTCATGCAAGATTATTTGTATTTGACTCATGCCAATGTCTAAAGTTGCTTGAATTTCGCGGTATGTCACATGTCGATCTTCCTCAATCAGCTTACGCACAGCATCAACGTTTTCTTGGGTGACTGCAGTTTTTGGACGACCTTGACGGGGATCATCACAGAAGTTGACACGTCCACGTTGAAATTCAGCAAACCAGAAATAAATTGTGGTTTTGGATGGGGCTTCATCACCAAATGCAGAAATCATCCGGTCAACACACTGTTTTTGTTTTAAACCACTTCGAAAGTCATAATAAATCATCGCTCTTGAATTTTCTCGAGTCAATTCCATTTTCTCAACGACTAAACAAGTTTGACAAAACCTTGTGACAAGACCATTGAGCTATTATGTACTACGTACTAGAGGAGACACTGCATTCAGCTACTCTGTTCCACTCAACTGCGGTGCATGCACTGCACTTTAATCAGTCACTCGCTAGGCGCTTGTAGAGTTGTCACGTGTTGTGTTGATTTAAAAAAAAATCTCTTGATAAAAATATGCCGTCTTGTGTACTTAGATATTGCACAAATAATTCAAGAAATGTCAGTAAAAACCAAGGAATTACTTTTCATCGGTTAATAAGATACTTATTCAATAAAAAAAGTATTATAAATTAATAATAAAGCAAATTATTCCTAAGACGCCATCTCGTATCATTGAATATAGATTATGAAATTAATATGTTCAGATGCGACATTTCTGTGGGTACTTAAGTTTAGGACGAATATATTATTATACTACACATTTTTTTTGTAGAAACATATAAGTTATTATAATTAAGCTAAATTTTTCATGTTTAAATCTGCTTATTATTCTTTTATTTTATTTTTAGGTTTCCACTTCAAAGTCAAAGTGGAATAAATTCGTCCATTTTTAACTCTCGCGTGCCCAGCATTTATGAACGATTATTTACAACATTTATGATTCTAATTTAAATAAATATATTTGTAATTTAAATTTTATGTTAATAAGTTTTGTTAAACATACATTTAGTACGTTTTTTTATATTTGACATAGATACCTTTTAAAATATTCAGATAACAATATCATCAAAATGTAATTCTGACATAATATTATGTAATATTATATTAAATTAGCACATATACAAAATAAAAAACAATTTAAAAAATTGTAAGTACTCGATATAATTAACAATACAATATAAATAAACAATTATTACATACATACCATTCTACTTACGTATAATCTATAATAACAAAAACTGACCGCGCAAGCGCAAAGCGCGTTTATACCAACTGCGCATGCGCGACTCTACTATTACCGCGCATGCGCGAAGACATAGAAGTAGCGCACAATTTTTGTTTGGAATAGCTTCTCTAGTACGTAGTACATTATAACTCAATGGACAAGACCGAGAATCTTTTTTTAAATAAATAAATGGTATTCGATTTTTAAAACCAAGGAGTTTTCAATTAAAAAGATTTTAATATGACGGGAAAAGTGGAAATATTCCATTCCCGATACTTTTAGTGCAGCCTAGTATGGTGAGTGTAGAGAACCGGAGACCCTTTTTACTGGAAACGACGCATTCCATCTTAGTCCTCAGGCGTGGCAAACGCATCTGGATTTTGATTCTTAATCAAGAACTGATGTAGATATCTATAGGTCACAGCATTTTCTTACCATCGTGTGGACTATGCTCGGTTGTCACCCTTATTCTATAAAAATAAAAATCTTGGAATAATAATGCCCTAACGATATCACCTATAGTTGCATAAATATGATAAGAAGTCGTTTATAAAATTCTGGTACAATATAATTTACTTATTTGTTAACATTTTATGTACACGCAAACAACTGATAAGTAGAAGGGAATGTCAACATATTTACTTGTTATTCGTTTAACCGTATTATTTTATGCTTACTATCAAAATAAAGGGTAAGAGGTTCAGGGAGTCACTTTTTGTATTAACACCGCGGAACAATTATTTATGCAGAATTAGTTATAAAGGCGTATTGTATTTAGCTAAATTAGTAAAACAATCCACGGCTCCGTGTCGCAGTGGCTTAGAAATTAGTTGCAGCGCTGAGGGCCGCAAGTTCGAATCCCGCGCGGAACAAGTATTTGTATGGCCTACAAATAATTGTTCCGGCTCTGAATGTTTGTTCTTGTGCAATTTATGTATGTAAACTGCCTCCACGATACATGAGAAAATCCTAGTGTGGGGTAATGTATTTAAAAAATGAAGAAAAATAAAAATATTAAGTAAAATAAATACAGTATACCTGTATAACGGAGGGGTTTTCTTCAGAAACCAAAAGACAGGTGGTAAAAGAGGACTTCAACACGTTGATAAACAAGTCGTTTGATAATACGTCAAGCTTCTTGACCTGTTCGCCTTGGACGTTAGTGTCACCCGAGATTCCATGGCTGGACAAAATATATTTTTTTATTATAGAATTAAGGGTTATTATACACAATTTAAACAAATGTTTCTTAAAGTTAATATTTAAATAAACAAACACTTTATAAATACACATCCTTTTATATTGGGGGAGGGGGTTTAACCTTAGTAATTTTGTATCAGCATCATCATTACAGCTTAACAAAGTTCACTGCTGAACACAGGCCTCACCATAGATTGCCTCCTAAGGGTGGTTATTTGCCATTGTTGCCACGCTTCGCAGGTCGGTTGCAACCGCGGTTTTTTATTTTCAAGTCGATCTTCGATCAACAATACCAACTAGATGTCGGGTCGGCGCAAGAAATCCGTCTCAGTTAATAAGAGCGCACATGAGACGTGAGCTCTTAGTCATAAAAGACTAATAATCGTAAGATTTGTGACTTTATTACTAGATGCGATGGTTGTAATTAGGTTGAACTTAAAACTATTTTAATTTTTTGTCTCGTTTCTTTAGTAAACAAATGTAGCTGTTTAAGTTTATATTCACGCGGACAGTATTTAGCTATGATTTTGTACGAGACCCGTTGTCTAGTTGGTATTGTTGATCGAAGAAATCGATAATAGTAAGACGCTGATGCATATTTTCTAGTTTGTTACCCTCTGTCGCTTGTTACAGCGACTACCGGACGATATACTTACACCGCTACTACACGGCCAATTTTTTTTTTTAGTATTATATACTTACAAAAATATTTTTCTTCATAAGGAATAGTCTTTAAATGGTAAATAGGATAGGTACCAAATGTAATGCTAATGAGTTTTTATTGTTATTCACTTAGTTTTAATCTTAGATCTAGTCAGATCAAGGGTTTTTGATTTACCGTACCTATCAACAATGCAAGTCTGTTTTACAAAATCTTAACTCTATATTTATTAAATTTTATAATTATTTTGACTCATATAAATAACATTATGAACACACAAGGCACAAATTGAATATTATTTTATCTTTACCGGTATCATAAAGTTGACGATTATTTTAAAATATGTTGCGCGTTCAAGCTCTATTTTAATTTTAAATAATTTTTTTAAACTGTAATATTAGAGAACTATAATCTATAATATTGAAGAGTGTAAAGTTATTGTGATAAATAAAAAGTAATATGTAACTGTACTCACAGTTTAGCTATACCCGCTTTTCTCACGGCCGATTGTATGGCCTTTACTGCTGTTTGGATAGAATTTAAAAGGTATGTTAGATCCCCAGTGGCTTCAGGTGCCGTCCTTTGTTGAGCCAAGACCCATCTGGTCAAGGTCATAGCATTAACATCGAATGCCGGTCCTTGTTGAGTCATTTTAATTTTATAAATTGAATCTAGGTGACGAATATCGCGGCGAATACCACGACGATCGCGCTCAGCTGGCTCCGAAGCACTGGTGTGTAATGTGTATAATAAAATACTCTGTTGCATTCACTGATCGCGACCTTACGGGAACTGTTTTTAGGTGAAAATTGTAGAAGTGACGCTATCGTATGTATTATTTCATTATGCCATATCTATATCACTCTAATGATGTAATATGTTTTTATTTTGACATATTCATGTCGTATACATCAAATGTGAATAGATTGGTACCTGCTTGAATATTAACACGAATATTTATCTATTAAAGGTACCTATTATTAATATGGGTGTGCGCGTGACGAAATATTTACAAAGTAGACTTTAAAACGAGTTTATTGTAATGGTTTTTATCTACCTTTTTTCGAGGATTTATTTTTATACTTATGTCAATTTAAAAAAAATTTTACATTTGTAAAAAAAACTGTCCTCGGTCTTTACGGCTATAAAAATCTTTGCGTTATTGAATTTACAAATCAAATATTTTTGTATCAAGCTTAAGCTATCTACTAATATAGATATTTGTCTGTCTGTTTAGTTTTGGTATCTATTAACACATTCATCACCCCTACGATTTTCATGATGTCTATTCCGCCTACATTTAAGGTTGACTCGCCAGGCGAGTCGCCGGCACTGCAATATAAATTGATCGACTCGCCACGCGAGTTCACTGGCACTACGTAAGGGTAAATTCTATATTTTGTAATTTTTGTGGTCGTCACAGTGTACTTAACGTGTTTACGCAATTTAAAAGTGTTTCCGGACTATTCGGCTTGTAAAAATGGCAAAAAAAACTCTTTGGATAAAATAAAAGGTAAGTTTGTTTAGTAATTTGAGCAGTGGTTGTCAACCTTTTAAATTGTGGTTATTGTTAGGGTTATATTTTGAATTTCTAATACGTGTGAATAGACAATTTTACCCTGAAATCATTTAATACGGGCTTTCAGTTTTAAGAATACGGTATCAGATTAAAATGTATTATTTTGGGTCGGCTTTAGTAATCTGCTGCACGATTTAAGTGACTATTTCAGCTTTAGTGGACAGGCAATGATGCTATTGATTACCATTTAGCTGCTTTTTATGCCGGAAATCTTTATTTTTCGAGATATCGATAGTTAAAGTGAGGTTATATCGAGTTGGCTAGACATCCGGTACTTGATTTTGATTAATTAAATTACATATAACGAAACGCAAATATTATGTCAGTTTGTTTTTTTAACACAGATACACTCATAAAAAAGTTAATCAGTTTGTTTCCTTTCAAATTTAAACGTGGTCTCCACACCCGGCCCACCACGTAAATCTTTAGTTTAGCATATATTTAGTCTAAACTATAATTTTAAGCAGAAAATACGGATGCATTTTGGAAATATTAGTGAAAAACACTGAACTCGCCAGACGAGTCGTCAGCACTGGAATAAGATTTACGTGAACTCTCCGGGCGAGTCGGTGGCACTGAATGTGTTAATGTAGATATTTGGAACGCTCTAGTAACTTTCATAGGTCTGGCAACATTTGATCTACTACCAAATTTACAAGAAAATGTGGCAGCCATCATATTTTGGTATCAGTCACACTGTGAGCGCCTCACACGAATTTCGTCAGTAAAAAAATTCCCCTCCAAGTGATCGCAAATAATTCTGCTAAGTTTAGTGTTTTGCATTATTATATTTCTTACTGTAATAAATAATTTAAACATCTAACATTTGCTACAGTTCGATTTGTAAAATTCGTTATACTTTTTTTCCTAGAATTTTTTGTTACTTTTGTCACAAGTATTTTTATTACTTTTGGGTGACATTATGTTACGTTACACAAAAACAAACCTTAAGCTCTGTACACATTGTTTTTTATGTATATAAAAATTATGTTTGTATGTTTGTTCCGGTATGCGCTTCTATACCAGTAATGCGGTTACGTTAAAATGTTGGTGAGTTGTTGTGCGCACGCCCGCATAGGTTATAGAATAAGTAAAAAAAATACAGGGTTTAAAAAAAACTTATTTGGCTCAATTTATTTGTTTCAGCGGGATAACTTAAAAAAGTTAATGAATTCGTAAGAGGACATCGACATCTGTTAATAGTTTCTGTTGCTCTTAGATTTTAAGTTTTGTAATTTACGTTATATAATTACTGGCGAAAGGATAAGCACGACCTCTTTATACAAACGTAGTGCAAGTTTTTCTTTCTGTATTTTCTTTAAAGGGTTATGTTTTTATCTTCGTTTTTGCCTTCTTTCGTTCGTTTAGGTACTTTCTTATGGTAATTTTATACTTTCGCGGTCCCCTCGTTTTTTGGCTTTAGAAAATCGAAAAATCGTCCGATTTCGATAATATTTTTCTAAAATATTCGTTTTTATGGCGGATTTATAAAAAAAATATGGAAAATGTCTCACTTGAAGATTTCATATAGTTTTATGACTTTAAATCCGGGTGATCATAAACGCACTTCTTCGAATATAATCGTTCATAACTCTTTTGCAAAGCATTAAACGATGTTTGTATATATATATATTATATATATATATATATATATATATATATATATATATATATATATATATATATATATATATATATATACTACACAAAAAACGCACATTTGGAAATGAAAAAAATATCACATATTAATGTTTATTTATTATTTCCGTCGACTGGGCTACCCTCGACGTGCTACGTTGAGTGGCGTGGTGCTTCCCTCCCCCAACTTTCTCTTGTAGAAAATCCGGAAAAGTATTTAAAAATGAATAATGGTGTTTTTATTTTCCAAGTATTCCATATGAATACTGCTTAATAAATGACATGAAATGATGAAAGAACATATCTTCTTTTGTGTAACAAATTCCATTGTGTTTATTTTGTGTTACGTAATTTTTTTTTGAAATTGACTCATAATTGGACATGACAATTTTATACATTACATTCTTGATTTAACTATCGCCGGACCTATTATCACAATAGCGACAAAAGAGCAGTTTCCGGCGAAAATATTTGCAGCCATTCATAAAACAAACTAAGTATTCTCTTTCTTATTAAAATTCTGACCTTCAGCTACGTCAATTGGCGGTTTGCAGCAGATATGAATTTTTTTAAGAAATTTGGTAACACTTAACCTTACTAATACTATGTACGTGGTACTATTATTTATTGTGCTAATATTTCCATTGCTGAACATAGGCCTCCCCCATAGAAGGGATAGTTGCCAGAATTGGACTGAAATCGCAGCAATCTTTGTTTATTAAAGCGTACAAGAGTCTGCAACTCGCGCCAATATTGTGTGGCTCTTGAAATCGGAAAACGCGGAAAACCATTCACTGATGGAGAAATGACAAAAGAATGCTTGATTGGTAGGTAGGCGAAGAAATATGCCCCGAAAAGGTAAATTTATTTAAAAGTGCCAGTTTGTCAGCAAACACCGTAGCTCGGAGGGTGCAAGACATCGCAGAAAATATATCATAACTGTCTGACAAAAATGGACATCTTGAGTTGTTTTCTTCAGCCTTGGACGCGTCAACGGATGTGTCAAATACTGCTCAGGTGTCGATTTTTTTTCGAGGAGTAGATGAAAGCTTTGAAGTGTATAAAGAACTTCTTGATATTAATAGTAATAAGTAATAAATAACGTTCACGACACGACAACTGGGGCAGATATTTTTAAGGGAATTGAAAATCACGTTAATAAAAAGAACCTTTGATGGAAAAACTTGAAACATATCACTACTGATAGAGGCAAAAATGTGTGTGGTAAAAATAAAGGAGTGGTTGCACTTGTGCCAAAGGCTGTAGAAAATTATGATGGTTCAAAATCATTAGTCTTACATTGTTTCATTCATCAATAGTCCTTGTGCGGAAATTGTTTGTATATGTCTGAAGTTCTAAAACCAGTCATATCAGTTGTTAACTTCATCAATGGATCTGCCACTGGGCTGAATCACCGAAAATTCCGCAAGTTTATTGAAGAGATTAGAGAAAATGACTTACCATATCATACTGTCGTACGCTGGCTTAGTTGCGGAAGTCCTTAAACGCTTTTTTGAACTTCGAGCAGAGATAGAATTTTTTTTGAATGAGAAGCATCGCCCTTTTGCCGATTAAGGAAATAGTGAATGGCCTTGGAAGTTAGCATTATATGTCGATTTGACAAATCATAATATGATCGAACTGAATTTGAAATTGCAAGGAGAAAATCAGCTTCTCCCTGATTTATACACCAATATCAAAACCTTCAGGCAGCAAAATAATACTATTTCAATCGCAATTACGTAATAAATGTTTCACGCATATGAAACCATTTGAAATATTCAGCCACACTACATGGACTGAATTTCCCGCCGATTTTGCAATCTTAATTTTAAAAATAAATTTTGATACTCGTTTCTCAGACTTTTATGTCATTGCGCATAAAATTGATAGTGGTTAAGTTTTTTCAAAATTTTAGATTCTGACATTGAAACACTGGCTCCGGCAGTCCAAATGTAAATTATTGATTTACATTGCAGTGATACTTATGTTATGTATTATGGTATTCTATGAGTGATATGATTAAGAACAAATATCAAAATTCATGTTTGTTGGAATTTTATAAAATCTTCCACTGGTACAATTTGATAATTCGCATAAATTTGCTCGTAGGTTGTTTTCTGCTTTTGGTACTACTTACTTGTGTGAGAAAACGTTTTCAAAGGTTAAATACACAAAGAATGTTTACAGATCTAAATTAACCGATGAACATCTTAAATCTCTTTTAATTTCTTTCTTCTAACTGTCACACTATGTATGTACATGTCGAACCATATCCAAAGGTCGATCGCACTCGTGAATTGCAGGAACTATACTATCCGTGGTCGATTTCTGGATATTGGCGCCTATATAATATATTATGCAGCATAGAATATAGCATACTGTTTGCGGACTGATGAGAAGAAAAACACTTTTAAAGGTAAATTTTTTATTTATCAACAATTAGGTTTCTTTGCAATCAAATATACTTTACACAAATAACAGTATCAAACATTTTTAAAACGTTTGGTTCATGATTGTAACACAAAATGATTCAAAATTATCCTTCAGAAAACAGTGTAACAAAGTAAAAACGTATATCTGCTATAATAAACAGCTTTGGTACATGCAAATCACTCGAAGATGAACAATATATAAAATATTTAAAAAAAAACTTTAGTCTTTCCTCCTTGATCTATTGATTCTATTGAATATAACCTAAAAAAACTTGTTACTGTTAAAATCAATTGATCAACAATCTAATTAGTTTACCATTTTGAAAGCTTAGTAATATTTCTAAGTACTTGAAAAAAAGATTAGTTAACAAGGACTGAAAGATTTTTAAAATGAAATAGATGAAATGAATATAAAATAATTGTGCGAAAATATAAGTATCAACTTACTATAATTTAAAAAAAATCTTAAGTACGTAACTATCCTAGACATCACAACAGTGGAATGTTATGTGCTACTTAATCTAAAAATCACATAGCCTTGTTCTAATTTTATGAATTAAAAATATTATAGTAAACTAAAATATAAGAAACACAAGAAATTCTATTATAAAATATTTAAGATCTTTGGATTCTCTAAATGCGAGTAGGACGGAATCAAAATAAATGTAACAATGGCAAGAACATTGAAGCGATTTTTAGTATTTATAACAAGATATAAATACTGAAATGATCATTAAGAATTTCAAAAATATTTTAATAAGATCTACATTATTAAAATCTAAATTATGCTGAACAAATTTTATTCAACATAAATAAAAGATTGCAAAGAGAATGACATAGATTATGTTAAAACAGAGAAGACGGTTTATTTAGACTTGCCCATATAAACTGATCTTTTTCATCAAATTTCTATTAATAACAAAACTCTACTTGACCAATAAATAAGCTTTTTAACTTAGTAGTAATGGTACAAAAAATCAGTATGTCTGCGAAATTTTATTAAAACGATCGTCGAATTTGTTTATTCAAAATCAGTTCTTCTCGGTGACCTCTTCGTTAATAATTGATAAATTTTCCTCCGATATCTTCTCCAAGCATCCACAGTTCAAAGAGGTCAAGTTACTATTGGCAATATCTTCTTCTATCTCCCTTTCGATCAGTTCAAAGTCATCAATATCGGAACACTTCAGACACTCGTCCGAAGATGAGTCTTGGTAACACATTACATTTTCTATGTTAACTTCAACCTCTTCACTTTTGCCGTCCTTCATGATAAGTGAGGGGCTACTGCTACTCATAACGCGCGACTCTTTAGTGATTTTCGGTAAGAAAATTTCCGATTTAGGTCGACTTTTTATATCCGGTTTCTTCTTGATAATGATAGGCCGTTTTTCTTTGGGTATGACGCGTTGTATGCGTTCCTCTATAAGTGAAATACTTCGTTTGAATACAACGGTGTCCTGTGGCCTGCCTTCGACGGCTCCGTCAATGGCATCCCTCGATTCCGTGTCTGAGTTATCGCATCTGAAGTAGATCGTGTCGCAGCCGTTCTCCTGCTTCACTTTGATGAGACAGCAGTCGTCTTCCTTCTCACACAATATCTCGTGTAGGGAGCCGTGCAGGGGTATTAATTTTACCTTACCCCCGAAATTTTCTTGCATGTGCGTGGAGAGGTCGTCATCAATATACAAGTCTTCAGTGCTGCGAGCTTCCTGTATGGAGAACGTAAAATACCAATATTTAACGCATATATTAAACATACTAACCTAATAAAAAATATAATATCGAGACAGATAGAGAGAGAGAGAGAGAGAGAGAGAGAGATAGAATAAAAAAATATACATAATATAATATCGAGGCATACATTCTATCTGTTTTAGGTTGCAACGAGCAACTGAAAACTTCTTTTTACATCAAACACCTTTCGCGTGGGCTTTAGTTTCTTGATAAAAATCATGTTATTATCTGTATAATAACATGATTTTTATCAAGAAACTAATTTTTAATTTTTATATACTTATTAATTAATTCTGTAATTAATTAATAAGTATATAAAAATTATAAGCTAATAACTAAAATCTCACCGATTACATCATTTATGTATAAGTATATTCAAAACGTTTATATAAAAAATTATCTTATTTAACACAGAAAATTAAAATGGATTATCATAGCTTTTTGTTCGTCTCAAGGAAGCATTCTATTCGCAATCAACACGGTATAGGGATATTTTTAATAACATTGACCAATTAAAAAGTACTGGCCACTATAAAAAGTTTTTAATATCAAATCGTGTCATTTATTCCATATTGATTCCTATTTTAAATAAAAGAAAAAATAAAATGTGTTAGCGGTAAAAATTGAGTTGAACTAGAGGGAGCGAGTTTTGTACTCTGGTTTTTTTTTTTGTTGAAAACCGCTATTCAAACATCTTTTTCATTCAACTTGGGTTGATTGTCATAATTTGACATTTTGTTGCAATGCAACGTCGACATTTAAGTGGACAAGAGTTACTCTCTGCTTTGAAGCTGCCTTTTCTATGGTGTTAAACAATATTTCAGTACTTGTTAAAACATGAGGGAGGACGGTACACACAAGCTAAAATTAAATCTAAATATCCAAAGCGTATATATAATCACATTGCCTCAACCAAAGAATTATAATATAATTTATTCACTTTTGATATAACCGAAACAATGTTAATGTCATGTGCAACATACATTGCTACTCCTTCCCTTTTACTTTCTCTTCTGTCCAACCGAAAGAGCGTTTATATGTATAAGACTGTCTATACTGTACGACTGTGATAAAGCAGGTTTATGAGTATTAATTTCAAGAAAATTTATACGTGGTAGAGTCATGTTACAGTTATATTAGTAGTATAGTTGTAGCACGAATGGGTCGGCTCGACCGGGGAAGGACCGCGCTCTGACAGAATACCAGTGTAAATGTTAGCGGCGTTGTACATACGGTACATAGCGGCTAAAAAAATGTTAAACTCGCGTCAGAACACGTGACCCTGATCGAAAATTCGTAAGTAAGACGGATGGAGAGAGAGAGAGACAGTCGGCGCGGCGTAGGAGAGGAAGTATCCCCCTCTCTTTCAACGGCGCGGCGAAAATGTATGCCTGCGCCTGCTGTTTCGTTTAGGCGGCGGAGGGCGGTTGCGCGAACGTTCATGTGTGATAATTAAAGCAATTCGTGCAAAATTATTCCCAAAGATATTTTATAGGTCCAGATACCGTGTTGCTAACACATCGCACCGCTCATAGTAACGCGAGTTTTTGATTCATGTGTGTGACTTCGGTAATAATAGTGCGAATCGATTACCCAAAAATGTGGGAGATTTTATATTTTATTCATATTGACATACCTATTGATTCCACGAATGTATAAAGTGTATGCGAGGCGTGTGCATTTGTGTGCGTGTGTGTATGAGGATATGGTTGGTTATGTGTGTTTTATGTAGGCACGAACATCGCACTCAAATATGGAAGATAAGTAATAAAACTATAATTAATGTAACAGTTAAAAATAAATAAAAAAGTACGGTAGATGTTTATGTATATCTCTTTCTCGCTCTAGTAAATGACGGTTCTAAGTGACCAAAAGGGATAGAAGCACAGGAAAGTGCGATTCCGTGCAGTCAGATATAATTCAACCCTAAGCCTTAAAATGGTTTAACTATATAGGTTGGCTAAAACCCGTAAAATTAGACCGTTTAAAACCCCTATACAGATAAACTTTTCGGTTCGGTTCGGTTTCTGATCATGACATTTAAAAATGGTAAAAACATTTCATAGGCTAGGCAACACTCGAATACTATTGCGCTGCATTATTACTTGTATTGACATTTAGCTTTCGTATTGTTATACAAATAAATACACCAGAATATTGTAAACTTATTTATGAAAAGTGATGTTCTTATCTTTATCTTTTTTCCAAGAGTAGTTTTTACATTATTTCACAGCACAAACAGTCATTTTGCGAAATTAAAAAAACCGATGCGTGACGTATGTTCGCAGTGAACGTACGTGAATACGCCAATATTGGCGCCTTTTAAATGGAAGCGTTTTAGGCGCGCGTACATGGTATCTGTACCTATAAAACATCTTAGATTATTCCCTAATCATTCCAAAATATCAAAAATGCACAACGTTAATATTCAAGTTTTCACTTCTGCCGGCACTCCCGGAGTGCAACCCGTCGTTTTTTTTATTCAACTGGCTTTACGGCTCTGGGTACTAGCCCTTCTGAGCCTATCATTTATTTCAGAATCTTCATTTTATATTTTTTCTTCGCAATGTGCTGATGCGTCACATTGCGAAGTTTTTGGTAGATTTTGACGACAGCTCAACCCAGCGGACTGTTGATGACGACAGCCACTCAAGTTCATAAGGCGCCCATGCGATCAAATTAACTTGAGGTTTATATCAACATCAAAGCACTTGTTTCGTCGTTTTCTCTTACAGTTCACACGCGCAGACTCTTAATTCACAAAATCACATCACTTTTACGAATTAAAATTCACTTCAAACCATTATTCAAGCGACAAAACAGGAGCGACAGTCCGTCGTCGGCCAAGTTCCCGCCAAAACTCCAACGTTAGCTTAATGCTGCTGTGTTTCGTGAGCGTAGAGAACCGGAGATCCTTTTTACTGGAAACGAGGCATGCCATCTTAGTCCTCACGGGTACGACAACGCATCTGCATTTTGATTCGTAATCTAGGATAGATGTAGATGTCTATGAGCCACAGCTACCACTTACCATCAGGTGGACTGTGTGCTCGTTTGTTAGAATTCAGGTATTCCAAATACAATAAGATTAAGATTACTTATTTTTCTTTCCTAAATTTCATTTATTAAAGTGTACAAGTTCACTATGTTTATCTGTCTTTCTTTAACTCTTGAACCTGCTGTTGAAGTTCTGTAACAAGTCTGCGAAGTTCTGAAATCTGCCTCAGCCCCTCCTCGCATTCATAACATAGGTATGATGATTTAGGTGTTTGAAGTGCAACAACACGTATTTCTGTTGTAGTTATTCCACTGCATTTAGTACATATTACTCTCGTGCAGCCTTTTTACTTGATTTTTGGGGTCTTATCGTCAATATGACTGTTACTCTTGAAACACTGCCATTTTGATTTATTTTTCCCAAATGGTAGTATGGTTTAAGTAGTAAATTTTTTCTTTATATGGTAACGCAGTAAAGTTTATGGTCACTTTTAGACAGCCCATTATCTCAGATCTTAAGAGGGTAGTAAAATGTAAAAAAAAAGATTCTATCCAATGTCAAACACTATTTAAACACAAGATAAACGAAATTAAAAATCACAGTTTTACTATATTTATCAATTAACAACGTACAAACACCACACAAATAGCACTTTGATTGAACACTATTTCCCAATGTTTTAATTTAATATGAACAGAGCAAGAAAAACACAAGTTGTTTCAGTGACAATCCAAGTGACAATTCATGTTCTTAGATCACTTTGGGTTCCAGCTCTAAGAGGAGGAAATCGTGGACGAAGACTGCAATGGGCTAGAAAACACGTGAACCAGGAACCTCGTCAATGGTTGTTGATGTATTTCACCCATAAATTCCGATTTGGTTTTCATCCTGATTCGAGGAGAGTAAGTACGTATTTGGAGAGTTTCTGGTCTTATAAGCCGGCTTCCACTCCCTCAAGAATTCGTCTATACCATGGTGGTACAATTATAGTGTGGACAGGATTTTTTTTGGTGGAATAATAGATCTCGTTTGATGCAGGGCACTATGACGGCTTAAAAATACCGTGATGAGGTGCTAGAACCAATAGCCTTGCCTGACAGTCAGTCAGTATAGTCGATGAGGCAAGATTATTGATTCTAGCGGTAGGCAAGACAAGCAGGAAATTTTTACCCATTTGGGTCAAAATTTCCTGCCCTAGAATGGCCAGCGCAACAACCAGATTTAAATGTCATTGAGCATGCTTGGGATATGTACTTAAGAACTCAGAGGGATTTTCCTGAAAATCTGGTTACAGAAAAACAACTTTCTGTGCATATCAGTAACACCTGGGGCAATATTCCTTAACAAGATATTGACAACTTCATTCTGAGTATGGCATCTGCAACGACAGCTGCGTTATGAACGTCATGGGTGCTCTTACTGATTATTGACTCTTTTAATAGCCGCCTATAAAAGGTTTTTATTTAACTTTAGTTTTAGTTAAAAAAATTAAATTATTATCATGTACTGCGTTTTTTTTTTCTCTGCATAAAAATCTGAAATCTTATACAGACAATATTTATGTAAAAAATGGTACATTATTAACCCTTCAAGCACCATAAAAATCCAATGCAGTCGCATGCGCCCGGCATTTGCCGGGCGCATGCGACTGCATTGGTTTTTAGCCTTTGCCTTGGATGCGACCCGAGCGGTCGCATGCCACCGCACCCACCCACAGCGCTTAAAACAATTAAAACTTACATTTAAAGACTATGAAGAATTTTCTATGAAGAAGTTTAGCTGGTCTAAACAAAAGTCAGATTTTACTTCATTACAAAAAGATTTTATTGTATTTTGATAACAAAAAAAAAAACCAAGCGAATGTCGGCAGCGTGAAAATCACAATTATTTCAATATATATTGCTCGAAATTATTTACGTAAAAAGATAAATTATATTTACACAAAAACTTTCATTACTATTTTAAAGTAAAACACTAATAAAACACCAGAAAAATCCAAAAATCAACACAATAACATTCACGCGAAAATGGCGTACGACATGAACCTAGATTATAAATAAATATTCATAGGATAACAGTTTTTTTATTGCGTTAGAGGATTGAGTATTTCATATTGATTATATAATGCCAAACTTCTTCATAGAAAAGTAGTCTCTATATAGAAATTTTTATGGCTTAAATTGCTGTGGATGAGTGCGACCTCATGAAACCGCGGCCATGATCCGTCAAATCCCTAGCGGACCGCTAGGGAGTTGAGAGGTTAAATAGTTTTCTTGGATATATACATACATGTCTTAAGAAAATATTGACATACTCTTTGGAATTCATGTGTTATTTAAATATCCTTATACCATACTGATGTATTTATTATTTGGATAGAATGCGCTAATTAGTTCTTCATATCTTTATGAGCGTCATAAACGTATTAATTCACCTTATAAACATAAACTCACCTGAATAGCATTGAAAGCTTGACACCTCTTTAATGAGTTGACTTGAATATCATCAGGGGTCAATGTGTCCTCCTCAGATTGTACGTTTTCCTTCACAACAGAGCCCCCATCGCAAAAAGTCACATTTACGCAATTGTCCAGCACCTTCAGACTGTTCTCACCTGACCGACCAAAAGTTATTTGCAATAGAGGTTTGTTATTGCCGTTAATTTTTAATCTGGAGAACGATTTAATCGATTCTCTTTTAGTTGGTTCAGGTTCGTCGCTGGTCTTCAAACTTTCTAGAATGTTCGACACGCCCTTATTGAGTATTTCTTCCTTTCGAGCGGACGTCGTAGTGGAAGCGTCATCAGATATCTCATGCAACAAATGCTGGAATTCTTTCCGTATAAGATCTCTAATGAACTCTTCGATACTTAGCGTATCAGTGGATTGATCTACTTTCGGCTCTTTATGTGTGTCGGCAATACTCGAAGTCCTATAATTGAAATATTTTAATTAATTAAAACAAGAAATACCATGAAGTTACGGTAAAAGAATAAATCCATCCATTTTTGTATGTGGTAGAGCCACTTTGCAGCTATATTATGCTTGTAGCATGAATGGGTCGGCTCAACCGGGGAAGGACCATGCTCTCACAGAATACCAGCATAACATAGCAGCTTAATACTGCTGTGTGAGTGTAGAGATCCGCAGACTCTTTTGTACTGGAAACGAGGCATTCTATCTTAGTTTTCAGGGGTGATAACGCATCAGCATTTTGATTCTTAATCGAGGATAAATGTAGATGTCTATGGGCCACAGCATCCACTTACCGCCAGATCAACGTCGTTTGTCACCCTTATACTATGAAAAAAACAATTTCGTCCCGTACGTATCGTAAGAGGCGACTGTGGGATATGCCAGAAAAATCTTAATGCTTCCTGATCGGCGACGGGGAGCAGCGAAAAAAGTGCGAAACGTCTAGTGCTGCGGTTGTCAATCGGCCCGGTAAGCGTAACGACTGTGGGCCCTTACAGGCTAAAGAAGAAAAAGTTATTCAAGTAACCAGAAACACACCACTCAATTCCGGTGTAATTATGAAATAGTTAATAGAATCCGGTATCTATAATTAATTAAGTCGAGCCAGAACTTGGTCAAAACTGTATGACGCTGACTTTACTGTGCTAAAACAGGGCTATCAGTAATAGTGATACTTTTCGTGAAAGCCTTGAAAAATTACGAGATGTAACATACCGCTGACGGTAGGCGCCTTTATGAGTGGAGTGCGAACTTGATTTGACATTGTGTTTAAAAATGCATACAGGTTTAAAAAAAAACTATGTCCTAAAAAAACTTGACCTTACCTAAAACTAATGTTCTCAATATAAAATGTAAATAAATTATTTTTATACACATAATGTTAAACTGTGATCTGATAACAATAAACTCTTATAAACTCTTTTTATCGTAATGTTGTTCAATAATAAAATTTGAGTACGTCGCATACCTTCATTTGCTGTTATACATTTTTGGTCCCTTTAGCCGGATAAGTATGAAAATCAAGTGCAAAAATGAGTATTTGTTATTTTATCATTAATAAGTTTTATCAGTATTGCGGTTTAGCAATAACATTTAACTAATAAAAAGGCACATCTACGGTTTTAAGGGAAATCAGGACAGAGAAATGACATCATCAACCCTTTCAGAAATTAGAAGAGGATTATGCCTGTGTACTTGTTAATTGGCTATTACAAAACGCTATTATTTCGTATCAGTGTAGTATAAGCAACAGTTGATGCGACACTGATTCGATGGAAAGAGCCGTCACTTGTAAAGTAAAGTAAAGTAAAGTTACAGCCTATATACGTCCCACTGCTGGGCACAGGCCTCCCCTCATTTCTGAGAGGGTTTTCCCGTCACTTGTATCTGCATATAATATTTAAAAAACAATTACCCTTTACTGTTATCCTTTTTCCATGTGCTACTACCAACAGAATCAAGTGCGAAGTTAACACTTCTCGAAATAGTATCTCTCGCTTGGCAGAACTGGTCCCATTGGTTGCCTGGAACGATAAAGCCTAGTTAGAACTTCTACACCTGTAATCAATTGATTAAATCAAATACATATGTGGTAAGGCTCCGTTTCTGCCTAAGAATTCTCTGTGTCTTTTTATAGTAAGGACTACGTTCTTGCCTATATTTGCATTAGCGTATTTACTGTTGTGGTTCGGTTTTAATGTTATGTAGAGCATTCTATATTAGGCATTTGAGGTAACAACGTTTAATTTTTATACAAAGATACCTACGTACATTTTACGGTATTGGTATTGGCCTTTTTTTACTAGCTGCAGCTATATTATTACTTTAATTATTGGGAGATAATAATATCCTAGGGTGCGTTAGGCTACATCTTGTATGTTATATGTATATCTTTTTATCGCGGGTAGGAGTTGATTAAGTTAGACATATTTTAATACACTGAAATCTTTAATTTGTATAATATTATATCTAGGGACTTTTGAATATAAATTTAATGTTCCTGTGATATATAAACTCCTGCCAGTCAAGTCTGAAATATATTTAGAATAACTTGAACTCTTTAGCACATTCACTTCGCTACCACATTGTTATAACCTTAAAAACAAATGGAGTCAATTAAGAAATCTGTTGCGGACCTCACTGAACATTTCAACTTAAGGATGGCCGAGTTCCAAAAAGATCTCAAGAGTTCAATTCCAGCAACAAGCCCCACTTCAAATATTAATCACCAATTTAATTCATTCCGGTGCTTTGTTTTAACTGCTTTAGAAAATTTGCAACTGCAAGTTGAACTATTAGCTCAACAATATGATAACATGGAGATGAGATCTCGAAGAAAAATCCTGCTTGTTCATGGTATAGCCGAAGACAAGAAAGAGAACACATCCTCTAGTGTTGTCAAGGTTCTATCCGAGCACTTGAAAGTCCCTGGTATTACCACTGATTGGATAGGCCGGTCACATCGTCTTGGTCAACCTGGCACTGATAAACCCCGGGCTGTGCTTGTAGAATTTAGAGACTATGGGACAAAAGAGAAGATATGGCTTGCAAAGAAAAATTTGAAAGGCACTGGGATTACATTGTCCGAATTTCTTACAAAGGGTCGCCATACTACATTCCAAGCGGCGCGCCAACGTTTCGGAGTTTCAAGGTGCTGGACGAGGGATGGCATCATCTTCGTACTAGGACCTGATCAAGTACGCCATCGTATCCATTCTAGGCTTGATCTTGATGCTATTTCGACCTCTGAATCGGTAACTCAAGCCACATCTGCTGCAACCTCGGTACCAAGTGTGGTGAAAGACTCCAGGTCTGCTCAAGTAAGAACCAAGAGAATTGGTAAAAAATGAATCCTTTTTTGGAGCTGGTTAAATCTGTTTTATCTTGTGCGACTACCGTATTTCTGGTTTGTTTACATTCTTTTATTGAAAAATTTTTAATTTATTTTTTATTAATATATATTACCATTTTTCTTTTATATATACGATGTGAGGTAGTTACTTGTAACTTATATATAAAAAACCATTTCGATGTAAACAAACAATAAGTGAATTGGCATGACATTAGATAACAGTTGCACATTTTTATTTCTTTCTTCGGTGTAGGCAAAGGTCACATAGTCATACAGCCGTACCTTATGGAATTTTTGACTTCTTTTCTTATCACAAAGCAACATCTCTATAACAATTCTCTTTGTGCTCATTACATATTTTTATTTGTAAAATGCTATTTGTTTACAGTTTTTGGTAGTTTTGTTTTGTTTAAAATTGTCTCTTTTGTATTTAAGTTATTCTGAAACATCTATTATTATTATTATTATTTTTGATTCATCTCTTTCAGACTGCTGGCGGGATAGAGATCTGTTTAGGTACTTACTTATATATTTAATTTAACTATTTAGTTTTATATTTATATATTATATATATTATATATTTTATTTCATTTTACTATGTTGTTAGATAATTATGATGTAGGTAATGATTCTGACGATTTCCGGTCTGTGTCGTCAAATGATAATGCATCTAGTGAACTCAGCTTCCACAGTACAACATCTTCAATTCCGATAAATGTAGCACTTAATTCATATTTCTCAGATTCCCTGAAAAACTTTAATGTAATTCATATAAACGCCCAAAGCATTCCGGCTCATTATCCCGACATGCTTGCGTCCTTTGAATCCCATAACATTCACGCCATTCTAGTCTCTGAATCTTGGTTGAAACCATGTTTGCCATCCACTTCTTATTCATTACCAGGATTCCATCTTATTCGCAACGACCGTATTGGAAGGGGGGGTGGAGGTGTGGCAATCTATCTCCGTTCTTATTTACCTTTTGCGGTAGTAAGCCTGTCCCCCCAACCATCTCCTTCTAATGCGGCTGAGCATCTCTTCATTGAAGTAACCCTATCCAATACGAAAATTCTTCTTGGCGTTTGTTACAGTCCTTCTCTTCATATTGACTATTTCTCTTCTTTCGAATATTTATTAGAAAATTTAATCCCATTATATACTCACACTATAATCATGGGTGACTTTAACACATGCCTACTCAAGGGTGACTATCGGTGTGAAAAGCTAAAATCATTAACCGAGGCATGTAATCTACATATATTACCACTATCTGCTACGCATAAAATGCCTGACTGTACTCCATCACTACTTGACTTAATTATTGTATCCTCTCCAGATTTTGTCCTGAAGCATGGCCAGCATGACGCTGATCTCTTTTCTCATCATGATCTCTTGTTTCTTACATACAAAGTCCGTCCTCCTAAAGCAAAATCGAGAATCCTTCTGCAACGTAATTTTGGTGGAATGGACAAAGAACGTCTTCTGGAAGATGCTAGTCGCATGGATTGGTCAGCTGTTGAAAATGCTTCAACAGTCGACTTGAAAGTCGAGTTATTTAACTCCTTTCTTATCCAACTTTATGACATCCATGCCCCAGTAAAACCAATAAAAATGAAACATTTACCTGCACCTTGGTTAACGGATAGTTTAAAAAAACTTATTATAAAAAAAGGATTTGCTAAAAGTAAGTTAAAAGCTGATAAATCTGAGAAAAATTTACGATATTATAATAAAGTACGGAATCGCTGCAATACATTGTGTAGGGATGCACAAAGACGCCATATTCACAAATCCGTCGAAAACGGCGACGCAGCCAAAGTTTGGAAGTTTCTACAGTCTCTTGGAGTTGGTAAAACATCCAATAATTCTCCTCATCATAATGTTGATGTTGAATTCCTTAACAAATATTTCGCCTGCTCTAGCACATTAAATAGCTCAGATAAAGACCGGACTCTGAGTATTCTTTCTTCAATACCAACTCCTGATTTTTCACCGTTTAATTTCTCTCCTTTCACTGATAGTGATGTTAAAAAGAACATTTTGTCCATCTCGTCCAATGCCGTGGGTGATGACAATGTTAGTCGTAACATGATCCTACCTATCCTAGAATTTGTTACTCCTATCCTCACCCATATCTTGAATAAATCCATCTCCTCTTCAAAATTTCCTGATGTTTGGAAAAGTGCACTTGTAACGCCTCTCCCTAAAAAAGCCCATGCTTTGCATTTTTCCGACTTTCGTCCTATCTCAATTCTCCCGTTTTTATCCAAACTCCTGGAGAAACTAGTTTTCTTTCAGTTAAATCTCTACCTAAATAGAAATTGTATCCTGGATCCTCTCCAATCTGGTTTCCGATCGGGTCATAGTACGACAACAGCGTTGGTTAAAGTTACCGATGACATTCGACGAGGTATGGATAACAAACAGCTCACTGTGTTGGTATTGCTTGATTTTAGCAATGCGTTTAACACTGTTGATTTTGACATCTTATTGAGTGTGTTACGTTCTATTAACATATCTCCTCCGGTGATTGGCTGGTTTCATAGTTATCTTTACGGCCGACGGCAGCGTGTTCGCATCGAAGATGAGTTCTCATCTTGGTGCGAATTACGGGCTGGCGTGCCTCAAGGTGGTGTGCTGTCTCCTTTACTTTTTGCTATATTCATTAATTCTATCTCTCAAAATATTGCTTCTCTCTATCACATGTATGCAGACGATCTCCAAATCTACACTCAGTCAACTTTGTTAAATCTGCCTTCTGCTGTTGCCACCATCAACAATGACTTAGCGGCGATAAACCAGTGGAGTCAGCGTTATGGTCTAAAAATTAATCCGTTCAAGTCCCAGGCTATAGTTATTGGTGGTGGAGGGATGGTCTCCAGAGTTGACTGGAACAACCTACCCTCGGTGACATTAAATGACGTTGTCATACCCTACAGTAAATCTGTAAAAAATCTGGGGATATATCTAGATTCTACCTTGTCGTGGTCGCAGCAGTTAAAACAAGTGAGCAAAAAGGTGTTTGCTACTATGGGTTCACTTCGTCGTTTACGTTCTTTTCTCCCCATTCCCACCAAGATTATGTTAGCACAATCCTTACTTCTCTCTATTCTCGATTATGCGGACGCAAGTTACCTCGATTTAACTGAAGACCAACTGAACAAACTTGAGCGAATTCAAAATATTGCAATTAGGTTCATATTTGGTTTGCGCAAATATGATCATGTATCCGAATATCGTTTACAGCTCAAGTGGTTACCCATTCGCTTTCGCCGGAATTTGCAAACTGTATCTCTTCTGTACTGTGTGTTGTTCAATCCTTTGACTCCAAGCTACTTAAAGGAAAACTTTAAGTTTCTTGGTCATGATCGACCTGATAGAGTTCTTCGGTCAGCCGGCGAACTAATTCTAGAACCATGTTCATTTCGAACAAAATTTATGAAATATTCTTTTACGAGCCAAGCCATAAGGTTATGGAATGAACTTCCACTCCAAATTCAACGAGCACAAACTTTGGAAAGTTTCAAAAGTGACGTCAAGAAGCATTACCTAACACTTTGTGGTTATTGATAACCAATTCTAGCAACAGATTTATATTTATTTATTTATTATCTATGTATACATATGTATGTGTATATATTTATATATATAAACCTATTTATTAATACGTATGTTTATTTTATTATTATTATTTTTTATGTATTATTGTGGTATTTTAACAATATATAGTTTAGTTTATTTAGATATTAGAATGTAAGTGTAACATAAAACGCACCACCTCCTACTGTTCTTAATTCCAGTTTCTCCTTAGCCCAAAGGTTGTCTGGAAGAGATCGCTCTTTAGCGATAAGACCGCCTTATTGTACATACGTATATATTAAGTTTCCTCTGTAATGTATTTATTCGTTGTATATGTGTGGTGTACAATAAAGTATATATAAATATAAATAAATAAATAAATGTTGTGTTTTTCTATCCATTCATTTAAAAAGGCAAAATAAAGGACCATTGTGCTAAATGCCTAACTAACATTTTTGTATCAATGACATATCGGCAGTTGTAACGTATTTAAAGAATCTTTTGCCAATAACTTTAATGCAGCTTTCTTTTTAATTGTGGGTGTATAATTTAGGTACATAATAATAAGTTATAAGATTACTAAATTTTTATTACCCGACATCGAACTCGAACACTACGAATATCTTTTAATTATATAAGTACAATATCCCCTTGGGATAAAAGCTGGAAATAATATACAGCTGTTGCGAATATCTGTTCTTCAAAGTCCGTACATAATATTGGTATTGTAATCTCAGTTGGGAGCCGTAGGTCATATGGATGGAGAACTGTCAGGATATTTAAAAACCCTAAGGTAACCCCTGTGGCCAAATAATAATAATAATAATGTCCTCCAGTCCGAATTTCGGCGCAGGACAGGATTATAGTGCTCAAGCGTATGCGCAAGCACAGATGCACTCTCTATTCCCTCACTCTCATAATCCGATGGGACGGTAAACCGACACGACCGGAGAGAGATCAACCGGACCGGAAAGAAGATGGCTAAATAACCCACTTGTAAAAATAGTATTTTTAAATGTTGTACTGAAATAACTAGTCTGATATGGATGAAACTGATTGTCCATAATTATTACACCTATTTTATTCTATTGTAATAGACAATAGAACATCCATTATTACACATTTTTAATGGTTAAGTACTAAAACTGACCTTCGTGACTAGAATTTGTCGCTTATATAACGTTATAAAGATGTTAAAAATTAACTAGCTAATAATATCCGCGTCATAAAAATAAATAAAATGATGTGTCTAACCTAATTTCAGCGATATACGACGAGTAAATGAGCAGCGAGTCAAAACAAGAGTGATAAGCGGTCATCCACCGCAGAGTATATTTCAGCTAACGATGCCTCGTTTAGAGGCGAAACACGTGTCTTTCTTAGTTTAGTGTTATTGCAGTAATAGTAACGGGGTAAGTGCTCGCAATGAGGGAGGACGGGATCTTAGCTAATAATTTTTTTTATTACAATGGCTTTCCGCAAAGTAACGTCTAATTTTAATTATTAATAGTTTATCAGTAACTGTGGTTTTACCGCTGATATCTTCGATAGCAAACTGATCAGTGAACTGAAGTGGCACTGGACTAGCAGCACAACTCGGATAACCGAAAACATAGGGTCAACTTTTCTCGAATGACAGTCACTTTTTGTTAAGAGTTGGGTTAACCATATAATAATTGCAATGACGATTTTATCAGACGTGGAAGTAATAGGATACAGGTGGCACAGGACTGTACTCAGTAGTGGACTTGTTTTATACAGTAAGTTGCCGAAATATTTCGGCTAAAAGTAGTGCTTAACTTGTAAACTTAAAAGTAGCTTTTACGCAAAGCCTAAAGACGAAGCCTTTAACCAGTGTGAACTGGCTGTACTTACCTAAGATACCCAAACGTGCGCTAACGGTACGACTACTCCACAAGCTCTCTATCATCAGCCATTGATAAAAAAGCTATGCTCGAGGATTTACTGTTTTATAAAAAAGACAGCCCTTTTCTATGCTTTATATCCTTTCCCCTGTACAATCGTTAGTATTCAGAAACTAAAATGACAATGGGTTGAGCAGTCGCCGAAGGTACGGTTCTAGGTCTTAAGACTTTCTCATGCGACTAATATTCCTGGTCGTCCTTAATCCGTCTGGGAGAAAAAATGACAAACACACTGGCCTATTGTATTTCGGAAGTGAGCTAATAACGTTGCTAGGGGGATCTGTTTTTTTCTTCTTTTTATCGTGAGGAGATCTTCATGGATACCTTCCGCTGCGGGAATAAAGAAAAAGTTATGCTCGAATGGACTCTTACCGGCTAAATCCCTACGGTGATCACTATCAGCCTATGAGGGGTCCCGGGATCTCTGTTCGGAACGTAATCCGGCCCCCCTCTCGCTTTGCTTTATTAAATCGTGTCTCGGGGGAAGTTCTTTCTGCCTTAGCACCCTGGCAATGCTATCAAAATGTCTCGAGACCACTTATGAGACATCGTCCTCCTGGGGGGTTATATGCCTTCTAGGCATGCCGTTCGGTCCCCCATTCCGAGCTCCCGCAACCCCGGAGGTCCTGTTAGCGCCTTAACGACATCGTATCCAAGCCGGCTTCTCCCGATTTCGCTCAGCAGTCTCCTTCTAAATAACGGGTTCTCAAAAGGTGGCTACGGCTTTCCAAGAAGATTCCCCGCTCAGCGTCGCCAACACGATTGCAGGCAGGGAGGGGCTCCGTCCGATTCGGTTTACCAGGATTGTCCGCTCCTGTTCCCATACGAGCGTATAGGATGCGGAGTTCTGGTCCCACCTACCGCAGTGGAAGCAGTTCGTCGCGTCGCGCCGCGTCTGATTTTGCACAAATAATTACCGAAGCACCCGTGCCCGGTAATTATCTGTGTAAGTCTGTAAGCGATTTTTTCTGCCCGTTTATGCATCCAGACATAGAAGTGCGGTTCGATTAATTCAACAACGCGTTTGCGCGCATAACGCTCTTTACAGAGACGAGCGCGCCACGTTGTGAATGCGTGAAGTCATTCCTGCCGCTTATTCTCCTCGAACTCCTAGTCTTGTCCGTACACCCTCGCGCCCATGTCCATCAGAACGTCCAAAGGTGGAAAGCGAGCCAGGATTGTCAATGCCTTAAACGATATTGTGCGGTATCCCTGCACAATCTGTATGACCGTTCTCCGCAGCACACTAGATAAATAGCCCTACGCATTTCACGCGCGCCACTAGTGAAATGGAGGACTCAGTGACGGAGAAAATGCTCCGGCTGTAGGCAGGAGGGTCTGTCGCCTTCTCTACTGAACTATAAAACGTCGAATAGCGAAATGTTCTAGTGGAGCTCAGACGTTTGGTCTACGCAGGTAATCTACGTATTCGCTTACGTAAATGTATCGTTACACAATGTCTTGATTTCGCGATGTTTCACTTCACACAGGAGGCCTCCGTTAAAGACCAGTGTTATGGAGGCAGCGGACTTGTGAAAAAGCATTCACGTGCTCCCGGCAAAATAATAACGCCCTCTAGACCGAATTTCAGCCACACCACAACGACCGGTCTTAACAGAATCTAGCCATCTTCAAAGATTTAAATAGGTTGATGCGCCCTTACCATAGTATGACCACTTCGAAATCTGTCCATTCTCAAATAAGTGAGCTCACTCATTCGCAATCAGTGCTCATTTGTGCGACTGAGAAAGTAGTATACACAATTTCTGTAAGATAATAAGAGATGACACTATTGCATTAGTGTGCGCGCGTCAGCGTCCTGCAAACGAACACATCCAAAAATAATACCACAGTTTTCAAGATGAAGGCGCATCTAACTATTTAAATCTTTGGCCATCTTATAAAAATAACACATGTGCACTCTCATAATCCCATGGCACAGCAATCCAACACCACCGAAAAGAGACCAGGCGTAGGAACTTAACGTGCTTTTTATTCTTGCCGCAAAGTCCCAATAAAAGATTTTAGCCCAACCCGGGACCTATAACCCGAGACCATATATTGATGACTTTTATACCGCCTGGAAAGAAATAGGGTATAACAGGTGAACGTAATAGAAGCCTATAATGGCACTGATATTTTACATTTTCTTTTTATTTTAAATTAACATACTATGAAATTGATCTATCAATAAATACTATAATACTAATTTGAAATATACTTTCGGTACTAAAAAATAACAAAATGTTTGAACTAAATTAATAAATCAATTAAAAACTGTCTAAATTAAAATAATACGTACTCAATTAGTAGTATTTGTGACATAGGCTTCTATTCCATTCACCTGTTACATCTTAGATATATATATAAAAGCGTTTATTTGTTTCTCCAATCACAAACGTGAATTCAGTGATTAAACTAGATATACAATCAAAGTATTATGAAAAAAATACATAAACTTAAGATCTAAATGTACATGTGTGTTGCAGTTAAACAAATGGGTCGTAGCTCAGCGATTAATGTTGCTCAGAGAGCAAACACTGATTTTAAGCTATTACCCTCGAGATGGCGAGAAGAAAATGAGCACAATAGAGCAAAAAAAGAAATAAAGAAAAAACTATATTTTTTTTACACTTTAATACTATTGTAGTGTAATTACGTCTGAAAGATGTCTCCTTTCAGCTCTATGATTTATATCTTGGATTTAATTCAGTAAAAAATTACGGAAAAGATGTGTAAGACTGCGTACCCAATTAAGGCTAGTACCTAAATGACTTAACCAACCATGATGAGTTAGTAAAAGAAAAAAGAAAAAAATAAAATGCCATGGTTTATAACTGGCAAATATATAAATATATCCTATTTTTTTCTAGACGATAAGAAATTTACTAGAGTTACACAATTACAAGTAGGGTAATACGACAGTGGTATACGACAATGAGAAAGACGTCTTCATGCAGCGTTCCCAGCACAGATAAAAAAGCGTCTTCGTCGTCGGCGGCGTCGTCGAGATTTCGGTTAGGTAACGCTCTCTGGCATGATAATGTGATGACCCCCGTAAGTCGAGTTGCAGCAACAGCAACTGTTGGTTATTGGATGCTGTGACCCAACGACATCTATCCTCGATTGAGGACTAAGATGGAGTACTTTATTACCAGTAAAAAGAGTACCCAGTTTTCGTCACTATGTAAAACATATCATTATTCTGCAATTATACGTAAGCATTCTGTGAAAGCGTGGTCCTTCACCGGTCGAGTCGATACGTTCGTGCTGCAGCCATAGCAGCCATACTACGTTGTTGTGGGCTTTAACACGTAAATTTTACGCTGCAGTATAATTCAATGATGATAAAGTATAGTCGAGGGGATTGGCAGTAATCACCACTTACAGCAGTTAGTTAGTTCGATTACAGCATTACAAAAGACACTACAGATGTAGCTCAGCAATGTGCATTTTTCTTAAGCAGTGAGAAGACATTTTCGTGTAATGTGCAAACGAGCAATATGTTTATTTTCCAGTATAGTGCGCAATAAAGTCCCAGAAAATATACAAGGTCTCCTATTACCAAGTTAAATATATAATTAAACAAAAACTCTATAAAAAGGGTTCTTATGATATAAATGAGTACATTTGATAATAACCCCTGGGAAGAGGCCTTCCAAGCTGTTTCTAAAATAATTTACGTAAATATTTTGTAAACATTAAGATTGGAAAATTTATTTAAAAAAGTCCCGCGGGTTTCTTTCAGTTCTTCCAAACAGACAGGCAGAAAGACAGAGTGCTTTTTTCAAACCAGGTAAAGAAATGACTTTCAAAGAATTACAGTAATCTATATTGAAAAAAAAAGTAAAAAAAAAATTGGCTTTAGAATATTTCGCAGGATATATTCTAAAAAATACGCAAGTGAATTAATTGTTAATCAGTTGAAATCGTCAAGAAAATATACAGTTACCGAAATAATTATATAACCTACACAGACACAGGAAATTCACAAAGCACCAGAAATCCCCCATCCTTAGAATTCATCGTTTGTATATAGGTTGTCAGTTATTCTGCAGATGTCTTTGATATCCCAATGAATCAGTAAGGGAAGGTCGCAATGGATTTCCAATAGCGTAAAAATGTTTGAGTAAATGTTGGCTCCATCTATTTGACACCAGGCTAGCGACACTAGCCCCTTGCACAGTGTATTTTTTGGAAAGCTAATAATCAAACAAAACTCTTATTAAAACTCTCCCGGCTCTAACTACTATAGTATTAGTACTAAAAATATCCAAGGCTTTGGTGACACGATATTTTTATACCATCATTATGTTTTTATGTTAATTTTTTATATTTTAAGAGAATGAAATATTATTATTTCTGTACATATTTTGAAAAAAGATCCATCTTCTTCTCAGTCGATACGCTCTTGACAGAGCGGTCGTGGTCATCACTTGGGTGTTGTGGCACGCTTTACAATACGCCTCCACTCCTCCCTAACAGCTGCCTTTCTTGTGCACTCATGCAACGGGACATCCACCGCAGCCCTCACCTGGTCTGTCCATCTCATAGGCGATCTGCCACGCGCTCTAGTGCCCTCTACTCTTCCCTGGACCACTAGACGTTCAATCGAGATATCATTACGTCTAGACACGTGACCAAAGAAAGTGAGTATGCGAGCTTGCACAATAGATGACAGACGTTGCTTGATGCGGAGTTCTTCGAGAATGGACTTATTGGTCCGGAATTCGGTCCAGGACACTCTCAGCATTCTTCTCCAGCACCACATCTCGAGAGCGTCTATTCTCTTCTTCTCACTTTCTCGCAGGGTCCATGTTTCCGAAGCGTAGAGGAATATGGGGAACACAAGCGCTCTAATTAACCGGGTCTTAGTGGCTTTTGTTATGTTACGGTTCCTCCATATCTTCCGCAACTTATCCATGGCTGTCCTAGATATCGCCATACGTCGTTTTATTTCATCTATGCAGCCCCCGTTGCTCGAAATTAGCGCTCCTAAATAAATGTATGATTGGACTACTTGACAGTTCGCGATTTGTGTCACTTCCGGCGAGTTATTGTTGATGCGATCGACAATCATAACTTTAGTTTTGCTGCGATTGATCCGAAGGCCGAATTCAAGACTGACGTTTTCCATCCTTTGTAGGAGTTCTTCCATATGGCCGATACTAGTCGCAAATAGGGTAGTGTCATCCGCGTATCGTAAGTTCGAGATTTTCAGCCCTCCAATTGAGACTCCATCAGTCCAGTTCTCGAGAGTGCGTCTCATTATTAGCTCTGTGTAGATGTTAAATAGAAGTGGGGAGATTATACATCCTTGACGAACGCCAGCACTAGGATGAAAGTGATCTGACAGCTTGTCGTCTGTTCTTATGGATGCAGTACCACCTTCGTAAAGACACCTGAGCAGATGTACCAGATGTTTTGGTGTGCCCATTCTCAGCAGGGTGTCCCAAAGTTTACGCCACTTGACGGAATCAAATGCCTTGGAAAAATCCACAAAGCAGATGTATGTTGCCTTATTGTACTCGCGAGATTTCTCAATAATTTGTCGCACGATAAGTATTTGCTCCCTGGTACCCCTCCCTCTAACAAAGCCAGCTTGCTCTGGAGCAATCTCCTTGGACAGGTAGGATTTCAGGCGCTCGTTTAAAATGTGCAGCAAAATTTTACTTGCATGAGGAATTAGCGCAATAAGGCGATAGTTGCTACACACTTTCGTAGAACCCTTCTTGTGAAGTGGAATAAAGACACTATGAGCCCATTCTTTCGGCCACGCACCTGTCTGCCACACCCTGTTACACAGTGCATGAAAAATTTGGACGCCATATTCTTTTGAGGCTTTGATTGTTTCAATGGGAATCGAATCCTTGCCTGTAGCTTTTCCAGTCTTCAGATGTTTTATAGCCGCTCTGATTTCGTCCTTCAGAATGTTTGGCTCTTTTTCTTCGTCCATGGGTTCTGCCGAGGCAAAACACTGTGATTCCACGTCCTCAAACAGTGATTGACAGTATTCCTTCCAAGTTTCCGATATTGCTTCTATCTCTGTCACTGTTTGACCATGAGAGTTCTCTATAGCCCATGTTTTGGTACAGAGAGATCGGGTCATCGATCGAATTTTTTGATGAAGGTCCCTAGATTCATATTTATTTGCATGGCTTTCAACTTCTGCACATATATTCTGAAAATGGGCGTTAAGGTCTCGCCTACATGCTGTCTGTATGTTTGCAGACTTTTCATTTAATGTCCTCACATCTGTTCCCGTAGCCTTCATCTCTCGTCTTTCCTTTACAAGAGCCAGAGTGCTGTCACTCATCCAGTGTTGCCTTTTACGAGTATCTGAGGTTGGAGCTGTTTGCTTGACAGCGCAACTAATAAGGTTCTTTGCGCAATCCCACATTTTATCTGGACACTCGGTCTTAGAGTTCACAATTGCCCACTGATTCCAGTTTTCCTCTAATGCGGCTAAAAATTTTGATCTATCCTTTACTTCGAGCCTCCGCTGTTGAACAATTTTTCGGGCCGCTCTTAGCTTAAGCTGAATTTTGGCCATCAGCAGTTGGTGATCTGAACCACAGTCGGCTCCTGGTAAAGTGTGGGTGTTCCTGATGGATGAAAGATCCATCACTGTACAGCAATTAGTGACTTCCTAGAAACAATTTAACCAAAACGATCAAGTTTTTCGTTGATCGAAAAATGCCCATTAAAGAATATGGCAAAAATGTAACATGCACCATATTTTCTCAGAACTGTACCTGTTTTCACCTTAATATGTTGCTGTTTACATATGATTATTTTCTTAATGAATTCAACATAAAACGTGATTTACACATTATTATTAACGTTATAATCATTAGACAATCAAAACAAAAGACAATGTAATTAAAAACCAACATGCAAAAAAGGCTTTATTAATAAAATTAACATGCATTAAGACAAATAATCAAAAATATTAGCTAAATATTACACTTAAAACATTAAAAAAATCATAGACATACAGAAATCTTAAAGATTAAGTAGTAAATAAGAATCATGCAATAAATGTTAAGAAATTAAAAGGCGTGCAAATAAAGCGTGATCATTCACTGACCATTTTTACCACTACCCGGCGAAATAGGCTGGGCACGGAAGAATTTCCCCATGTTTGCTCGTTTCAAGTTTAACTGCGGCAATGATTTCTGTAGTGTGTCCACACAGTGCGACGCTGGCTTAACAGCTTGGCATTGGCTCCTATAAAAACATGTTTATGTTTTTTTAAGTCGTAATAATATACACTCGCAAAAACTACTTTCCGTGTAGTGCGGTGTAAAATATGAACTTACCTCCATATCATCCCATCCGTATCGTAAGAGACGGCAGGGAGAAACAAATCGAGAGATGGGCAGCAGTGACTTCTTCATAGCGTTCTTCTTCATCAAGCGTGGCAACTATGGCAAATATCCCCCTTACGAGGTCTATGATCAGCAGTGGACTTTAATACAACTCGCGGCACGAAAGTCCAGCGGTGATCGTTATTGCGCATAGTTGGCCCTATTGCATTATTGCGTATGATTGGCTGTGTGTATCGTTAGCACGCGCTGATTGGCTCTCCAGTCGTTGTTTTTTCCCAAACCAGTCCTCCAGTCGATGTTTAGTCCTAACCATGAAGGTTAGAGAACAGGAGAACGATCGCCGTAGAAAATAGTGTCCCAGAAATATGGACACCATCATTGAGGCGCTGCGATCACTAAGTGCACTCAACCACGCAAAATAAAATATTTCTCCATTTTTTAATGTTTCTCTTTGTCAATAATTACAAAATTACGGAACATGAAAATTTTCTACGAAAAAATGAAATGAAAATTTGTACAATATTCAACTAACTTCACCTACTTGTACTCATAAACAGCTAACTTCGCAGTCACTACTCACCGACGTCGCTATACATTCTACAATTTTCAAGGACAGGCGGGTTATGCTTTAGTACGTAGTGATCCGTTCTCCTGTTCTCTAACCTTCATGGTCCTAATTGAAGTCCAGTCACGGAGCGACATCCGATAAGCGTAAGAACTATTACTCCTCATTGCCACCGCTTCCTTATTTATATTTGTAGGAATAAATTGATATAAATATCATTTAATTCCCAAAAAGAGGCAGATATACAGGATTTTGTGTTCTTTATTTAGCACTTGTTTTTCTTTTTTTCTTTAGCAAAGTCCTCCCTTGATACAATATGAACATTATATGGAAAACAAAAAGTTATCATGAGAAGGTAATATGGGATAGTGGTCTTAAATTACTTATCAAAATTCGCATAAAAACTTACTTTAAATTTCTTTCTTCTGGCAAGGACATCGAGCGCCCAGTTTTTCTATTAGCTTCATATATCCACCGTTCGTGAATTGCCACCAGAGGCTTCACGTTGACATTGGCTAGAACTTCCTCCTCTACTTTGTACTTTGTACTCGTACTATCGCGTGATGATTTGAACGACCAGGAACCGGTTCTATCGCGTGGTATTATTTCATCGGTTTCCGAATACGTGACGAAATCGTGGGGTGGATCCACTCTGTAATATTTTAATAAAATTACTGCTTTTATCACCAGTGTGTTTGTCATAGAAAATAGAACTTTATATATGTATGTTTAACAATTGTACCGTCTTAGCCCCGTAAAACTATTGCGAGCAGTGTCTTCACTTTCCACAGATGTCTGTGTACTCAATTGCTTTGAAGAACTTTCGGAATCCGCTTCATTCTCCATCGAAGTGTTGGCAGATATAGCCCGCGTTTCAGATTGTTTTTTAGTCGCTGAAAGACGAAACAGAAATAAACAACATAACTCAACAAATAAAACATAAACATAACATTGCGCCTGCCACCCAGAGGGTTAGGCAAAGATTATGAACTTCTATTTGGCACGATTCTAACTCTCTCATCTCCTTTACATCCATATACAAACACTAGACACAATAAATATATTATAAACTAACAACTGCCTCGTTGGTCTAGTGGTTGTATTAGTGCGACTGCTAATCATGAGGTCCTGGGTTCGAATCCCGGGTCGAGCCAACAATATCAATTAATGAGTTTTTTTTGTCAAGAAATTCTCAGTAGCTGCCCGGAGTCAACAAGTTGGCGGTGTCTCACCCCCCGTTCCTCGGAAAGCACGTAAAGCCGTTGGTCCTGCGCTTGATCTCTCTCCGGTCGTATCGGTTTACCTCCCATCGGATTATGAGAGTGAGGGAATAGAGAGTACACCTGTGCTTGCGTATACACTTGGGCACTATAATCCTGTCCTGCGCCGATGGCTAGCCTCCGTTGAGGCAGGCCGCCGTGACCGAAATTCGGTCTGGAGGACATTATTATTGTTATTATGTTTTGTTTAGTATTCTCTCGTTACCGAGGTATTATACCTTTTTCGCGGGCTGTTAGCCAAACTAAATCGGTTAAGTGTTTAATCTTTAGATAAGAACTTACGAACTATTCTGCAAGTATTCAATATTGCGGCTTTCTGTAGTGATATAAAGGTAAGTTTATTGCTATCTAGTTCCTTTAAGCTAGAAAAGAGTGAACGGGGAATGACGCCAGTTGCTGATATTATGATAGGTATAGTTTTTACTTTCCACTGGGATTTTATTTCGATGGATAAATCAGTGTATTTGGCTATTTTTTATTGTAAGTAGAGGACAAATTTGAGTATTTGGTATAGCAATATCTATAAGATAAACAGATTCGTTTCTTTTGTCACGTAGCGTAATATCCGGTCGATTATAAGCACGGTCTTATCAGTTAATATAGTTCTGTCCCAATAGAGTTTGAATTCACGAGAGTCAAGTATGATTTCTGGTTTGTATTTATAATATGCTATTTTTTCGTCTATAAGTTTATATTTATGCGAGATACTGATGAATGATGGCAGCTACTTGGTCGTGTCTATGTTTATAGTCGGTCTGTGTTATTAAGCTACAGGCACCAGTGATATGCTGAATGGTTTCGGAACTATTATGACAATGTCTGCAAAAGTCTGATTGTAGAGTGTGGTCTTTAATTATATTCCTGTAGTTTATTGTGTATATAGTTTAGTCCTGAATTGCTAACATAAAGCCTTCCGTTACAGGGAAGAGTTCTCCGCGCTTGAGCCACATGTTAAACGCTATCTTGTCTACGTTTGTGTTCATCAAGTCGCGGCGGTGTCTTCCATGTAACGTCTTCTGCAACCAGCTGTTAATTTTATCCTGTGCAGCGATAATACTTTCGTTTTTCTGTTTTCTTTGATCTTTGAGATTTAAAGGAGTAAATTTAGTATCGGCTTCAACAACAACATTATGAAGCGGACTAATATTGGCTTGTTGATGAAAGAAGTTTCGAATAGCTGAAATTTGAGAGTTATGAAGATTTTTTATATCAATGACACCTCTTCCACCTTCTACTTTAGGTAATGTGAGTCGTTCGCTACAAGATCTAGGGTGGTGTTTTCTGTATTTAGTCATAGTTGTATTGATGAGACGTTGCAGCTTTATTAGGTTACTTTTAGACCAATGAATTATACCGAATGAGTAAGTTAAAATTGGGATGGCGAATGTGTTTATAGCTTTTATGGTGTTTCGTGCATTTAGATGTGTGTTAAGTATTCTATTTAGGCGTAATTTAAATTCTTTTTCTAATGTTTTTAACGTGTTTTTGGTGAATCTGTCGTGTTTGAGTAAATCCTAGATATATATGGCCAGCGTTTTCATGTACAGATTTAATGGTTTCACCTGTCTGGAGAGTATATGAATTATGTTCTACTTTGCCTCTACGAAGTGATTGTATCCTATATTTATTTATTCCAAATTCCATTTGAATATCAGTTGAGAAGCTTTCCGTTATGTCAGCAAGAATACGTAAATCTTTTAAACTACTTCCATACAATTTTATGTCATCCATATAACGTAAATGTGATAGTGTATGATGTGTATTTCCATTGGTGATTTTATATCCCTGGTCATTTCTATTGAGAAGGTTAGATACAGGATTTAAAGCTAGGCAAAACTAGAGGGGGCTTAAGGCATCACCTTGAAAAATTCCCCTTCGGATTGTTATTGTATCAGTCCATCAGTCTCTAAACAGGAGTCACCATTGTATAGCTTGAGAGTAGTTCTCCAATGAAGCATTGTATTTTTCAAGAATTCTCTAATTTTGTGATGAATTTTATAATGTTCATAAAATGTATATTAGCCAGCAATGGGGTACTGAGTCAAATGCTTTTTTTGTAGTCAATAAACATGGTGAAAATATTTCTTTTTTGGTGACTGCTTGTTTAGAGACGATTTCGTCAATTAACAACTGTTCTTTACAACCTAGACTAACTTTTCTGCATCCATTCTGTTGTTCTGCTAATATATTATGAGAGATAGCGTGCTTGTAAATTAATTGGCTAAGACAAGACGTAATGATCTTATAAATGTTTTGGAGGCAAGTAATTGGCCTGTATTTGGCTGGATTTTTTGAGTCACTTCGGTCTTTAGGTATCATGTAAGTTGTTCCTAGCGTAATTTATCTGGGCAATGAATCTGGTGTTTTTATAAAAGTATTGATGTGTGACAGTAAGAGCGGATGTAAGTAAGTAAACTTTTTATACCAATAATTATGGATTTTGTCGCTTCCAGTCGCTTTCCAGCTGTGTGTTTTGTTAATAACAGATGTGGATAGATTCATGTCTATTTCGTCGAACATCATTTCTGGTAAATCTACTAATAGTTCCCTATCCTGTTTAATCAAGTTGCTTTCTCTGTGTGTTTTGGGGTTTGACCATATGTTGGACCAAAATTGATGCAGCTGTTCTGTTTCAGGTATTTCTCCTAATTTATTATTATCATGTGTGTTAGTTGGGTTTCTGTAGAATGTTTTTTCATTATTATAAAATGCTGCGTTTTGTTGTTTTCTTAGAGTGGTTTCTTTATATCTACGTAGTCGGTTTGCAAGTGAACTAAGCTTTTGTTTGAGGGTGTCTAGAAAATGTGCTAGTTCCTTGTTTTCGTGTTCATGCATTGAATGTATTTTATATGCTGCTGTAATTTTTTCTATTTCGCGTTTGATCTTAGTGCTTGTATTGCCATTTATATATTCCGTTAGTCTTCCTATTTTAACTCTAAGATTTGAGATTCTGTCCTCTAGTCTCATTTGCCATTTAGGGGCGTTTTCCATTTCAAGAGTTATTTTCAGGGTCCATTATTTTGTATCCATTATAAATTGAAACAGTAGCAGCTGCACAATATATAGCATTTTGAATCGTGTAAAAGTCTGAATCAGGCGGTACATGGACAGGAAGCAGCGAGTGGTTAATGTAATGTACAATACAAATCACGCCAGTTTTTTAGAAGTTTTTTGTTTAGGTATGCTAGGTCTAGTTGTAGGATCGACGTTTTTATATTTATTTAAAAGCATTGCAAATGTCCCATCAATTTTATTTCGTATGTCCCCAAGAAGTTTGTTGTCATTTTGTTGAATTTCATTATTGTCATCTTGTTTTACATTATAATCTGGGTGTAATTGTATCCGGGTAAATTTGAATATTGCTTGATGAGATTAGGCTTTCATGTGTCCCGAGATTCTCAGTGGCGGGCTGGGTGTAGTCAAATCTATAATTGTCTTGTTCTTACAAGTCAATTATAGATTTGACTACACCCAGCCCTTATATTCTTTATGTCAGGTTCTGTGTCGTTATTTGCCGTTTTATTCTGGGTAGATCTCTATTGCAATTTCATCCTGTAATTCTTGGAGTCTACTTGCACTTAATAGTTTATTATTAATGATTGCTCTGTATTGATCTGCTACGCGTTGCTCAGATACGCGAGAAAGATGTGGGAATTTGGTGATAAAAGATTGGTGTAGAGGACGTCTGTAAGCAGTTTTGTTAGTCCCAACAGTAGTAATTCTACAGAAACTTTTTACGATGAATTCATTTAAATTGTTATCCCAGTGCATTCTTTGGTTACCGGTTACTATATTATTAATTTGCGGGTGCTCGTTGTTATGGTTATTGTCTAAGTAGGTTTTCACTTCCTCACATATTACTTGAACCTGTTCAGCAGTTAATAATTTACCGTTAGTTATTGCCCTACGTTGGTCACCTACTCGCTGTCTGCTAACATCTATGTCTGGGTATTTTTCTATAAATTTTGTATGAAGTTGGGGAAGGTATGACCTAATGTTTTTTGTTTCCATAGATGTGATAGTAAGGTATGTGCGCAGTATAAAAATATGCATATCTTCACTCCATTTCCTGCGTGCACGTTTACTAGCTTCGGCGGGTGCAGAATTGTCAGCGCTTGCCTTCTACACAACATCCGTAGCTGTTGACGAAGAAATCGATTCAGAAGCATCGAACTCCGAGAGACTAGCGTTGGTCGTTTGATAGTTGCGAGAGATACCTGCCCGGAGATTCATCTGGCCCCGTAAGCCGGGCACTAGGGGCATGTTTTTCTTATTTGTACTCATATTAGTTTTTGTTCTGGACAAAAATAACCCACCACGTTTGTCCAATAGCGATGAGTCGCAGTAGACTTCCTAACTGAGCCTGTGGGCGCCGCCGTTGGTACACAAGATACTCCTCCACCGCCGCCATGAAACTGACATCCCAATGCTAGTTGCACTACCTAAGCCTCGACTCAAGCCTAAGAGCCTTACGTAGCCACTTAGATGGATATACCGCCATCGGTCGGTTCGCCATTCGCCTCGTTTGTTGACAGCAGGGTGCACCACGTGCAGGTAAGGTTGGCTTGGAGTCGTTCCCCCGATTGACTCCCTTACACCCCTTATTATTATTATTATTATAAACTAACAAAAAAAATACCTTTCTCAAGTTCCTAAAAATCTTATATAAATATATATTTTCTATGTAAACGGATGCCGAAATCTTCAATTACTATAAATAAAAATTGTTGAAAGATTTCGGCAATATTTTTAAGTGCAGGATAGTGAATAGTGGCAGTTGTTGCCTCTGATCTAGTGATTGTAAACGCGATTGGTGATCCCGTGTGATCCGATGTGGTCCCGAGTTTAAACTCGAGTAGGTCCAAAATCATTTATTTCGTTTTACTATCAAGAAATTCTCAGTAGAGGCCCAGTGGTAGAAAGTTACACACCTAGGCTTATGAAGGCACATAAGGCCGTTGGTTCCGCGCATGATCTCCCTCTGGTCATGAGGGAATAGAGAGCACCTATGCTTGCGCATACACTTGGGTACTATAGTTCTGACCTACGCAGATGGTTAGTCTCCGTTGAGACTAACCGCCGTGATTGAAATTCGGTCTAGAGGACATTAGTTAGTAGTGGGTATCAACTCTGTTAAGTACAAGAACATCCCTAGAGCTATAAGTCAGCAATACATCATCGGTCCACTGCAATGCTTCTAATTTCACACAGACAACACGAGGTCATAGAGGTCACATATTGTATTAAGTATTTTTTTTTTTGTAATAAATTAATAATAATAATAAGTTGAAGTAAATTGTTTTCTGTTTTATTCTACCTTACGGCCGTACGTACATAAACCATAAACATTAGTGCGACAATGTCATAGATATTTTCAATTTTCATTCAACATTCATTCATTACAGTCTTTCAGAAGAACACAGCTGATTATAGACCTCCTCTACAGGTTTCGCCACAACCGATAGGCGAGTTAGCAACGGCAGTTTTATTAATTTGAGCTAACAGCTCACGGGAAGATCCTGCTGACCATCTTCTGGTTCAGTTTCCCTCTATCACCTCTTACGATACCCACGGAATGATATTAGTGGTAGTAGCGGTTATTCTTAAGCCGACATTACACAGCAGCTGGAATTGTCCACAAACAAGAGAAACATTTGTATCAATAGAAAATACAAAAAAATATGACAATAATATAAAAGTAATGTTACAGCATATATACTGTTGCGCGCCACAGTTGATGCCTAGTACTAGCGCCATCTATTATCAAAAAGAAGAACTAAGCTTTCTAGAAAACTCCACACTCGAATTTTCTACACTTAGTCGGTCGGGACCGGTATTTGCTGGAATATTCTAGATGTTTCGGTGGAAAAGGCCTATAGAAAGCCGTTGGGGCCGCGACCGAGGCAGTATTGAATTGGCGACACAAGTGAAGACTTAGGAGCGAAATACAGTGAACTAGTGTTAAGTTTGATTAATTATTAGTGTGTATTAGTTTTAATTGGTGTTCGGTAATTAAAATGTTAATTTTGGTAATTCAACCGGCATTTTATTGTCACGAACCCTAAGCTCGTAACAATACGTCCCACCACTGGGCACAGGCCATACTCATTTCGGAAAGGGTTTTAGGGCAAGGAAGTGTCCGCCACGCTGCCCCAATGCGTGTTGACAAACTTCATGTCTTCGAAAAATTTTTTTTTCTTATTCATCAGACATGCAGGTTTCCTCACGATGTTTTCCTTCACCGCAGAGCACGTGTAGTACATAACACAGTAATATGGTTTGTTTTAATTTGACAAACGTGGTATATGTGTTAGAGCCATGCCGCAGCTATATTATAGTTGCAGCACGAATGGGTGGGGGTGACCGGGGAAGAAACACGTTCTCGTAAAATATTAGCGCAGAATAGCAGCATTAAATGCTGCTGTATTTCGTATGGTGAGTGTATTCAACCAGAGATGGAGGCACTTTTTACTGGAAACAAGACATTCTCTCTTTAGTCTTCTGGGGTTTAATGCATCTGTATTTTGATTCTTCATCGAGGATTGATGTAGATATCTATGGGCAACAGTATCCACTTACCATCAGGTGGACTGTGCTCGTGTGTCACTCTTATTCTCAAAAAAAAGGAAAACATGGTAACTGTAAACTGACCTTCTTTTATTGAAGTTTTGTCTAGAAATTTTATGTTTTCCGTGCTTCGCTCTTTAGCACTGACGTCTCCAGAAAGCCAGGCATTCTTCCTAAGCTTATTACTTCTCGCTATAGGCGTAGTAGGTAGACTATAATTCTTGATATCGAAATTGTAAGTCGACCTTTCGCTGCTTCCGTTATCTTTGACAATAGATTTAATAGAATCTAAGTTGAATTCCGGCACATTTATATGTAACGGCTTATACGACTGTGGTGTGAAACTGCGGCTTAATTTAGTTGCAGATCGTTCGCTTTTGTCTTTTATGCTAACGTCATTTAACGCTAGGCTTAAACCGCGGGGGTCAGGACTCAGGATGCTACAATACTCTGTAGAGTCACTTTTGTGCAACAATGGCGTATTCTCCCTAATTCTAGCCTGTAGTTTTGTTATTGGGGTTGAACAGGCGCTTGAAAAATCTTTTTCCGGTAAATGGTCATATCTCAAAACAGGCCGTATGTTTTCGACAGCGCCATCGTCGTCATATATGAAGCATCTGTCTGGCATAGAACATGTTTCAACAGTCTTTGGAATCGTTTCGTACATTGGACTCGCGACATTTCTAGAAATTTCTTTGTCGCTGTCTGTAGAACTGTCACGCTTGTGAATTACAGCTTTGTGTTTAATTTGTTTCGGGCTTTGGCACTCGGAATCTGTTGGTGAAGTGGTGTCCCAGGCTTGAGTGCTGAAGTTGGACTTCGTTTTCGAAAGTCGGGCGGGTATGATTATATACTCCATGTCGTCAAGGTTACACTGAAATCAAATGAATATCAAAAGTATATTTTGCTGAACTAGCGATAAAAATTTCACTGTCCTTGAGCAACACAACACGGTTTTGATCCAAGCCGGCATTAATGAAATAATTGGTTGCAGTTTTAAGTGCTGATTTACCACATGCTCGGCGGTGAAGGAAAAAATCATAAAGGAACCTGAGCCTTAGAAATTTTAAAATTTCCAGAATATTTGTAGGGTTTACTGACGACACGCACAGCAACACGACAGACTCATTGGTCCATAGTGGTCTCAAAAATGAGAGGACTGTGCCCAGCTGTGGGATGCTGTGGGCTGTTACAATACAGATCTAGTCGCGTCCTAACCTATGCTATTAGAGATGTCGATAGTCAAACTACTACAGATCCCTAACCAACGACATCTAACGTTACAGCCTACTAAAAGTCCACTGCTTAACATAGGCCCCTCCCATAGAATGCATCACAGAGGGGATATTCGCCATGGTTGCCACAATTATCTTTTTATTTTTTAGTTTTTGTAAGGATGACGATGCAGTCCATCTCGTTTGTTTTTTTCCGTCGCCACTTACGACATCCAAGGGAATCGCTCCATGGGACAGTGGATATTCTTACAATCAACGACATCTATTTTTGGATACACATTATCTCGGTCTTGGATTCGAACAGCGGCGTAATAGACAGACTGCATGGTCATCGAATCTTATAAAAAAAATAAACAGAAATTTAATTCTATATAGATTATAAATAATACTTACTGAAAGTCACTTTTTTGTTTAATTACCCTAGTGGTAGTCCCAAAAAAAACCTCCGTTCTGGAAAGATCCAGTAAGAAACCCAGCACTAAAAGCTCATAAATCAATTTAACAATTTACCTTCACAGTTTGCAGTGTGGTCTGTAAAGTGTTCAGATCTGGTCGGTTCTTACGCTGCAGCATCAGTCCGTCCTGCAGAAGCGCCAGCAAACCACCAGGGTACGTGCCGTCTTGGGGAAGCCTTATCCCGGTCTTCCAGGTTAAATATACTTCTTTTAGCTTTTCGTACTTCAATGTCTTCCATGGTATTGCCGCTGTAAAAATAAATTCTTTCTAAAGTAACAATGTCTCATTTCGCACGTTAGTATATTAAAAAAAAAAGATTATTTTATTGAATTTAAAACTACAACGGGATGAGTGGTTACATTAAAAATTTATTTATCAAATATTAAATAAAGGATACCTATTATATTATAGACAATCACATAACACGATTCAGCACCACCTGCATTCTTTGAGGCCATTTAACACTTCATTAGGTCATAAAACTGTCGTTTCGCCGTGGAAAGAAAAAGAGGGAATCCCCCATCGCGCAAGGTATTCAGCATGGGGAGCGGCCAACGCATGTGCTTGAACAGAGCTGTGTTATATTCAGCACAGTACTAGGGAATTTTTGATAGCGTGATGCAGGCTTCGGCGCGATTCGCTTGTGGCGCGACGACAGCGCCCTACAGTCTTACTGCACTTGTTAATGTACGACTGACACTCTTATCCTAAGGTCCTTACAACAGTTCTACAAGTATGCCTGATTATTGAATCCGAGAATGATCCGTTATATTAGGTACGAAGTGTATGAAAGACCTTATCTATGGCGATACTTTTTCTTGAACTTTTGTTCTTAATCTTACAATGAATTCGTTTTTGTTTACATTCGTCATGTGTTAGATGCTTTCTATGAAGTTTGTACTTAATACAAACAAAATGATATTCTCAATCTTTTGAGTTGTGATAAGTACATGAAACTTTTGATGTAAATTTATATTCTTGACCATCTGATAAATCGGTTTTTTGAACAAAAAACGTTACTTTAAAAGGCGGACAATGAATAAAATAATGAAAAGTAAAAGCTAGCTGTAAAGAACCACAAAGTGTAAAATTTTCCACATAACTTCTAAAGTTAGAACTTTAATTGTTCAATACACTATGCCTTAGCACCAATTTCAGAAGCTATTATATATGGAAATTCTTTTACTATTTGACCCATTTGAGTTGACTTAGGAATATTACAAGTTCAAGGTAAACAACTAGAATTTCGTGTAAAAACTTAATTCCATTACTTTTTTGCTAAACTTATATGAAACTATGCTTGAGGTTTAAGCTATTCAAATAAAAATATCATTGCAACTCGTTCATAATTAGTAAAGATATCGCGTAACATATATAAAATACATACAGTCGAATTTAGAACCTCCTCCTTTTTTAAAGTTGGCTAAAATTTACAAGCATTAAGACTTCTATAAAATGTATTAGTTTTCGTTATGTAACTAAATTCTCAAAGAAATATAAGAACTCACCATTGCAACATTCCCAAAGTATCAAACATAACGAATACACGTCGGTCTTAGAACACGGATACACCAGTCCGTGTGCATCGGGCTCAAATAGCTCCGGCGCCTGCCAGCGATATAATTCACTGTCATGGTAACTTGCATATTCTTTCGCTATTGCGTTAGCTGATAAATACGCTTCAGATACTGTTTCAGATAAAAGTGCCTGTTTTTCTACCGGGTTGGAGTCGTTAGCCTCTGTAATCAATACATATAAATTAATCCCCTCTGTATCACTATCTCCAAAGGATGAGAAAAAAGTACGGAAAGAAAATATACCATGCACCCCGATATGATATGATGATAAAACTATCTCTGAACTTTTTCTTATAGAATTAGGTTGACAAACGAGCACACAGTCCATCTGATGAAGATGAAGTGGATGCTGTAGCCCTTGGACTCAACAATCAGCCCACCAAACGTGACAGATACAGCAAATCCTTAATACGTTATAGTACTTTAGTAGTTATCTAACTATCTGGACTATTTACGAGCTGAGGCAGCTGGAGGCAGTAAAAAAATCCATCACCCTATTTAGCCACTTTGACGCCAGTAGTGACGATGTCAATGTGTAATAGTAAAGTTACAGCCTATATACGTCCCACTGCTGAGCACAGGCCTCCTCTCATTTCTGAGAGGGTTTTAGGACAAGGAAGTGACCGCCGCGCTACACCAATGCGTGTTGACGAACTTCACGTCTTCGAAATACATTTTTTTTATTTGTCAGACATGCAGGTTTAGATTAGTTTACGACAGGCTGTTTTCCGCAACTCCACGCCTAAGCGCGTATTTTGCGTGTGGGCAGGAATAATATGGTTATTCGAGCCATGATATCTCCCCGAAGAAGTTCAACAGTCCTTTGATGTTGCAAGCAACTTCGGGGAGCGATCCTGGCGTGCCGAGATGTTTAGCCCTGTATGAAGCGACTTCTGGACATGTTAGAAACACATGATTTCTTCCGCGTACGACCTCTCTGTGGAATAGTTTACCATATTTTAATAGTTTACCACCGGCGATTTTTCCGGACCGATACGACCTGGGGACCTTCAAGAAAAGAGCTTACTCCTTTCCAAAGGGCCGGCAACGCACCTGCAATTCCCCTGGTGTTGCGGTTGATCATGGGCGGCGGTAGTCACTTAACATCAGGTGAGCCGCATGCTCGTTTGCCCCCCTCTTCTATAAAAAAAAACATGAGCCGCCGTTTCTTCCTCTCCTCTGCATGCTCTGCACAGGGGGCTATCAGTAACACCTATGGTTGTTATTATAACCAACGTTTGTTAAAAGAGCCATATCCTGTGTTTGTTACTATCCTGATCTGTGGCTTGTTCAGTCTCATTAGAACCTTGGTTAGACGACTGTTTACAGTTTGCAGAGATGCAGATTTCCTCACGATGTTTTCCTTCACCGCCGAGACGTGGTAAATCAGCACTTAAAATTACAATTAACAATTTCATTGCTGTCGGCGGGGATCAAACTCGGTTTCCTCGCGTACTGTGATATTTACAGCGATCGCTAACTATCTGAGCTACCACGGCCAATGTGTAATAGCGGTATAAGAATATCCATTACCTCTTGCGATGCTGGGGGCTACTGATTCGCATCTCGCACGGAACAATTATTTGTATGACCTACAATTAATTGTTCCGGTCTGGACATTTGACCTTGTCCAATTTATGCTTATAAACTGCCTCCACGATACAGAAGAAAATCCTAGTACGGCGTGATAATCCTAACATATTTTTTACGTAGTAGAGCCATGCTGCAGCTATATTAATTGTACAGTTGTAGCACGAATGGGTCGGCTCGACCGGGAAGGACCACGCTCACAGAATACCAGCGTCAAATAGCAGCTTAATGCTGCTGTGTTTCGTGTGGTGAGTGTAGAGAACTGGAGACCCTTTTTTACTGGAAAAGAGGCATTCTATCTTAGTCCTCAAGGCTGACAACGCATCTTCATATTGATTCGCAATCGAGGATAGATGTAGATGTCTATGGGCTACAGCAACCACTTACCATCAGGTGGACTGTGTGCTCGCTTGTCACCCTTTTTCTATAAAAAAAAAAAATCTATATTAGGTACCAATGCTAGAACTACTTTTAATTTTATTTTAATTTCCGTTTAATCTCTAAATGTATTTAGTGCACACAGTTCGAACAATCAAAATACAAGATTTCACAAACGTGAGCACAACAATGGTCGAAAACTACGCATATTATCTACACTGTACGTAATTAAGTAGGTATTGTCTTTTGGGGACGTTGAAGATTTTGTGGTTCATAAAACGTCAAAATAAGCGTCATTATTATTTAAAGAACACTTTGGTCTCAGGCTTAGAAAACGTCAATAGTAATTTGATTCATATAATAAGATAGAACTAGAAACGTTTATCAACCCTGATTAAAAATAATCTGTATAATGTGTAATCTGTACACAGTTGACTTAACACGGGTTATATAGTTTACATGGTAGATCACGTTGCAGCTATATTATGGAGGTAGCACGAATGAGTCGGCTTGAACGGAAATGAACCACGCTCTCACTGAATACCAGTGTAAAATAGCAGCTTAATGCCGCTGTGTTTTCGTATGGTGAGAACCAGAGACCCTTTTTACTGGAGACGCGGCACATCATCTTAGTCCTAAGGAGTGGCAACGCGTCTGTATTTTGATTCACCTACCATTAGGTGGACTGTGTGCTCGTTTGTCAACCTTATTCTATAATACATATATATAAATACACTAGCTTGCCAGGCAGACGTTGTTCTGCCCTTTTCGACGACCCCTGGTCATGTCCTATTAAAAATCCTTAAATTCGCAAAAAAAAAACACTTTGAGAAAGTTAGTTTGTTCAGAATCGTTTACTGAATCGATTCCTATCATTCTTAATATAGGTAATTTTTTATCCCAAAAATAATTAAAACTACGTAAAACACAGTCACACTAAATCTGTACAGTCAAAACAAACTGAAATGGACCGTAACTTAAGGCAATAAGACTTTTAAGAGTGCAGTTTTATTTGTATTATTACTAATTCTGTCATTCGATAAAAATAAAGAAAAATTAACTTTATTTCAAGCACGTTAAAGTCTTTGCGTTCGTGTATTTGTACTGTGACCACAACATTCTTCCGGAATTAGTATAACTAATTTGATAAATAATCAGTGCAAAAAAATGTTTAACTAAAAATTCAGTGTATGTATTATAACATAATATACTAATTGGGGTGTCTGAGGGTGTGCGTTAATTACGTTACATATTGTATATATGACTGCGATATTCAGTCAGAATTTTTGACGGACAATAAAATATTTTCCGGTATTTTTTGTATGGACATGCATCTGATGTAGTGATCATGATACCGACATGAGCTATGCTGCCGTGTAGTGGCTCATCTACCCGCCAAGCATGGTAGCTATTGCAAGTTCCTCTTGTAAGGCAATGGACGAGGGTTATGTTTAGCGGGCTTTTATGATGATGGTGATGCAGCTGACGTGAATACTGTTTCAATTAACAAAAAAAAAATAGTGCGCGCAATTTATTATCGGAATTTATTTTTAGGCATTATGGGTACACTTCTAATATTACAAACATAAATAGTTATATACTGGATAAATAAAACATTGAATTTTACTGAAGTGTAACTCGATACTAACAGTCGATTAAATGCCGACATTATTAGACACGTGAGAATTTTTGCTCGCTCAAACAATGCCCACTAATCGGTTCGTATCAAGAGCGTGTAAGATACGCCAAGTCGATAAGTCATAAAAGCGAATGTTTCTCTGGTCAGTACCGTAATATTGTACTATTCGTATGAAATGCTTGATCTAATTTTAGACGGCTCCGTGACACAGTAACTTAGTAAAGATTTACGGCATTGAGGGCCGCGGTTTAGAATTCTGCAGGGAATCAGCGTGTGTATTGGCCTACAAGATTGTTCCAGGTCTGGAAGTTTGTCCTTATGCAATTTATATACGCAAACTACCTCCAAGATGCAGAAGAAAATTCTAATGTAGGCATAACGGTTTAATACGTGGTAGAGCCATGTTGCAATAATATTAAGGTTGTAACGCGAACGGATAGGACCACGCTTTCGCAGAATACCAGCGTAAAATAGCAGCTCAATGCCGCTGTCTATGGGTCACTGTGTGCTCGCTTGTCATCCTTATTCTACAATAAAGAACTTTTTTTTTAATTGAGAATTTCAACTGTTACGGCCCTCAGTTGCCCCGACAAAAGTCGACTGGGCTAGGGACCATAGTAACCCAACTCGACGGCCAACAGAGGGTACGGCCCCAAATGGCCCATGGATAATTATTATATAATAGCTGGATAAGCAAACACAAACTTACCTAGTTCCGGAGGTAGGGTAGACCACAAGGTACAGTCAGGGGCAAGTAAATGTTAGGTGTGACTGGTGTAGGATGGTGTGTAATGTAACCTGATGTCACCGATGTAATCGGCTAGCAGACCCACATGCGCTGCCCTTCTCCACAAGGTGCAATCACTCCAGTGGGCGTTCACCGTTATCTGAACTCAAGTCTAACGTCACTTAGCAGCATACTATAATCGAACAGAAACGCGATCTCCTCCCGGATCACAAAGTTTAGCGTTCAACCCGACAAAGCAAAAATTCCTTCGTACGATATTAAAACACGACACAAGCCACGCGTCGACGCAAATTAATGGCAATCGAAGTAAAAAAATCACTCAAGACTCAAGGAAAGCCTCGTTGTCACGTATACAAACAAAAAAAAAAACAACGCAAAGGAGGCGACGTGACGTAACGATTCTACCCTACATGGCCGTAGCGCACAAAGATTATCCCAGACTAATGGCACGCCGCAGGCCGCAAACGAACGCCCCCCGCATAAACCGGTTCCTCGCCCGAGACGAGCGCCTTGCAAATTTTAGGTTGCTACAATTTGGCCTAAACATCAACATTTACATGAATATAAAATCGAGATATTGTCACATGTAAATGTTCGTGATCAGTGAGCACTCTTACCTTGAATATTTATATATTGTGGTTCTGGCGAGTACTCCTCGTAGAATTTCTCTTTCTGTTTTCTGGGCATTAGTTTGGCACAAGGCCCTACATCGGCCAATTTGGCAGTGTCCTGTGACGTGATCATGATGCTTGAACTAGAAAGCTGTGTGTGCAAGTAGCCCTGCATCCGCAAAAACACTAAAGCGTTCGCAATATCCAATGCATACCTGACCGATGTCTGGGCACTTATGATCCGGCCCTGGAGACAAAATTTCGTAAAATTACAATTTGCAGCCCATCTGATAAGATATTTGCAAAGCAATTTTTTATTGTGATAGAGCCAAGCTGCAGCTATATTATAGTTGTAGCACGAGAGTTGACAGATGTAGGACCACGCTCTTACAGAATACCAGCATAAAATAGCAGCTTAATGCTGCTGTGTTTCGTATGGTCAGTGTAGAGAGCCAGAGATCCTTTTTACCCCACCCATCACATTCTATTAAAAATATAACTATTGAAACAGTTGAAATTTGTTAAAATTTTTATAATTTCAATAATACAGAATCTTAAATTAACTACCTATTTCGATATTACAGCAATCACATTACCTTTACATGAAGCACTCCATACAGCGAGTCCACGCACCTCTCACATATTATGTACACGTCGTTATAAACGTCGGGATATAATCCCATCAATAGTATTATATTAGGGTGACGACATTTTCTGTAACATAAATTTATATAATAAGCAATTTTTTTAAAAAGCAATTTAGCAATGCTATGAACATTGCTAATATTCTCTTTAACCACTCCTGGTAAGTTTAAAACGCTTGTGTTAGGAGTAGTTCACGATAGTAGTCAAACGGTGGATTCGAACCCACGACCTTTTGAGTTCGCGGTCCGCACCCTGATATTAGGCGAATGTCATGCATCGAACTAATTGTTTTTTTTTTTTGAAAGAATATTAACAATGCTATAAACATTACTAATATTCCCCTTAACCATTTGAAGCCTTTACTGCCTAGGAGATATTTTGGGTAGGTATGACCCACTTACCTATTACCGCCGCTGAAGCGTATAGAGAACCAGTACAATCACAGGCTGAGAGGCATTCCATCTTTGCGTAAGCAGTGACAGTACATTTGTAGCCTTTTTTTCTTTAAAGTCAGTTTTAGGTAGTCATTGAGTTGAAGTAGCACTTAACTATCAGGTGGACTGTTATCTCGCATTTCACTTCACTAAAAAAAGTGTGCAGTTCACACTTGGTGGAAGTAAAACCTTCAGAAAAACTTGTATTATGTATTCTATCTCATTATCTCTATAACGGGTGAACGGAATAGAATCCTATGGTACTGATATTTTACATTTTTCTTTCTTTTACATTAACTTACCATGAAATTGATCTATTAATAAATACTACTTATTTGAAATAAACTTTCGCTAATAAAAAAATAAAAACAAAAATATTAAACTAAATAAATAAATCAATCAAAAACTCGAAATTAAAATAGTACGCACCCAATTAGTAGTATTTATTGATACATCCATTTCATAATATTATGTTATGTAAAAAAAAATTGTAAAATATCAGTGCCATAGACTTCTATTCTTTTCACCTGTTTTACACCCTTTTTTATCCAGACGATAAAAAAGATCTCTAGTTTATAGATGAATATGTTTGTCTCTTTTTAGAGTGGCTTTTTCGTTACATCGAATTTCAAATCACGATTCCAGTTTCACTTCAAAAAATATATATACTGTATACAGTAATAAAACATTGGCATACATACATAATCATAATCAATAATCAAAAATGTACGAAATTGAATTCCCAGTTGTTATTTTTTTTTTAAAATTTGGTTTGCATGTATGTCTATAAAATATTTGCACAGCATATAAAGTGATAGAATGTAAATGGACCATTAGACATAATTTAAGATCATACTTTATTATACGCATACATTCTGGCAAATAAATGAACTTGAATTTTTAAATTTAAAACGTTCCCACGGTATAAAATAATAGCTTATCTTTAAACTAGTTCTAGGTTAGACAATTACCTCAATATATTGATCTCAGTATTCCGTTTTTTCTTAACTTGCTCGATGGTGACCCCTACAATCTTCTTTATCTGTACAGGCACCACACCCCATTTGCCTTTTATCCAGGTTCTCGTGTTGTCCAGTGTCACACTCAAGTCGCTTGAACTTGTAATAGGTAAGCCATAAACGCTCGCGTCGCTCTGTGAAATTAGCACAGCGACATTGCAATTGTGTAACTCAAATAGTTAGCCGGTGGAAACGACTCCATAACCATGTCGTGATATTTCATTATGTCATCATTTTGTATTTTTATTTTTAGTTTTGAATATAAAAGGGCATCAGCTTATAACCCATACTGATACATTTACATTATACACAATATAACGAATAACGAAACCAAACATAAAACGGCCAAGCGAAGCCAACCATGAATCCCATCAGAGTTGCACAATTGCACTTCCGATACTGCTGACGCACCTACGACCTTGTTTGCTGCAGTGTAGTTTTCTGCAGTATAGTTTGGTGCAGTGTAGTTGAGCTGACGATCCTGTAGCCTTGTCGGCTGCAGTGTATTTTGCTGTAGTTGGGCTACTGTTGCCAATTACCATCAACATAATATGGTATTCAAGCTCGTTTTTGTTTCTTCAATGTCAGAAAAAGGACATTAAGTTCACAATGACCTCGATAATTCAAGATTGTGTACTTTGAGAAATTGTTTAACCTAAAATGAGCTGCCTTGTTTACAGTTTTTTATTACAGGTTGACATCCATTAAAAACAGTACTAAAATGTACATAATAAGCTTTTGAAAATCTACAGTGATAAAACAAATTTCCCTTCTGTAAGTATTAAGTTTGACGATAGCGTAATTTTCAATCAATTTCGATTGAAATTAATATATTACATTAGTTAAATGCGATTTAGTTTAATTTAAATAATCGTTCAAATATTAAGTATGCCACTGATGCCAAAGGATGTATTTGTGCTAGATCAAAATCCCTTTCACTTTTAAGTAACTCACGTAATTTAATATCTTGAATTTTACTCATGCTTTCGTTAATATCTTTTGGAGCATGCACCAGGACATTCATATCATTCTTGCAGACACACAATCCTATGTCTAACAATATGTACTACTGTTTTACGAATATATCACCATAAAAGTAAAAGTCAGTCGATACTTAAGCAAAAAAATAATAAAAGTCAGTCGATACTTAAGCATCTATTGATTGTGAAATATAATTTAATAAAAGTCAGTCGATACTTAAACATCTATTGATTGTGAAATATAATTTAATAGTTAACTGGAACCAATAAATTTTTCATTCCCACTTATATATTCTCTTCAGTCGACTTTAACATCAAACAAATGAGAAGGTCATGGTTTCTCTCACAATGCGCTAAACAAATTGAATGGCTCATAAAAATCAAGTACAATACAAACTTTTCTTGTGAAAACAAAACAATTAAACACATCATAGCTAATTTCAATTGTGCGGGGCGGAATAAAAAGTTGTTTTCTCAAAAATTACATTTCAGTATCACTTTTCAGGTAGGTATCGAGATTGAGAAGGTCAACGCATCTCTCATACTCATAACACACATTGCATTTTTGTTGAATGTTCTATAATAGTCACAAAATATAGTAATAATGTGATGGTTATAACTTTTTCAAGATCTTAATGGAATAGTGGAGCAGAGTAGATGGTGCGAGTACAACCAGATATTGCGGCTGAATAGAAACTATTTTAAACAAGTATTAAAATAAAACAATTTGCACAACTGACTTCAATATAAATAAAATGAGAACATCATAAATGTAACCGAAGTCAAAAAAATACGCATTAATAAGGATAATTCAAAAACTACTACTCAGATCTTGATCTTTATTTGGGACCACATGAGAAGCACCAGCTTTCTTATAATAAAGAATCATCAAAATCCGTTCGCTTAGAAAAAAGTTCTAAGGTTCACATAAAAAAAATACATTCGAATTGAGAACCTCCTCCTTTTTTCGTCGGTTGAATATATGTTTATAGTCGAATTCAAAGTGCGAGTACAACCATAAATTGCGGCTGCAAATCAACCAAAATAATATCAATTAAATGTTTTTTAAAAAACTTACTTTGTTATCGTCGGACTTCGTAGTGTTTATCGAATGCGCTTTTAACTGTTCGTCCGCCCACTGGTCGAAGTTTTTCAGTTCGCCCATCACCTCCCACATTTTATCTTCACAACTGTCATCCTTTTTAACATCGACTGGAGAATTATGACTAGACGATTTAACATTTTCCTCACCTTTCGACCCATCTACGTCATCGCTTCTAGGTGTATCTAGAAAATTCTTAACATCAAACGATAAAGAATTGTTTTTAAAGAATAAGGGTGGCGGTATTAACTGATCTTCCTTAAAATCTATATGCCTTTGAACCAAAAAATCCATATCTGGAGGCCTGTACACCCGGTGCGAATGTCGACGAGACTTCGCTGGTTCTGAATAGGAAGAGGAGAACATGTTTCCAGGCATGAAGACCTGATTTTGAAAAAGGAATTGAATGTTTGGAACTTTTTCTTCCGCGCTAGACCTTCGTTTAACTTTGTGGATCTTTTTCTTGTACTTCGTAGCAGATTTCTTTTCGTAATTAAAAGTTGAATCGGGATCCCCTGTACAGTCGGTGCACGATACTGGCAGTGAATGGCGCCCACATTTCCGTTTATCGGGGGTAGTTGGTATATCTTTGCTTGCGGATGATCTCCTCGCTTGGAATTCCGCTAAGTCCCGTTTGTACTCCTCGGTGCGTATGGTACCGACCTGTGTTATGTCTGGTGGCTGTTCAACTTGTGCGCTTGGGCTTACTTGACGTGTGGTTACAGTCACTCTCTCCCTGAAAATAATAATAATACATTTATTTACTAATATAATATATATTTATTTATTTTACGTGGTAGAGCCACGCTGCAGTTATATTATGGTTGTAGCACAAGTGGGTCGGCTCAACCGAGATAATACCACGCTCTCACAGAATACCAGCGTAAAATAATGTTTCGTATCGTGAGTGTAGAGAACCGGAGACCCTTTTAATGAAAATGAGAAATTGATTCTTAATTGAGAATAAATCCAGATGTCTATGGGCCACAGCATCCACTCTTCATCAGGTGGACTGTGTGTGTGCTTGTTGTCACCTTGTCACTTGTCACTCTATCCCATATAAAATCCTATATAAAATATTTACTCTCACAATTTAGGTTTAACAAAAGGTAGGTATAGAGTCTGGCAGTGTCTGTACTCTGTACTTAGCGGAAGCCCGTGTTGCGGATCACCAGGGTCTCCCCATTAGGATACTCTGCTCTTTGTCACCTTTATCTATTAATACTGTGCTCGTTTGTCACCTTATAACAATATCAACATAACATGCAATTTTTATGATTAGCAATTGCGATACTTCATATTGTATTAACAGTATTTTGATGATTAAAATGATAAAATGTTTTAAATACAACAAATACAATTTCACTATATAGTACAAATTTCAATAATTAATAACAATATTTAGCCAATTTTGAAACTAAAAGGCGTTTGTTTTTTTAGCGTCATAAAGCTCGGAAACTCCGGGCTATTAGCCTGTTGGTCGCTAGCTAAATACAAAAAAAGTTCGGAATTATTGATGGTCATAATGAGGATACAATTAATAAATTAATGTTATTGCATTTGCAGGTATAGTATAGTATACATAACAATATCCGACTCCGAAAAATGAGTTTAGTTTCTTCCCGATTCTGATAGTTTTAAAAAACTTGCTTTAAGTAAGCGAATTCTAAATTTAAATTTAATAAAAAGAAATCACTTTTATACTAGGTATCAAAACGATTTATACTAGGAACACACAATACAAGATTGTTCGTGGTTGTTCTATCAAATGGACTTAGTTATCTATTGACAATAGTCTAATGGCAGGGTGCGGACAGCTAACTCAATAGATCGTGGGTTCAAATCTGCCATTTGACTACTGTCGTGAACCACTCCTCATTTTAAGTTTACCAGGAGTGGTTAAAAGGAAAATTAGTATTGCTAGTATTTAAAAAAATTACTTGTTACTCAAAACAAACAAAGTGAATTGCGTATTTGGGGCCTTCATTAACACATTCTGTTACATTACATACCTCAAAGTAAACATTAAACGATGAAACAGTGATACATTGTCCATCCATCAAAATGTATTATTGATATTAGAGCCGTGCATAAAATAAAATATTGATATTTTATGTACGGTACAGTCGAGTCCGGCCCCGTTTACTTCTATCTTATGTTTATAATGGATTCAACATGGTGAGAAATCGTCAGCCAAAAACGAACAAAGAATTGCATAGAGAAACAAACATCAGAGAAGCCATAGAATAAGTTAGAAACAACAAAAAAGAAAACAGCTGTCATTTCTTCTTAAACATGATCTAGCTTCTGTTTCAATAGTCGACATAGAATTAGAATTACCGAGTTCTTGCGGGAAGACTAAACGGCAAGATAATATTTTTAAACATTTTCCTCGTAGATTTAAAAAATAAATATTATTTCGGCTAAATACGAGGGTGGATTGAAAAGTACTCGGCCTAACACAGATCCATTCAATTCTAAAAATCAAATCTACCCACATTATTTAGTTCAGTTCAGACTAGTTCATTGTGTGAAGTTCGAAACGTGTGCGATAATTAGTTGTGATTTTATAAATTTATTAACAAAGTAATCGGACATAATTTCCGCGAATGGAGCAAATCGAGCAGCGTGCCGTCATTAAGTACCTCCATAAGAAGGGGCTATCATCAAAAGCCATCCATGATGATATGGTCAGTACATTAGGCGATTGTGCTCTGTCATATTCATCCGTCAAAAAATGGATAGCAGAATTTAAGCGTGGTAGAGAGAGTGTGAAAGATGAACCCCGCTCTGGAAGGCCTTCGACGTCAACTACTGACGAAAATATTAAAAAAAGTACTTAATTTAATAATGGGAGACCGCAGATTAAAAATTAGAGAGATAGCTGAGATTATAGGCATCTCTTATGAACGAACTCAAAACATCATTGTCAACGAGTTGGGTTTCCACAAGGTGTCTGCGAGGTGGGTTCCGCGACTGCTTTCAGTTGAACAAAAAAGGACGCGATTGACTATTTCACGCGCCTGTTTGGAGTTATTTGAAGCCGATGCAGATGATTTTTTGAATCGTTTTGTTACTATAGACGAAACATGGGTTCATTACTGTACACGGAAACAAAACAACAATCAAAACAGTGGAGAAGACCTGGTTCACCACCCCCTAAAAAGGCCAAGTCGATTTTGTCGGCAAATAAGGTGATGGCTTCAGTATTCTGGAACTCGAAAGGTGTGATTATGATTGATTATCTTGAAAGGGGTCAGACTATAAACTCTGATTACTACTGCACCTTACTACGTCGTTTACGAGAGGAAATAAAAGAAAAACGTCGAGGAATGCTCAGAAGAAAAGTCCTGTTTCATCAAGATAACGCCCGTGTTCACACGTCAGTACAGTCAATGGCTGAAATTCACAACTGTGGCTTTGAACTGTTATCGCATCCGCCGTATTCACCTGATCTGGCACCATCAGACTTCTTTCTGTTCCCTAACCTAAAAAAGCACTTGGGAGGTCAAAGATTTTCGACAAACGACGAGGTCAAAGCAGCTGTAGACGCATATTTTGACTCTAAGGAAGAATCATTTTTTTTCAACGGTCTAAATGCTTGGAAGGGGAGGTGGCAAAAGTGTATTGAACTTGATGGTGATTATGTAGAAAAATAAAAATATAACTGATTTAGTATGTGTTTATTTTCTTGGTTAGGCCGAGTACTTTTCAATCCACCCTCGTAGCAATAATGTCACTGATAATATTTAAGAATTGTTTCGGTGTATTTTAGTAATTGTTTTAAGGAATAAAAATTTATGTTACTTTGTGATCCGCTATGTTTGATTGCGCGCCGGGGAGTGTTTCAACCATCGATCACTTATAAAATTAGTGATCGATGGTTTCAACGTACTAAAATTTCGTTGAATTTCTAAATACATTTTTAATAAATGAAAATGTTTTTTTTTTCATTTCATTTCATTGTACCCCACTTGTCCCTACGTAATATTTAGGTTTCTTTTTTATAGAAATAAAGATGAAAAAACTCAAGCGAGGTGCACGAAGTGAACGAGTTTAGATTCCATTTGATGGCAAGTGGATGATGTATCCCTTAGATAATTGTTGTGACTTTTCAACACTACGCCTAATTATTAGTAAATAGGATCTCCCGTAGGTGTAAAAAGAAGTTTTAGTTAGTTCAATTTCTTTGTTCACTGTTAAACTCTTTCAGAGACCACTACGAACTATGGGGTCCATCGACTACTTCGTTTTAAGAGTCGTTCAAGAGTAAGTTTAACGATAGGACATTCCACTCTACGACTACGAGTTTCATTTTAAAGATCACTACCCTGATTTCATAATGTTATATCAATTTACGTTATTTATACTGCGGACATCCTTATTGCGGATAATTATCAAATAAACATCCCATTACGAGGATCGGAATAAATTTACGTAATATTTTGCCACAACAAACTTTTTAAGTATGATAAAAATATGTCTTTTAACAGATTTAAATAACCCAAAAGTTACAAGCTAGTATTATATAAATTACGTGTCACGTTGTTTGTCCGCGATGGACTCCTAAACTACTTAAGGGGAAATATAATCTCAAATGGCTTAGCAAGATCCTTCGTTATGCCGAAAATATTGCAGCATTAATTTCGAAATAAATATATGGTAAAGTTGAGATTAATGTTAAGGATTATGTTAGACGAAAACACGATTTCATAAAAAAAATTCTCGATAGAAAAAAATCCAAAGTTACCTCCAAAATAAACAATAAACCGCTGTTATTCATAAAATACTTTAAATAAGATCACAAAACTTTGCATACTAACTGAACTAACTATAAAGCAGTGCTTATGTTATTAACTTTTTTTTAAATACCATTATTTTCACTGTAAAAAGAAATTACCTAAACTATTGGCCTCTTGAAGCGTGATTCCTGCCGCACGCCAGTGTTGCCATATATACAGATTTCCCCGTATTTATACAGATTGCCGTGTAGTGGCGGTTGAGAATATCCACTACCCCATATCTTCCCGTGGGTGTCGTAAAAGGCGACAGAGGGAGACAGGCAGGAGATGGGCAGCAGCATCTTCCTGATAACAACTGTGACGTAATAAAAAACTGCGGTTGCCAACCCGCTCGCCAAGCGTGGCAACTATGGCAAATACCCCCCAATGAATAAATACACAAACAGACGGCCCCCAGTCCCCGGCGGCCCCGCTATTCCTGGCTACGGTGGCGACCATGGTAACGGCGGGGCAGGGGGTGCTAAGAATCTCCGGTGGAGGTTCGGTTGCCACCTACGACGACTCGACCTGGCAACATATAACGCACGCACCCTGAGGACTGACGAGAAGATACTAGAGCTGGAAGAAGAGGTAGACAAGTTGCGCTGGCATATTATTGGATTATCCGAGGTCCGAAGAGAGGGGGAGGACACGGCAATCCTCGAGTCCGGCAACTTGTTCTATCACCGGGAGGGCGACCATCTGTCCCAAGGAGGTGTCGGATTTATCGTCCACAAGTCTCTCGTCAACAACGTTGTAAAGATTGGGAGTGTGTCGACGAGGGTCGCGTACCTGATACTCAGAATCACCAAACGGTATTCGCTGAAGGTCATTCAGGTTTACGCACCAACCTCGGCACATCCCGATGAGGAGGTGGAGGAAATGTATGAGGATATTTCCAGAGCCATACATTCCTCCAAAACCCACTACACGGTGTTGATGGGAGACTTCAACGCAAAACTAGGCACAAGAGAAAGCGGTGAGCTGAAGGTAGGGAAATTTGGAGTAGGGCAACGGAACCGAAGGGGCCAGCAGCTGGCCGACTTTATGGAGAAAGAGGGACTCTTTATGATGAACTCTTTCTTCCAGAAGCGGCCCCACAGGAAGTGGACCTGGTCGAGACCCGACGGTTCGACAAAAAATGAGATTGACTTCATTATGACGACCAGACGCCAACTGTTCAGTGATGTCTCAGTGATCGCAAGGGTGAAAACTGGCAGCGATCACCGAATGGTTAGAGGCACACTGAACCTAAACGTTAAGTTGGAGAGGTCTCGTCTAATGAAGTCAACGCTCCGTCCCCCCTCGTGCTCTAATCCAGAATCCCGAAACCTTTCAGCTCGAGTTACGTAACCGCTTCCAGTGCCTAGAAGATTGCAATGCAGTGGACGATATGAACGACAAGCTCGTGGAAACTGTCCATGCGGTCGGAGCTAAGTTCTGCAAGACCCGCCGCAGAAGAACACAAAAACTCTCCGATCACACTCTTAATCTCATGGCTGTTAGACGGGAGATGAGGCTGCAATCGGCAACAGATTTGACAGCATACAGGCAACTGAACAGACAGATCTCCAAATGCATGCGGCGAGACTTACGCAACTTTAATACTTCTCGTATTAAAGAAGCGATCGAGCGGAACCAGGGCTCCAAAGTCTTTGCCAGAGATCTGTCTGCCAGAAAGAGCCAACTGTCAAAGCTGAAGACTGAGTGTGGCAACATCGTTTCCGGGACACCTGAGATTTTGAGTGAGATTGAGAGGTTCTATGGGCAGCTGTACACATCATCGTTGGAGCCACACGCAAGTGTGAGTAACGATCCAAGAGCAAGTCTTATCCGACACTATTCCGATGATATCCCGGACGTCAGTCTGAGCGAGATTAGAATGGCTCTCCACCACCTTAAAAACGGCAAGGCCCCGGGCGAGGATGGAATTACAGCGGAGCTTCTGAAAGCGGGTGGAAAACCGGTACTTGAAGTCCTTCGGAAGCTCTTCAATTCCGTCCTCCATGGTGGCACTACTCCGGAGGCGTGGAGCAGAAGCGCGGTGGTTTTGTTCTTTAAGAAAGGCGACAACGCTCTCTTGAAGAACTACAGACCGATTTCCCTTCTGAGCCGCGTCTACATGCTATTTTCGAGAGTCATTACGAATCGTCTCGCACGCAGACTCGACGACTTCCAGCCTCCCGAACAAGCCGGTTTCCGAAAAGGCTTCAGTACCATAGACCACATACATACCCTGCGGCAGATTGTACAGAAGACCGAAGAGTACAATCTGCCACTTTGCCTGGCATATGTGGACTATGAGAAAGCCTTTGATTCCGTCGAAATTTGGGCGGTGCTACAGTCCCTTCAGCGGTGCCAAGTTGACTGTCGGTACATCGAAGTGCTGAAGTGTTTGTACAGTAGGGCTACGATGGCTATCCGAGTAGAGAACCAGAGTTCGAAACCTATCCAACTGCAGAGAGGTGTAAGACAGGGTGATGTTATATCCCCGAAACTCTTCACCGCTGCGTTGGAAGACGTTTTCAAGCTACTGGACTGGAAAGGATACGGTATTAACATCAATGGCGAGTACATCACTCACCTTCGATTTGCCGACGATATAGTCATTATGGCAGAATCGCTGGAGGACTTAAGCATTATGCTCAATGACCTCAATAGTGCCTCCCAACGGATAGGTCTTAAGATGAACATGGACAAAACAAAGATCATGTTTAATGTCCATGTCACACCTATGCCGGTAGTTGTTGGGAGCACTATGCTCGAAGTTGTTGACGAGTACGTTTACCTGGGACAAATAGTCCGACTAGGTAAGTCCAACTTCGACCGAGAGGTCAATCGACGGATTCAACTCGGCTGGGCTGCGTTCGGGAAATTACAACATATCTTTTCGTCAGGTATACCTCAATCTCTAAAAACTAGATTGTACAACCAGTGCGTGTTGCCAGTGATGACTTACGGATCTGAGACGTGGTCCTTCACTGCTGGCCGTATGAGGACGCTTAAGGTCGCTCAGCGAGCTATGGAGAGGGCTATGCTTGGAGTTTCTCTGCGTGATAGACTCAGAAATGAGGATATCCGCAGTAAAACCAGAGTGATCGACATAGCCCAACGGATTAGTAAGCTGAAGTGGCAATGGGCCGGCCATATAGCTCGAAGAACCGATAACCGATGGGGAAGAAAGGTTCTCGAGTGGCAGCCTCGTACCGGTAGGCGTAGTGTAGGGCGACCCCCACTAGATGGAGTGACGACCTGGTAAGACATGCAGGAAGTCGATGGATGCAGGTGGCTCAGGACCGTGCTTTGTGGCATTACTTGGGGGAGGCCTATGTTCAGCAGTGGACTTGTGAAGGGCTGTAATGATGATGATGATACAGATTTTCGGTGTGTGATAAAGATTAGCACCGGATACAGATTTTTATACAGAGTTTTCTAACTCTATTGATTGGATTACCGTAATATTCAACTTAAAACAGAATGAAGCAAAATAAGTGACTAGATACCGCGTTACACACTTCACTGCATGATTCTATTTTTAATGGTTAATTTTATTTTTTCACAACGTAATTAGTTAGTATGGCAGAATTAAAAGTGTATTATAAAATATGTATATATAAAATATATATGACTGAAAATAATAAAGTAATTATATGTTCATTTGTTGTAAATGTTTGAGTTTTAATATGTCGTTTGCTTAAATTAATGTTTTCAATTTTGCTATATAAAAAATTTAGTGTATAGTGTATATTTTATACGTGGTAGAGCCAAGCTGCAGCTATACTATGGTTGCAGCACGAATGAGTCAGCTCGACCGGGGAAGAACCACGCTCTCACAGAATACCAGCGTAAAATACCAGCTTAATACTGCTGTGTTTCGTATGGTGAGTGTAGGAATCCGGACCATTATTTTTACTGGAAATGAGGCATTCCATCATAGTCCTCTGGCGTGACAACGTATCTGCGTTTGTATTCTTAAGCGAGGATAAATTTCTATGGGCCACAGTATCCGCTTACCATCGGTGGACTATGTGCTCCTTTGTCACCTTTATTCTATAAAAATATTCATTTAATAACGATAATCAAACCTTATCAGATTATCACGTTAGTAGTTATTCCTTGTTTTTCAAAAGAAGCAATGATGATGATGATGATCAATCATTCTATTTTGGGTTATTAGATTATACAGATTTTAAGTTTAAATAGCTTACAGATTTAATACAGATTTGTTTCTAATACAGATAAAAGGTTCAAGGCATCTGGCAACACTGCCGCGCGGTCACTTCGCTTCAGCCTTTGAACGGGGAGGTTGTGTCGCTTACGATCAGAATATACATTACGCAACAGGACGACGTAAAATTAAAATGGGAAATAACCGTAATAAAAATAAGAAGCGACTGGCTTGGCGTTAAGAAACAGGCATAAATATGATAAACCTAATGAAATAAGTGTCTAACGACCTTTCTACTTACAGTATTAGTGATTACAAACATGTCGGTACATACGAGGGCGGCACTGAAAATTTCGGGAATCAAGCAAGTGACAAAACATTACTATTTAAAAATGTATTTATTGCTTTTCGAAGTATTCTCCGCGAAATTTGACACATTTTTCCATACGATGGAACCAATCATTGAAGCAACCATTCCATTCGGAAGTTGGGGTCTCCAAAATGGCCGTTTTGTAGGCGTCCACAGCTTCTTCAGGTGATGAAAATCTCTGTTCACGCAATTTATTCTTTATTTTAGGGAAAGTATAGAAATCATTAGGGCTTAGGTCGGGGCTGTACGGCGGATGGTCTAATAATTCTATGTTTTCTTGCTCTAAAAACTCTTTTGTTCTGTGTGCGGTGTGAGAACTCGCATAGTCGTGATGGAGGATGATGCGGCGGTTGCAGTTCTCTTTACGGAGTTCAGAAACGATCTGTGGCAAACAAATGCTAGCATACCATTCTACATTAACCGTTCTTTGTCCCTCAAGAGGAATAGTCGTAACACGGCCGGTTTTGGAGATAAACGTGGCCACCATTTTTTTGCAACACTCCGTGAACGAACAATTTTTGTTGGCTTTAACTCATTTTTGACTACCCAAACTCATGACATGGTTTTTTGTTTCGGGTTCGTACGCGTATATCCAGGATTCGTCACCTGATACGATGTTGTCTACAGCATTTGAGGATCCTGCGTGGAATCTTTCGAGAGTTCTGACGCACCAACTAACGCGAGTCGCTTTTTTCTCCTTATAGAGGGAATGCGGTATCCATCGGGAAAACAACTTATTTACACCTAATTGTTCATGCAAGATTATTTATATTTGACTCATGCCAATGTCTAAAGTTGCCTGAATTTCGCGGTATGTCACATGTCGATCTTCCTCAATCAGCTTACGCACAGCATCAACGTTTTCTTGGGTGACTGCAGTTTTTGGACGACCTTGACGGGGATCATCACTGAGCTTGACACGTCCACGTTGAAATTCAGCAAACCAGCGATAAATTGTGGTTTTGGATGGGGCTTCATCACCAAATGCAGAAATCATCCGGTCAACACACTGTTTTGTGTTAAACCACTTTGAAAGTCATAATAAATCATCGCTCTTGAATTTTCTCGAGTCAATTCCAAATTCTCAACGACTAAACAACTTTGACAAAACCTTGTGACAAGACCGAGAATATTTTTTAAAATAAACAAATGGTATTCGATTTTTAAAACCAAGGAGTTTTCAATTAAAAAGATTTTAATATGATAGGAACAGTGGAAATATTCCATTCCCGATACTTTTAGTGCAGCCTGTGTAGCATACGACGCGCGGGCAAGTGGGGACGAAATTAGAATTTCAGCTGACTTACTCTATACCCTTAACCGATTTTAATCAAATATGCACACCGTGTGCAGTTCTGTCCAACTTGAGAGTTAGGATAGATTTTTGCCCATGAGTGACCCACAATTTTTTTTCGAAATTGAGGATTTTTAATAGGACATGACAAAGGGTCGTCGAAAAGGGCAGAACAACGTCTGCCTGGCAAGCTATATATTATGTAAATAGTTTATTTTACTTTTTTTAGTGTTAGGAGTGGTTTACGACAGCAGTCGAATGGTGGACTCGACTATTGACTATTGACCTTTTGAGTTCGTGGTCCACACCCTGCCATTAGGTTACTATCGCTTGCGAGTTCATTAGTGACCGAACGTTAAACATTCATCATCATCATCATCATCATCACAGCCCTTCACAAGTCCACTGCTGAACATAGGCCTCCCCCAAGTAATGCCACAAAGCACGGTCCTGAGCCACCTGCATCCATCGACTTCCTGCATATCTTACCAGGTCGTCACTCCATCTAGTGGGGGGTCGCCCTACACTACGCCTACCGGTACGAGATTGCCACTCGAGAACCTTTCTTACCCATCGGTTATCGGTTCTTCGAGCTATATGGCCGGCCCATTGCCACTTCAGCTTACTAATCCGTTGGGCTATGTCGGTCACTCTGGTTTTACTGCGGATATCCTCATTTCTGAGTCTATCACGCAGAGAAACTCCGAGCATAGCCCTCTCCATAGCTCGCTGAGCGACCTTGAGCGTCCTCATACGGCCAGCAGTGAAGGACCACGTCTCTGATCCGTAAGTCATCACTGGCAACACGCACTGGTTGTACACTTTAGTTTTCAGAGATTGAGGTATACCTGACGAGAAGATATGTCGTAATTTCCCGAACGCTGCCCAGCCGAGTTGAATCCGTCGATTGACCTCTCGGTCGAAGTTGGACTTACCTAGTCGGACTATTTGTCCCAGGTAAACGTACTCGTCAACAACTTCGAGCATAGTGCTCCCAACAACTACCGGCATAGGTGTGACATGGACATTAAACATAATCTTTGTTTTGTCCATGTTCATCTTAAGACCTATCCGTTGGGAGGCACTATTGAGGTCATTGAGCATAGCGCTTAAGTCCTCCAGCGATTCTGCCATAAGGACTATATCGTCGGCAAATCGAAGGTGAGTGATGTACTCGCCATTGATGTTAATACCGTATCCTTTCCAGTCCAGTAGCTTGAAAACGTCTTCCAAAGCAGCGGTGAAGAGTTTCGGGGATATAACGTCACCCTGTCTTACACCTCTCTGCAGTTGGATAGGTTTCGAGCTCTGGTTCTGTACTCGGATAGCCATCGTAGCCCTACTGTACAAACACTTCAGCACTGATTACAGTCAATCAAATATAAAAAAACATTTTCACAGCTGTCAGACTTATTGCACCAAGTATGTCAACCAAAAACTGGGAACGTACAATATTCGATTGTTAAAAAAATCGATATCGATTATTTAGAGTTCGTAATCATTTACAGTTTGGTTTGAATAATACCAGAATAAATTAGAAACGGATAATTTTAAACACAAGATTTGTTAGTTTCTTCGTATTTTTTGTTACTGCTTATTTCAAGAGGCAAAGTTATAAAAATTTAAGATTGAAACTAGAATAAAAATAAATTTATTCAATCGCTTTCAGTACAACTAGTTGAGAAGTCATTGCTTAGATTAATTATTATTTGATTTTCAATAATGCAGTCAAAATTAATGTCTCTTTGAAAATCACTCATAATATATCATCTACCTTTGCCCAGTCATCCTTTGTAAAATGGGCACATGCTCCAACGACTATAAAAGAAACAGTCCAAAAAGTTAAAGCCCAGTCACAAAATAAGAATACAAACACAAAATCACAAAACTACGCACAGTAAACTCCCGAAATGGCGGGAGATTGAAATTACGTAATGTTTTTTCAGCGCGGCGGATTTTGCAGCGTATATGAGTTTTTTTTTGTCTACACATATTTACGTTGACGAAGTAAAAAACTAAACTTGTTTTATTCATGATTCATGCAATTTAAAAGTTAATGATTAGATTATTTGAATATTTTTACCGATTATTTGAATATGTTTGCCGATTATTCGCATAACAACGAATTTTAATCACACATACACTACGGTAAGGTACGAGGGGTGATCCAAAAGTAATGATAATGAAAATAAAACACGGTAATGAAAGTTAAAATAATAATTTATTTTTCTACATAGTCTCCTAACAAATGAATACATTTAGTCCATCTTTTTTCTAAACCCAGGTTCCCTTTGAAAAAAATTCTTCGTCTTGACCCTCCCAAAACGCTTCAACAGCGCCCATTACTTCCCTATCGTCTTCGAATTTCTTGCCTCAGAGGCGTTCCTTGAGCCGAGGAAAGAGGTAGAAGTCACTAGGAGCTAGATCTGGCGAATAGGGAGGGTGTTCGAGCAGTTTGAATCCCGTTTCTTTAATGGCAGCCATCGCAACTGCGGCTTTGTGAGCCGGTGCGTTGTCTAGGTGAAACAGCACTCCAGCTCGCAGATTGCCGCATCTTTTTTCCTTAATGGCCTCCCGTAATCTTCTTATTTGGTCTGCGTAGTAAGAGCCCGTAATAGTGGCTCCCTTTTCCAAATATTCCACCATTACAATTATGCCTTGAGCGTCCCATAAAACAGATGCCATAACTTTTCCCGCCGAACTTGAAACTTTGAATTTCTTTGGCGTCGGTGAGGAGGCTCGCTTCCAAGTCATCGATTGTTGTTTCGTTTCAGGATCAAAATGGTGGATCCAGGTCTCGTCCATAGTCACAAAACGGAACAAAAAATTTTCTTGATCTGCTTGGAACTTTTCGAGATTGACCCTCGAAATGTCAACTCGATTTTTCTTTTGCTCGTCGGTTAACATTCTGGGTACCCAACGCGCAGAGACCTTTTTCATATGCAACTCGTTCGCAAGGATTCTTTGTACGCTGCCATATGAGATCCCTGTGACCTCAGCTACATGCCTGATGGTCACTCTTCGATCTGCAAACACAACATCTACGACTTTTTTCACGTTGTCTTCAGTGAGGGACGTGGATGGGCGTCCTTCGCGATGTTCATCTACAGTGGATGTTATGCCCAGTTTAAACTCCTTGGGTGCTACTGTAGAATATGGAGGAGCAGAGTCCCCCAATATTCTAAGTCACTGTGTATGTCTTTTGAAGACATTGTTTTCAAACAGAGGTACTTGATGACAGCTCTAATTTCGTTTTTCTCCATGTTGATGTTATCTCTTTGACAGTTCGTATTCAAATGAATGTATCTCCCGGAAATCGTGATCTATTTATATGATTTTTTAGGCTGACGTAGTGAGTATATAAGCAAGCAAAAATATTTTTTTTGGATTTTTATGCGGACCTGAAGTAACCGATTATCATTACTTTTGGATCATCCTACATAGCGACATATCTATTAAAACTAAGAAACATAATATATTAAAACGACGTCAAGTAAAAAAGTTGATACTGATTATTTATTTAATATTTTGCTTTGTTTGAAAGATTCGAAAATAAATTACTGATAAAAAACTAAACACATTGTAATAAAATATAGATAACTTCATAATACTTCGGATTCACGTAAAAGGATATTTTAAATCGTGTGAGTACGCTTGTGCAAAGTTATTGCGGAATGATTAATGTGAAACGTCAAAAGGTATTTCTTAGATTTGGTTTATAGTTATCAACACTACACTGAGTCCATCAACTCGACTGCCAACTTTAACCACTTTAGATTCCTAACTTTCTTTCAGCGTCTTATGATTATGATAGACCGATGGGGAAAATCATCCATAATCATTTTTTTTTTGCTTATTCTTCTACTTTTGCCCAGTCATCCTTTGTAAAATGCTTCACAACAAATATAAAAGAAACAGTTCAAAAAGTTAAAAGCCGAGTCACAAAATAAGAACACAAACACAAAACCACAAAAATACTCACAGTAAGCTCCCGAAATGGCGGGATTACGTAGTGGTATTTTCAGGGCGACCTTGTATGAGTTTTTTTGCCTTCACAAATTTAAGTTGACAAAGTAAAAAATAAACTTGTTTTATTCATGATTTATGTAATTTAAGGAAATTTAAAAGTAAAAATTAAATTAAACAAATAATACATTAAAAAAATAATGATTCGATTATTTGAATATTTTTACCGATTATTTGAATATGTTTGCCGATTATTCGCATAACAATGAATTTTAATCATCCATACACTACGGTAAGGTACATAGCGACACATCATTAGGCAAAAAATGTGTAAGGGGGGCCAAGTCGGTACAAAAACGATTTTCTATGTGGTACCGAGCCATGCTGCCAGTTATATTAGTAGTATAGTTGTAGCACGAAATGGGTCGGCTCGACCGGGGAAGGACCACGCTCTCACAGAATACAAGCGTGAAATAGTAGCTTAATGCTGCTGTATTTCGTATGGTGAGTGTAGAGACACCGGAGACCCTTTTTACCTGAAAATGAGGCATTCCATCTCAGTCCTCACGGGTGACAACGCATCTGCATTTTGATTTGTAATGGAAGATAGATGTAGATGTCTATCGGGCCGCAGCAACCACTTACCATCAGGTGGACTGTGTGCTCGTTTGTCAGCCTATTCTATAAAAAAAAACACGACTTATAGAAATGAAGGTAGGCCCGTGTCCAGCAGTGGGACGTATATAGGCTGTAACTTTACTTTACTTTACTTATACACCTAATGATTTACCTTAAAGCTGAATTTCAAGTTTCTTAATAAGGTGAAGGTCTGGCGTGGTGGGTAGCTGACTAGACACCACGAGCTTGCTTGGGTTTTGAAGGATTCGACAGGGTGGCGGCAGGAAAGTATTCACGAAGACAGATTTCAATACCTTCCTCGAGCTCGTTTAAGATTTGCAAGAAATATTGCGATTCACGGACGTGAGCACAATACCACGTCAGATTAGGTTTTGCTAGATTTGGTTTTTTATTTAAATAAAAATAAAAACAATGTTACGTAACACGTTGTCACAAACCCCTCCCGCGCCTGTAACGCATCGTAACGTTTTACAAGACCCCCTCAAATTGCGTTACATAATAATTGAACGCCCCCTAACCTAAAAGCCCTAAGGTACCTTAAGTGGCCTAGGTTTTTAACGAGTGACTCAATCAGAGAGATAAAAATAGACTTTTTTAGATTAATAATTAATCATAATTTGAACATTCTAGATCTTCAAGGCTAGTTTTTGAGGTTGGAAATGATGCAAAATGTTGAACGCCGGTGAGTCGACATTTACCATTCCGAATTTGGCTAACACATTGCAGTGATAGACAGGTTCAAAAAAATAAATGAAATAATAAAGCCGGTGTTATCTCTATATATAAAAATCAATTGCTATCCGTTTAGTAGAGTTAACACAAAAACGGCTCGACCGATTTTGATGAAATTTTTGTACGTGTTTGAATGGGTACCTTATATAATGTAGATTCAATTTGACTCAAAATAATAATAACAAACTACTCTCTTTATAATATTTTTTAAAGTTTGTTCAAGCGAACACACTTATTAGTGGATGATGTGCCTATAGCTACAAAAACTAAAAAAAATGCTAAAGAGTTTTTTCTCAAACGAAAAACAATGCATAATAATCATGCGTAAAATATCATATACTTATTTATAATAATTTGGCATTTACTCTTTGTTCTTTCATCGTTACAGCCTATTTGGATATTTGCCATAGTTGCCACGTTTGGCAAGCGGGTTGTCAACTACAGTTTTGAAGTGAAAACTTCTTTAGCATCGTTGTGATTTGAAAATCAATGAAACGAAAAAGAGACAAATGTATAAGTCTATAGGATAGGCCTACGAGAGAATGAGATAGAATCATATTATCACGATTTCATATCTTACCGATTTATATTAAATTAGTCGTTATTAGGCCATCTAGTGCCTATTTTGCGAACCACCTTGAGATGACCTTGAGAGTCAATCAATTTTTGTTCTATAAAATTATTTTTACCTATAAAGTAGACGTCGCTGTTTTACAAATTATTTTAGTCGTAAAAAATAGGTATATTAAAATAGGTATATTTTTCATTTAATACACTAAAATTTAGGCTCTACATGTCTTGAATAAAGATTGTTACATGCATTTGCTATAAAATTAAAATTTTATCTTATATTTTATGCCGCACTTGTGGTTGAAAATTATCAAATTAAATAAATAATTTGCTGTGAAATGTTATTGTTTTATATTTCATTTCATTTGAAGGTTTCATTCTAGCGCGTGTGAACTGCATACGTGGTTTTTTTTTATATATTTTTAGTAGGTACCTACTCATTATTAAGAAGACGCTGCTGCTTATCTCTTGCTTTGTTGCCCTCTGTCGCCGTTTACGGATGGATATTCTTACAACGCCACTAAACGGTTTTTTGTCATATTCACCGTTACTTACGTGACCATCTAGCTTTTACTGTATGGTAATCGACAAATGTAGTTAATGGGTCAGCAGTTTAAGCAACAATTACGCTGATCTCGGTAATAGCCATGGCTGAGAAAAAGCGTTGCAGAGGAAAGAAGCTAATGGATGAACGGAATTTTGCGAGAAGCGTGAGACCGCCGCGCTGCGGTCGTTGTCGCACCGAATTATAAGTCATTTGTTGCGAATCATACGACTGTTTTTAATAAGAAACAATCTATACATATAAATAAAATTGAAGTGTCTATCTGCAATACCCAAAATAACTGGCTTCCATTAAGTTCAAGAGTGTATAAAAAGGTTTATTATGATATAAATGAATACATGGTTGATAATAACCCCTGTGAATGAGGTGGTCGCTTCCAAGCCCTTTCTAAAACAAATTTAAATATTTTGTGACCCTTGACATTATAAAATTTATTTAAAAAAAAGTCCCGCTGGGTTTCTTGCTGGTTATTCCCAGGGTAGAGGTTTTTTTCGTACCAGTGGTAACGTAAAATATTGACTTTCAATAAGAATTACTAGTAATATATATTGGATAAAAATTATTCTATTCTATTCTTTGCATGCTATTAAAAACTATTTATCCGGGTTATCTTCGGAATGGATAAACTAAATGTGATGAAACATTGCGAATAAATAGAGAATAACAGGATGGATTTGGGCTTTTTTATACAAAAAAGGTTGAATTTTTTTTTTTTGTAAAATTAAATTTCCTTAAATAAATGGCATTTGATTATGTTAAATACAAATATCGCCACATTCATAGACTCTACCCAGGCGAATCCGCGGCAAGTCGCTATTCATTACGAAATTTAATATCTACAAATTTATCTAGCCACCGAAGCGAGAAACAGTTTCAATTATTACACCTTATTACTGTGAACGATGTCATGTTTTTATTACAACATCATTATTAGCTATCGGAAACTGTTCATATCTCAGTAGAATACATTAGTAAAGTCGATGTCGCACGTAGGCGATACTTTCACAATTTTACCATCAGACGAAGACATTCTTAGACCACCTGAATTACTAAAAATCTTAAATTTAATATACTATGAATTTAGAGGCAAATAATATAATTCTTTAGCTTTCCTGGATGTGAGAGTCATTCGAAATCACTACACCATAAGTTACACTGTGATTTGAAAAAAAGACCCATACTAACCGATATTGACCCTTCCGATCCCTTAACGTCCCGTGGGTGTCCTAAGAGGCGATAGAGGGAAACAAACCAAAGTATATATAGCAGCATCTTCCTGGTAACAAACGAGAAAAATAAAATACCGCGAGCTTACATCAGAACATTCTACGAGCCGCCGAAGAAATAATACAGTTTTTACTTCCAACAGAAACACCTCAGCCCTCCCGTGACCATAAAAGTAAAAAAGTAAAGTTACAGCCTATATACGTCCCACTGCTGGGCTCAGGCCTCCCCTTATTTCTGAGAGGGTTTAGGGCAAGGAAGTGTCCGCCGCGCTGCCCAAATGCGTGTTGACGAACTTCACATGTCTTCGAAATATTTTTTTTCTTATTCCTCAGACATGCAGGTTTCCTCACGATGGTTTCCTTCACCGCCGAGCATGTGGTAAATCAGCACTTAAAATTGCAATTAACAATTTCATTGGTGCCGGCGGGGATCGAACCCGGGTTACTCGCCTTCTGTTATATTTACAGCGAGCGTTAACCACTGAGTTACCACGGCCCGTGACCATGGGTGCTGCCAATCACTCGAAACGTAGAAAATTGAAAAAAATAAGTAATTTAAACACGATAAAATCCGTAAAAGTAGTCTAATTCGATATTTTAATACGCCACCCGGCAAAAACGTATTCCCCCATTAACAATTGTTAAAAAAAATAGAATATATTCACTAATCTTATATTTCATCAATCGTCTTTCGATCCCGATTCGAACTAGGAACCTATCGCTCCACCAATTTTTTACAGTTTAATTTTCTACAGTACCTAATATGAAATTTAGTAAATTTCAGAATAAGTCCTGTAGTACCGTATGCATAAAGTTACATAAAGTACCGTTTTCATATCTCCAACGCTAAAACCGTTCCCCCTATATTCTAATGCGTTACTTAAGTGCGAAAAGATTGGCGATTTTACGCATTAATTTTCAAATAACGGAAAACGACAATCAATACTTGTCTTCGTAGTTACGGACGTAATATTACGCTGAAATTGTGTAATGCACCGTTAGAGTGCACATGATCAAGCTATATGTATACTCTAAGGATGCTCCATAGGTCCTATTACTTTGTTTGTCACTAACACTTTTGGCTCTTTGAGTATTCAATTTTGGCTACACACACGTATTGGCGCTGATTGGCATTTATGTGCATGTACTTCGACAAACAAAACTGTAGGACTTAGGGTACGGCACACATTTTTAGTTAACTTACCAACCTTTGTCGTAGTGTGATCAAACCACCTCGTTTGGTCATCTAGGTGTATCGTTTCTCCATCGCGTGACGCCGACCATGTAGTTATTCCTTAACGCAACCAGTGAACGGTAGTTACAACAGTAGCAGTAAGTTTTGTAATCTATTTTCGATCAGATTTAAATTTTATATTAGATCATACTTCCTTGTGTTTAATGAGAGAAACATTATCAGTGGTATTGCTGTTAGAGTTAAAAACGGCAGTGTTTAACAAGCGAAATCAGTAACAATTAAAAATAAAAAGTGGGTCAACAACAAGACGATTGTAATCTGAACCTAAAACGTCAACGTCCGATACACTTTTACCGATTTAGATTTCATCAATTCTGAAGTACAAAATAACTTCCTGAACAGAGAAACACTTGACATTTTGATAGAATTAGATTATAATGATAAATGCTTTAGAATGAATTAAGGTCATAGGGTTGAAGAACACCAACGTGGAATTAAATACAATATACGTAAATTGTAGGAATATGAAAATTATTAGAGATAGGCCGAATATTCGTTTCATACTCGGTATTTGGTATATTCGGCAGCTTTACCGAATATTCGTATTCGGCCGAATATTCGGCTAAACCACCGAACATTCGTTAAATTGTCCACCGTATTGAAGTGTATCAATTAATTAATGCCATGTCTTTCATAATTTGAATGCTGACCATATACATTATTTATGAATTAAATCTACTTGTATAGCGTTATTTTTTGAGACACTGTAGATTTATTTCCAATTATAGCAAATAAAATAAAATAAAAGCTTGATAAAATTTTTTTGGAATCAAACAAAGAAACATTCATTACATTACATTTCACTTTACTTTGGTCGTCAGTATCTTTAGAGATAAGTCCAAATAGCAGATTTACTTTCACTAATTTTTATCACATAATTATCAATTTTCACTAAGAATAACACAACGAAATAGTTTATTTCTCAAAAAAAATTTCAAAACATAAGAATGTGTCGGCGATTGGCTCAGTACTAGATGATGGAATAACATGTCAGGTGTGGCGGGGAAGCGAGGTGCAGGGTCCGGTGCTATTGCCGCGCGCTTGACGGTAAAAAAAATTGACATAAATTGGTTACATACCGAGGTGATCCTGCCGAATAATCTTCGGTCGAATATTCGGTTCTGTAAAAGTTTTACCGAACTTTCGGCCGAATATTCGTATTCGGTGAAATCCATATTCGGTCCATCTCTAAAAATTATATATTATCTTGGCACTTACTCCCCTCGCCTCAAGGGAGAAAACGGGATTTTGTACAAACGATGTTTTAACTTTGGTGGTGGGTATCGTATAGCAAAATATAACCTACCTTATATATATATATATATATATATATATATATATATATATATAAGGTAGGTTATATTTTTGACGGCTGGTGGTGAATGAGTTGTAGCGCTAAGGGCCACGGGTTCGAATCCTGCATGGCACAAGTTTGTTGCGGGTCTGGATGTTAGTCCTTGTGAAATTTATATATGTAAACTGCCCCACACTATAGGAGAAAATATTAGTACCGCTACGGTAACATTTTTGAAAACAAATAATGAAAAGACGTCGGCTTCTAACCGATACTGAAACGAAATCAATCAAGTCAAATTTTTAATACAATCGCAATGCAGATACATCATGTCTTATTTCAAAAAGAGCGACAGGCAAATGAGCTACCTGACTGTAAGTGAATGCTGTAGTGGTATCGATGCTTGATTACTAATCAAAATGTAGATACTTTGTCACTGCTGAGGAATTAGATAAAGTCATTGACAGAAAATAAGACTCACAAATTCTGGCTACTCACTATTGAAAACACAGAAACTATATATTGCAGTTTTACATTAGTAGTCGCGCAGCGGTACTATCTCGAGCGAGCGAGATAAATCATATCCTGACACTGAAACCACCAAATTATCCTTTTAAAAAGAAGTAAAAGCCAACTTCAAAAAACTATAAATAGTAAAAAAGTTGTTAAGATATTGTGTATAGAAGAATTAAAGCCCCGAATCCAGCAGGTTTTATGTGGAAATTATATCATCATCATCATCATTACAGCCCTTCACAAGTCCACTGCTAAAAATAGGCTCCCCCAAGGAATGCCACAAAGCACGAATGAAAGCCATATAGCTCGAAGAAGCGTTAACCGATGGGGGAAAAAAGGTTCTCGAGTGGCAGCCTCGTACCGGCAGGCGAAGTGTAGGGCGGCCCCCCACTAGATGGAGTGACGACCTAGTAAGACATGCAGGAAGTCGATGGATGCAGGAAATTATATATTTTAACATAATTTTTTTTAGTGTGTTATTAATTAAATGTTTAATTTTGACTCCTTATAGTGGTCTAAGGGATATCACAAGTTCGTTTCGCAAGTTCGCTTCGTTTCATTCGTACTGCAACAATAATTGAGCTACAGTGTGACTATCGATTGTAGGTCGAAGGGTTCTATCAGACAGGAAGCGGTCACGCGTTCGAGCGTTCAGTTGCTCACGAATCACGACATCTATATTCTGGTTGACCGACGCGGTCAGAATGCCTGCCGTCTGGGTATGTCTATATAACGTAATACAACACAATGAACGCAGAACGCGAATGCGAAACGCTTGAGAGCCTGAACGCCTTCTGTCTGATAGATCCCTTAGGTGGCTATAATGTGTAACCCCCCATTCATCCTCACATTACAGCCTCTAAAAGTCCACCGTCCTACGTCCATGTAGGCATCCCTCGAATACTGGCTCATAGGGGGGCATTCATATTTACCATAGTTGTAACGCTTGGCGACCGCAGTTTTTTTATAATTTTGAGTTATCAGGAAGACGCTGCTGCCGATCTCCTGGCTTCTTCCACTTTGTAGCCGCCACCAGCGAGACGATATGGGTTGGCGGATATCCTTACACCACCACTACACGGTGTGTTAAGCACAACCTTACATATTAGAAAAATATGGACGTTTTAAATAATTAGCGTATTTGACAATCACAAGCTTGCTAACCCCTTCAACATGGTTCAACAATCTTACGTGGGCACGTAATATGTTTTACCACCGACACGTTTAAAAGAGAAATTATTTGAGTATCAAGTTTAATACCTAAATGTAAAGCGGTAACGGGTGTCATTTGATATTCGTATTTAAAATTGATGCACAGAGTTTGCTTCAATTTTTGAATTAGAGACGAGAAGGCAGTCCCTTGCTGAATCTTACAGTTTTTTATATATTTTAATTTCTACTACAAAATATTTTCACTTAAACAATTGCTTCCAAGTTTAATATACATAAATTAAACATGGACAAATAACCAAACAACATTTCTGACATAAAAGTAGTAAACAATCCAACATTTCACTTGATGGTAAATTGCTACTGCTGGGCTAACATGGGCAAGAGACTATAAGATAGAGAGACAATTTAATCTCTTGTCAGTGGATATGATCGGGTGATAACATTTTTGTCTCCTGCCCGTGCTAGACCGGCTGGAGTCAATGGACACCTACAATCAATTTAATAAAGAAGGCTTCAAATCCGTTGTCGCCATTGAAAACTAAAACTTTCGACAAACCCCACATGTCAAAATTTGTGAAAAATCTTATGGTCCAGCCATAAGTATTTTACACAAATGTTAGAGTTGTGGAGTTTGAGTTAAGAATGTCTCTGAATACCGATCTAAGATGTAATGTCAATACATAAACGGAAGCATTAATATTTAGTGGCATAAATAGTTAAGGACATAGCACCAAGATGGACGCCTAATCAAAAAAGAAGCCCTACTAGAAGGTAGCGACGACTCCGCCTGGTTTACTTAGAAAATTATCTAAACTGTGGCCTTGTGCCGGCGGTGGGGTCTAAAACGTAACATCAAAGCACATCCTCGACTGAAAATTGTTACCAGGTTGCCCTAGTCGATGGCACGAACTAAATGGTGGCGGGGTAAAAATGCGTGCTATCTCAACCGACATTACGTGCGAAAGGGATAGACGCTGTGATGAGCAGTAAGAAGCAAGTGCGCACACACATACGCACTCCTGAGTGACGCAAAGCGACGGCGTCATCGCGTATAATTATAATTATACCTACCTACCTACGCGGTACATGTTTGAATGACAACATAAACTCAAAACTCAAAAGGCAATTCCGAGCTCCGTGACGCAGTGGCTTAGCAATGAGTGGCTGCGCTTGGGGCTGCGGGTTCTTATCCCGCACGGAACAAATATTTGTATGGTCTACAAATAGTTGTTCCGGGTCTGGATGTTTGTCCTTGTGTAATTTATGTTTGTAAACTGCCTCAACGATACAGGAGAAAATCCTATTGTGGGGGTAACGTATTTTAAAAAGAGAAAAGAGAGAGGAAACGAATTGGTGTCATTAGAATTTAGGATCTGCTGTGTGAAACCTAATTATTATGAACCCAATTTGGTTGTTATTATGAAAGTTCTTATGTGAATTTAAATGGGTGTTATTATATACTAATAATTTCATTGATTTGTTTTTACCTAATTTTTAACCGACTTCGAAAAAAGGAGGCGGTTCTCAATTCGTTGGTTTTATGTATGTTCTAAATAATATACTTTCCAGATGATCCCACGGTAATCGATAATGGTCAAGTCAGGATCTGATGAAGGGATCTTGGAGAAATCGACGGAACTCTTCAATAAATGACAGCAAATCAACCGCGATTGCTGCTATCGCGTATCTATGCATTCTTTACGCAACCACACAGTATAATATCACGCCTGTACCCACTAAAGGGACATAACTCTCAACTAAAAATGGTAGCATAAAAAACTTTTTTTTTTTGACAAAAATATAACCGACTTCTAATACAAACATAATTATTTTACACTTTTTTCTGTTTTCTTTATGTTTTCGTATTTTATTGTAGGTTATACAAATATTACTGTAGGTACTATTTATTTTAAATAGGTATTTATTACCATAGCTAGTTAGCTATAATAGCCCACAGGCAACTCCCCGAAATATATGCAAGCCAGTGTCAGGATAACTGCTTTTTCAACTGCGCGATTTTGATGTGAGTGGGGCTTTTATGTAGATTAATTAAATAAATAAAAAATGTTAGTTTGTAAATTGTTTATTGATTGTTTGTGTTCAATAGCAGTTTGCAATATTCTCCTAGTACTTAGAAAGTTATCAACAATAGGCATTGTGTCACTGCAGGGACAATTACATACGTCTATCAAAATAGTAACATACCTAAACGGAATAGGTACTAACAGCACAGACTTCCTTACAGAAGTCCAAAGAACACGTCTAGACAAGGTAAGTAATTAGAAGAAAAATACAATTTAGAAATCGATTGTAAATCAAATTCACAGTACAGACACAATTAGCGAAATATAAATAAAAATTTGATTTATTTTATGATAGATAACGCTAGTTGAAAACTAAACACTATGGGAATGACATCACTGAACGAGTCAGGTGGTCAGTCTACTCCAAACAAATAAAAGGCGCGATTGTAGAAAGAGATTCGTTACGAAACATTTGTAGGCTAGGGGGCTTGGCCTGTTTATGCTATTCATAACGATGGCTATAAAATATGTACAACTTAGAAACTAAATCCTATTCTCCTATATGTACTTCTATATTCATAACCCAATATCTGAAGTAGGTTTATGCGCTCCTTAGTTTTTATATAGGTAGTTCGTATTATTCTGTAATAAATTAAATCCATTGATATTATAAGAAATTAATTATAATATCATTGATTAAATCTAATTCAAAATATACTATAATACCACTGCAAAGCTACTACTATTTTATTTAGTAGTAGCTTATATAGTAGTATAGTAAATTATATATAAAAAAATATGAGTACCTATGTCTGAGGTAAGGTTAAATATTATAAACAAATATTTGCCAAGTGCGAATCGGACTTCCAAGCTACTAGATATTACTATCTATCAAAAAAAGCCAAAAATACACGTTTCTTTTTCTAGTAGGAAACCCTTTTAAATTAAAATTTATTTTTACTCTTTGTTGTTATAGCGGCAACAGAAATACCGCATAATAAAATAATAATATCTGTGAAAACTACAACCATCTACCTATTACGGATCATGAGATGCAGCCCGCTGATAGACAGACACACGGACAGCGGAGGCTTCGTAATAGGGCCCTGCTGGTTACCCTTGGGGTACGGAATCTCTGTATGGTTCTTTCTTCAAAGGACCATATTAGCCACCTGCCTGGTTCTCGTTTGACATGACCAATGTACTGGACTGACCTCTCAGAGTTGTTTCGGCAGATCGGGTGTTTGTTCTCAGTTTCATGTTTTTGTCGTGTTAAAGTGTTTTAAAAATATTATTGTTCTTAGATTAGGTACTTACATAAATTACATTAGGTATATTAGGATATGAGACTCCTATACGTAAGCACGATTATCGAAAATCTAAAAATTACCTACCTATTCTAATTAAATTTATAGATAATTTTAAGATTTTCGACAATCGATCAATGAGATGTTTTCGTTAGTTGGCAAATTAAAGTAGTTAAGTACCTAATGTACCTACCTGTTTTCAATCTGATCGGGGAAACAATTTGTAGCGAAAGGCAAGATGATTTACAACGAAACGGAGCGCGCGAAATTTTATAAACAGACCTTTGGGAGTCTGGATGTCATGAAAAATCTATTGAATGTGTCTGTTCAAAATAAAATTATTTGCATTTTTGAACAACTAATCTATCCCTGTATGGTTATTCTTATGGTATTTATTTCCGCCCAAAGATGTGTTAAAAATAGTGTTGAAATTCGGAATTTTCGACGCTTATAACTTTTAAACATAATCTTTTTTTTTACTATTTTGTTTCCATACAGGGCTGGATAATGATAAGACAAATTGAAATCATTTTTTATTTTGTACGTACACCATCAAACAGTAGAGTTATCACCAGACTACGTTTGTATGGAAGAACGAGCGACTAGTGTACCCTTAAAAGCGCTCTATCACGACAGCGTGCATTTTAAGATCGCCAGCGATTACGTTCGCTCTTATATGTATATCTGTGTATTTCAATTATGTCTAAAATTTACAAAATTTGAGAAAAAATGTTTTAAAAATACGTGTGACACTCTGGGATTGCCGCGGTAAAGCATAGCATATTGCATAGCATTTTTATCAACTTATGCAATTGTGATTATTTATTTATTTTATTTATGCAGTTTTTTTCTTTGATATTAATTCAAGTCTTTTCTTTGATATTAATTCAAGTTACACTTTTTGAGCGTGGTGACCGATAAGAAAACAATTTTTTTTCTTTTATTGAATAAATGAGAAGTTAATATTGTTTAAAATATTTTTACTATCTTACAATAGATGTAGGTTATTCAGGAATTTGTACAATTGAGACTATAGGTTCATGGTAATTAACGAGTTCTTCCGACAAACGATAATTTTCTGTAAAGTCTGTGTTTATTAAATACTCTAAATTCACGAAAGTTGCTAGCATGACTATGCTTCTTGCAATAAACTATATTATTGTTTGAAATATTTTTATTATCTTACAATACATGCAACTAGTCTACACGCATACGTTTAGTAGCACGAACACAAACACCGTGCCGAAGTCTGCCGAACATAACGATGTTAGACGGTGTAAGATTTTCGGGTCTTAGGTTTTTTTCGTTACGGAATTTCTTGATTCGGTCGCCGCGCTTAAAGCCCGCGATAAAAGCTATGCAATAGCTTAAAAAATATTTAGACGTCAGGAAGTAGGTGAACACTGAATTACAAAACTCCATTCCATTCGTACATACGTAATACCACAGCATACATAATTGCACGACAATCTCATTTTTTGTCGAACCATCGGGGCTCGACCAGGTTCACTTTCTGTGGGGCCGCTAATGGAAGAAAGAGTTCAACATAAAGAGTCCTTCTTTTTTCTCCATGAAGTCAGCCAGCTGCTGGTCTCGGGTTCCGTTGCCCTATCACAAATTTGCCTACCTTCAGCTCACCGTTTTTTCTTGTGCCTAATTTTGCGTTGAAGTCTCCCATTAACACCATATAGTGCAATTTGGAGGAATGCATTACTCTAAAAATATCCTCATACATTTCCTCCACCTCCTCATCGGGATGTGCCGAGGTTTGTGCTTAAACCTGTATGACCTTCAGCGAATACCGTTTGGTGATTCTGAGTATAAGGGTACGCAACCCTCGTCGACACACTCCCAATCATTGCAACGTTGTTAACGAGAGACTTGTGAACGATAAATCCAACACCTCCTTCGGACAGATGGTCGCCCTCCGGTGATAGAACAAGTTGCCGAACTCGACAATAACCGTGTCCCCCCCTCTCTTTGGACCTCGGATAATTCTATAATACTCCAGCGCAACTTGTTTATCTCTTCTTTCAGCTCCATGATCTTGTCAGTCCTCAGGGTGCGCTGTATGTTGCCAGGTCGAGTCGTCTTAGGTAGCAACCGAACCTCTACCGGAGATTCTTAGCAACCCCTGCCCCGACGTTACCATACTCGCCACCATAGCCAGGAATAGCGGGGCCGCTGGGGACTGGGGGCCGTTTATTTGTGTCGTTGCTCATGGGGTGGGGGGGGGGGGGGGTATATTGCCATAGTTGACACGCTTGGCAAGCGGTTGACAACCGCAGTTTTTTTTAATGGTTAACTAAGAGGAACCTACATGGGAGTCCGAGGTGAAGGGTCGGGCCAAGGTGTACACTCCGAGGGGACTTGGAGAGCCCACTTCGGATGAGTGTTGGAGGGTTGCGGCGGGTAGGGTGTCCTCTGCCCCTACCGTTGCAGCGCCAAGGTGGAGTCATGGGGGTTAAAGGAATGAGGTGCCACTCTCCCTATCCTCCGCGGCCGAATATTGGTGGGCATCATAGCCATAAACCAGACCACCGTTGAGGTCAGGAAGGCTTGTGTTTCCAAGTGCTTCTATTTCCAAATTTAGAATTGTACTGAGAAAGACAACAGAGAGTAGTCCTCTCCCGAGAAGAAGCCGCCATGAGACGGACGGCGCTGGTGGTATCACGGATGTTTTTTTTTTATAAATGTCAAGTGACTACCAACGCCCATGATCAACCGCAACACCAGGGGAATTGCAGGTGCGTTGCCGGCCCTTTAGAAAGGAGTAAGCTTTTTTCTTGAAGGTCGTATCGGTACGGAAAAAATCGCCGGTGGTAAACTATTCCACAGAAAGGTCGTACGCGGAAGAAAACTCCTTTTGAAACGTACAGTGGTGGACCGCCAAGCATCCAGATGGTGTGAATGGTATCGGGACGTTTGCCGCGCAGTGCGTTCACGAAATTTGGAGGCTGGGATTAATCAGAACAGTTCCTCAGAGCACTCCCCATGGTATATGCGAAAGAAAATGCAAAGAGATGCAACATCTCTTCGCAGCGCCAGTGAATCGAGCCGATCGGAAAGCACTCGATCGTCGACGATTCGAGCCGCTCTGCGCTGGATGCGGTCAAGTGGAAGGAGCTGGTACTGGGGAGCCCCTGCCCAGAGATGGAAACAGTATTCCATGTGCGGCCGAACCTGCGCCTTGTAAGGTTGCAGGCAGTGTGCCGGCATGAAATACTGTCCCGCTCTGCTGAGCACGCCAAGCTTTTTAGAGGCCAATTTGGCCTTCTCTTCCAAGTGACCACGAAACTGCACGTCACTCGATATGTCGACGCCGAGGATTCCGGTAACGGCTGAGGCAACAAGGGGGGTGCCTTGAAACTGAGGAGATACGACAAAGGGGTTCTTTTTAGCGGTTAACGCGCAAACTTGTGTCTTCTGGGGGTTAAACTGGATTAGATTTAGTCGCCCCCAATCCGAGACTCTGTTCAGCAAAGACTCGACTTCAGACACAAGTTTGTCCCGGTACTCGGAGACGTTTTCCCGAGAAATACTGGCACGGCCGGTGTAAAGAGCATCACTAGTGCTGTCATCTGCATAGCAATGAATGTTACGGGTTTGCAACATATCATTGATATGCAGAAGAAACAGCGTTGGCGATAGCACGCAGCCTTGTAGAACACCAGCATTAATAGGCTTGTAATCGGAGCTTGCACCGTCTACAACGACCTTGATGCTCCGATCTGCAAGAAAACTGGTGATCCGATCGCACAATTTCTCGGGAAGCCCATAGGAAGGGAGCTTCGAAAGAAGCGCTTTGTGCCAAACCCGATCGAAGGCCTTCGCAATGTCCAAAGTCCAAACTAACGGCTAATGCCTCCCCCTTGGACTCTACTGCCTCCCATCTGTGAGTTAGGTAGACCAGAAGATCACCAGCTGACCGACCACGGCGAAAACCGTATTGGCGATCACTAATCAGCTGGTGATCCTCAAGGTACAAAAGTTAACAATAATAATAACCATATAAATAACAGTTAACAATGGTTAACAGTTAACAATAACAATAAAATGTGTGTGAAAGCGTTCCCGTGGCCCTGCCAATACGCGACGATGGTGGTACACTATGGGGTTTTATTCAGTGTGAGTCCGACATAAATCTCTCTTGCCCCCGCAAGGCGGGAATGCGTAGGCCTTTCTTGCGTAAAAAAGGCGTTGACAACCTTCACCTCACTCGTGTATTTTAAGTGTTTATATCATGTGAACTTCCGAGTCAGAAAAGTATTTTTGTTGATGTTTCTGGAGGTTGGACATTAACAATACTTTTTACATTTAAACCCATAAAATATATTTACATAACACATTAATATTATGAGAAGTTTATAATGTTATTATTTTATGGTACGTTACTCATACGTTCAAAAACAGGACATGTCATACGAGTACGTACTCGTACCTTGGGTGCCACATTTTTGATGTTACATTTTCACATAATATTTTCACCGGGCTAAGGGTAAGGAACTCCGCCGCGTTGTCCCAATTCTCCTAATTGTGGCAGTCCAGTTATAACCTTTCACATGCCTTCACAAATATACATTTTTAATACCTAATATTATGTGCAATGTATGTTCGGGTCATGGACGTATGTTTAATAATAATTAAAATTTTATATAAAAACTGTTTAATAATGAAGTCAAAACATAAGATTAAAATATGTTAAAAAATGTTAAATGTTATGTTAATGTTATGTTTATGAGCTCACGTCCGTCACAGTTACGGATATTTCGAGAACTAACTTAATTTTTATAATTGTCGAACTATAGCGATTGTTTCACGTAAAATGTTAACGCCAGCAGATATGTACGGTTGGACCGTACAATCTATCCAAATAAATAAAATTGAAGTGTCTTTTTGTAATTTCAAAATTACTACTATTTACTAAATGCATATAAAAGTCTATACGGTACTTATAACAAAAAAACTAGTTTTAATTTTTTGTATTTCTGTCTGTTTGTCCCGGCTAATCTAAACGGCTGAACTGATTTTAACGGGACTTTCACCGGCAGATAGCTGATGTTATAAGAAGTAACTTAGCTAATTTTATTTTAGAAAAAGAATAGGGGTTCCGCGCAAAAAAATTCAAACCCATGAATGTATAAACACTCAGGCCTGTCACCCAGAGGGGTAGGCAGAGACCACGGACTTCCATTTGACACGATCCTGACATACCTCTTTCGCCTCCTTTACATCCATATATCTACGCATACATGGTCGTCGGTTAAGGGTACTTTTAACGTGGCCCATTTTCTAAATATCGCCAATTTGGTCGATAAAGTTTTTTCTAGGGCGTCCCTTCCCGACTCTGCCGTTCACATCTGCCATATAAATTTGCTTTGTCACTCTTTCCTCATTCATTCTTTCTACATGACCAAACCACCGAAGCATTCCTTTCTTAATCCTGGTCACAACATCATCTTGCATACCACATTTATCTCTTATCACGCAATTTCTCACCCTGTCATTCAGATTCAACCCGAGCATACTCCTTAAAAACCGCATTTCTACAGCATTTATTCTACTTTCGTGCTTCTTCTGCCACACCCAGCTTTCACTACCATACATTAAAGTAGGGACTAACACAGCATTATGAATTACCATACGTGCCTTTTTTGATACATTCTGGTTCTTCACAATAGAGTGTAGTGCCCCATTCACTCTATTCCCTGCATTTACTCGTCGTTCTATATCCTTATCATATCTACCATCCCTGCAAAATACACATCCCTAATACACAAACTCATCCACTTGCTCAATTAACTCTCCTTCTATTCTTATTTCATATACCGTTTTGCTTTCCTCTCTTTCAAAAACCATCACTTTCGTCTTACTTGCGTTCACTTTCATTCCCCTTACTTTTAATACCCAGTTCATTAATGTAACCATCATTTGCAACTCAGCCGCCGATGACGCAAATATGACTTGATCATCGGCATACAAAAGGCATTTGACGGTTAACTCGCCCATTCTTAACCCACATTCTTCATCTTTCAAAGTTTGCAAACACCTGTCCATAAATAGGTTGAACAGCCACGGGGAAGCCACACAGCCCTGTCTGACACCCTATCGGATGCCAAACCACTCCGAGTAGACCCAACCTGAATAAGCACTAGAATCCCTATAAAGAGACCTCAATGCCTGTATCAAACCAGCGCTCAACCCATATGAGTTCAGTGTTTGCCATAACACATTCCTGTCCACTCTGTCATAAGCCTTTTCCAAGTCCATGAACGCACAAAAAACTTTCTGGTTTTTATCCAAAAACTTCTCCGCAATCATGCGCATGGAAAAGACTTGATCTGTACACCCCATTCCCTTTCTAAAACCCGCTTGCACATCCCAAATTTTTCCATCAGTTTCTTTCATAACTCTTTCAATTAACACCTTAGCATACAGTTTACCCCCAATATTAAGCAATTAACAATACTAAGCAAGCTGATACCACGGTAGTTTTTGCAGTCCTGCTGTGACCCTTTTCCTTTATATATTGGTACTATAACTGCTTTACACCAGTCATCCGGTACCCGTTTTAATTCCCAACACAAATTAAACAAGGTGTACAGCAGGCCTGCCACCAAGCCCTCTCCAGCCCTTAGCATCTCGAGTGATACTCTATCATATCCAGCTGCCTTACCTGCTTTCATGCTTTTCATTGCTTTCATTATTTCATCTACACTTATCTCCATACCCCTTTCCACTTCTTTCGGAATTTCTTGTTCATTTAATTCAGACGACTCTTCACTCATAAACACGCCTTCAAAGTATTCCTTCCATCTGTTTAAATTTGAAACTTCATCATTCAGAATACATCCATTCTCATCTCTTATAGCATTAATTATAGGCTGTTTTGTATTTCCCCTGGCAGTTCTTACGAGTTTCCAGAACATTTTTATATTAGCCTGGAAGTTATCAGATATCCTTCTATCATTCTTATCCGTTCTTTCTTTCTTTTTCCTTTCAACTACTTCTTTTACTCTCTTATTTAGACGTCTAAATTCTGCCTTTTTTCTTTCAATCTCATCATTCATACCACCAGAATTACCAGCTTTAGTTGCTAGTAAATCTAAACATGCTTTCTTCTTTGATTCAACTTCCACCCGCACCTCATCATCCCACCACAACGTATTCCTTTTCCTTTCATTTGTTCTCTTACTTACACCACATACTTCGGTGGCTGCATCCACCAAACCTTTCTTAATATTATCCCACACAGTATTCAAGTCTAAATCATTCATACACAACTCATTCAAACACCAAATATTTTCTCTCAGTCTACATTTATACTTCTCTTTCATATCTTCATCTTGTAAATTCTCTATTCTTATACGCTGTAACGCAGTGGTAGACACAGATGTCCGATGCCGCCAACGCTTGAAAAGACCATTAATTCGACATAAGACCAAGTAATGATCCGTCCCTACGTTGGACCCCCGGTAAACCCTTGTATCGACTGCGCTCCTCATTCTTTCATCTACAATTACGAAACCTATCATGCTTCTATCATCACCTCTTTCCCATGTATACATGTGAATCTTCTTATGACGAAAAAAGTATTCGTCACAAAGAGATTCTTTTCAACACATACGGTGAGGAGGTCTTCACCATTCTCATTTATACTTTCATCACCAAACGTTCCCAATATCCTTTCATAACCAGACCTCTTCACCCTAACCCTTCCATTAAAGTCTCCTAACATAATAATATTTTCATTTTCCTTACATTTTGTCAACACCATCCTTATCATGTCCCAAAACTGCTCTCGGATGTAAGTGGGCTTAGACATGTCTGGGGCGTACACCCCTATCAGGAACAGCTTCTTTAAGCCAACTTTCATTCGTATCCATAGCAGCCTCGGGCTTACACATTCATACTCTTTCACACATTGACCCATTCTTTCTGAAAGGATTAAACCGACTCCCTGGCATGCCCGTTCGGTCTCGTCTACACCAGACCAATACGCGGTATACGTGCCATGTGCAGTGGCATCCTTTCCCTTTCGTTTCGTCTCATTTACACATAACACATCTATTCCTCTGTCATTCATCATTTCGCATACTTCATCCATCTTATCATTCATTGCTCCGCATACATTCAGCGTAGCCAGACGGGCTTCCGCAATCCACTTTTCGCCCCTCCGGGAGACAGAACGTGACGGGTGGCGAACCTCGTCGCCGGTTTTTCTCCCGGAGATTCTTCGCACCCCTGCCCCATTAAAGGGGCGCCGGGAACTCGGGGCCATTTCTTTTATCTCCTGACTCATGGTGCGAACAAGGGGTGGTGGTAGATCATCAAACCCATGAAATCCAATCATAATTAATTCGCAATTTAAGAAATGGACTTTACTCAAAAAAAGCGACATTTCTAGGCTATTGCTTTTTACACACTATTTTTAATTTTATATTCATAATATAAAATGTTTTTAACAAATAGTAATAAAATATATGTGTCCATGGGTCAAATAAGAAAAGTTTATGCAATGGTAAGTTAATTTAACGATAAAGGTATAACGTTATATCAAATTTTAAGAATATAGGAATATAGTAGGTACCTATTAGATTTTTAACAAAAAATAATCTAATCATTACGTGGCATATTTATATGATTAAGACATAAATAACGTCAACTACGGAAGACGTCAAGACGGTCGGATAATGGCGGAATATTGTTCTAATTATATTCATGAGATATGTATGCTGGTTTAAGGCTAAGCTGAAGTTACGCCACGTTAAACTTACGTGTGATAAATTGCTAAATGAAAATGCAGTTCAACAACATTTAAAGGTCATATCGGTATGATCGCAACAAAGAGTCACGCAGTATCGTATACAGTTTTTTTTTTGACGTAAGTCATACGGAAACAATTTTTTAAGTCTTATCATCTACTCCTTAATTTGGAAGTATGGATCAATAAAAACAATAAATGAAATATTTATATATCGTACATTTATTAATATTTATCACGCTACTAGAAAGTTTTATCACAAAAGGCCACATAGTATCTTATACTGTTTTTGGTTATATATTTGGTGGTACTCGTTATCTTGCATAAATTTTACAATTTTTTTTTATAAACTTAAATTGATACGAATCAACAATCCACCTGATGGTAATGGGCTATTACAGTCCATGGACACGACAACCCGCTACAGATTTCAAAAGTACATGCTGCAGATACTTTGTCACCTCTGAGCACGTACAATGAATGGGACGTATGTAGCAGGGGAGGACCACGCTCTCACAGAATACCAGCGTAAAATAGCAGCGTAATGCTGCTGTGTTTCGTATGTTGAGTGTAGAGAACCGGAGACCTTTTTTACTGGAATCGGGACATTCCATGTCAGTCCTCAGGGGTGACAACGCGTTTGCATTTTGATTCTTAATTGAGGATAAATGTGGATGTCTATGCGTCACAGCATCCATTTACCATTACGTGGACTGTGTGTGTGCTCGTTTGTCACCCAATGCTATAAAAAAATGTTTCACAGAGAACCATACTTAGGGGCTGGGCGCTCGTTTTAAATTTCACTAAATAGCTGGTGTCACTGAAATTTTAAACATATAGGAGAAATTTAGAATGTCTTTTATTAAAAAAAAATTTAAGAAGTGAGAATGTTTGTGCCCAGCAGTTAGGTTTCGTATTTATTCCAAGAATGGGTAAGTTGTTAGTTTACTTTAGTAGCTTATAATTGTTGAATTAATTTAATTACACATTTTCCACAGTCCGCATTTATAAATATACCAGCTGATCTGGTAAACGATGTTCTACCCTTTCTGGTTGGTGGCGCGATCGGTTTCACTTCCACACAGACAGATTATAGCTAAAGCCATCAGCAACCACAATGACAATAAAGTCTAAAAAAAATGAAAAACAACCCTTTTTTTACTCTTCCATAAGCGGATAAAAAGTTGATCATATTATGTTAAACACGGTCATTTACTGCCTGCATACAAAATTTAATGAAATCCGTCCAGTAGATTTTTCGTGAATCGCGAGCACACAATTTTTCTACAGATTTATTATATGTGTATAGATTTAATTCCCAACGTTTTTAATGATTAACAGCACCAATGCAATGGTCATTGGAGGACTGGGATTTTTGATGAAATAGTTTACCCGAACCTACCTCAGCATTTAAATATTAATTTCATATAGTGCTTATTATTTTACTGACACTCCATCCCTTCAAATCCAAATTAAATAGTGGACGTACAGACGGAGGACAGTAATAGGTAACCTCCCAGACCTAAGCTACTAGCCTGCTACCAGCTAGAAACTTTACCCATTTTAACAGAGTTAAAAATAATATAAATGTTATGATACTCAAATTAATAATGATAACGATGTCCTCTATACCGATTTCATCCACAGCGACAACTTTAAAAATATAATATTTTTTTTACGTTTACGCGAATGAGTACAAATTGAATAAACTAATTTTTGTGTGTGGCTTGTAAGTATATTATAGTACTACTATATACTATATAATAATACCACTATACACAAAAATATTTTAAATTCAATAGGCCAGTTGGCTGGGCGCTTCAATCTACTTGGGATACCTATCATAAATCATAATAAATCCTAAGCCAGCGTATCACTGCAAAACTTCAAGATACTGTAATTTCATCCTGCGTAGATCATACCAAAAATTAATAAATTAAAAGATGAAGGTAGCCCAGTTTAACGAAGACATCTGGAACTCAGTCATACGTGCACTCCAAACATCAATAATACGGAAATAGAAAAAGAAAATTAAATACAATAAAAATAAAATTATCAATCATTCAACATTTAAAACTTTACACTTTAGAAACTACCCGCGACGTAATAGCAGAGTAAACTGACCTCTTCATTTCTTTTTATTGTTCTGTATTTAAACTACGCAGTTTTTAAATTTTCTTCGGCACTTATTATAAATTCGAATACATTGTTATGATAATAGATAATAGAGGATATAACACTTTCGTATTTGAATATAAAAACGGTGACCGACCGGCAGGGTAAAAGTGTTATGAATTGAAATAATACTAATTTTTACGGAATTTATCGCGTATATTTAAACTTTTTAAATACCCGACGTTTCGAACGCTTTACAGCACTCATGGTCACGGGCAGGACTGAGATTTGTATATGTGTATATGTGTTCACAGACTGGTCAGACATACAGGATCGCCCCCGTCACTACATCAGATTTGATAGACCGCAGATCCTCGCTAAAGAACACCGATTCCTTCCAAGGATGATTCGCGAGGCTATTGAAATCAAAAAACATCCTAATTTCAATAGAGAAGATGGCTGGGTGCTACCATCTGCTTGGGATCCTATAATAAATAAAATTAAATCCCAACCCAAGCATACAACTGCAAGACTTCAAGATACCATAAGTTCATACTGCATAGATCGGAACAAAAGTTAAATTTTAATCTATGGTAACCGCGGTTAACTAAGACATATGGACGTTGAACATCTCAGTCCTGCCCGTGACCATGAGTGCTGTAAAGCGTTCGAAACGTCGGGTATTTAAAAAGTTAAAATATACGCGATAAATTCCGTAAAAACTAGTATTATTTCAATGTGTAGTGTTCGCGTAAATATAAGAAATCATTATAGTGTTATGAATACTGTGATTGTGATACACTAGCAAGCCAAGTGCGGCGATTATGGCAAATCTTCCACACAAGGGTCTCAGTTACCTCATTATTTTTTCTGGTCCCGTGCTGGACATGAACTAATCAGAAGGTGGTAAAAAAAACACTTATTATATATTCCGAAAGAGCGTATGGAAAAAAAAGGAAAATTAAGGTTGTGCCTCCAGCCAATAACTTCTTTATTGGTCTGAGGATTTAATTTTTTATAGAATAAGTGTGACAAACGAGCACACAGTTCACCTGATGATAAGTGGATGCTGTAGCCCACAGACATCCACAATCAAAACGAAGATGCGTTGTCACCCCTGAGGACTAAGATGGAACGCCTTGTTTCCAGTAAAAAAGGGTCTCGGATCTCTACACTCACCATACGAAACAGAGCAGATTTTACGTTGATATTATGTGAGTGCGTGGTCTTTCCCGGTCGAGCCGACACATTCGTGTTACAACGTGATAGAGCCACGCTACAGCTATATTATGGTATTAGCCTTGTATAATATTATGCATAGAATAGGGGGTTTCTAGTTATCAACACTATACTGAGTCCATCAACTCGACTGCCAACTTTAACCACTTTAGATTTCCAACTTTCTTTCAGCGTCTTATGATTATGATAGACCGATTGGCTGCATCGACGATCGTTACAATTAAATCTAATTTTCATCAAAGCGAACTTTTTGATGAGATATAAATAAATAAATACAAAAAACTTTTCGAGAAAGTTATTAGTTACTGTGTTACGGATGATCGTAATTCGAACGTCAAATTCAGCTGTCCGATGATACAAATTATTTACCTACGATTAATGAATGGAACAATTACGTGTACAGATTAGAGAGGTTTGAGATTACCAATTGATAAGTACCAAAACGCATTACAAAGTTCAATTGCATCGAGGCATTGAGAAACGCTTTTGATATTGAAATAGATAGCATCTCCGCATCTCGCTACCTAATTTTAATGTCACGAAGATAATGATTACATAAATAGATCTCTCTAACTATCAATTTTCGTTATATTTTAAAAGTAATAAAAGAGTGAATTCGCGGGAGCGCTCAACAAATAAAGTGAAAGTGAATATTTCAAATAACATAATAGACAATGGTTCATTGATGTCTTATCATTGGTATCATCCGTGATGGACGTATCTATCGATCAGTATTACGTCTTCTTTAATAGTAGTTATTACGACAAAATCATGAATTGGGTAATTTAATTTTAACTTTTCCTAATAATCTCATAAATAGGGCAATAGTGAACATCTGCCTCACTTCGCTAATAATACGAAGAATTTGCCATATTATCACGCTTGGTATAAGTGGGTTGGAGATTAATTTACAAGACGTCTTTCACTTTAGACGCTACTGGCCATCACCGATATGAATACTTAACATGTAACACAACCTGTGAAATACCAGAGTAAAATAGTAACCCAATGCTACTGTTTTTTATATGGTAAGCGTAGAAAACAGGAGACCCTTTTTACTCGATACGAGGCATTCCATCTTAGCCCTCAGCGGGGACAACGCAATGATCCTTAATTGAGTATAGAATGTAGATGTCTATGGGCCACAACATTCACTTACAATCAGGTGGGCTGTGTGCTCGCTTGTCACCTTTTCTATCGTTATTATATAAAATAAAATAATTTACTGAAGGCCGGCAAGGCACCTGTTGTGTTCTAGATGTTCATGGGCGACGGTGTTTACTTACCATCAGGTGAGCTGTGTGCTCGTTTGTATCCTCTACCATTAAAAAAAAACCTCTGTATGGATTTTTTTAGAATTAAGGTGACAAAGACTCGCACAGTCCAGTTCATCTGATGGTAAGTGGATGCCGGAGCCCATAAGCATCTACATTTCTTCTCGATTATGAATCAAAATGAAGATGCGGTGCCACCCCTGAGGACTAAGATGGCATGCCTCGTTTCCGGTAAAACGGGCCTCCGGTTCTCTACTTTCATCATACGCAACACAGCAACATTAAGCTGCTATTTTACGTTGGTATTCTGTCCTACCTCGGTCCAGCCGACCCATTCGTTCTACGATCATAATATACTATAGCGTGGCTCTACCACGTAGATGTTAGATTGCAAATATTTTAATTATGTAAACGGTATACGCAATAATCACGGTAATAATAACGGTATACGTAATATCAAGTCTTATGTCTTACGACAGCTACAAGACTAGTTAAAAGTTAAAGTTACAGCCTATATACGTCCCACTGCTGGGCACAGGCCTCCCCCTCATTTCTGAGAGGGTTTTAGGGCAAGGAAGTGTCCGCCGCGCTGCCCTAATGCGTGTTGGCGAACTTCACATGTCTTCGAAATATTTTTTTCTATTCCTCAGACATGCAGTGCAGGTTTCCTCACGATGTTTTCCTTCACCGCCGAGCACGTGGTAAATCAGCACTTAAAATTGCAATTAACAAATTCATTGGCATTGGCTTGATCCGGCTGGGATCGAACCCAGGTTACTCGCGTCCTGTGATATTTACAGCGATCGTAAACCATCTGAGCTATCACGGCTCGGCAGGACTAGTTGCAGTGATAGAATTATTTACGCCATCATGGCACAATTCTAACTCATCTCCATACTCTTATAACCTAGACAAAATCATTGGTTTAAAATTTTAAAACATTAAAAAGTAAACGATTTTTAGTTTAGCACATGCACATGCACATTTGCATAATCGGAGCGTTCCGATTACTCAAAATGTTCTCCTTCGGAAGAGGCATTTGTTGTCAATTGTCTGCTAACTGCTACCGAAGTGACGATGATATTAGGGACATTAAATATGCACCAATAAGCCCCAAGTTCCATAATATCGGACGTGAATCCTTTTCCGAAATCAATGTGTTGCTTTGGCAGAAACAGCGTTGTATTCAAACAATATTCTTTATAGGTATACAAAGTTTATATATTACGTAGCAGTCAGCGGCAGGCTTATATTCAGTAGTGGTAGAGCCACACTGCTGAAATGGGCCGAATATTCCTTTTAAGTAGGTACTTTATCCCCAAAAAAAATATAAAGAAAACCCCCCCCACCCCCCACCTGGAAAAAGCGGGAGTATTCGGTATTCGGCATATTCGGCAGCTTTACCGAATTATTCGTATTCGGCCGAATATTCGGCTAAAATAGCGAACATTCGTTAAAGTGGTACTCAAGGTGTCCACTGTATTGAAAACATTTATGTACGAGGGTGGATTGAAAAGTACTCGGCCTAACACAGATCCATTCAATTCTAAAAATCAAATCTACCCACATTATTTAGTTCAGTTCAGACTAGTTCATTGTGTAAAATTTGAAACGTGTGCGATAATTAGTTGTGATTTTATAAATTTATTAACAAAGTAATCGGACATAATTTCCGCGAATGGAGCAAATCGAGCAGCGTGCCGTCATTAAGTACCTCCATAAGAAGGGGCTATCATCAAAAGCCATCCATGATGATATGGTCAGTACATTAGGCGATTGTGCTCTGTCATATTCATCCGTCAAAAAATGGATAGCAGAATTTAAGCGTGGTAGAGAGAGTGTGAAAGATGAACCCCGCTCTGGAAGGCCTTCGACGTCAACTACTGACGAAAATATTATAAAAGTACTTGATTTAATAATGGGAGACCGCAGATTAAAAATTAGAGAGATAGCCGAGATTACAGGCATCTCTTATGAATGAACTCAAAACATCATTGTCAACGAGTTGGGTTTCCACAAGGTGTCTGCGAGGTGGGTTCCGCGACTGCTTTCAGATGAACAAAAAAGGACGCGATTGACTATTTCACGCGACTGTTTGGAGTTATTTGAAGCCGATGCAGATGATTTTTTGAATCGTTTTGTTACTATGGACGAAACATGGGTTCATTACTGTACACCGGAAACAAAACAACAATCAAAACAGTGGAGAAGACCTGGTTCACCACCCCCTAAAAAGGCTAAGTCGATTTTGTCGGCAAATAAGGTGATGGCTTCAGTATTCTCGAAAGGTGTGATTATGATTGATTATCTTGAAAGGGGTCAGACTATAAACTCTGATTACTACTGCACCTTACTACGTCGTTTACGAGAGGAAATAAAAGAAAAACGACGAGGAATGCTCAGAAGAAAAGTCCTGTTTCATCAAGATAACGCCCGTGTTCACACGTCAGTACAGTCAATGGCTGAAATTCACAACTGTGGCTTTGAACTGTTACCGCATCCGCCGTATTCACCTCATCTGGCACTATCAGACTTCTTTCTGTTCCCTAACCTAAAAAAGCACTTGGGAGGTCAAAGATTTTCGACAAACGACGAGGTCAAAGCAGCTGTAGACGCATATTTTGACTCTAAGGAAGAATCATTTTTTTTCAACGGTCTAAATGCTTGGAAGGGGAGGTGGCAAAAGTGTATTGAACTTGATGGTGATTATGTAGAAAAATAAAAATATAACTGATTTAGTATGTGTTTATTTTCTTGGTTAGGCCGAGTACTTTTCAATCCACCCTCGTAACTTAAACTTTCATAATTTTACAGTTGAAAGTATATTTTATTTATGGGTTAAATCTACTTGTGTAGCGTTTTGTTTTTGAGACACTGTAGATTTATTTCCAATTATAGCAAATAGAAAGCTTGATAAAATGTTTTTGAAATCAAACAAATAAACATTACATTACTTAGTACATTTTACTTTACTTTAGTCGTCAGTTTCTCTAAAATAAGTCTAAATAGTAGATCTCCTGCTACTCATTTTTATCATATAATCATCAATTTTCACTAAAAATATTATAACGTAACACTATTTTAACAAAAATAGTCAAAGCAAGCATGTGCCAACTATTCGCTCAGTACTAGATGATGCAATAACATGTCAAGTGTGGCGGGGAAGCGAGGTGCAAGCTCCGGCGCTAATCCCGCTTGCTTTACGGTAACAAGTTTCGACATAAATTGGTTAGGTACCGAGGTGATCTTGCCGAATAATTCTCGGCCGAATATTCGGTTCCGTAAAAATTTTACCGAACTTTCGACCGAATATTCGTATTCGGTGAAATCCATATTCGGCCAATCTCTAGTTTTAGCACGAATGAGTCGGCTCGACTGGGGTCCACGGTCCAAGGAGTCCAAGGACCACGGTCTCACAGAATACCAGCGTAAAACAGCAGGTTAATGCTGCTGCGTTTAGCATGGTGAGTGTAGAGAACCGGAGACCCTTTTTATTGGAAACGAGGCATTCTATCCTCAGGGGTGACAACGCATCTGCATATTGGTTTTTAATTGAGGATAAATGTAGATGACTACGGGCCACAGCAATCATATCAGGTGGACCGTGTGCTCGTTTGTCACGCTTATTTTATTAAAAAAAAATAGAGAAGGAGGTAAATGAGCATGCGAGTCAACTGATTTCACTGACGTGGCTGCCAAATGTAAAGAAGCTGGTGCGTTGCAGGCCGTTTAAAGGAGTAAGCTCTTATATTGATGGTGACGAGCTGCTATAATGATGATAGTAATAATAAACGATATATGAGAAAACTACTTAGAACCACGAAGCAATCATTTTCTTATTACCTATTATCGATTTATCGGCTGCAAACAAGCAACTAAACGAAGCGGTATCGAAAAAATGATATGCGGGTACTTTAAAAATAACTTAAAAAAGTTCACGACAAAGGAACACACTATGAAAAGTTAGATGTGATTCATACTCTGAAATAGAAATCAAAAGTCACGACAAAAGTAGACAATGCATTTTCGTTCGCGCGGACACGAATCGCAATAACATCAAGTTAAAATCGGTAGATACTCTCACAGACATTACAGGTGGCAAAAGAAATTAAAACGTGACCGAGTACGAACACGTGGTATAATGGGACACTTTCGTTGACCGTAAACGCAAATTGGATATTAATTTAGCAGCAATGAGGACGAAGTTGTGCGATTCACTGTGGAAAATAAATAAAAAAACACACCCTTGTTTTCGAGAAAGAAGCCATAGTTTGTACACCTTTGCACTTACAGGTTTTTATTAGCAGAATAGGGAATATACATATATCACGCGTAATTTTATCTAGGTCTTCTCTTCTTCCTTTGTATTTTATTAAAAAAAAAAAAACGCAACGTGAAATTACAGCCGAAAATAAAAAAAAACGTCAAAATAGATTCTTAATACGAAAAATATCATAACCGTCCCTCGATCTATCCATTAGTCTACCAAAGTCCACTGCTGAATAAAGGAACACAGGCCTGTGTTCAGCAGAGTATAGATGATAGATTGGATGTTTGCCATAGTAGTCACGCTTGGCACGCAGGTTGGCAACCGCAGTTTTTTTTTCTAGTTGTTATTAGGAAGGCACTTACCGTCCAGTGGCCATCTCCGGGTTTGTTTCCCTTTATCGCCTCTCACTCTTACGACACCCACGGGACGATATAGGATAATGGGTATTCTATATTCTTACACCGCCACTACACGGTGAAAATTAGCATTTATTGTGAGAAATATTCTATAATTTGGAAATTACCCTTTTTAAAATGTTTGAAGATAAAATGGCTGACGACTTTGCTTTTGTTTATTGATTTAGTAACCCGTAACTTTAACACTAGACTATACCTATCCTAAATTTAAATAAACAGTATACAGTGTACATAACTAAATAAAGGCTCACAATAGATGTGGTATGTGATGTGACCTCCATGTATTGAAATGTTATCAATAGATTTCGGTACAATACAATGATTGTGCAAGAGTAATAATAATAATTGAAATTTAGTCATGAATGAAAACAGTAGAGAATTACCTAAATCTAAAACACCAAGCATTTATACTTTGTAATATATATACTACTATTTTACTAAGCAATACCTAGTTAAAAATATATTTGCAAAAGTTATTCGATTTTATGAAGAGAGACAAAAAGGGTTAAAAATCGTCATTCTAGTCAGATTATAGGTAGTTCAAGTAAAAAAAAAATACGTACTTACCGCCGCAACCACTTGAAAACACCCATGTCCTTGAATAGTCACTTTTTCCCTTATTATTACAGTAACACAACCTAAACAATCAAACTTTGAACTAATAGCAATTTTTAAATAATTTCCTTATATTAAATTTAGCAAAACTAAAAGTTTATAAAGTACAAGCGCGGGACCTTAGTCTCGTTAAAGTTCTAGTGCCGTAAAATCGTATTATAACATCTAACATTAATGACCACCGATATATTGTGCGGCCGGTCAGACAAAACATCACGAACAACACGGCATTCGCAATGAGTTGAATTCAGTTTTTGTACAAATTACTTTTCGTCGCGCTCCGGTGATCCACTTCATCCGCGCCGGGCGGTCTATGATCCAGTGTACTGTAGTCACATTCAACTTTTGACCATTCAAACCGAATTGATTGACCATCCCAGTTTATTCATTATTAACAATAAACAGGGTATAATTAAAAAAGTAGAAAAAAGTTTTTGTACTGGTGATGTTATTACCGTTGTTTAGTTGACATTTGTTTTTCTGAATGACTCCGTATTGCCTTATACTCATATAAAAATTTTCTCATTGCAATGTATTTTTAGAAACTTACAATAGTCTTACACAGTAATTGACAAATAATTAATCAAACGTTTTATCAAATTTAAAATATGGCATTGGTATGATTTTATTTGACAAAACGGAAATTGTGTGCATCACGGATCGAATGACTCAATTTATTATTTATATAAATTACAAAATAACAATGTACACATAAAAAGCATAGTAATATTTTATGAATAAAATATTATTATATTATTTTCTTTTTATATGTGCTTCTTTTAAAGGTTTTATAAATCCTAAAAAACTTTATTGTTATTCATTTGATTTAGGGTATGTTCCGAAATACAACGCAGTGTACTGTCCAATGCAAATGACGTCATGAATCGACGCTATACTGGTGATTCGTTCCAAAACATTGTACAGTATATGACGTCATACTTTTGCGCCATTTGGAAAAGTGTTTGCGATTATTTTGTCATTTTATGCTCCAAAAATCATTATATCCTCCTAATGGATATACCATCAATTATTCTATAATTTTTTGTATTTGAATAAATAGAAACAAATTCCGGCATGCTTCATTCGGCAAACACACAATTAAAAATTGTTTTATTATAGCCGGATATCCGACACAATATGGCGACGGCACGCCAGTACAATATAGTGTCAGTTGATGACGTCATTAGCATTTAACAGTGTACTGTGTTGTATTTCGGAAGATACCCTTAAAAATAAGTTTAATGTCGTGGTATTGCTATCATTATTTTCTTCTAAAGACTTGTTTAGGGTAGATTTTTAATTTGTTATAAAACGTTAAAAGTTAATATGACGTTAAAAGTTATAAAGATAAATAAATAAATAAAGGCAAATATTTAATACAAGTTGGCCCAGCAAACGTTGTAATGCCTTTACGGTAGGTAGACACGGCTAGTTACACTCCGAAATTACTCCGGATCTCCGGAATTCTAAAATGTAAAAATATTATTTATTCATAACCTGACTACAGCGCCAAATCTAGCATATATGAATGTAAGTGAATTTGGTCAAGTAATTTAGATTTTCATTAACATCACTACAGATCCTCTTATGAGATCCTAACATTTATATATATCATCGTATCGACAAAAGAAATATATTGTGTGAACATGACCTCCATCGGTCAAGCTGTTTAAAAGTTACATGATTTCCAACAGGTGCACTATAGAGTTTAAATATAGATATTAAATAAGTATTTATATAAAAAATCTTTAAAGTTATAATATAACGAATAAACTGAGCACTTCACATCTTGTAGTTTAATTTACAATATGTAGTAAGCGTAGACAGTCTTTTTATAAGGGTAAGATTAAAAAATGATTACCCGGTTCTATGTGTTCATTTTGTAACCCTATGTATATCGTGGCCTGTAAACACCTAAGTATATTTACCTTCGTTTTAAAATCGGTTGCGTTGTTAACCCAAAGTATTAAAATGGAAAGTTTTGTTACCAGTAATAGTCTCCCCAGTAAGAGATCCTAGTCCGGGTTTCCGGTATTTGTCATTCACCACACATTCAAAACACAGCAGCATAATTCAGGTATTTCATTCTGATATTCTGTGCAAGCGTGGTCGTTCCTCAGACAAGTTGACACATACGTGCTGTAGCCGTAATATGTGATATGTCGTGGCTCTAGGCTATACAATTTTGATGAAATACTGATACTGACGACTTTTGAGGGCAACTTCGCCTAGTTATTAAGAGGGTATTAGATTCAATATCTAATTTGATTTTGAGGTCATTTGTGAAAGCTGAGTTCCGTAGAGTTTAGACCTTCCATGTATTTGTTTCTTGTAACTGGATTTAGTTTTATTAGTTAAAAATAAACTATTTCTTTAAACTATTTTTATGAAATGGCAAACTCAACACGTTAAAACAACTTAACGTACGTATATTAATTTAACTGTAACTTAGAAATAAATATAAAATTAAAATCAGTTGAGAACATTAAATGAAGATTAATGACAAACGACGGCGAATTTGGGTTTTTGTATTGAATTTTCTCTTATTCAAATCCCGAAAATTGTTTAAAGTGGTTCCAACCAGAATGTGGTGTATACGCCGATAACCCATGAGTTAATGTGCAGTAGAGGTAGAGCGGATGCACGGTTTTTATACAATTATGATACTTTATCAGTACAATGCTGCTTATGATGTATGAGATTATTGTGATATGGTGTGTTCACCATGCTTGCACATCACATCATTAAGGTTACTACCATCAGTTGGTTATCATATAAAAGTAACTGGTTCCCAAATTTAACGAGTTTTATTCATTGATTTTAAGATATCATTTAATGTCACAAAGTTTAGTGAAAAAAGAGTGAATGTTCGCTGCTATTCCTGAAACAGTAACCTGATAAAATTAAATCTTATATTTTATTCAATAAGTATTATATTGAGCATAATAATAATCACTAAATAATCTAGCTGAAATTCGTATTACTATCTTTTTATATTATATAACTCCTCCTGGACAGATAGATTAATTTTGAAGACATTTTGTATATGATTAAATTGATTTGATAATGATTTAAAATCACAATTGGACCCGGTAGGTGGCAATATTGTTGACATTATAAAATTACTCGTGAGAAGCCGGGACGTGTCACTATTGATTATAGAAATCAAATATTGGTTTATTAGAACTTGCATGGTTTGGAGTTTTGAATCTATTATTATTACTTTTTACAAAACTTGTAACTTCATCCTAACAGAATATTTGAAAATCTTATGTCAACAGCTATTGCCATTATGCAGGATCATCCTTTCTAATCAACCCGCGAATATTTGACTGCTGGAAATAGGCTTGCTCCATAATTCGGCAGATAAACGTATCCTAGCGGTTGCAGTACTAAACGGATGTTGAATTATTTTTTAATACAAATTAATTATATGATTTTTGTTTTCTGTTCTCTGCTACTTCAATCAAATGTTAAAAATTTAAACTCAATTGCATATTTGCTTTTATATACTTTTAATTTAACAATTCAATACCGTATAGTAGAACTTTTCAAAGGAACAAAAAATGTTATATATTTTATTATAAAAGACGACAACATTTTTTATCAATTGCCACATGTCATTGTCAACTAAAGTAAATTGACATTGATGTGTGTCAAATAACGTAAACAGAGAAAAAGAAAACTGAAACATTTGAATGCATTTGAAATTCAAAAGATCAAAAGATGTGGAATGGTTAGTTTGTTTAGCCAGAACTTTTTGATTTAAACTTTGGCCTTTTTATTTAATTCAAATTAAACCCTTTGGTTTGTTTATGTTTATTGATTATAATAGTTGATGTTATGTTTAAATATTTTACTTAAATAATTATGGATGAATTACGAGGACCGAATATTCAAATAGTCCTTCACGTTAAGGAAGGCAAGTAATATTGGTCACAAACATTTGTTTATTATTCTAAATATAATATGATAAAGTATTTAAAAGGGAATTTTCAGGACTTGGATTTGGTTTCCTGAGAATACCGTTTGTAGTCAGTGGCTCACTAAATGGATATGTACTCGAGACGGACCCTGTGGTGCCAACTCATGCGCCAGCCTTTGATGCCGAGTTAGTTTGGGAAGCTGATAAGAGGAGATTTCGAAGGTGAAAGTTTTATACATTTCCCTAATACTAAATTGCATTAATAAATTAATTGACATTGTGTTAATAATACCAAATATTAAAATAAATAATTTATTCGTGAATTTTATTTGAAATTTATGAGATTATGTAGCATTTCATATTTTAAGTTAATTCATAAATCTTTATATTATATATGTAGAAAGATATTAAAATCTAGGTTTATTATGGAAAACCTTATTATACCTTCCCACAACAACAACAATTACTGAGATTAGCCCAAGGACCCACGCCAGCAATAAGGCTCCTTTAACGGCGGCCGCTCCGTCCATTTTATACAATTGAGACAAGTAGCTACACGAGCACCACTGCAGGTGCAGTGCGCAGGTGTGCGGTGCACAATAATTTATTACAATAAATTGTTTACAATAATTCCGACTACCTACAGAGGAGCTGCAACATGTATCTATTTGACAAAAAGAGTACAAATACTAAAACTACAACGACACAACATAGTTTTTATTGCTGAATTGTAGAAGAGTAGTTATATATTATCATATAACATCTACCTTTAAAATAAAATTAATGTGCCTATCCAAACCGTAGGCACATTTATTTTATTTTTTCTTCCTGAATTTTTGAGCTGTAATGCATTTTCAGTGCCAGTGAGTTGTATCTCAGGGGCTTAGTGCTCGCTATAAATATCATAGCACCCCAGCAACACAGGTTCAATCCACATTGGCACTAATAAAATTGTTTATTGCACTTTAATGTGCTGATATTACCATATGCTCGGTAATTGGAAATAAGTGAGACGGTATTGACTCTGCTCTTATCAACTCATTTGGTCTCAACTCTACTATGAAGAGTATGACTAAATTTCTCAAGAAATGCACCAATTAATAAATTTTCATGTAAATCTTTATCTAAAATTAGATTCTTAAAGGTATAACCCTTAGAAAATGTTATTATTATTATTTATGTTGTCGGTGTTTTAAGTTCACCTAAGGGATATGCCAAGCATATTTTAAAGCAATTTACAGATGGTTGAGTGCCCTAGTGTATAAACTTTTTGAAACTAATAGCCAGATCAGTGATATGATTAGAGTGTATGTAACAAGTATGCACACATCCCCATTCACATTAGGGATTTTTAAACTGTGGATTTATGTCTCTTTAATGTTGTGAAAAATTATGCTGATAAGACAGCAACAGATTCTAATGTTACATTATTTTGGTTATTTTCAGTTGCCTTGACTATGTTAATTCATGTTAAAATAGTGTAGAATTGGATATTTACAAGATACTTAAGTAGACTATTTTAAAAAATATGATTTAATATTGTTGTAATAGAATGATGTTGAATGACAAATATTTTAAGATCCTGAAAAGTTTAATAATTATTATAATCCTTTAGTTGTTTCATTCATATAATTTTTTATTAATTTGAATAAAAGTTAAAAAAAAACTACATGAATATTATATACATCTGTATTAGCCTAGAATAAGAATAAAATGCTTAAATTTTCTTTCAGTCTCCGCGTTCAAAATGTACCTATCAAGGTAGAAGTGTTTACGACTGGTACTCAAGGGAGGAAGGATAAAGTAGGATATATCTTGCTTAGCCTACTTGGAGCGCAACCATGCCCAACAAATAAAATTGTTGATGTAAGTTAAAAATGAATTTGATGATCAGTTTGCTGCATCTTAGTTGCTACTTACATTCCTGGTGTTGAATTATCTCCCATAAATTGATATTGTATTTTTTACCTGATTGCTGTGGGGTCCCAAAGAAGTTTATTATTATTGGCTGCTACATAATGGCCTCCAGACCGAATTTAGGCCACGGCGGCCTGCCTCAGCGGAGGCTAGCCATCGGCACAGGATAGGATTATAGTGCCCAAGTGTATGTGCAAGCACAGGTGCACTCTCTATTCCCTCACTCTCATAATCCAATGGGATTGTAAACCGATATGATCGGAGAGAGATCAGGCGCAGGACCAAAGGCTTTACGTGCTTTCCGGGGCATGGGGGTGAGATACCGCCAACTTCCGGACTCCGGGCAACTACTGAGAATTTCTTGACGGAAAACCTCAATAATTAGTTTTTTTTTGGCCCGACCCGGGATTTGAGCCCTGGACCTCATGATCAGCAGTCGTATTACTACAATCTGTAGACCAACGAGGCAGTCTGCTACATATATGTATGAATTTAAGTTAAAACTTAATCTTATCATTATCTAACTAAACTAACTAAGGATGACAACCAAGTACACAGTCCATTTGATGATAAGCTGTTACATCTGTCCTCAAGAATCAAAATGCAGATGTGTTATCACATCCTGAGGACTAAGATGGAACGCCCCATTGCATCGCTGCTGACTTCATGTGTACTTTTTTTTTGTTAATAATTTACTTATCTAAATATCTTTGTCTGATTAGAAATATAAAGTAAGAGCCAC